>CM042695.1:53297551-54497551 GCA_023614405.1 Avena insularis
CTCCAGTGTTGATTCACTTCCGTTTGGTTGAAAATGGGCACTCGTGGAATCAAAAATTAGCAAAGGTCATGCGAATTTTTTGATCGATATTTGTGCTAACTTTTTGCCTCTTTAATTAGTAATAAGCGCAAACATGTCGACTAAGCGAGGCGGTCCTTCTAAACAAAGGCGTCGAGGATCTGGCAGAGACCAACAAATCATTCAGAAGCGTCCAAAAGAGCATGAGGCGGAGGAGATGAAATGACACCACCACCGGGGACCGTCGATGAGTGCTGAGGCGAGGAAGATCAGATTCTGAGGGGGACAGCGACTACGATGGAACTAGTGAAGGCGGGAGGAGGTAACACCACCACGGATGGTGGTGGCCAGACAGATGGTGGTAAGCGGCCCCAGCCACCATCTGACGGAAGAAGAAGAAGGATATTAAGGATCGGAAGCCGGAAGTGCTGCATGCGTCTGTGATGAGTTCACCGAGTCACAAGGTGGCCAACCCATTGCGCCTTCATCCGATTTCTTGCGGGTATGGCATGCAACTCGGGTGCATCGTCCAAAAGCATGTCGATCAACCACGAAGTACATGCGACATAATCATGCTTTGGTGAGAACCTCAGAAGCTACAAGCGATACACATTCCTAGAAGTTGAAACCTAGAGAGTAATAAGAACCGGTGAACAAACTAGCGACAAAGATGAGCAACGCAGCAGCAGCTGGAAAACACGGGTAAAGAACAGCATTGACAAAGGTGAAAGCTGGGAGATATAAGTAGGAAAAATCTGATGCTTGACGAAGAAGAGTTCAAGATATTCAAGGCGGACTTAGATACCGCTGCCTCTAAAGCATGGACTGAGTGGGGAAAGACTATGCGAGAGAAGAACATAGGTAACCACCGTCTTGGAAGCGGCGGATCTGAGAGAAACAACCCATTTGGGACAAGGAGGGGCTGAGCGAACTCCTGGGTAAAGAGAACCCATGGCATAAAATTACGACCTGCAGATCCGACAATTTATGCGGGCCCGCTACTACACGGACCTATTCTGAGGAGTTAAATCATAAGCGACCGGATCATGAAGGCCTTTGAGCATGAGATGGTAAGTAATTTCAGTGGATCTCTCATTAAAATAATTAAGACAAGATTCTAAATGCATGCATGGGTTCACCTCTCCTTGTATCTCTGCGGAGAAGGAATTGAGCAGCTAGCGAGGACTTATCGTCCCAAGATTCAGCGGCGAACCATGGGACACTATTTTTAACGGTGATGAACACTACAAGAAGAGAGAAGAAGTTGCACGCCAAAATCAACTGCCCGTGAATCTTGGTACAAGCATGAAGTTTACGAGTACTACAAAGAGTATGTAAAGATGAGGAGGGAGGGAAGAACCGTTGACTAAAAGATAAATCCGAGGTTGAAGAGCTGAAGTTGAAGGTGAATACATTAGAGGCAAAGTGGGCAGACAGCAATGGACAAGTTATTGGAGGAGAAAGCGCGATCATCCCCACAGGTTGATGGAGGGGCTAGCTATTTGGAATCACGAGGTCGGCGGGGCGATAATCGTGCCCAGCTGCGGCAGCAATTGACATCAACGATTAACAGCGTCATGGGACTTGGTGACCCGCAGCCACCATCGCCTTGGCGCAATGCCAAGCTTATTATACGCCTGCGCCCTGCTGCTCCGCCAAAAATACCGATGTCTTTAACCGGCGGTGGCACCGATGCCGGAGAATCTGATGATAGGCACGGCGGGATCGGCCGTGTGTAGACGTGTAAGCTCAACGCCTCACCAAGGTAACTAATATCATACTACGCTTCATCTTATTTATGCGCCTTTGGTGATTGCCACCTCGATCATGATGCCCAACACATATGTATCGATATTCAGGATGTTGCTTGTACTACTCCACAAAGTTGTCAGCTGCGAGTTGAAGGATGTTGCCAAAGGCAATATCGCCTGGCCGTGAAGCCTGCGATGCACAACAATGCAATAGGCGATGCCGTGATGAGGTCGGATTGCTCGGGTGTTGCTTAGAGTGCGACGACATGGACCCCCTTTCAGCCACGAGGGCCAGCGAACACAAGACCCTTGCGAATGCCACGGCTGACCCTTGACATGGCGAAGACTTAGATTAAATCTTCTTGGGCACCTAAGCGCCACCTCGATCGCGGCCACCACCTCGGATGCCACCTGTCACTGGCGCCACCTGATCGTCCGTACCACCTAGGAAGCCACTTGTCGTCGCCACCACCGATCGCCACCAACGGTTGGGAGGCGTGTGGGCAAATCCCAAAACAATCCGTCGCCAACATAACCTGTGCCGTCGCCCACCACCACCATCACCACATGGCGGCAACAACAATGATGATGAAGAATTTGTCAACATCGACGACTACATCAACACCAGGCGGCATAGGATCGTACATGCCTGCTGTGGATGAAGAACCCTTAAGTCGCTCTCGAGGTCAAGGGTGTCCCACTACATACCCAATGCGGTCTTTGGAGGTTTATCTCAAGAGGCGCCTCCGCCGCCGATCAACAGAGACAAACCGGTTCGATTAAGTCTTTAGCCACGACACACTCCAAAAGGCAACCGTTGAGCATAGCATCCCGGTGGAGGAGCACTTTCGGAAGGCAGAAGAACCACGGAAGAGAGGTAAGAAAGCTAAACCAACCTGCTCGAAGAGGATGCGGGCTAAGGATGACATCGTACCAGCCCGCGAGGATGGCTTGCCAGGATACATATAGCCGGTGAAGCGATCACGACTCGAGCTGCTTACCGCTTTGGTGGACATATGCTTTCGCTTTGAGTTATAGTATCAAGACACTAGAGGGCATTCTTCTTAAAGACAAAGATCCAAACTACTGGTTTTCAACATCAAGGTGCCATCGGACGTGGACTTAGTCCATGAAGCCCCAGCAGACGTGTTCTTCATATTATCACGAGGATGTCTTCAAGCTGTTTCTCTCGAAGCAATTTGGACTATAACATGGTCCGCCTATTAACTCTCAATCTGGCGATGAAGGCGAGAGAAGCGGACCCTACATCGCGATAGTGGATCCCTACTACATGCGTGATAGCCAGTTGAGGAAGGATCTGAGGCGCGTGCCAAAGACGGCGTATCTCGAGAAGTTCATGGTGGACCCTAGCAGAATGAACATGCTTCTTTGCCTTTCTTTCACGGTAAGTACACATACCTTGCCATTGTTGACATAGGCTTTCTTATAGCTTTCTTCCTTTGCCCTTTTCTAACATCCCATTTCAATTGTTGTCTTGCGGAGAAAAATCTTGCACACTCATCGTCATTGCACAAAGTACTCGATAGCATCATATTTAAACTCGGCGAGTCATAAGAAGAAGAACGACTACATAGGAATAAGGGGTGTTTTGAATGAGGCTCTCGAGAACTACGCTAAAGGATGCCCTTAGCTCGACAAGGAAGTGTATCAAGGATGACAAACACGTGTTCAAGCGTGCTCGAGTTCTAACGTCAAGGACACGACTCGCGGCCAAGGAGGCCTTCATATACATCACCTTAAAGGGTTTTCAGGTTCCAGACTAACTCTGCCATCTGGTTTCCGAGCATGGGCGAAGAATTTGGCGCGAAGGGGCGATGATGATCTTAGAAGACTTCCATCGCATCCGGGTTAAGTTGTCGAGAAATCATCGTGGAAGATGTCACTTACGAGGGAGGGGCCCTAAAACACAATAGAGGGTTGACTAAGAGGAGATTGAAAATATTCTTTGTCAACGGGGTGACAGCAGGGGCGTGGATAGCGAAGGATAGCTATCTACCATTCCGAAGCGGCGTTAGCAGTTCTCAACATTGATCGATGTATGCGCTAGAATTATCATAGATGTATACGTGTGTAGTGTTGTGTCACAAACTATATACTACTGCGTGGTCGTATGTTGTAAACTTCACTATTGTGGTTGTTGTCATGAACTTCTATGATTATGATCGATGTACTATCTTCTATGTTTCTTGATCTTTGCTTAGTTTATGTGAATATATATGCATGTGAACCAATTTAGTTCTTCGATTTGTTGCATGATTTACTAATATGCCTTATCTATAGAGAGGCCGAAGTGTACGTGGTGTACAAGGTTGGGTTTCAGAGTCTCTGATGAGTGGGAGGGCTGTCGAAGCAGGTGAACAAGTTTAAGCGGCAGCAGCTACAAAGGATCTGTGACTACGAGAGGGCGGTAGCCAAGTGGAGGAACCACCTATGGAAGGAACCAGATGAAGATATTGCTAGTGCTCTTGCTCTTCCTCACTTTGTCGTCATAGTTGTGATACATTTGATTCTAGTGTAGTGAGATGAACACTTCATTTGTAATGTGATGAGATGGTGAACTTTGTACCAAACACTTGTAACAAACCACTTCATTTGACTTGTATTGTAATGTGATGATCACTTGTCTATCTCGTTCAGGCTCTAAGTAGTGTGATGGCACTATATTCATGTTTGTATTATATTTGTTTTCATATACTAAGTCAAATATACTATTTCTGTGTAATACTGTATAATACCTATATAATATTGTATATTTGGACAAGTTTTCAATTTTTTAATACCTGATATTCAAACCAGTGGCGCATCATTGTAACCTTCTGTGGCGCATAGTGATTCAGTGGCGCATTGTCCATAATCGCCATGCGAGCAATCTGTGGCGCATCAACAAAAATGCGCCACAGTATCATGACCATGGCGCATTTGGAATCGCATACGAAGATTTTCATCGATGGTGACATAACAGTGACATCCCTGCCATGCGCCACAGAAGACCAATATTGATGCGCCACGGGTGAAGGATTTCCTAGTAGTGTGGAACCCAAAAACTGTGGGAAATAACTCATGAAAATGGACATGAACACGAAAATGACGAGTTTTTGGTCATAACTCTCAAGCATATATCTGATGTCGTGGGGTAAATTAGTAAATCGCCTACAACACACTAAAGCCGTGGGCAATAGCTCTTGAAAGCGGTCATAAAATCGAAAATGGCGAGTTTTTTGTCATATCTCTCAAACATGTAAGGTTCTTCTGAGACATCAGATCCGCCTAGAACCTGAAAAAGCGTATGGGCGATAACTCATGAAAATAATCATAAAACACAAAAAAGACTAGTTTTTTTGTCATAACTCCCTAACATATATCGGGTCTTAAGGTTGCTGTAAATCGCCCTAGAACCATAAAACTATGAGAAATAGTCATGCAAATAGCCATAAAGCAGCATGTGAGTTTTGTGTCATATCTTTCCAACATACATCAGGTCTTAAGGTGCGTTTATAAATAAGCCCTAGAACACCTAAGCAGTGGGCAATTGCTCATGAAAAGCGGCCATAAAACACGAAAACTACGATTTTTAGTCATATATCTCAAACATGTAATGGGTTTTATAGGCCTTGCAAATCTAAGCTGGAAAACAAAACTATGGGCGATAACACATGAAAATGGCCATAAACACGAAAGCGACAAGTTTTAGTCATAACTCTCAAGCATATGTCGTAGTAAGGTCATTGTAAATCGCCCTAGAACCCCCAAAACTGTAGGCAATAGCTCCATGAAAAAGGTCATCAATGGCGAAAATGTATGAGTTTCTGGTCATATCTCTCAAACATGTGAGGTTCTTAGAGGCATGAAAATAAATCCGGAACCCAAAAGCGTAGGCGATAACTCATGAAAATGATAAATAAAACACGAAAAGACAAGTTTTTGGTCATAACTCTCTACCATGTATCGGGACTTAAAGGTTGTTTGTAAATAGCCCTAGAACCATAAAAGCGTGGGGAAATAGCTCATGCAATAGCAGCAATAAAACACGAAAATTATGAGTTTTGGGTCATATCTTTCCAACATATATCAGGTCTTGAAGTCGTTTGTAAATCACCCAAGAACACCTAAATAGTGGACAATTGCTCATGAAAACAGCCATAAAACACAAGCTACGATTTTTAGTCATATATCTCAAACCTATAATGGGTCTTATAACCCTTGCAAATCCATGGATCCCAAAAACCGTGAAGCGATAACTCATGAAAATGGCCATAAACACTCTCAAGCATGTATCGGGTCGTGAGGTCGTTGTAAATACCTGCAGAAGCCCTAAGCGTGGACAATAGCTCATGAAACAACCATAAAGCAGCGAAGGGCTGAGTTTACGGTGTATTCTCAAACATGTAAGGTTCTTCGAGGCATGCAAATCGCCTAGAACCCAAAACTATGAAGCGATAACTAATGAAAATGACCATAAAACACAAAAAGCAACGAGTTTTTTCCATAACTATCTAGTCATCGGGTCTTAAGGTTACGGTAAATCACCTAGAACCATAAAGCGTGGGCAATAGCTCATGAAAACAACCATAAAAGTGAAAAGCTGAGTTTTGGGTCATATCTTTGCAACAAATATCGGTATTAAAGGTCGTTTGTAAATCACCTAGAACCCCTAAAAAGTGGGCGATAGCTCATGAAAGCGGCAATTAAACACGAAAACTTCGATTTTTTAGTCATATATTTCAAAGATGTAACGGGTCTTACAGGCCTTGCAAATCCAACTCGAACCCAAAAACTGTGGGCCCTAACTCATAAAAATGGCCATAAACACGAAACAACAAGTTATTGGTCATATCAATCAAACATGTATCGAGTCTCAATCGATGTAAATAAGCCTTGGAACCCCAAAATTGTGGGAAATAGCTCATAAGCGGCCAAAAATGGCCATAAACAACGTAAACACGTAACGGTCTTACAGGCCTTGAAAATCCAAGCTGGAACCCAAATACGTAGGCGATAACTCATGAAAATGGCCCATAAACACGTAAGCAGCGAGTTTTTGGTCATAACTCTCAAGCATGTATCTGGTCTTAAGGTCGTTGTAAATCGCCCTAGAACCCCAAAACTATGGGCAATATCTCATAAGCGGTCATACGCTGCATGAGCAGCGAGTTTCTAGTCATATCTCTCAAACATGTAAGGGTTCTTACGATTTTGCAAATCCGCTGGAACTCATGAAAATGATCATAAAACACAAAAAAGCCCAGTTTTAGTCATAACTCTCTAACATTTATCAAGTCTTAAGGTCGTTGTAAATCTCTTTAGAACCATAAAAGCTGGAAATAGCTCAGCAAGCAGGACATTAATGGCAGCTAGAGTTTTGGGTCATATCTTTGCAACATGTATTAGGTCTTAAAGGTTGTTGTAAATCGCCCTAGAACACCTAAATAGTGGGCAATTTCTCATGAAAACGGCCATAAAACACCAAAACTATGATTTTTTAGTCATATATCTCAAACATGTAATGGGTCTTACAGGCCTTGCAAATCCAACTAGAACCCAAAAATTGTGGGCACTAACTCATAAAAGGCCATAAACACAAAGCAATGAGTTATTAGTCATATCTACAAACATGTATCGGGTCTCAAGGTCGATGTAAATAAAGCCCTAGAACCCCAAAACTATAGGAATAGCTCATGAAAAGCGGCCATAAATCGGAAAACTGAGTTTTTAGTCATATATATCAAACATGTAACAGGGTCTTACAGGCCTTGAAAATGCAAGAGCCAAAAGCTGTTTGTAAATAAGCCCTAGAACTAAGCGTGGGCAATAGCTCTTGAAAACGGTCATAAAATGCGAAAACGATGAGTTTTTTGTCATATCTCTCAAACATGTAAGGGTTCTTACGAGGCATGCAAATTCGCCTGGAACCCAAAAATTATGGGCAATAACTCATGAAAATGATCATAAAACACAAAAACGACGAGTTTTTTTTTGTCATAACTCTCTAACCCGTATCGGGTCTTAAGGTTGCTGTAAAGCACCCTAAACCATAAAATTGTTAGAAATAGCTCATGCAAAAGCCATAAAATCACGAAAATTGTGAGTTTTGTGTCATATTTCGAGCATGTATCAGGTCTTAAGGTGTTGTAAATCGCCCTAGAACACCTAAGCGATGGGCAATTGCTCATGAAAGCGACCATAAAACACGAAAAATCGATTTTTAGTCACATATCTCAAACATGTAATGGGTCTTATAGGCCTTGCAAATCCAACTAGAACCCAAAACTATAGGCAATAACTCATGGAAATGGCCATAAACACAACGACAACAATTTTTGGTCATAACTCTCAAACATGTATCGGTCTTAAGGTTGTTGTAAATGGCCCTAGAACACCTAAGCGGTAGGAAATTGCTCATAAGCGACCATAAAACCACGAAAACTATGATTTTTAGTCATATATCTCTAACATGTTATGGGTCTTACAGGCCTTACAAATCCAACTAGAACCCACAAATTGTGGGCACTAACTCATCAAAATGGCCAAACAAAAGCAATGAGTTATTGGTCATCTCTCTCAAAATGTATGGTCTCAAGGTCGATGTAAATAGCCCTAGAACCCCAAAATTGTGGGAAATAGCTAATGGCAACCATAAATCAGAAAACTACGAGTTTTTAGTCATATATATCAAACATGTATCAGGTCTTACATGCCTTGAAAATGCTGGAACCCAAAACTATGGGATGAGTCATGAAAATGGACATAAACACGAAAATGTGAGGTTTTGGTCATAACTCTCAAGCATATATATAATTAGTAAGGTCGTTGTAAAACGCCCTAGAACACCAAAATTGTGGGCGATAGCTCTTAAGCAGTCATAAAATGCAACAGCGAGTTTTTGTCATATCTCTAACATGTAAGGGTTCTTCTGAGGCATGCAAATCACTTTGGACCCAAAATTGTGGGCAATAACTCATGAAAATGATCATAAAACACGAGCAGCGAGTTTTTTGTCATAACTCTCTAACATGTATCGGGTCTTAAGTTCTTGTTAAAGCGCCCTAGAACCATAAACGTGAGAAATAGCTCATGCAAACAGCCATAAAATGCGAAAACTGTGAGTTTTGTGTCATATCTTTCCAACATGTATCAGGTCTTAAGGTCGTTGTAAATCGACCTAGAACACCTAAACAGTGGACAATTGCTCATGAAAACAGCCATAAAACAAGAAAACTACGATTTTTTAGTCATATATATCAAACATGTAATGGGTCTTATAGGCCATGCAAATCCAAGCTGGAACAAAAACTATGGTTAATAACTCATGAAAATGGCCTAAACACGAAAAGCAGCGGTTTTTGGTCATAACTCTCAAGCATGTATACAGTATTAAGGTCGTTGTAAATCGGCTAGAACCCCAATCTGTGGGCAATAGCTAATGAAAGCGGCCATAAAAGCATGCAACGACGAGTTTCTGGTCATATCTCTCAAACATGTGAGGGTTCTTACAAGGCATGCAAATCTGCCTGGAACCCAAAAACTATGGGCAATAACTAATAAAAATGACCATAAAACACAAAAACGACGAGTTTTTTTGTTATAACTCTCTAATATGTAATCGGTCTTAAGGTTGTTGTAAATCGCCCTAGAACCATAAAACTGTGGGCAATAGCTCATTAAAACAGCCATAAAACACAAAAGCTGCGATTTTTAGTCATATATTTCAAACATGTAGCGGGTCTTCACAGCCTTGCAAATCCAACTCGAACCCAAAAATGGGCACTAACTCACAAAATGGCCATAAACATGAAAGCGACGAGTTATTGGTCATATCTCTCAAACATGTATCGGGTCTCAAAGGTCGATGTAAATGCATACTGGAACCCCAAAGCGTGAAATAGCTCAAAAGCCAAAATCGGAAGGATCTGAGTTTTTAGTCACATATATCAAACATGTAGCAGGGTCTTCTGGCCTTTAAAATGCAACGAACCCAAAAACTATGAACAATAACTCATGAAAATGGACATAAACACGAAAATAGCGAGTTTTGGTCATAACTCTCAAACATATATCCCGGTGCATTAACGTCAGTTTAAGTGCCCTAGAACCCCAAAATTGTGGGCAATAGCTCTTAAGCGGTAATAAAACACGAAAGCCGAGTTTTTGTCATATCTCTCAAACATGTAAGGGTTCTTCGAGGCATACAAATCACTTTGAAACCCAAAAATTATGGGCAATAACTCATGAAAATGATCATAAAAGCATAAAAAAAACGAGTTTTTTTCATAACTCTCTAACATGTATCGGGTCTCAAGGTTGATGTAAATGCATACTGGAACTCCAAAACTATGAAATAGCTCATGAAAACAGCCAAAAATCAGGAAAGCTACGAGTTTTTTAAATGGCATATATCAAACATGCAGCAGGTCTTACAGGGCCTTGAAAATCAAGCTGGAACCCAAAAAGCGTGGGCGATAACTCATGAAAATGGCCATAAAGGCAGCACGAGTTTTTGGTCATAACTCTCAAACATGTATCTGGTCTTAAGGTAGTTGTAAATCGCGCTAGAACCCCAATACTGTGGGCAATAGCTAATGAAAACAGTCATAAAAGCAAAGCGATGAGTTTGGTCATATCTCAAACATGTGAGGGTTCTTACAAGGCATGCAAATCCGCCTGGAACCCAAAAACTGTGGGAAATAACTAATGAAAATGACCATAAAACACAAAAACGACGAGTGTTTTTTGTAATAACTCTCTAACATGTATCGGGTCATAAGGTTCGTAAATCGCCCTAGAACCATAAAGCGTGAGCAATAGCTCATTAAAACGACCATAAAGCGAAAAGCTGCGAGTTTTGGGTCATATCTTTGCAACATCGTCAGGTCTTAAGGTCGTTGTAAATGCCTAGAACCCCTAAATAGTGGGATAGCTCATGAAAAGCAGCCATAAAACACGAAAACTATGATTTTTAGTCATATATTTCAAACATGTAAGGGGTCTTACAGGCCTTACGAATCCATATCGAACCCAAAAACTGTGGGCACTAACTCATAAAAATGGCCATAAACACGAAAAGCAGCGAGTTATTGGTCATATGTACGAAACATGTATCGGGTCTCAAGGTCGATGTAAATGCATACGGAACCCCAAAGCGTAAATAGCTCTGGAAGCGGCCAAAAATCAGGAAGGATCAGTTTTTAGTCACATATATCAAACATGTAGCAGGTCTTACGAGGCCTTGAAAATGCAACAGAACCCAAAAGCGTGGCAATAACTCATGAAAATGGACATAAACACGAAAATGGCGAGTTTTTGGTCGTAACTCTCAAGCATATATCTAGTAAATGCGATAACGTCGTTGTAAATCGCCCTAGAACCCCAAAATTGTGGGCAATAGCTCTTGGCGGCAATAAAAGCAGCGAAAGCAAGCGAGTTTTTTGTCATATCTCTCAAACATGTAAGGGTTACGACGAGGTATGCAAATCCTTTGGAACCCAAAAATTATGGGCAATAACTCATGAAAATGATCATAAAACATAAAAATGGCGAGTTTTTTGTCATAACTCTCTAACATGTATCGGGTCTCAAGGTCGATGTAAATGCTGGAACTCCAAAACTATGGAAATAGCTCATAAGCGGCCAAAAATCAGGAAAGCTACGAGTTTTTTAGTCATATATCAAACATATAACAGGTCTTCAGACCTTGAAAATCCAGCTGGAACCCAAAAAGCGTGGGCAATAACTCATGAAAATGGCCATAAACATGAAAGCCGTGAGTTTTGGTCATAACTCTCAAGCATATATCTGGTCGTAAGGTGGTTGTAAATCTCCCTAGAACCCCAAAGCGTGGGCAATAGCTCATGAAAGCGGTCATCAAGCAGCAAGCGAGTTTACGGTCATATCTCTCAAACATGTAAGGGTTCTTCTGAGGCATGAAAATCCTCCTAGAACTCATCAAAATGATCATAAAACACAGCTTGAGAGTTTTTGGTCATAACTCTCTAACATTTATTGGGTCTTAAGGTTCTTTGTAAATACGCCTAGAACAATAAAACTATGGGCAATAGCTCATTAAAATAACCATAAAAGCAGGCCTTGAGTTTGGGTCATATCCTTACAACATGTATCAGGTCTTAAGGTTGTTGTAAATAGCCCTATAACACCTAAACGTTGAATAGCTCATGAAAGCGGCCATAAAACACGAAAACTATGATTTTTTAGTCATATATCTCAAACATGTAATGGGTCTTACAGGCCTTGCAAATCCAACTGGAACCCAAAAATTGTTGGCTCTAACTCATAAAAATGGCCATAAACACGAAAACAATGAGTTATTGGTCATATCTCTGAAACATGTATCGGGTCTCAAGGTGATGTAAATGTACGGAACTAACAGCATGAAATAGTTCACAAAATGGCCAAAAATAGGAAGGATCGCTTTTTTAGTCAGATATATCAAACATATAACAGGTCTTACAGGCCTTGAAAATGCAACGAACCCAAAACTATGGGCAATAACTCATGAAAATGGACATAAGCACGAAAATGCGAGTTTTGGTCATAACTCTCAAACATATATCATTAAGTAAGGTGGTTGTAAATCGCCCTAGAACCCCAAAATTGTGGGCAATAGCTCGAAAAGCAGTAATAAAGCATAAAACCGAGTTTTGTCATATCTCTCAAACATGTAAGGGTTCTGACGAGGTATGCAATTTCGCCTGGAACCCAAAAATTATGGGCAATAACTCATGAAAATGATCATAAAACATAAAAATAGCGAGTTTTTTGTCATAACTCTCTAACATGTATCGGGTCTCAAGGTCGATGTAAATATCTGGAACTCCAAAACTATGGGAAATAGCTCATGAAAAGCCAAAAAATCAGGAAAGCTACGAGTTTTTAATGCATATATCAAACATGTAATGGTCTTACAGACCTTGAAAATCCAAGCTGGAACCCAAAAGCGTGGGCAATAACTCATGAAAATGGCCATAAACACAGCAGCGAGTTTTTGGTCATAACTCTCAAGCATATATCTGGTCGTGGAGTCGTTGTAAATCGCCCTAGAACCCCAAAAGCGTAGGCGATAGCTCATGAAAGCGGTAATAAGCGAAAGCGACAAGTTTCTGGTCATATCTCTCAAACATGTAAGGGTTCTTGAGGCATGGAAATCCTCCTAGAACTCATCAAAATGATCATAAAACCACAACGGCGAGTTTTTGGTCATAACTCTCTAACATTTATTGGGTCTTAAGGTTCTTTGTAAATCGCCCTAGAACCACAGCTATGACGATAGCTCATTAAAATAGCCATAAAAGCGTGAAAGCGTGAGTTTTGGGTCATATCCTTGCAACATGTATCAGGTCTTAAGGTTGTTGTAAATCGCCCTATAAAACCTAAACAGTGGGCAATAGCTCATGAAAAGGGCCATAAAACACGAAAACTATGATTTTTTAGTCATATATCTCAAACATGTAATGGGTCTTACAGGCCTTGCAAATCCAACTGGAACCCAAAAATTGTTGGCACTAACTCATAAAAATGTCCATAAACACGAAAACGACGAGTTATTGGTCATATCTCTCAAACATGTATTGGGTCTCAAAGGTTGATATAAATCGCCCTAAAACCCCAAAACTGTGGGAAATAGCTCATGAAAACGGCCATAAATCGGGAAAACTATGAGTTTTTAGTTATACATATCAAACATGTAACGGGTCTTACAGGCCTTGAAAATGCAACTAGAACCCAAAAACTATGGGCAATAACTCATGAAAATGGACATAAGCACGAAAATGACGAGTTTTTGGTCATAACTCTCAAGCATATATCTGGTCATAAGGTCGTTGTAAATCGCCCTAGAACCCCAAAATTGTGGGCAATAGCTCTTGAAAAGCGGTAATAAAGCAGCGAAACCGGCGAGTTTTTGTCATATCTCTCAAACATGTAAGGGTTCTTACGAGGCATGCAAATCCGCTGGAACCCAAAATTATGAGCGATAACTCATGAAAATGATCATAAAACACAAAAAGCAGCGAGTTTTTTGTCATAACTCTCTAACATGTATCGGGTCTTAAGATTGCTGTAAAGCGCCCTAGAACCATAAAACTGTGAGAAATAGCTCATGCAAACAGCCATAAAATGCGAAAAGTGTGAGTTTTGTGTCATATCTTTCCAACATGTATCAGGTCTTAAGGTGGTTGTAAATGGACCTAGAACACCTAAAGTGGACAATTGCTCATGAAAGCGGCCATAAAACACGAAAACTACGATTTTTAGTCATATATATCAAACATGTAATGGGTCTTATAGGCCTTGCAAATCCAAGCGGAACCCAAAACTATAGGCGATAACTCATGAAAATGGCCTAAACACGAAAGCGAGTTTTTGGACATAACTCTCAAGCATGTATACGGTCTTAAGGTCGTTTTAAATCGCGCTAGAACCCCAATACTGTGGGCGTAGCTATTGACAGCGGTCATAAAAGCAACAGCGAGTTTGGTCATATCTCTCAAACATGTGAGGGTTCTTACAAGGCATACAAATCACTTTGGAACCCAAAAGCGTAGGCAATAACTAATGAAAATGACCATAAAACACAAAAAGCGAGTTTTTTTGTTATTACTCTCAAACATGTATCGGGTCTTAAGGTTCTTGTAAATGCCCTAGAACCATAAAGCGTGAGCAATAGCTCATTAAAACAGCCATAAAAGCATGAAAAGCGAGTTTTGGGTCATATCTTTACAACATGTCGTCGGTCTTAAGGTCGTTGTAAATCGCCCTAGAACCCCTAAATAGTGGGCAATAGCTCATGAAAGCCATAAAACACGAAAACTACGATTTTTAGTCATATATTTCAAACATGTAGCAGGTCTTCTGGCCTTGCAAATCAACTCGAACCCAAAAACTGTGGGCACTAACTCATAAAAATGGCCATAAACACGAAAGCAGCGAGTTATTGGTCATATCTCTCAAACATGTATCGTGTCTCAAGGTCGATGTAAATGCCTGGAACCCCAAAAGCGTGGGAAATAGCTCACGAAAAGCGGCCAAAAATCAGGAAGGATCTGAGTTTTAGTCACATATATCAAACATATAGCAGGTCTTACAGCCTTGAAAATGCAACGAACCCAAAAGCTGCAGGCGATAACTCATGAAAATGGCCCTAAACACGAAAAGCAGAGTTTATGGTCATAACTCTCAAGCATGTATCTGGTGGTGAGGTCGTTGTAAATCGCTAGAACCCCAAAACTATAGGCGATAGCTCATGAAAGCGGTCATCAAGCAGCGAAAGCGGCAGTTTACGGTCATATCTCTTAAACATGTAAGGGTTCTTCGAGGCATGCAAATCCTCCTCGAACTCATCAAAATGATCATAAAACACGAACAGCGAGTTTTGGTCATAACTCTCTAACATTTATTGGGTCTTAAGGTTCTTTGTAAATGGCCTAGAACCATAAAAGCTGCGATAGCTCATTAAAATAGCCATAAAAGCAGCCTTGAGTTTTGGGTCATATCCTTACAACATGTATAAGGTCTTAAGGTTGTTGTAAATCGCCCTATAACACCTAAGCAGTGGGCGATAGCTCATGAAACAGCCATAAAACACGAAAACTATGATTTTTTAGTCATATATCTCAAACATGTAATGGGTCTTACAGCCTTGCAAATCAAGCTGGAACCCAAAAATTGTTGGCACTAACTCATAAAATGGCCATCAACACAAAAGCAGCGAGTTATTGGTCATATCTCTCAAACATGTATCGGGTCTCAAGGTCGATGTAAAGCCTAGAACCCCAAAGCTGTAGAAATAGCTCATAAGCGGCCATAAATCGGAAAACTACTGGCGTTTTAGTCATATATATCAAACATGTCTGGGTCTTACAGCCTTGAAAATGCAACTAGAACCCAAAACTGTAAGCGATAACTCATGAAAATGGACATAAACACGAAAATGTGAGTTTTGGTCATAACTCTCAAGCATATATCGTCGTAAGGTCGTTGTAAATCGCCCTAGAACCCCAAAATTGTGGGCAATAGCTCTTGAAGCAGGTCATAAAGCAGCGAAGCAAGCGAGTTTTTTGTCATATCTCTCAAACATGTAAGGGTTCTTACGAGGCATGCAAATCTGCGGAACCCAAAATTATGAGCAATAACTCATGAAAATGATCATAAAACACAAAACGACTAGTTTTTTGTCATAACTCTCTCACATGTACGGGTCTTAAGATTCGTAAAAGCGCCCTAGAACCATAAAAGCTGTGAGAAATAGCTCATACAAGCGACCATAAAAAGCAGCGTGAGTTTTGGGTCATATCTTTCCAACATGTATCGGTCTTAAGGTGGTTGTAAATCGACCAAAAACACCTAAGCATTGGACAATTGCTCATGAAAGCGGCCATAAAACACGAAAACTACGATTTTTAGTCATATATAACAAACATGTAATGGGTCTTATAGGCCTTGCAAATCCAAGCTGGAACCCAAAAACTATGGGCAATAACTCATGAAAATGGCCTAAACACAACAGCGAGTTTTTGGTCATAACTCTCAAGCATGTATACAGTGCGAAGGTCGTTGTAAATCGCGCTAGAACCCCAATCGTGGGCATAGCTAATGAAAATGGTCATAAAAGCAGCAATGAGTTTACGGTCATATCTCTCAAACATGTGAGGTTCTTACAAGGCATGCAAATCCACAGAACCCAAAAACCGTGGGCAATAACCAATGAAAATGACCATAAAACACGAAAAAGCGAGTTTTTTGTTATAACTCTCTAACATGTATACGGGTCTTAAGGTTCTTTGTAAATCGCCTAGAACCATAAAACTATGAGCAATAGCTCATTAAAACAGCCATAAAAGCAGCTGAGTTTTGGGTCATATCTTTACAACATCGTTAGGTCTTAAGGTCGTTGTAAATGCCATAGAACCCCTAAATAGTGGGCAAGAGCTCATGAAAGCGGTCATAAAGCCAAAGCAGCGAGTTTAGTCATATCTCCCAAACATGTAAGGGTTCTTCTGAGGCATGAAAATCCTCCTAGATTTCATCAAAATGATCATAAAACAAAAAGCAGAGTTTTGGTCATAACTCTCTAACATTTATTGGGTCTTAAGGTTCTTTGTAAATAGCCCTAGAACCATAAAAGCTGCGAGCGATAGCTCATTAAAATAGCCATAAAACACAAAAGCTGTGAGTTTTGGGTCATATCCTTACAACATGTATCAGGTCTTAAGGTTGTTGTAAATAGCCCTATAAAACCTAAAGCTGGGCAATAGCTCATGAAAGGGCCATAAAACACGAAAACTATGATTTTTAGTCATATATCTCAAACATGTAATGGGTCTTACAGGCCTTACAAATCAGCTGGAACCCAAAATTGTTGGCACTAACTCATAAAATGGCCATAAACACAACGATGAGTTATTGGTCATATCTACGAAACATGTATCGGGTCTCAAAGTGATGTAAATACCTGGAACCCCAAAGCGTGGAAATAGTTCTGAAAGCGGCAAAAAATCAGGAAGGATACGATTTTTTAGTCACATATATCAAACATGTAACGGGTCTTACAGGCCTTGAAAATGCAACGAACCCAAAAACTATGGGCGATAACTCATGAAAATGGACATAAGCACGAAAATGTGAGTTTTTGGTCATAACTCTCAAGCATATATATGTTCGTAAGGTCGTTGTAAATGCCTAGAACCCCAAAATTGTGGGCAATAGCTCTTGAAAGCGGTAATAAAGCATAAAACCGGCCAGTTTTTTGTCATATCTCTCAAACATGTAAGGGTTACGAGGTATGCAAATCCTTTGGAACCAAAATTATGGGCAATAACTCATGAAAATGATCATACAACATAAAAATGGCGAGTTTTTGTCATAACTCTCTAACATGTATCGGGACTCAAGGTCGATGTAAATGCATGGAACTCCAAAACTATGGGAAATAGCTCATGAAAGCGGCCAAAATCAGGAAAGCTACGAGTTTTTTAGTCGCATATATCAAACAAGTAACGGGTCTTACAGGCCTTGAAAATCCAACTGGAACCCAAAAGCGTAGGCGATAACTCATGAAAATGGCCATAAACACAGCAGCGAGTTTTTGGTCATAACTCTCAAGCATATATCTGGTCGTAAGGTCGTTGTAAATCGCCCTAGAACCCCCAAAGCATGGGCAATAGCTCATGAAAATGGTCATCAAGCGAAAGCACGAGTTTACGGTCATATCTCCCAAACATGTAAGTGTTCTTACGAGGCATGAAAATCCTCCTAGAAGTCATCAAAATGATCATAAAACACAAAGCAGCGAGTTTTGGTCATAACTCTCTAACATTTATTGGGTCTTAAGGTTGTTGTAAATAGCCCTAGAACCATAAAGCTAGCGATAGCTCATTAAAATAGCCATAAGCATAAAAAAGCTGTGAGTTTTGGGTCATATCCTTACAACATGTATCAGGTCTTAAGGTGTTTTTAAATACGCCCTATAAAACCTAAGCAGTGGGCAATAGCTCATGAAAAGACCATAAAACACGAAAACTATGATTTTTTGTCATATATCTCAAACATGTAATGGGTCTTACAGCCTTGCAAGTCCAATGGAACCCAAAAATTGTTGGCACTAACTCATAAAATGGCCATAAACACAACGACGAGTTATTGGTCATATCTACGAACATGTATCGGGTCTCAAGGTCGATGTAAATCCACTGGAACCCCAAAGCTATGTGAAATAGCTCCACAGCGGCCAAAAATCAGGAAGGATCGATTTTTTAGTCACATATATCAAACATGTAGCGGGTTTCAGGCCTTGAAAATGCAACTTGAACCCAAAACTATGGGCAATAACTCATGAAAATGGACATAAGCACGAAAATGGCGAGTTTTGGTCCTAACTCTCAAGCATATATCATTACGTAAGGTGCGTTGTAAATCGCCCTAGAACCCCAAAATTAATGGGCAATAGCTCTTGAAAAGCAGTAATAAAAGCATAAAACCGGCGAGTTTTTGTCATATCTCTCAATCATGTAAGGGTTAAATGCGAGGCATGCAAATCACTTTGGAATCCAAAAATTATAGGCAATAACTCATGAAAATGATCATAAAACACAAAAGCAGCGAGTTTTTTGTCATAACTCTCTAACATGTATCGGGTCTCAAGGTCGATGTAAATCGCCCTAGAACTCCAAAACTGTGGGTAATAGCTCATGAAAACGGCCAAAAATCAGGAAAGCTATGAGTTTTTAGTCGCATATATCAAACATGTAGCAGGTCTTACAGCCTTGAAAATCCAGCTGAACCCAAAAAGCGTAGGCGATAACTCATGAAAATGGCCATAAACACGAAAAGCGAGTTTTTGGTCATAACTCTCAAGCATATATCTGGTCGTAAGGTGGTTGTAAATCGCCTAGAACCCCAAAGCGTGGGCAATAGCTCATGAAAATGGTCATCAAGCAGCAAAGAGTTTACGGTCATATCTCTCAAACATGTAAGGGTTCTTCTGAGGCATGAAAATCCTCTTGGAACTCATCAAAATGATCATAAAACACAGCAGCGAGTTTTGGTCATAACTCTCTAACATTTATTGGGTCTTAAGTTTCTTTGTAAATCGCCTAGAACCACAAAAGCTGCGGGCAATAGCTCATTAAAATAGCCATAAAGCGTGAAAAGCATGAGTTTTGGGTCATATCCTTGCAACATGTATCAGGTCTTAAGGTTGTTGTAAATAGCCCTATAACACCTAAATAGTGGGCGATAGCTCATGAAAGCGGCCATAAAACACGAAAACTATGATTTTTAGTCATATATCTCAAACATGTAATGGGTCTTACAGCCTTGCAAATCTGTTGGAACCCAAAATTGTTGGCACTAACTCATAAAAATGGCCATAAGCACAAAAGCAGAGTTATTGGTTATATCTCTCAAACATGTATTGGGTCTCAAGGTTGATGTAAATCTCCTAGAACCCCAAAGCGTGGAAATAGCTCATAAGCGGCCATAAATCGGAAAACTACGAGTTTTAGTCATACATATCAAACATGTAACGGGTCTTACAGGCCTTGAAAATGCAACTAGAACCCAAAAACTATGGGCAATAACTCATGAAAATGGACATAAGCACGAAAATGACGAGTTTTTGGTCATAACTCTCAAGCATATATCTGGTGCGTAAGGTCGTTGTAAATCGCCTAGAACCCCAAAATTGTGGGCAATAGCTCTTGAAAGCGGTAATAAAAGCAGCAAGCCGAGTTTTTTGTCATATCTCTCAAACATGTAAGGGTTCTTCTGAGGCATGCAAATCCTTTGGAACCCAAAATTATGGGCGATAACTCATGAAAATGATCATAAAACACAAAAACTACAGTGTTTTTGTCATAACTCTCTAACATGTATCGGGTCTTAAGATTCTTTGTAAAGCGCCCTAGAACCATAAAGCTGTGAGAAATAGCTCATGCAAACGACCATAAAATCTGAAAAGTGTGAGTTTGTGTCATATCTTTCCAACATGTATCAGGTCTTAAGGTGGTTGTAAATCAACCTAGAACACCTAAACAGTGGACAATTGCTCATGAAAACGGCCATAAAACACGAAAACTATGATTTTTTAGTCATATATATCAAACATGTAATGGGTCTTATAGGCCTTGCAAATCCAACTGGAACCCAAAAACTATGGGCAATAACTCATGAAAATGGCCCTAAACACGCAAATGGCGAGTTTTGGTCATAACTCTCAAGCATGTATCTGGTCTTAAGGTCGTTGTAAATCGCGCTAAAACCCCAATACTGTGGGCAATAGCTATTGACAACGGTCATAAACGCGAAAACGAAGAGTTTCTGGTCATATCTCTCAAACATGTGAGGGTTCTTACAAGGCATGCAAATCCGCGAACCCAAAAGCGTGGGCAATAACTAATGAAATGACCATAAAACACAAAACGCGAGTTTTTTGTTATAACTCTCTAATATGTATCGGGTCTTAAGGTTGTTGTAAATCGCCCTAGAACCATAAAAGCGTGGCAATAGCTCATTAAAACAGCCATAAAGCGAAATGAGTTTTGGGTCATATCTTTTGCAACATCGTCAGGTCTTAAGGTCGTTGTAAATCGCCTAGAACCCCTAAATAGTGGGCAATAGCTCATGAAAGCGGCCATAAAACGAAAACTACGATTTTTAGTCATATATTTCAAACATGTAGCAGGTCTTACAGGCCTTGCAAATCCAACTCGAACCCAAAAGCTGGGCACTAACTCATAAAATGGCCATAAACACGAAAGCAACGAGTTATTGGTCATATCTCTCAAACATGTATCTAGGTAGTAAGGTGGTTGTAAATACGCCTAGAACCCCAAAACTATAGGCAATAGCTCATGAAAACGGTCATCAAACGCGAAAACGACGAGTTTCTGGTCATATCTCTTAAACATGTAAGGGTTCTTACGAGGCATGCAAATCCTCCTCGAACTCATCAAAATGATCATAAAACACAAAGCAACGAGTTTTGGTCATAACTCTCTAACATTTATTGGGTCTTAAGGTTGCTGTAAATCGCCCTAGAACCATAAAACTGCGGGCAATAGCTCATTAAAATAGCCATAAAACGCGAAAACTATGAGTTTTGGGTCATATCCTTGCAACATGTATCAGGTCTTAAGGTTGTTGTAAATAGCCTATAACACCTAAGCAGGGCAATAGCTCATAGCGACCATAAAACACGAAAACTATGATTTTTAGTCATATATCACAACCCTGCAATGGGTGTTCCAGGCCTTGCAACTCCACCTGGACCCCAAAACTTGTTGGCACTACCTCATAAAATTGGCCTTAAACACAACCACGACGAGTTATTGGTCATATCTCTCAAACATGTATCGGGTCTCAAGGTCGATGTAAATCCCTAGAACCCCAAAAGCATGGAAATAGCTCATGAAAAGCGCCATAAATCGGAAAACTACGCGTTTTTAGTCATATATATCAAACATGTACGGGTCTTACAGGCCTTGAAAATGCAACTAGAACCCAAAAGCGTGGGCAATAACTCATGAAAATGGACATAAACACGAAAATGGCGAGTTTTGGTCATAACTCTCAAGCATATATCGGTGGTAAGTTAGATTGTAAATCGCCCTAGAACCCCAAAATTGTGGGCAATAGCTCTTGAAAGCAGTCATAAAAGCAGCAGCGAGTTTTTGTCATATCTCTCAAACATGTAAGGGTTCTTCTGAGGCATGCAAATCCTTTGGAACCCAAAATTATGGGCGATAACTCATGAAAATGATCATAAAACACAAAAACGACTAGTTTTTTTGTCATAACTCTCTCACATGTACCGGGTCTCAAGATTGCTGTAAAGCGCCCTAGAACCATAAAACTGTGAGAAATAGCTCATTCAAATAGCCATAAAAGCAGCCTTGAGTTTTGAGTCATATCTTTCAACATGTATCAGGTCTTAAGATCGTTGTAAATCGCCTAGAACACCAAAACAGTGGACAATTGCTCATGAAAACGGCCATAAAACACGAAAACTACGATTTTTTAGTCATATATCAAACATGTAATGGGTCTTTTAGGCCTTGCAAATCCAACTGGAACCCAAAAACTATCGGCAATAACTCATGAAAATGGCCCTAAACACGAAAACGACGAGTTTTTGGTCATAACTCTCAAGCATGTATCTGGTCTGAAGGTCGTTGTAAATCGCTAGAACCCAAATCATGGGCAATAGCTAATAAGCGGTCATAAAAGCAAAGCACGAGTTTTGGTCATATCTCTAAAACATGTGAGGGTTCTTACACGGCATGCAAACCCACCTGGAACCCAAAACCCGTGGGCAATAACTAATGAAAATGACCATAAAACACAAAAACGACGAGTTTTTTTTGTTATTACTCTCTAACATGTATCGGGTCTTAAGGTTGCTGTAAATCGCCCTAGAACCATAAAACTGTGAGCAATAGCTCATTAAAACAGCCATAAAACGCGAAAACTGCGAGTTTTGGGTCATATCTTTACAACATCGTCGGTCTTAAGGTCGTTGTAAATCGCCATAGAACCCCTAAATAGTGGGCAATAGCTCATGAAAAGCGACCATAAAACACAAAACTACGATTTTTAGTCATATATTTCAAACATGTAACGGGTCTTACAGGCCTTGCAAATCCAACTCGAACCCAAAAACTGTGGGCACTAACTCATAAAAATGGCCATAAACACGCAGCGAGTTATTGGTCATATCTCAAACATGTATCGGGTCTCAAGGTCGATGTAAATACCTGGAACTAAGCATGAAATAGCTCCTGAAAGCGGCCAAAATCAGGAAGGATCGATTTTTTAGTCATATATCAAACATGTAACAGGTCTTACAGGCCTTGAAAATGCAACGAACACAAAAACTATAGGCAATAACTCATGAAAATGGACATAAGCACGAAAATAGCGAGTTTTTGGTCATAACTCTCAAGCATATATCTGTTAAAGGTCGTTGTAAATCGCCCTAGAACCCCAAAATTGAGAATAGCTCTTGAAAGCAGATGTGAGCATAAAGCGAGTTTTTTTGTCATATCTCTCAAACATGTAAGGGTTATACGAGGCATGCAAATCTGCACGGAATCCAAAAATTATGGGCAATAACTAATGAAATGATCATAAAACACAAAAAGCAGCGAGTTTTTGTCATAACTCTCTAACATGTATCGGGTCTTCAAGGTCGATGTAAATCGCCTAGAACTCAAAGCGTAGGAAAGAGCTCATGAAAGCGACCAAAATCGAAAGCTAAAGTTTTTTAGTCGCATATATCAAACATGTAACAGGTCTTACAGCCTTGAAAATCCAATTGGAACCCAAAACTGTGGGCAATAACTCATGAAAATGGCCATAAACACAAACAGCGAGTTTTGGTCATAACTCTCAAGCATATATCTACGGTCGTAAGGTCGTTGTAAATCGCCCTAGAACCCCAAAGCGTGGGAAATAGCTCATGAAAATGGTCATCAAACGCGAAAACGACGAGTTTCTGGTCATATCTCTCAAACATGTAAGGGTTCTTACGAGGCATGAAAATCATCTTGGAACTCATCAAAATGATCATAAAACACGAAAACGACGAGTTTTTGGTCATAACTCTCTAAGATTTATTGGGTCTTAAGGTTGCTATAAATCGCCCTAGAACCCAAAATGAAGCGATAGCTCATGAAAATAGCCATAAAAAGCAGCGAGTTTTGGGTCATATCCTTACAACATGTATCGGTCTTAAGGTTGTTGTAAATGCCCTATAAGACCTAAGCAGTGAGCAATAGCTCATAAATGACCATAAAACGAAAACTATGATTTTTTAGTCATATATCTCAAACATGTAATGTGTCTTACAGGCCTTGAAAATCCTGTTGGAACCCAAAAATTGTTGGCACTAACTCATAAAAATGGCCATAAGCACAAAAACGACGAGTTATTGGTCATATCTCTCAAACATGTATTGGGTCTCAAGGTCGATGTAAATCGCCCTAGAACCCCAAAACTGCGGGAAATAGCTCATGAAAACGGCCATAAATCGGGAAAACTACGAGTTTTTAGTCATACATATCAAACATGTAACGGGTCTCACAGGCCTTGAAAATGCAACTAGAACCCCAAAACTATGGGCAATAACTCATGAAAATGGACATAAACACGAAAATGACAAGTTTTTGGTCATAACTCTCAAGCATATATCTGGTCGTAAGGTCGTTGTAAATCGCCCTAGAACCCCAAAATTGTGGGCAATAGCTCTTGAAAACGGTAATAAAACGCGAAACCGACTAGTTTTTTGTCATATCTCTCAAACATGTAAGGGTTCTTACGAGGCATGCAAATCCGCCTAGAACCCAAAAATTATGGGCAATAACTCATGAAAATGATCATAAAACACAAAAGCAGCGAGTTTTTGTCATAACTCTCTAACATGTATCGGGTCTTAAGATTGCTATAAAGCGCCCTAGAACCATAAAGCGTGAGAAATAGCTCATCAAACGCCATAAAATCAAAAAGTGTGAGTTTTGTTTCATATCTTTCCAACATGTATCGGGTCTTAAGGTGCGTTGTAAATCGACCAAGAACACCTAAAGTGGGACAATTGCTCATGAAAAGCCATAAAACATGAAAACTACGATTTTTAGTCATATATATCAAACATGTAATGGGTCTTATAGGCCTTGCAAATCCAACTGGAACCCAAAAACTATGGGCAATAACTCATGAAAATGGCCATAAACACAAAATGACGAGTTTTTGGTCATAACTCTCAAGCATGTATCTGGTCTTAAGGTCGTTGTAAATCGCTAGAACCCCAATCTGTGGGCAATAGCTCATAACAGCGGTCATAAAACGCGAAAACGAGTTTACGGTCATATCTCAAACATGTGAGGGTTCTTACAAGGCATGCAAATCCGCTGGAACCCAAAAAATTGTGGCAATAACTAATGAAAATGACCATAAAACACAAAAACGCGAGTTTTTGTCATAACTCTCTAACATGTATCGGGTCTTAAGGTTCTTGTAAATCACCTAGAACCATAAAGCTATGGCAATAGCTCATTAAAACATCCATAAAAGCGAAACTGCGAGTTTTGGGTCATATCTTTACAACATGTCGAGGTCTTAAGGTCGTTGTAAATTGCCCTAGAACCCCTAAATAGTGGGCAATAGCTCATGAAAAGCGGCCATAAAACACGAAAACTATGATTTTTATTCATATATTTCAAACATGTAAGGTCTTACAGACCTTGCAAATCCAACTCGAACCCAAAATTGTGGGCACTAACATAAAATGGCCATAAACACAAAGCAACGAGTTATTGGTCATATCTCTCAAACATGTATCGGGTCTCAAGGTCGATGTAAATGCATAGAACCCCAAAAGCGGGAAATAGCTCATGAAAAGCGGCCAAAAATCGGGGGAAGGATCACGAGTTTTTAGTCACATATATCAAACATGTAACGGGTCTTACAGGCCTTGAAAAGCGGAACTTGAACCCAAAAGCGTAGGCAATAACTCATGAAAATGGACATAAACCACGAAAATGACGAGTTTTTGGTCATAACTCTCAAACATATATCTGGTCGTAAGGTCGTTGTAAATCGCCGTAGAACCCCAAAATTGTGGGCAATAGCTCTTGAAAATGGTAAGAAAACGCGAAACCGACGAGTTTTTTGTCATATATCTCAAACATGTAAGGGTTCTTACGAGGCATGCAAATCCGCCTGGAACCAAAAATTTGTGGTAAATAACTCATGAAAATTATCATAAGACACAAAAACGACGAGTTTTTTTTGTCATAACTCTCTAATATCTATCGGGTCTTAAGGTTGCTATAAAGCACCCTAAACCATAAAAATGTGAGAAATAGCTCATGCAAACAGCCATAAAACGCGAAAACAGTGAGTTTTGTGTCATATCTTTCCAACATGTATCAGGTCTTAAGGTCGTTGTAAATCGCCTAGAACACCTAACCAGTGGACAATTGTTCATGAAAACGGCCATAAAACACGAAAACTACGATTTTTTAGTCATATATATCAAACATGTAATGGGTCTTATAGGCCTTGCAAATCCAACTGGAACCCAAAAACTATGGGCAATAACTCATGAAAATGTCCATAAACACGAAAACGAGTTTTTGGTCATAACTCTCAAGCATGTATCTGGTCTTAAGGTCGTTGTAAATCACGCTAGAACCCCAATATGGGCAATAGCTGTGACAACGGTCATAAAAGCAATGACGAGTTTTGGTCATATCTCTCAAACATATATGGGTTCTTACAAGGCATGCAAATCCGCTGGAACCCAAGCTGTAGGCAATAACTCATGAAAATGACCATAAAACACAAAACGATGAGTTTTTGTTATAACTCTCTAACATGTATCGGGTCTTAAGGTTCTTGTAAATCTCCCTAGAACCATAAAGCTGTAGAAATAGCTCATTAAAACATCCATAAAATCGTGGCTACGAGTTTTGGGTCATATCTTTGCAACATGTCGTTAGGTCTTAAGGTTGTTGTAAATCGCCTAGAACCCCTAAATAGTGGGCAATAGCTCATGAAAACGGCCAAAAAAACGAAAACTATGATTTTTAGTCATATATTTCAAACATGTAATGGGTCTTACAGCCTTGCAAATCCAACTCGAACCCAAAAAGCGTGGGCACTAACTCATAAAATGGCCATAAACACAAAAACGACGAGTTATTGGTCATATCTCTCAAACATGTCGGGTCTCAAGGTCGATGTAAATGCCTCAGAACCCCTAAAGCGTGGGAAATAGCTCAAAGCGGCCAAAAATCGGAAGAGTTTTTAGTCACATATATCAAACATGTAAGGGTCTTATAAGGCCTTGAAAGCAACGAACCCAAAATTGTAGGCAATAACTCATGAAAATGATCATAAACACAAAAATGACGAGTTTTTGGTCATCGCTCTAACATGTATCGGGTCTTAAGGTGGTTGTAAATCGCCCTAGAACCCCAAAATAGTGGGCAATAGCTCTTGGTTCTTCAGAGCATGCAAATCCGCTTGGAACCCAAAATTATAAGCACTAACTCATGAAATGACCATAAAACACAAAAAGCAGCGAGTTATTTGTCATAACTCTCTAACATGTATCGGGTCTCAAGGTCGATCTAAATCGCCAGAACCCCAAAAGCGTGGGAAATAGCTCATGAAAGCGGCCATAAATCGGAAAACTACCGGTTTTAGTCATATATATCAAACATGTAACAGGTCTTACAGGCCTTGAAAATCAACTCGAACCCAAAAGCGTAGGCGATAACTCATGAAAATGGACATAAACACGAAAATGACGAGTTTTTGGTCATAACTCTCAAGCATATATCTGCGTCAAGGTCGTTGTAAATCGCCCTAGAAGCCCAAAATTGTGGGCAATAGCTCTTGAAAGCGGTAATAAAGCGTAAAAGCGAGGTTTTTGTCATATCTCTCAAACATGTAAGGGTTCTTCTGAGGCATAAATCCGCTGGAACCCAAAATTGTGGGCAATAACTCATGAAAATGACCATAAAACACAAAAAGCGAGTTTTTTTGTCATAACTCTCTAACATGTATCGGGTCTTAAGGTTGATGTAAATGCCTAAATCCCAAAAATGTGAGAAATAGCTCATGAAAAGCGACCATAAATCAGAAAGCTACGAGTTTTGTGTCATATATCAAACATGTATCAGGTCTTAAGGCCTTGTAAATCAACTCGAACACAAAAACTGTGGGCAATAACTCATGAAAATGGACATAAACATGAAAATGGCGAGTTTTTAGTCATAACTCTCAAACATATATCTGGTCTTATAGGTCGTTGTAAATCTCCTAGAACCCCAAAACTATGGGCAATAACTCATGAAAGCGGTCATAAACAGCAAAAGCGAGTTTTGGTCATATCTCTCAAGCATGTATCGGTTCTTCTGAGGCATGCAAATCCTCTGGAACTCATCAAAATGATCATAAAACACCAAAACGACGAGTTTTTGGTCATAACTCTCTAACATTTATCGGGTCTTAAGGTTCTTTGTAAATCCCTAGAACCATAAAAAGCTGAAGCAATAGCTCATTAAAATAGCCATAAAAGCGAAAGCAAGTTTTGGGTCATATCCTTACAAGATGTATCGAGTCTTAAGGTTTTTGTAAATCGCCCTAGAACACCTACGATGGGCAATAGCTCATGAAAACGGCCATAAAACAGGAAAACTACTATTTTTTAGTCATATATATCAAACATGTAACAGGTCTTACAGGCCTTGAAAATGCAACTAGAACCCAAAAGCTGGCAATAACTCATGAAAATGGACATAAACACAAAAATGGCAGTTTTTGGTCATAACTCTCAAACATATATCTGGTCGTAAGGCGTTGTAAATCGCCCTAGAACCCCAAAATTGTGGGCAATAGCTCATCAAAGCGATCATAAAACTGAAAACGCGACTTTTTGTCATATCTCTCAAACATGAAGGGTTCTTCTGAGGCATGCAAATCCGCTTTGGAACCCAAAAATTGTGGGCAATAACTCATGAAAATGACCATAAAACACAAAAAGCAGAGTTTTTGTCATAACTCTCTAACATGTATCGGGTCTCAAGGTCGATGTAAATCGCCCTAGAACCCCAAAACTGTGGGAAATAGCTCATGAAAACGGCCATAAATCGGGAAAACTACCAGTTTTTTAGTCATATATATCAAACATGTAACAGGTCTTACAGGCCTTGAAAATGCAACTGGAACCCAAAAACTGTGGGCAATAACTCATGAAAATGGACATAAACACGAAAATGATGAGTTTTTGGTCATAACTCTCAAGCATATGTCTGGTCGTAAGGTCGTTGTAAATCTGCCTAGAACCCCAAATCTGTGGGCAATAGCTCATGAAAACGGCCTTAAACGCGAAAACGATGAGTTTTTGATCATATATCTCAAACTTGTAAGGGTCCTTACGAGGCATGCAAATCCTCCAAAATTGTGGGAACTCATCAAAATGATCATAAAACACAAAAGCAGCGAGTTTTTGGTCATAACTCTCTAACATTTATCGGGTCTTAAGGTTGATGTAAAGCACCTAGAACCATAAATAGTGAGAAATTGCTCATTAAAATAGCCATAAAAGCGAAAGCTGTGAGTTTTGGGTCATATCCTTACAACATGTATTAGGTCTTAAGGTCATTGTAAATCGCCCTAGAACACCTAAATAGTGGGCAATAGTTCATGAAAAGCGGCCATAAAACGGAAAACTATGATTTTTAGTCATATATCTCAAACATGTAAGCAGGTCTTACAGGCCTTGCAAATCCAACTGGAACCCAAAAATTGTTGGCACTAACTCATAAAAATGGCCATAAACACAAAAACGATGAGTTATTGGTCATATCTCTCAAACATGTATCGGGTCTCAAGGTCGATGTAAATGCATAGAACCCCAAAAGCTGTGGGAAATAGCTCATGAAAAGCGGCCAAAAATCGGAAAAACAACGAGTTTTTAGTCATATATATCAAACATGTAACGGGTCTTACAGGCCTTGAAAATGCAACTGGAACCCAAAAACTGTGGGCAATAACTCATGAAAATGGACATAAACACGAAAAAGATGAGTTTGTGGTCATAACTCTCAATCATATAACTGGTCGTACGGTCGGTGTAAATCGCCCTAGAACCACAAAATTGTGGGCAATAGCTCTTGAAAAGCGGTCATCAAGCATAAAGCGATGAGTTTTTGTCATATCTCTCAAACATGTAAGTGTTCTTACGAGGTATGCAAATCCTGGAACCTAAAAATTGAAATAACTCATGAAAATGATCATAAAACACAAAAAGATGAGTTTTTTGTCATAACTCTCTAATATTTATTGGGTCTTAAGGTTTGCTATAAAGCACCCTAAACCATAAAAGTGAGAAATAGCTCATTAAAATAGCCATAAAAGCGAAAAGCGTGAGTTTTGGGTCATATCTTTCCAACATGTATCAGGTCTTAAGGTCGTGGTAAATCGCCTAGAACACCTAAACAGTGAGCAATAGCTCATGAAAACGGCCATAAATCGGAAAACTATGATTTTTAGTCATATATCTCAAACATGTAATGGGTCTTATAGGCCTTGCAAATCCAACTAGAACCCAAAAACTATGGGCAATAACTCATGAAAATGGACATAAGCACGAAAATGACGAGTTTTTGGTCATAACTCTCAAGCATATATCTGGTCGTAAGGTCGTTGTAAATCGCCCTAGAACCCCAAAACTGTGGGCAATAGCTCATGAAAACGGTCATAACACGCGAAAACGACGAGTTTCTGGTCATATCTCTCAAACATATATGGGTTCTTACGAGGCATGCAAATCCGCCTGGAACTCATGAAAATGATCATAAAACATGAAAACGATGAGTTTTTGGTCATAACTCTCTAACATTTATCAGGTCTTAAGGTTCTTGTAAATCTCCCTAGAACCATAAAACTGAGAAATAGCTCATTAAAATAGCCATAAAACGAAAACTTGAGTTTTGGGTTATATCCTTACAACATGCATCGGGTCTTAAGGTCGTTCTAAATCGCCCTAGAACCCCTAAATAGTGGGCAATAGCTCATTAAAACGACCATAAAACATGAAAACTATGATTTTTAGTCATATATCTCAAACATGTAACGGGTCTTATATCCCTTGCAAATCCAAATAGAACCCAAAAACTGTGGGCAATAGCTCATGAAAATGGCCATAAACACGAAAATGACGAGTTTTTGGTCATAACTCTCAACATATATCGGTCGTAAGGTCGTTGTAAATAATCGTCTGGAACCCAAAATTAACTCATGAAAATGACCATAAAACAAAAGATGCCAGGTTTTTGTCATAACTCTAACATGGGTCTCAGGTCGATGTAAATCATACTAGAACCCCAAAAGCGTGGGAAATAGCTCATGAAAACGGCCTTTTAGTATATATCAAACATGTAACTTGAGTCTTACGAGGCCTTGAAAATGCAACTAGAACCCAAAACGTGGGCGATAACTCATGAAAATGGACATAAACACGAAAATAGCGAGTTTTGGTCATAACTCTCAAGCATATATCGGTCGTAAGGTCGTTGTAAATCTCCTAGAACCCCAAAATTGTGGGCAATAACTCATGAAAACGGTCATAAAGCGAAAATAGCGAGTTTTTGTCATATCTCTCAAACATGTAAGGGTTCTTACGAGGCATGCAAATCCTCCTGGATAACTCATCAAAATGATCATAAAACACAAAGCGACGAGTTTTTGTCATAACTCTCTAACATGTATTGGGTCTTAAGGTTCTTGTAAATCGCCTAGAACCATAAAATTGTTGGCACTAACTCATTAAAATGGCCATAAAAGCGAAAATTGTGAGTTATTGGTCATATCCTTCAACATGTATCGGGTCTTAAGGTCGATCTAAATTGCCCTAGAACCCCTAAAACGGTGGGCAATAGCTCATGAAAATGGCCATAAATCGGAAAACTTCGAGTTTTAGTCATATATACCAAACATGTAATGGGTCTTATAGGCCTTGAAAATGCAACTGGAACCCAAAAAATGTGGGCAATAACTCATGAAAATGGACATAAACACGAAAATGGCGAGTTTTGGTCATAACTCTCAAGCATATATCTGGTCGTGAGGTCGTTGTAAATCCTAGAACCCCAAAATTATGGGCAATAGCTCTTGAAAATGGTCATAAAATGCGAAAACGACGAGTTTTTTGTCATATCTCTCAAACATGCAAGGGTTCTTACGAGGCATTCAAATCCGCCTGGAACCCAAAATTGTGGGCAATAACTCATGAAAATGATCATAAAACACAAAAGCGAGTTTTTTTGTCATAACTCTCTAACATGTATCGGGTCTTAAGGTTGATGTAAAGCACCTAAACCATAAAATGTGAAAAATAGCTCATGCAAACAGCCATAAAGCGCCAAAACTACGAGTTTTGTGTCATATTTCAACATGTATCAGGTCTTAAGGTTGTAAATCACCCTAGAACACCAAAAATGGGCAATTGCTCATGAAAATGGACATAAACACGAAAACTACGATTTTTTAGTCATATATCTCAAACATGTAATGGGTCTTATAGGCCTTGTAAATCCCTAGAACCCCAAAACTATGGCAATAACTCATGAAAATGGCCATAAACATGAAAAGCAGCAGTTTTTGGTCATATCTCTCAAACATGTAAGGGTTCTTGAGGCATGTAAATCGCCTAAACTCATCAAAATGATCATAAAACACTAATGCGATGAGTTTTTGGCCATAACTATCTAATATAAATCGGGTCTTAAGGTTGCTGTAAATCACCCTAGAACCATAAAACTGTGGGCAATAGCTCATGAAAATAGCCGTAAAACGCGAAAACTACAAGTTTTGGGTCATATCTTTGCAAGATGTAACAGTCTTAAGTTCGTTGTAAATCTCTAGAACCCTAAATAGTGGGCAATAGCTCATGAAAAGCGGCCATAAAACGGAAAACTATGATTTTTAGTCATATATATCAAACATGTAACAGGTCTTACAATCCTTGCAAATGCAATGGAACCCAAAAGCTGGCAATAACTCATGAAATTGGCCATAAACACGAAAACGACGAGTTTCTGGTCATATATCTCAAACATGTAAGGGTTCTTGAGGCATGCAAATCTTCCTGAACTCATCAAAATGATCATAAAACACAAAAAGCAGCGAGTTTTTTGTCATATCTCTCTAACATGTAAGGGGTCTTACGAGGCATGTAAATCACCTAGAATCCATAAAATGGGCAATAACTCATGAAAATAGCCATAAAAGCAAAAACTTGAGTTTTTGGTCATATCTTTCAACATGTATCGGGTCTTAAGGTTTATCTAAATCGCCCTAGAACCCCAAAAATGTGAAATAGCTCATGAAAAGCGGCCATAAATCGAAAACTATGAGTTTTTAGTCATATATCAAACATGTAACGGGTCTTACAAGCCTTGAAAATGCAACTGGAACCCAAAAACGGTGGGCAATAAGTCATGAAAATGGACATAAACACGAAAATGACGAGTTTTTGGTCATAACTCTCAAGCATATATCTGGTCGTATGGTCGTTGTAAATCGCCTAGAACCCAAAAATTGTGGCAATAGCTCTTGAAAAGCGGTCATAAAACGAAACGATGAGTTTTTTGTCATATCTCTCAAACATGTAAGGGTTCTTACGAGGCATGCAAATCACGGAACCCAAAAAATTGTGGGCAATAACTCATGAAAATGATCATAAAACACAAAAACAACGAGTTTTTTTGTCATACCTCTCTAACATGTATCGGGTCTTACGGTTGATGTAAATCGCTTAGAACCATAAAAATGTGAGAAATAGCTCATGAAAACAGCCATAAATCGAAAACTCGAGTTTTTAGTCATATATATCAAACATGTAATAGGTCTTAAGGTCGTTGAAAATGTTGTAAATCTTCTAGAACCCCAAAATTGTGGGCAATAGCTCATGAAAACGGTCATATGATCATAAAACACAAAAACTATGATTTTTTAGTCATATATCTCTAACATGTATTGGGTCTTAAGGCCTTGCAAATCACCTAGAACCATAAAAATTGTTGGCACTAACTCATAAAAATGGCCATAAACACAAAAACGACGAGTTATTGGTCATATCTCTCAAACATGTATCGGGTCTCAAGGTCGATGTAAATCGCCCTAGAACCCCAAAAATGTGGGAAATAGCTCATGAAAACTGCCATAAATCGGAAAAACAACGAGTTTTTAGTCATATATATCAAACATGTAACGGATCTTACCGTCCTTGAAAATGCAACTGGAACCCAAATACTGTGGGCAATAACTCATGAAAATGGACATAAACACGAAAATGACGAGTTTTTGGTCATAACTCTCAAGCATATATCTGGTCGTAAGGTCGTTGTAAATCGCCCTAGAACCACAAAATTGTGGGCAATAGCTCTTCAAAACGGTCATAAAAAGCGAAAACGATGAGTTTTTTGTCATATCTCTCAAACATGTAAGTGTTCTTACGAGGTATGCAAATCCGCCTGGAACCCAAAAATTGTGGGAAATAACTCATGAAAATGATCATAAGACACAAAAACGACGAGTTTTTTTTGTCATAACTCTCTAATATCTATCGGGTCTTAAGGTTGCTGTAAAGCTCCTAGAACCATAAAATGTGAGAAATAGCTCATGCAAACACCATAAAAGCAGCTGTGAGTTTTGTGTCATATCTTTCCAACATGTATCAGGTCTTAAGGTCGTTGTAAATCGCCCTAGAACACCTAAACAGTGAGCAATTGCTCATGAAAACGGCCATAAAACACGAAAACTATGATTTTTTAGTCATATATCTCAAACATGTAATGGGTCTTATAGGCCTTGCATATCCAACTAGAACCCAAAAACTATGGGCAATAACTCATGAAAATGTCCATAAACACGAAAACGTCGAGTTTTTGGTCATAACTCTCAAGCATATATCTGGTCGTAAGGTCGTTGTAAATCGCCCTAGAATCCCAAAATCGTGGCGATAGCTCATGAAAACGGTCATAAAACAAAACGACGAGTTTTATCATATCTCTCAAACATATAAGGGTTCTTACGAGGCATGCAAATCCGAACCCAAAATTTGGGCAATAACTCATGAAAATGATCATAAAACACAAAAGCAGCGAGTTTTTTGTCATAACTCTCTAACATTTATCGGGTCTTAAGGTTCTTTGTAAATCTCCCTAGAACCATAAAATTGTGGAAATAGCTCATTAAAACATCATAAAAGCGAAAAGCTGTGAGTTTTGGGTCATATCTTTGCAACATGTATCGGTCTTAAGGTTGTTGTAAATCGCCTAGAACACCTAAACAGTGGGCATTTGCTCATGAAAAACCATAAAACACGAAAACTATGATTTTTAGTCATATATTTCAAACATGTAATGGGTCTTACAGCCTTGCAAATCCAACTCGAACCCAAAAACTGTGGGCACTAACTCATAAAAATGGCCATAAACACAAAAACGACGAGTTATTGGTCATATCTCTCAAACATGTATCGGGTCTCAAGGTCGATGTAAATCGCCTAGAACCTCAAAAATGGGAAATAGCTCATGAAAACGACAGTAATTAGGAAAATTTTTAGTCATATATATCAAACATGTAATAGGTCTTCAAGCCTTGAAAATGCAATGGAACCCAAAAGCTGGGCAATAACTCATGAAAATGGACATAAACACGAAAATGACGAGTTTTTGGTCATAACTCTCAAGCATATATCTGGTCGTAAGGTCGTTGTAAATCGCCCTAGAACCCCAAAATTGTGGGCAATAGCTCTTGAAAACGGTCATAAAACGCGAAACCGACGAGTTTGTTGTCATATCTCTCAAACATGTAAGGGTTCTTACGAGGCATGCAAATCCTCCTGGAACCCAAAATTGTGGGCAATAACTCATGAAAATGATCATAAAACACAAAAGCAGCGTTTTTTTGGTCATAACTCTCAAACATGTATCAGGTCTTAAGGTTGTTGTAAATCGCCCTAGAACACCTAAGCAGTAGGAAATTGCTCATGAAAACGACCATAAAACACGAAAACTATGATTTTTTAGTCATATATCTCAAACATGTAATGGGTCTTACAGGCCTTGCAAATCAACTAGAACCCAAAAATTGTGGGCACTAACTCATGAAAATGGACATAAACACAAAAGCAGCGAGTTATTGGTCATAACTCTCAAGCATATATCGGTCTCAAGGTCGTTGTAAATCGCCTAGAACCCCAAAACTATGGGAAATAGCTCATGAAAAGCGGTCATAAACGCGAAAGCAGAGTTTAGTCATATATATCAAACATGTAATAGGTCTTACAAGCCTTGAAATGCAAATCCACTAGGCAATAACTCATGAAAATGATCATAAACACGAAAATGACGAGTTTTTGGTCATAACTCTCAACATATATCCGGTCTTAAGGTTCTTTGTAAATCGCCCTAGAACCCCAAAATTACGGGCAATAGCTCATGAAAACGGTCATAAAAGCAAAACTGAGTTTTGGGTCATATCTTCAAACATGTATCGGGGTTCGTTGTAAATCGCCCTGGAACCCTAAACATTGGGCAATAACTCATGAAAATGATCATAAAACACGAAAACTATGATTTTTAGTCATAACTCTCTAACATGTATTGGGTCTTAAGCCTTGCAAATCACTCTAACCCAAAAATTGTTGGCACTAACTCATAAAATGGCCATAAACACAAAAGCAGAGTTATTGGTCATATCTCTCAAACATGTATCGGGTCTCAAGGTCGATGTAAATCGCCCTAGAACCCCAAAACTGGGAAATAGCTCATGAAAACGGCCATAAATCTAGAAAAATACGATTTTTTAGTCAAATATATAAAACATGTAATGGGTCTTACAGGCCTTGAAAATGCAACTAGAACCCAAAAAGCGTAGGCAATAACTCATGAAAATGGACATAAACACGAAAATGGCGAGTTTTTGGTCATAACTCTCAAGCATATATCTGGTCGTAAGATCGTTGTAAATCGCCCTAGAACCCCAAAACTGTGGGCAATAGCTCATGAAAACGGTCATAAAAGCTAAAAGCGAGTTTTTTGTCATATCTCTCAAACATGTAAGGGTTCTTACGAGGCATGCAAATCCTTGGAACCCAAAAATTGTGGGCAATAACTCATGAAAATGATCATAAAACACAAAAGCAGCGAGTTTTTGTCATAACTCTCTAACATGTATCGGGTCTTAAGGTTTGTAAATCTCCTTAGAACCATAAAAAACTGTGAGAAATAGCTCATGCAAACAGCCATAAACTGTGAGTTTTGAGTCATATCTTTCCAACATGTATCAGGTCTTAAGGTCGTTGTAAATCGCCCTAGAACACCTAAACAGTGGGCAATTGCTGATGAAAACGACCATAAAACATGAAAACTATGATTTTAGTCATATATCTCAAACATGTAATGGGTCTTATAGGCCTTGCAAATCCAACTAGAACCCAAAACTATGGGCAATAACTCATGAAATGGACATAAACACGAAATGACGAGTTTTGGTCATAACTCTCAAACATGTATGGTCGTAAGGTCGTTGTAAATCGCCTAGAACCCCAAATCAGTGAAATAGCTCATGAAAAGCGGTCATAAGTGCAGCCATCATATCTCTCAAACATGTTAGGGTTCTTACAAGGCATGCAAATCCGCTTGGAACCCAAAAACTGTTGGCAATAACTCATGAAAATGATCATAAACACAAAAATGACGAAGTTTTGGTCATAACTCTCAAACATATATCGGGTCTTAAGGTTTTTGTAAATTCCCTAGAACCCAAAAATTGTGGCAATAGCTCATGAAAACAGTCATAAAATCATTTTTAGTCATATATCAAACATGTAAGGTCTTAAAGGCATGAAAATCCTAGAACCCAAAAATTGGGCAATAACTCATGAAAATGGACATAAACACGTTTTGGTCATAACTCTCTAACATGTATTGGGTCTTAAGGTCGTTGTAAATCGCCTAGAACCCCAAATTGTTGGCTCGAACTCATGAAAATGATCATAAAACACGAAAACGATGAGTTTTGGTCATATCTTCTAACATTTATCGGGTCTTAAGGTTGTTGTAAATCGCCTAGAACCCCAAAAGCGTGGAAATAGCTCATGAAAAGCGGCCATAAACGCGAAAACTTGAGTTTTTAGTCATATATCAAACATGTAACGTGTCTTACAGGCCTTGTAAATCAAGCAATGGAACACAAAAATGTAGGCAATAACTCATGAAAATGGACATAAAACCTTAAAACTATGATTTTTTTGTCATATCTCTCAAACATGTATTGGTTCTTAGGTGCCTTGCAAATCCCACTGGAACCCAAAAATTGTGGGCATTAACTCATTAAAATGATCATCAAACACAAAAAACGAGTTTTTTTTGTCATAACTCTCTAACATGTATCGGTCTTAAGGTCGATGTAAATCCCTAGAACCCTAAAGCTGTGGGAAATAGCTCATGAAAACGGCCATCATATATCAAACATGTAATGGGTCTTACAGGCCTTGAAAATGCAACTAGAACCCAAAAACTATGGGCAATAACTCATGAAAATGGACATAAACACGAAAGCGAGTTTTTGGTCATAACTCTCAAGCATATATCTGGTCGTAAGGTCGCTAAATCGCCTAGAACCCCAAAATTGTGGGCAATAGCTCTTGAAAAGCGGTCATAAAACCTTGCGAAAACGTTTTTTTATATCTCAAACATGTAAGGGTTCTTACAAGGCATGAAAATCCGAACCCAAAAATTGTGAAACTCATGAAAATGATCATAAAACCGAAAGCGATGAGTTTTTGGTCATAACTCTCTAACATGTATTGGGTCTTAAGGTTCGTTGTAAATCTCCCTAGAACCATAGGACTCGAGAGCGATAACTCATTAAAATAGCCATAAAAGCGTGTGAGTTTTGGTTTTGGATATCATATCCTTGCAACATGTATCAGAGGTTTAAGGTTGTAAGCCTAGAACACCTAAGCTTGATGGGCATTCTTTGATGAAAAGCAATATAAAACATAATTTTTAGTCATATAGAACCCAAAAATTGTTGGCACTAACTCATAAAATGGCCATAAACACAAAAACGAAAGTTATTGGTCATATCTCTCAAACATGTATCGGGTCTCAAGGTCGATGTAAATCGCCTAGAACCCTAAAAGCTGGGAAATAGCTCATGAAAACGGCCATAAATCGAAAACTACCTTTTAGTCATATATATCAAACATGTAACAGGTCTTACGGCCTTGAAAATGCAATTGAACCCAAAAAGCGTGGGCAATAACTCATGAAAATGGACATAAACACGAAATGATGAGTTTTGGTCATAACTCTCAAGCATATATCCGTCGTAAGTTCGTTGTAAATCGCCCTAGAACCCCAAAAAAGTGGGCAATAGCTCTTGAAAACGGTCATAAAAGCGCGAAACGATGAGTTTTTGTCATATCTCTCAAACATGTAAGGGGTTCTTACAAGGCATGCAAATCACTTTGGAACCCAAAAATTGTGGGCAATAACTCATGAAAATGATCATAAGACACAAAAGCAGCGAGTTTTTGTCATAACTCTCTAACATGTATCGGGTCTTAAGGTTGTAAATCGCCTTTCATAAAAGCGGCTTTAAATCGGAAAACTACGATTTTTAGTCATATATATCAAACATACAGTCTTACAGGCCTTGAAAATCAATGGAACACAAAAATGTGTATAACTCATAAAGCACCTAAACTAAAAAATGTGAAAATATCTCATGCAAATGATCATAAAACGCGAAAACTGTGAGTTTTGAGTCATATCTTTCCAACATGTATCAGGTCTTAAGGTCGTTGTAAATCGCCCTAGAACACCTAAACAGTGGGCAATTGCTCATGAAAACAGGCATAAAACACGAAAACTACGATTTTTTAGTCATATATCTCAAACATGTAATGGGTCTTAAAGGCCTTGCAAATCCAACTAGAACCCAAAAACTATGGGCAATAACTCATGAAAATGGACATAAACACGAAAATGACGAGTTTTTGGTCATAACTCTCAAGCATATATCTGGTCGTAAGGTCGTTGTAAATCGCCCTAGAACCCCAAAACTGTGGGCAATAGCTCATGAAAACGGTCATAACACGCGAAAACGATGAGTTTCTGGTCATATCTCTCAAACATATAAGGGTTCTTACGAGGCATGCAAATCCGCCTGGAACTCATGAAAATGATCATAAAACACGAAAACGATGAGTTTTTGGTCATAACTCTCTAACATTTATCGGGTCTTAAGGTTGCTGTAAATCTCCCTAGAACCATAGGACTACGAGAAATAGCTCATGCAGACAGACATAAAACGCGAAAACTGTGAGTTTTGGGTTATATCTTCGCAACATGTATCAGGTCTTAAGGTTGTTGTAAATCGCCCTAGAACACCTAAACAGTGGGCATTTGCTCATGAAAACGACCATAAAACATGAAAACTATGATTTTTTAGTCATATATCTCTAACATGTAATGGGTCTTACAGGCCTTGCAAATCCAACTGGAACCCAAAAATTGTGGGCACTAACTCATAAAAATGGCCATAAACACAAAAACGACGAGTTATTGGTCATATCTCTCAAACATGTATCGGGTCTCAGGGTCGATGTAAATCTCCCTAGAACCCTAAAACTGTGGGAAATAGCTCATGAAAACGGCCATATATATCAAACATGTAACGGGTCTTACAGGCCTTGAAAATGCAACTGGAACCCAAAAACTGTGGGCAATAACTCATGAAAATGGACATAAACACGAAAATGACGAGTTTTTGGTCATAACTCTCAAGCATATATCTGGTCGTAAGGTCGTTGTAAATCGCCCTAGAACCCCAAAATTGTGGGCAATAGCTCTTGAAAACGGTCATAAAATGCGAAAACGACGAGTTTTTTGTCATATCTCTCAAACATGTAAGGGTTCTTACAAGGCATGAAAATCCGCCTGGAACCCAAAAATTGTGGGCAATAACTCATGAAAATGATCATAAAACACAAAAACGACGAGTTTTTTGTCATAACTCTCTAACATGTATTGGGTCTTAAGGTCGTTGTAAATCGTACTAGAACCCCTGAATTGTTGGCACTAACTCATAAAAATGGCCATAAACACAAAAACGATGAGTTATTGGTCATATCTCTCAAACATGTATCGGGTCTCAAGGTCGATCTAAATCGCCCTAGAACCCCAAAACTGTGGGAAATAGCTCATGAAAATGGCCATAAATCGGGAAAACTACGAGTTTTTAGTCATATATATCAAACATGTAACAGGTCTTACAGGCCTTGAAAACGCAACTGGAACCCAAAAACTGTGGGCAATAACTCATGAAAATGGACATAAACACGAAAATGACGAGTTTTTGGTCATAACTCTCAAGCATATATCTGGTCGAAGGTCGTTGTAAATCGCCCTGAACCCCAAAATTATGGGCAATAGCTCTTGAAAACGGTCATAAAATGCGAAAACGACGAGTTTTTTGTCATATCTCTCAAACATGCAAGGGTTCTTACAAGGCATTCAAATCCGCCTGGAACCCAAAAATTGTGGGCAATAACTCATCAAAATGATCATAAAACACAAAAACAACGAGTTTTTTTTGTCATAACTCTCCAACATGTTTCGGGTCTTAAGGTTGCTGTAAAGCACCCTAAACCATAAAAATGTGAGAAATAGCTCATGCAAACATGCATACAACACGAAAACTGTGAGTTTTGTGTCATATCTTTCCAACATGTATCAGGTACTAAGGTCGTTGTAAATCGCCCTAGAACGCCTAAACAGTGGGCAATTGCTCATGAAAACGACCATAAAACATGAAAACTAAGATTTTTTAGTCATATATCTCAAACATGTAATGGGTCTTATAGGCCTTGCAAATCCAACTAGAACCCAAAAACTATGGGCAATAACTCAGGAAAATGGCCATAAACATGAAAACGACGAGTTTTTGGTCATAACTCTCAAGCATGTATCGGGTCGTGAGGTCGTTGTAAATCGCCCTGGAAGCCCTAAACTATAGGCAATAGCTCATGAAAACAGCCATATAATGCGACGTGTTTTTGGCCATAACTATCTAACATAAATCGGGTCTTAAGGTTGCCGTAAATCGCCTTAGAACCATAAAACTGTGGGCAATAGCTCATGAAAACAGCCGTAAAACGCGAAAACTACAAGTTTTGGGTCATATCTTTGCAAGATGTAACAGGTTTTAAGTTCGTTGTAAATCGCCCTAGAACCCCTAAATAGTGGGCAATAGCTCATAAAAACGGCCATAAAACACGAAAACTATGATTTTTAGTCATATATTTCAAACATGTAACGGGTCTTACAGGCCTTGCAAATCCAACTGGAACCCAAAAACTGGCAATAACTCATGAAAATGGCCATAAACACGAAAACGACGAGTTTCTGGTCATATCTCTCAAACATGTAAGGGTTCTTACGAGGCATGCAAATCCTCCGGGAACTCATCAAAATGATCATAAAACACAAAAACGACGAGTTTTTTGTCATATCTCTCAAACATGTAAGGGTTCTTACGAGGCATGCAAATCCGCCTGGAATCCAAAAATTGTGGGCAATAACTCATGAAAATGATCATAAAACAAAAAACGACGAGTTTTATTGGTCATATCTCTCTAACATGTACTGGGTCTTATAGGCCTTGCAAATCCAACTGGAACCCAAAAATTGTTGGCACTAACTCATAAAAATGGCCATAAACACAAAAATGACGAGTTATTGGTCATATCTCTCAAACATGTATCGGGTCTCAAGGTCGATGTAAATCGCCCTAGAACCCCAAAAATGTGGGAAATAGCTCATGAAAACTGCCATAAATCAGAAAAACAACGAGTTTTTAGTCATATATATCAAACATGTAACGGATCTTACCGTCCTTGAAAATGCAACTGGAACCCAAATACTGTGGGCAATAACTCATGAAAATGGACATAAACACGAAAATGACGAGTTTTTGGTCATAACTCTCAAGCATATATCTGGTCGTAAGGTCGTTGTAAATCGCCCTAGAACCACAAAATTGTGGGCAATAGCTCTTCAAAACGGTCATAAAAAGCGAAAACGATGAGTTTTTTGTCATATCTCTCAAACATGTAAGTGTTCTTACGAGGCATGCAAATCCGCCTGGAACCCAAAAATTGTGCGAAATAACTCATGAAAATGATCATAAGACACAAAAACGACGAGTTTTTTTGTCATAACTCTCTAATATCTATCGGGTCTTAAGGTTGCTATAAAGCACCCTAAACCATAAAAATGTGAGAAATAGCTCATGCAAACAGCCATAAAACGCGAAAACAGTGAGTTTTGTGTCATATCTTTCCAACATGTATCAGGTCTTAAGGTCGTTGTAAATCGCCCTAGAACACCTAAACAGTGGGCAATTGCTCATGAAAACGGCCATAAAACACGAAAACTATGATTTTTTAGTCATATATCTCAAACATGTAATGGGTCTTATAGGCCTTGCATATCCAACTAGAACCCAAAAACTATGGGCAATAACTCATGAAAATGTCCATAAACACGAAAACGACGAGTTTTTGGTCATAACTCTCAAGCATATATCTGGTCGTAAGGTCGTTGTAAATCGCCCTAGAACCCCAAAACTGTGGGCAATAGCTCATGAAAACGGTCATAACACGCGAAAACGACGAGTTTCTGGTCATATCTCTCAAACATATAAGGGTTCTTACGAGGCATGCAAATCCGCCTGGAACTCATGAAAATGATCATAAAACATGAAAACGATGAGTTTTTGGTCATAACTCTCTAACATTTATCGGGTCTTAAGGTTGCTGTAAATCTCCCTAGAACCATAAGACTACGAGAAATAGCTCATGCAGAGAGACATAAAACGCGAAAACTGTGAGTTTTGGGTTATATCTTCGCAACATGTATCAGGTCTTAAGGTTGTTGTAAATCGCCCTAGAACACCTAAACAGTGGGCATTTGCTCATGAAAACGACCATAAAACACGAAAACTATGATTTTTTAGTCATATATCTCTAATATGTAATGGGTCTTACAGGCCTTGCAAATCCAACTGGAACCCAAAAATTGTGGCCACTAACTCATAAAAATGGCCATAAACACAAAAAGGACGAGTTATTGGTCTTATCTCTCAAACATGTATCGGGTCTCAGGGTCGATGTAAATCGCCCTAGAACCCTAAAACTGTGGGAAATAGCTCATGAAAACGACCATATATATCAAACATGTAACGGGTCTTACAGGCCTTGAAAATGCAACTAGAACCCAAAAACTGTGGGCAATGACTCATGAAAATGGACATAAACACGAAAATGACGAGTTTTTGGTCATAACTCTCAAGCATATATCTGGTCGTAAGGTCATTGTAAATCGCCCTAGAACCCCAAAATTGTGGGCAATAGCTCTTGAAAACGGTCATAAAACACGAAAACGACGAGCTTTTTTTTATATTTCTCAAACATGTAAGGGTTCTTACAAGGCATGCAAATCCTCCTGGAACCCAAAAATTGTGGGCAATAACTCATGAAAATGATCATCAAACACAAAAACGACGAGTTTTTTTTGTCATAACTCTCTAACATTTATCGGGTCTTAAGGTTGCTGTAAATCTCCCTAGAACCATAAAACTGCGGGAAATAGCTGATGCAAACAGACATAAAACGCGAAAACTGTGAGTTTTGGGTCATATCCTTGCAACATGTATCAGGTCTTAAGGTTGTTGTAAATCGCCCTATAACACCCAAACAGTGGGAAATTGCTCATGAAAACGGCCATAAAACACGAAAACTATGATTTTTTAGTCATATAACTCAAACATCTAATGGGTCTTACAGGCCTTGCAAATCCAACTGGAACCCAAAAATTGTAGGCACTAACTCATAAAAATGGACATAAACACAAAAACGACGAGTTATTGGTCATATCTCTCAAACATGTTTCGGGTCTCAAGGTCGATGTAAATCGCCCTAGAACCCCAAAACTGTGGGAAATAGCTCATGAAAACGGCCATAAATCGGGAAAACTACCAGTTTTTTAGTCATATATATCAAACATGTAATAGGTCTTACAAGCCTTGAAAATGCAACTGGAACCCAAAAACTGTGGGCAATAACTCATGAAAATGGACATAAACACGAAAATGACGAGTTTTTGGTCATAACTCTCAAGCATATATCTGGTCGTAAGGTCGTTGTAAATCGCCCTAGAACCCCAAAATTGTGGGCAATAGCTCTTGAAAACGGTCATAAAACGCGAAAACGGCGAGTTTTTGTCATATCTCTCAAACATGTAAGGGTTCTTACGAGGCATGCAAATCCGCCTGGAACCCAAAAATTGTGGGCAATAACTCATGAAAATGATCATAAGACACAAAAACGACGAGTTTTTTTTGTCATAACTCTCTAACATGTATCGGGTCTTAAGGTTGCTGTAAAGCACTCTAAACTATAAAAATGTGAAAAATAGCTCATGCAAACAGCCATAAAACGCGAAAACTGTGAGTTTTGAGTCATATCTTTCCAACATGTATCAGGTCTTAAGGTCGTTGTAAATCGCCCTAGAACACCTAAACAGTGGGCAATTGCTCATGAAAACAGGCATAAAACACGAAAACTACGATTTTTTAGTCATATATCTCAAACATGTAATGGGTCTTAAAGGCCTTGCAAATCCAACTAGAACCCAAAAACTATGGGCAATAACTCATGAAAATGGTCATAAACACGAAAATGACGAGTTTTTGGTCATAGCTCTCAAGCATATATTTGGTCGTAAGGTCCTTGTAAATCGCCCTAGAACCCCAAAACTGTGGGCAATAGCTCATGAAAACGGTCATAACACGCGAAAACGACGAGTTTCTGGTCATATCTCTCAAACATATAAGGGTTCTTACGAGGCATGCAAATCCACCTGGAACTGATGAAAATGATCATAAAACACGAAAACGATGAGTTTTTGGTCATAACTCTCTAACATTTCTCGGGTCTTAAGGTTGCTGTAAATCAACCTAGAACCATAAGACTACGAGAAATAGCTCATGCAGACAGACATAAAACGCGAAAACTGTGAGTTTTGGGTTATATCTTCGCAACATGTATCAGGTCATAAGGTTGTTGTAAATCGCCCTAGAACACCTAAACAGTGGGCAATTGCTCATGAAAACGACCATAAAACATGAAAACGACCATAAAACATGAAAACTATGATTTTTTAGTCATATATCTCTAACATGTAATGGGTCTTACAGGCCTTGCAAATCCAAATGGAACCCAAAAATTGTGGGCACTAACTCATAAAAATGGCCATAAACACAAAAACGACGAGTTATTGGTCATATCTCTCAAACATGTATCGGGTCTCAGGGTCGATGTAAATCTCCCTAGAACCCCAACACTGTGGGAAATAGCTCATGAAAACGGCCATATATATCAAACATGTAACGGGTCTTACAGGCCTTGAAAATGCAACTGGAACCCAAAAACTGTGGGCAATGACTCATGAAAATGGACATAAACACGAAAATGACGAGTTTTTGGTCATAACTCTCAAGCATATATCTGGTCGTAAGGTCATTGTAAATCGCCCTAGAACCCCAGAATTGTGGATAATAGCTCTTGAAAACGGTCATAAAACGCGAAAACGACGAGTTTTTTGTCATATCTCTCAAACATGTAAGGGTTCTTACGAGGCATGCAAATCTGCCTGGAACCCAAACATTGTGGGCATTAACTCATGAAAATGATCATCAAACACAAAAACGACGAGTTTTTTTTGTCATAACTCTGTAACATTTATCGGGTCTTAAGGTTGCTGTAAATCTCCCTAGAACCATAAAACTGCAGGAAATAGCTGATGCAAACAGACATAAAACGCGAAAACTGTGAGTTTTGGGTCATATCCTTGCAACATGTATCAGGTCTTAAGGTTGTTGTAAATCGCCCTATTACACCTAAACTGTGGGAAATTGCTCATGAAAACGGCCGTAAAACACGAAAACTATGAATTTTTAGTCATATATCTCAAACATGAAATGGGTCTTACAGGCCTTGCAAATCCAGCTGGAACCCAAAAATTGTTGGCACTAACTCATAAAAATGGCCATAAACACAAAAACGACGAGTTATTGGTCATATCTCTCAAACATGTATCGGGTCTCAAGGTCGATGTAAACCGCCCTAGAACCCCAAAACTATGGGAAATAGCTCATGAAAACTGCCATAAATCGGGAAAACAATGAGTTTTTATTCATATATATCAAACATGTAACGGGTCTTACAGGCCTTGAAAATGCAACTGGAACCCAAAAACTGTGGGCAATAACTCATGAAAATGGACATAAACACGAAAATGACGAGTTTTTGGTCATAACTCTCAAGCATATATTTGGTCGTAAGGTCGTTGTAAATCGCCCTAGAACCCCAAAATTGTGGGCAATAGCTCTTCAAAACGGTCATAAAATGCGAAAACGACGAGTTTTTTGTCATATCTCTCAAACATGTAAGGGTTCTTACATGGCATGAAAATCCGCCTGGAACCCAAAAATTGTGGGCAATAACTCATGAAAATGATCATAAAATACAAAAACGACGAGTTTTTTGTCATAACTCTCTAACAAGTATTGGGTCTTAAGGTCATTGTAAATCGTCCCAGAACCCCTGAATTGTTGGCACTAACTCATAAAAATGGCCATAAACACAAAAACGACGAGTTATTGGTCATATCTCTCAGACATGTATCCGGTCTCAAGGTCGATCTAAATCGCCCTAGAACCCCAAAACTGTGGGAAATAGCTCATGAAAATGGCCATAAATCGGGAAAACTACGAGTTTTTAGTCATATATATCAAACATGTAACAGGTCTTATAGGCCTTGAAAACGCAACTGGAACCCAAAAACTGTGGGCAATAACTCATGAAAATGGACATAAACACGAAAATGATGAGTTTTTGGTCATAACTCTCAAGCATATATCTGGTCGTAAGATCGTTGTAAATCGCCCTAGAACCACAAAATTGTGGGCAATAGCTCTTGAAAACGGTCATAAAATGCGAAAACGACGAGTTTTTTGTTATATCTCTCAAACATGCAAGGGTTCTTACGAGGCATTCAAATCCGCCTGGAACCCAAAAATTGTGGGCAATAACTCATGAAAATGATCATAAAACACAAAAACGACGAGTTTTTTTTGTCATAACTCTCCAACATGTATCGGGTCTTAAGGTTGCTGTAAAGCACCCTAAACCATAAAAATGTGAGAAATAGCTCATGCAAACAGCCATACAACACGAAAACTGTGAGTTTTGTGTCATATCTTTCCAACATGTATCAGGTACTAAGGTCGTTGTAAATCGCCCTAGAACACCTAAACAGTGGGAAATTGCTCATGAAAACGACCATAAAACATGAAAACTACGATTTTTTAGTCATATATCTCAAACATGTAATGGGTCTTATAGGCCTTGCAAATCCAACTAGAACCCAAAAACTATGGGCAATAACTCAGGAAAATGGCCATAAACATGAAAACGACGAGTTTTTGGTCATAACTCTCAAGCATGTATCGGGTCGTGAGGTCGTTGTAAATCGCCCTGGAAGCCCTAAACTATAGGTAATAGCTCATGAAAAGAGCCATATAATGCGACGAGTTTTTGGCCATAACTATTGTGGCGCCCCGCAAAAACCACTACTAGAAAATCGTGGTGTTTTTGTGCATTGCATCATCATTACCGCATGCTCATGTCATCATGCCACATTGCATTTGAGCATCGCCATCATCATGCATTTGTTTGTCTGAAACTATTTCCGAAAAACAATTTTGGTTTTCTAAATACCCCGCCTTTATTTCAAAATCCAAAACCCGGTTCTCCGGATTATTTTGTTTCGTCTACCAACGGTTTTCAAAACCCCCGTTTTTAAATAATAAAACATTTATTTTATTTTTAGGGGGCAGCCGAACCGGGCCGATCCGACCCAGTCGGCCACCCCCAGTACTAAAACCAGCCTAAATCCTAAACCCTTTTCTACCCAACCTATCCTACCCAGCCCTCCCCTCCACCTCACTCCCACCACTCACAGCTTGCCACCTCACCGCTCCACCTCCCATCACCAATCCCTTGTCGCCACATCAGCCCCTGCCACTGGCGCGCCACGCCTGCTCACGCTGGCCCACCACCGCCCCAGCCACTCCACTGCCTTTCACCCCACAGGCACGCTTCAACAGACCCGACCAAACCCCCTCCACCCAATCCCCCCACTGCCGCATGCCCCCCTGTCTTCCACCTCGCCTCGCCTCACCCCGCTGTCCTCCTCTGCTCCCGAGCTCAGGCCTGCCTGCCAGGTTGCCCCACCGACCGCTCGCTCACCCCGCCCTCTCGCGCTTCCTCGGCCTCTACCCGCGAGAGCGCCTCCGCCACCGCCGGCTCGCCTCGACCATCTCCCCATCCCCGAGCGCCGCCGGGGGCCCCTCTCCCATCCTCCCGTCGCCTCTCCTCTGTCCGCCGCCTACCTCGCGGCTCCGGCCTTCCCCGCCACGCGCCCCTCGTCGCCTCTTCCTTCGCCAGAGCCACCCTCGCTGCCTCCTGTGAGCTCGCCTCCGGCCGCGGGTTACCGTCGCCGCGCGAGTCCTCCTTGAGCGCGCAGCTCGTCGTCGCGGCCCTCTCCACCACCAAGCTCCCAGACCTCGACCGTGGCTGCCGCTGAGCCTGCCCGCCAGAACCTCTCCGCCCCTGCGAGCTCCGAGCACCGTCATTCGACCTCGCCTCAGTCTCTGCTCCGTGCGGCCCCGCCCATGGCTGCATCTTCGTCGAGCTCTTTGACCCGCTCTCCTCTCTGTAGCAGCCGCCATGACAGCTCGCAGCCTGCGCCCGGCGCCTCCTGAGCCTCAAGCCCCGTGTCCCCAAGTTTTCCCGCACACATTGACCATGTGTGGTACAACGCCGGCATCACGGTTGCCCCCTTCTATTGCGCTTCTGGCCAACAACACAAGTAATTCGGTGTGCTGTAGCGGCTCAAGTCCGAACGGAAAAAACATCACACCCCAAGCTAATATCGACACCAAGTCCTCCATCACGGATGCCAATACCTAGGATCTGAAGATCCGAAGACCAAGCCCCAACCCTGGAGTTCGAAGACCGATCCCCAAACCGCTCCAAGACCACCAAGATCTTCAATCGGAACCCGAGGACGCCGAGACCCTGGACGACAAGTCTCCTTCCTGTAAGCGTCGACACTGGTACGACAAGACCTTCTTCCCGCACCGATGCCCGAGTACCGGACGCCAAGGTCGCTGAAAGAACGCCAAGATCGTCACGGGAACGACAAGTACTTCCCCCCGGACGCCAAGACCGACCCGAGATGCGACCCAACAAGATCTTCGCGACGACAAGATCGACACCGACCAGAACGAATCCGATGCGCCCCGACGCCGCACCAAGTCCTTCTTCGCGGAACGCCAAGATCTACTCTGTTATCCGAGGACGATCCCGCCGAGACCGAACCCCAGATCCGGACCCTGAGACCCGGCCCCGAACCCTCGGAGCCCAAGTTCGCCGAACCCTAATGTGTGACCCTTTTTCCTGAGCCCCGATTTTATAAATGCTATATATATAAACTATCGCACCTTAAATTGTTCATGCTTGCATACATATGGTTGTGGTTTGGGGGCATTATGCCGATTCACCTCATAATTAAATATGGGACCATATGCGGGCTTTTCTAGTCTAATATTGGCCCCATCTAAAATTGTGTAGCGAACCGGTGATGTATTTTGCCATGTTAAGATAACATTTAAATTGTGGGGCTTCTAAATAACATGAACCTATTAATTAATTGCCGAGGCCTCGGTTCCGCTTAATATGACCTAATTGCATCGCATTTTAGCCATGTCATACATCATACATGCATCATGCCCGATCTTCTGTCATAGTATTAAATAGTGCATCCGGTGTTTGTGCTAGTGTTTTGCTTCTTCACGGACTAGGCCGATGAGTTGATGCGAGTGTCGACCCGATCTTCGGTTGAACTTTCGGCAACGCTTTCAGGCGAGCATCTCCCCCTTTCTACCTATCTTACTTTTATAGTATTTATTCCCTCCTGTTGATCTATTGCTATCTGTGATGCGATGCTCTAGTTTCGTACCCGTGATATCCCTTGCAGCCTCATATTGCCTTGGACACATCCTATTACCTGTTGATTGGTAGATAGTTGGACTTGCGCGTCGTAGTCGCTTGCTCAAGTGCTGTTGTGTGTCGTCAAGAACCACAGTTGTTGGAGTATTGCCGTGTGTCTAACATGGGAGTTGATCATGGCTTTAATTACTGTTTAATAACTAAAATTGAAGTAGGTAAATGCAGAGGCACCGGTGGATGATAGACAATATTTGGTTTCCGACCGCTCACTGGTGTCCCGTAGGACACCGAGTTCTTGACACCTTTTCCGAGATCGAGCGCGCTAACCACACGTGGGATGTGTGGGCACCCCATCGATTTAGTACCTGATTCCAAGTATTGTACTGGGGGCCACAACTAGTTTGAGGTTTTATTTACTATCCTGTACTTATGCCATGCTTTACTGCTTTATTTAAATTGTGCGATGTAATTGCCGTGTCTGCTTAGGATCGGGACACGTTTAGATCGACAAGCCCAGTCATGTTTTCGGGTTCCCAGTCGTTTACAGCCGTCCACCCAAACCCTGAGTCCGTCTCGGAGACCGGCCGACTTCGTTGCGGGTAGACTTAGTGGGGTGGCCCCCATGTACTTGCTTTGGGTCTGGGAAACGTCATGACTTAGGCCCCGCCGGCATACCGATGGGTGTATGTTAATTGATCTGGCAAAAAGGGTCGAAGTGCGTGTGGATATCTCATGCTAATTGCATGTGGATACTTTGGTACACCCCTGCAGGGTTAAATCTTTTCGAAAAGCCGTGTCGGCGGTTATGGACGACTTGGAGCACAGTTCTCGATCATAGACAACTATAACTAAAGTTTACTGTTATAAATTGACTTGTATCCGGTATGACTAGTAATCGGCTTCACTGCAACGGAATGGCTAAATGAAAGTACCAACCACTGCTGGGTTGGGATATCTCATGCTAATTATATCTGAGTAGTAAGCGTTGCAACTACCATGGAATGGTTAACTAAAACTGCCCACTGCTTATTTCATCAGAACGACTATCTATACCTGACTAGTAATTGCTGCAACGATAACTGAATAAATAAAACTGCCAACGGTGTGAGTTCCTCGGTTAACTTCCTCGTTTGGTCTCGAGGGGGAAACACCAGGAAGGATATGTGTGGTGGTAGTATCAGGTTGGTTCCGAATAGGTCTTTCGTATCCCTCTCTGATAGCCGACGGTTATCTCGAGTCTCTATAGGTTGTTTAGTGCATGCCGCGCTGCCGCTTCAGTCCACCATACCTATGTAGGCGAGGACCGCCGAATTCTAGTCTCGCCGTGTACTGGCCTCAGTACTGACGCTCCTCTTTTTTTTCTTTGCCCTTTGTCGGCACCCCTTTTGTTTTAGCAGGTTTGAGATCGTCGTCGTTAGCAGGGTTACCCTTCCGGCTTGGCCTGGGCAGGGTTATGGACGCCATTGGTTATTCTTCAGGGCTCTTAGCCCCATTTGCATCTTGTCCGTAGTCGGACGCTCTATCATTTTCAAGGTGATTTGGATCTTTGTATTTTATATTTGTATTCTCGACTCATGGAGTCGCTGCTGTATATATATCTATTCTGTGGGTCCCATCGAGGACTGTTGTGTAATGTTATTGCTTCGTTTTCCACCCGCACGAAAGTGCCTGGTGGGCGTCCTTGAATCGTTTCTATGCGGGTTTTGGCGGGAAGCGCTAAAACTTGCATAGGGCCGATTCGAGGGTGTTACAACTATCTAACATAAATCGGGTCTTAAGGTTGCCGTAAATCGCCCTAGAACCATAAAACTGCGGGCAATAGCTCATGAAAACAGCCGTAAAACGCGAAAACTACAAGTTTTGGGTCATATCTTTGCAAGATGTAACAGGTCTTAAGTTCGTTGTAAATCGCCCTAGAACCCCTAAATAGTGTGCAATAGCTCATGAAAACGGCCATAAAACACGAAAACTATGATTTTTTAGTCATATATTTCAAACATGTAACGGGTCTTATAGGCCTTGCAAATCCAACTGGAACCCAAAAACTGGCAATAACTCATGAAAATGGCCATAAACAAGAAAACGACGAGTTTCTGGTCATATCTCTCAAACATGTAAGGGTTCTTACGAGGCATGCAAATCCTCCGGGAACTCATCAAAATGATCATAAAACACAAAAGCAGCGTTTTTGTCATATCTCTCAAACATGTAAGGGTTCTTACGAGGCATGCAAATCCGCCTGGAATCCAAAAATTGTGGGCAATAACTCATGAAAATGATCATAAAACAAAAAACGACGAGTTTTTTTGGTCATATCTCTCTAACATGTATCGGGTCTTAAGGTCGTTGTAAATCGCCCTAGAACCCCTAAATTGTTGGGACTAACTCATAAAAATGGCCATAAACACAAAAACAACGAGTTATTGGTCATATCTCTCAAACATGTATTGGTTCTCAAGGTCGATCTAAATCGCCGTAGAACCCCAAAACTGTGTGAAATAGCTCATGAAAACGGCCATAAATTGGGAAAACTACGAGTTTTTATTCATATATATCAAACATGTAACACGTCTTACAAGCCTTGAAAATGCAACTGGAACCCAAAAACGGTGGGCAATAACTCATGAAAATGGACATAAACACGAAAATGACGAGTTTTTGGTCATAACTCTCAAGCATATATCTGGTCGTAAGGTCATTGTAAATCGCCCTAGAACCCCAAAATTGTGGGCAATAGCTCTTGAAAACGGTCATAAAACGCGAAAACGACGAGTTTTTGGTCATATCTCTCAAACATGTAAGGGTTCTTACGAGGCATGCAAATCCGCCTGGAACCCAAAAATTGTGGGCAATAACTCACGAAAATTATCATAAAACACAAAAACGACGAGTTTTTTTGTCATAACTCTCTAACATGTATCGGGTCTTAAGGTTGATGTAAAGCACCTTAGAACCATAAATATGTGAGAAATAGCTCATCCAAATAGCCATAAAACGCGAAAACTGTGAGTTTTGTGTCATATGTTTCCAACATGTATCAGGTCTTAAGGTCGTTGTAAATCGCCCTAGAACACCTAAACAGTGGGCAATTGCTCATGAAAACGGCCATAAAACACGAAAACTATGATTTTTAGTCATATATCTCAAACATGTAATGGGTCTTACAGGCCTTGCAAATCCAACTGGAACCCAAAAATTGTTGGCACTAACTCATACAAATGGCCATAAACACAAAAACGACGAGTTATTGGTCATATCTCTCAAACATGTATCGGGCCTCAAGGTCGAGGTAAATCGCCCTAGAACCCCAAAACTGTGGGAAATAGCTGATGAAAACGGCCATAAAACACGAAAACTATGATTTTTTAGTCATATATCTCAAACATGTAATGGGTCTTACAGGCCTTGCAAATCCAACTGGAACCCAAAAACGGTGGGCAGTAACTCATGAAAATGGACATAAACACGAAAATGACGAGTTTTTGTCATAACTCTCAAGCATATATCTGGGCGTAAGGTCGTTGTAAATCGCCCTAGAACCCCAAAATTGTGGGCAATAGCGCTTGAAAACAGTCATAAAACGCGAAAACGACGAATTTTTTGTCATATCTCTCAAAATGTAAGGGTTCTTACGAGGCATGCAAATCCGTCTGGAACCCAAAAATTGTGGGCAATAACTCATGAAAATGATCATAAAACACAAAAACGACGAGTTTTTTTGTCATAACTCTCTAACATGTATCGGGTCTTAAGGTCATTGTAAATCGCCCTAGAACCCCTAAATTGTTGGCACTAACTCATAAAAATGGCCATAAACACAAAATCAACGAGTTATTGGTCATATCTCTCAAACATGTATCGGGTCTCAAGGTCGATCTAAATCGCCCTAGAACCCCAAAACTGTGTGAAATAGCTCATGAAAACGGCCATAAATTGGGAAAACTACGAGTTTTTAGTCATATATATCAAACATGTAACGGGTCTTACAAGCCTTGAAAATGCAACTGGAACCCAAAAACGGTGGGCAATAACTCATGAAAATGGACATAAACACGAAAATGACGAGTTTTTGGTCATAACTCTCAAGCATATATCTGGTCGTAAGGTCGTTGTAAATCGCCCTAGAACCCAAAAATTGTGGGCAATAGCTCTTGAAAACGGTCATAAAACGCGAAAACGATGAGTTTTTTGTCATATCTCTCAAACATGTAAGGGTTCTTACGAGGCATGCAAATCCGCCTGGAACCCAAAAATTGTGGACAATAACTCACGAAAATGATCATAAAACACAAAAACGACGAGTTTTTTTGTCATAACTCTCTAACATGTATCGGGTCTTAAGGTTGATGTAAAGCACCTTAGAACCATAAATATGTGAGAAATTGCTCATCCAAACAGCCATAAAACGCGAAAACTGTGAGTTTTGTGTCATATGTTTCCAACATGTATTAGGTCTTAAGGTCGTTGTAAATCGCCCTAGAACACCTAAATAGTGGGCAATTGCTCATGAAAACGGCCATAAAACACAAAAACTATGATTTTTTAGTCATATATCTCAAACATGTACTGGGTCTTATAGGCCTTGCAAATCCAACTGGAACCCAAAAATTGTTGGCACTAACTCATAAAAATGGCCATAAACACAAAAACGACGAGTTATTGGTCATATCTCTCAAACATGTATCGGGTCTCAAGGTCGAGGTAAATCGCCCTAGAACCCCAAAACTGTGGGAAATAGCTGATGAAAACGGCCATAAAACACGAAAACTATGATTTTTTAGTCATATATCTCAAACATGTACTGGGTCTTATTGGCCTTGCAAATCCAACTGGAACCCAAAATTTGTTGGCACTAACTCATAAAAATGGCCATAAACACAAAAACGACGAGTTATTGGTCATATCTCTCAAACATGTATCGGGTCTCAAGGTCGATCTAAATCGCCCTAGAACCCCAAAACTGTGGGAAATAGCTCATGAAAATGACCATAAATCGGGAAAACTACGAGTTTTTAGTCATATATATCAAACATGTAACAGGTCTTACAGGCCTTGAAAATGCAACTGGAACCCAAAAACTGTGGGCAGTAACTCATGAAAATGGACATAAACACGAAAATGACGAGTTTTTCGTCATAACTCTCAAGCATATATATGGTCGTAAGGTCGTTGTAAATCGCTCTAGAACCCCAAAATTGTGGGCAATAGCGCTTGAAAACAGTCATAAAACGCGAAAACGACGAGTTTTTTGTCATATCTCTCAAAATGTAAGGGTTCTTACGAGGCATGCAAATCCGCCTGGAACCCAAAAATTGTGGGCAATAACTCATGAAAATGATCATAAAACACAAAAACGACGAGTTTTTTTGTCATAACTCTCTAACATGTATCGGGTCTTAAAGTCGTTGTAAATCGCCCTAGAACCCCTAAATTGTTGGCACTAACTCATAAAAATGGCCATAAACAAAAAAACGACGAGTTATTGGTCATATCTCTCAAACATGTATCGGGTATCAAGGTCGATCTAAATCGCCCTAGAACCCCCAAACTGTGGGAAATAGCTCATGAAAACGGCCATAAATCGAGAAAACTACGAGTTTTTAGTCATATATATCAAACATGTAACGGGTCTTACAGGCCTTGAAAATGCAACTGGAACCCAAGAACTATGGGCAATAACTCATGAAAATGGACATAAACACGAAAATGACGAGTTTTTGGTCATAACACTCAAGCATATATCTGGTCGTAAGGTCGTTGTAAATCGCACTAGAACCCCAAAATTGTGGGCAATAGGTCTTGAAAACGGTCATAAAACGCGAAAACTACGAGTTTTTTGTCATATCTCTCAAACATGTAAGGGTTCTTACGAGGCATGCAAATCCGCCTGGAACCCAAATATTGTGGGCAATAACTCATGAAAATGATCATAAAACACAAAAACGACGAGTTTTTTTGTCATAACTCTCTAACATGTATCGGGTCTTAAGTTTACTGTAAAGCACCCTAAACCATAACAATGTGAGAAATAGCTCATGCAAAGAGCCATAAAACACGAAAACTGTGAGTTTTGTGTCATATCTTTCCAACATGTATCAGGTCTTAAGGTAGTTGTAAATCGCCCTAGAACACCTAAACAGTGGGCAATTGCTCATGAAAACGGCCATAAAACACGAAAACTACGATTTTTTAGTCATATATATCAAACATGTAATGGGTCTTATAGGCCTTGCAAATCCAACTAGAACCCAAAAACTATGGGCAATAACTCATGAAAATGGCCATAAACACGAAAACGACGAGTTTTTGGTCATAACTCTCAAGCATGTATCGGGTCGTGAGGTCGTTGTAAATCTCCCTAGAAACCCTAAACTGTGGGCAATAGCTCATGAAAACAGCCATATAATGCGACGAGTTTTTGGCCATAACTATCTAACATATATCGGGTGTTAAGGTTGCCGTAAATCGCCCTAGAACCATAAAACTGTGGGCAATAGCTCATGAATACAACCGTAAAACGCGAAAACTACGAGTTTTGGGTCATATCTTTGCAAGATATATCAGGTCTTAAGTTCGTTGTAAATCGCCCTAGAACCCCTAAATAGTGGGCAATAGCTCATGAAAACGGCCATAAAACACGATAACTACGATTTTTTAGTCATATATTTCAAACATGTAACGGGTCTTTCAGGCCTTGCAAATCCAACTGGAACCCAAACACTGGCAATAACTCATGAAAATGGCCATAAACACGAAAACGACGAGTTTCTGGTCATATCTCTCAAACATGTAAGGGTTCTTACGCGGCATGCAAATCCTCCTAGAACTCATCAAAATGATCATAAAACACGAAAACGACGAAAACGATGAGTTTTTTGTCATATCTCTCAAACATGTAAGGGTTCTTACGAGGCATGCAAATCCGCCTGGAACCCAAAAATTGTGGGCAATAACTCATGAAAATGATCATAAAACACAAAAACGACGAGTGTTTTTGGTCATATCTCTCTAACATGTATCGGGTCTTAAGGTCGGTTTAAATCACCCTAGAACCCCTAAATTGTTGGCACTAACTCATAAAAATGGCCATAAACACAAAAACGACGAGTTATTGGTCATATCTCTCAAACATGTATCGGGTCTCAAGGTCGATGTAAATCGCACTAGAACCCCAAAACTGTGGGAAATAGCTCATGAAAACGGCCATAAATCAGGAAAACTACCAGTTTTTTAGTCATATATATCAAACATGTAACGGATCTTACAGGCCTTGAAAATGCAACTGGAACCCAAAAACTCTGGGCAATAACTCATGAAAATGGACATAAACACGAAAATGACGAGTTTTTGGTCATAACTCTCAAGCATATATCTGGTCGTAAGGTCGTTGTAAATCGCCCTAGAACCCCAAAATTGTGGGCAATAGCTCTTGAAAACGGTCATAAAACGCGAAAACGATGAGTTTTTTGTCATATCTCTCAAACATGTAAGGGTTCTTACGAGGCATGCAAATCCGCCTGGAACCCAAAAATTGTGGGCAATAACACACGAAAATGATCATAAAACACAAAAACAACGAGTTTTTTTGTCATAACTCTCTAACATGTATCGGGTCTTAAGGTTGATGTAAAGCACCTTAGAACCATAAAAATGTGAGAAATAGCTCATTCAAACAGCCAGAAAACGCGAAAATTGTGATTTTGTTTCATATGTTTCCAACATGTATCAGGTCTTAAAGTCGTTGTAAATCGCCCTAGAACACCTAAACAGTGGGCAATTGCTCATGAAAACGGCCATAAAACACGAAAACTACGATTTTTTAGTCATATATCTCAAACATGCAATGGGTCTTACAGGCTTTGCGAATCCAACGGGAACCCAAAAATTGTTGGCACTAACTCATACAAATGGCCATAAACACAAAAACGACGAGTTATTGGTCATATCTCTCAAACATGTATCGGGTCTCAAGGTCGATGTAAATCGCCCTAGAACCCCAAAACTGTGGGAAATATCTCATGAAAACTGCCATAAATCGGGAAAACAACGAGTTTTTAGTCATATATATCAAACATGTAACGGGTCTTACAGTCCTTGAAAATGCAACTGGAACCCAAAAACTGTGGGCAATAACTCATGAAAAAGGACATAAACACGAAAATGACGAGTTTTTGGTCATAACTCTCAAGCATATATCTGGTCGTAAGGTCGTTGTAAATCGCCCTAGAACCCCAAAATTGTGGGCAATAACACTTGAAAACGGTCATAAAACGCGTAAACGACGAGTTTTTTGTTATATCTCTCAAACATGGAAGGGTTCTTACGAGGCTTGCAAATCCGCCTGGAACCCAAAAATTGTGGGCAATAACTCATGAAAATGATCATAAAACACAAAAAAGACGAGTTTTTTTGTCATAACTCTCTAACATGTATATGGTCTTAAGGTCGTTGTAAATCGCCCTAGAACCCCTAAATTGTTGGCACTAACTCATAAAAATGGCCATAAACAAAAAAACGACGAGTTATTGGTCATATCTCTCAAACATGTATCGGGTCTCAAAGTCGATCTAAATCGCCCTGGAACCCCAAAACTATTGGAAATAGCTCATGAAAACGGCCATAAATCGAGAAAAATACGAGTTTTTAGTCATATATATCAAACATGTAACGGGTCTTACAGGCCTTGAAAATGCAACTGGAACCCAAGAACTATGGGCAATAACTCATGAAAATGGACATAAACACGAAAATGACGAGTTTTTGGTCATAACACTCAAGCATATATCTGGTCGTAAGGTCGTTGTAAATCGCACTAGAACCCCAAAATTGTGGGCAATAGGTCTTGAAAACGGTCATAAAACGCGAAAACTACGAGTTTTTTTTCATATCTCTCAAACATGTAAGGGTTCTTACGAGGCATGCAAATCCGCCTGGAACCCAAATATTGTGGGCAATAACTCATGAAAATGATCATAAAACACAAAAACGACGAGTTTTTTTGTCATAACTCTCTAACATGTATCGGGTCTTAAGGTTGCTGTAAAGCACCCTAAACCATAACAATGTGAGAAATAGCTCATGCAAACAGCCATAAAACACGAAAACTGTGAGTTTTGTGTCATATCTTTCCAACATGTATCAGGTCTTAAGGTAGTTGTAAATCGCCCTAGAACACCTAAACAGTGGGCAATTGCTCATGAAAACGGCCATAAAACACGAAAACTATCATTTTTTAGTCATATATCTCAAACATGTAATGGGTCTTATAGGCCTTGCAAATCCAACTAGAACCCAAAAACAATGGGCAATAACTCATGAAAATAGCCATAAACACGAAAACGACGAGTTTTTGGTCATAACTCTCAAGCATGTATCGGGTCGTGAGGTCGTTGTAAATCTCCCTAGAAACCCTAAACTATGGGAAATAGCTCATGAAAACAGCCATATAATGCGACGAGTTTTTGGCCATAACTATCTAACATATATCGGGTGTTAAGGTTGCCGTAAATCGCCCTAGAACCATAAAACTGTGGGCAATAGCTCATGAAAACAGCCGTAAAACGCGAAAACTACGAGTTTTGGGTCATATCTGTGCAAGATATATCAGGTCTTAAGTTCGAAGTAAATCGCCCTAGAACCCCTAAATAGTGGGCAATAGCTCATGAAAACGGCCATAAAACACGATAACTACGATTTTTTAGTCATATATTTCAAACATGTAACGGGTCTTGCAGGCCTTGCAAATCCAACTGGAACCCAAACACTGGCAATCACTCATGAAAATGGCCATAAACACGAAAACGACGAGTTTCTGGTCATATCTCTCAAACATGTAAGGGTTCTTACGCGGCATGCAAATCCTCCTAGAACTCATCAAAATGATCATAAAACACGAAAACGACGAGTTTTTTTGTCATATCTCTCAAACATGTAAGGGTTCTTACGAGGCATGCAAATCTGCCTGGAACCCAAAAATTGTGGGCAATAACTCATGAAAATGATCATAAAACACAAAAACGACGAGTGTTTTTGGTCATATCTCTCTAACATGTATCGGGTCTTAAGGTCGGTTTAAATCACCCTAGAACCCCTAAATTGTTGGCACTAACTCATAAAAATGGCCATAAACACAAAAACGACGAGTTGTTGGTCATATCTCTCAAACATGTATCGGGTCTCAAGGTCGATGTAAATCGCACTAGAACCCCAAAACTGTGGGAAATAGCTCATGAAAACGGCCATAAATCGGGAAAACTACCAGTTTTTTAGTCATATATATCAAACATGTAACGGGTCTTATAGGCCTTGAAAATGCAACTGGAACCCAAAAACTCTGGGCAATAACTCATGAAAATGGACATAAACACGAAAATGACGAGTTTTTGGTCATAACTCTCAAGCATATATCTGGTCGTAAGGTCGTTGTAAATCGCCCTAGAACCCCAAAATTGTGGGCAATACCTCTTGAAAACGGTCATAAAACGCGAAAACGATGAGTTTTTTGTCATATCTCTCAAACATGTAAGGGTTCTTACGAGGCATGCAAATCCGCCTGGAACCCAAAAATTGTGGGCAATAACACACGAAAATGATCATAAAACACAAAAATGACGAGTTTTTTTTGTCATAACTCTCTAACATGTATCGGGTCTTAAGGTTGATGTAAAGCACCTTAGAACCATAAAAATGTGAGAAATAGCTCATGCAAACAGCCATAAAACGCGAAAATTGTGAGTTTTGTGTCATATGTTTCCAACATGTATCAGGTCTTAAAGTCGTTGTAAATCGCCCTAGAACACCTAAACAGTGGGCAATTGCTCATGAAAACGGCCATAAAACACGAAAACTACGATTTTTTAGTCATATATCTGAAACATGCAATGGGTCTTACAGGCTTTGCGAATCCAATGGGAACCCAAAAATTGTTGGCACTAACTCATACAAATGGCCAAAAACACAAAAACGACGAGTTATTGGTCATATCTCTCAAACATGTATCGGGTCTCAAGGTCGATGTAAATCGCCCTAGAACCCCAAAACTGTGGGAAATATCTCATGAAAACTGCCATAAATCGGGAAAACAACGAGTTTTTAGTCATATATATCAAACATGTAACGGGTCTTACAGTCCTTGAAAATGCAACTGGAACCCAAAAACTGTGGGCAATAACTCATGGAAATGGACATAAACATGAAAATGACGAGTTTTTGGTCATAACTCTCAAGCATATATCTGGTCGTAAGGTCGTTGTAAATCGCCCTAGAACCTCAAAATTGTGGGCAATAACACTTGAAAACGGTCATAAAACGCGTAAACGACGAGTTTTTTGTTATATCTCTCAAAATGGAAGGGTTCTTACGAGGCTTGCAAATCTTCGTGGAACCCAAAAATTGTGGGCAATAACTCATGAAAATGATCATGAAACACAAAAACGACGAGTTTTTTTGTCATAACTCTCTAACATGTATCGGGTCTGAAGGTCGTTGTAAATCGCCCTAGAACCCCTAAATTGTTGGCACTAACTCATAAAAATGGCCATAAACACAAAAACGACGAGTTATTGGTCATATCTCTCAAACATGTATCGGGTCTCAAAGTCGATCTAAATCGCCCTGGAACCCCAAAACTGTTGGAAATAGCTCATGAAAACGGCCATAAATCGAGAAAAATAAGAGTTTTTAGTCATATATATCAAACATGTAACGGGTCTTACAGGCCTTGAAATGCAACTGGAACCCAAAAACTGTGGGCAATGACTCATGAAAAAGGACATAAACACGAAAATGACGAGTTTTTGGTCATAACTCTCAAGCATATATCTGGTCGTAAGGTCATTGTAAATCGCCCTAGAACCCCAAAATTGTGGGCAATAGCTCTTGAAAACGGTCATAAAACGCGAAAACGACGAGTTTTTTGTCATATCTCTCAAACATGTAAGGGTTCTTACGAGGCATGCAAATCCGCCTGGAACCCAAAATTGTGGGAAATAACTCATGAAAATGATCATCAAACACAAAAACGACGAGTTTTTTTGTCATAACTCTCTAACATTTATCGGGTCTTAAGGTTGCTGTAAATCTCCCTAGAACCATAAAACTGCGGGAAATAGCTCATGCAAACAGACATAAAACGCGAAAACTGTGAGTTTTGGGTCATATCCTTGCAACATGTATCAGGTCTTAAGGTTGTTGTAAATCGCCTATAACACCTAAACAGTGGGAAATTGCTCATGAAAACGGCCATAAAACACGAAAACTACGATTTTTTAGTCATATATCTCAAACATGCAATGGGTCTTACAGGCTTTGCAAATCCAACTGGAACCCAAAAATTGTTGGCACTAACTCATACAAATGGCCGTAAACACAAAAACGACGAGTTATTGGTCATATCTCTCAAACATGTATCGGGTCTCAAGGTCGATGTAAATCGCCCTAGAACCCCAAAACTGTGGGAAATAGCTCATGAAAACGGCCATAAATCGGGAAACAGTGGGCCATAGCTCTCTAACATGTATCGGGAAATAGCTCATGAAAACGGCCATAAATCGGAAAACTATGTTTTTGGTCATATCTCTCTAACATGTATCGGGTCTTAAGGTCACTGTAAATCGCCCTAGAACCCCTAAATTGTTGGCACTAACTCATAAAAATGGCCATAAACACAAAAACGACGAGTTATTCGTCATATCTCTCAAACATGTATCGGGTCTCAAGGTCGATCTCAATCGCCCTGGAACCCCAAAACTGTGGGAAATAGCTCATGAAAACGGCCATAAATCAGGAAAACTACCAGTTTTTAGTCATACATATCAAACATGTAACGGGTCTTACAAGCCTTGAAAATGCAACTGGAACCCAAAAACTGTGGGCAATAGATCATGAAAATGGACATAAACACGAAAATGACGAGTTTTTGGTCATAACTCTCAAGCATATATCTGGTCGTAAGGTCGTTGTAAATCGCCCTACAACCCCAAAATTGTGGGCAATAGCGCTTGAAAACGGTCATAAAACGCGAAAACGACGAGTTTTTTGTCATATCTCTCAAACATATAAGGGTTCTTACGAGGCATTCAAATCCGCCTAGAACCCAAAAATTGTGGGCAATAACTCATGAAAATGATCATCAAACACAAAAACGACGAGTTTTTTTTGTCATAACTCTCTAACATTTATCGGGTCTTAAGTATGCTGTAAATCTCCTTAGATCCATAAAACTGCGGGAAATAGCTAATGCAAACAGACGTAAAACGCGAAAACTGTGAGTTTTGGGTCATATCCTCGCAACTTGTATCAGGTTTTAAGGTTGCAATAAATCTCCCTAGAACCATAAAACTGTGGGCCATAGCTCATGAAAACAGCCGTAAAACGCGAAAACTACGAGTTTTGGGTCATATCTTTGCAAGATATATCAGGTCTTAAGTTCGTTGTAAATCGCCCTAGAACCCCTAAATAGTGGGCAATAGCTCATGAAAACAGCCATAAAACACGATAACTACGATTTTTTAGTCATATATTTCAAACATGTAACGGGTCTTGCGGGCCTTGCAAATCCAACTGGAACCCAAACACTGGTAATAACTCATGGAAATGGCCATAAACACGAAAACGACGAGTTTCTGGTCATATCTCTCAAACATGTAAGGGTTCTTACAAGGCATGCAAATCCTCCTGGAACTCATCAAAATGATCATAAAACACGAAAACGACGAAAACGACGAGTTTTTTGTCATATCTCTCAAACATGTAAGGGTTCTTACGAGGCATGCAAATCCGCCTGGAACCCAAAAATTGTGGGCAATAACTCATGAAAATGATCATAAAACACAAAAACGACGAGTGTTTTTGGTCATATCTCTCTAACATGTATCGGGTCTTAAGGTCGCTGTAAATCACCCTAGAACCCCTAAATTGTTGGCACTAACTCATAAAAATGGCCATAAACACAAAAACGACGAGTTATTGGTCATATCTCTCAAACATGTATCGGGTCTCAAGGTCGATGTAAATCGCACTAGAACCCCAAAACTGTGGGAAATAGCTCATGAAAACGGCCATAAATCAGGAAAACTACCAGTTTTTTAGTCATATATATCAAACATGTAATGGGTCTTACAGGCCTTGAAAATGCAACTGGAACCCAAAAACTCTGGGCAATAACTCATGAAAATGGACATAAACACGAAAATGACGAGTTTTTGGTCATAACTCTCAAGCATATATCTGGTCGTAAGGTCGTTGTAAATCGCCCTACAACCCCAAAATTGTGGGAAATAGCTCTTGAAAACGGTCATAAAACGCGAAAACGACGAGTTTTTTGTCATATCTCTCAAACATGTAAGGGTTCTTACGAGGCATGCAAATCCGCCTAGAACCCAAAAATTGTGGGCAATAACTCATGAAAATGATCATCAAACACAAAAACAACGAGTTTTTTTTGTCATAACTCTCTAACATTTATCGGGTCTTAAGTATGCTGTAAATCTCCCTAGATCCATAAAACTGCGGGAAATTGCTAATGCAAACAGACGTAAAACGCGAAAACTGTGAGTTTTGGGTCATATCCTCGCAACTTGTATCAGGTCTTAAGGTTGTTGTAAATCGCCCTATAACACCTAAACAGTGGGAAATTACTCATGAAAATGGCCATCAAACACGAAAACTATGATTTTTTAGTCATATATCTCAAACATGTAATGGGTCTTACAGGCCTTGCAAATCCAACTGGAACCCAAAAATTGTTGGCACTAACTCATAAAAATGGCCATAAACACAAAAACGACGAGTTATTGGTCATATCTCTCAAACATGTATCGGGTCTCAAGGTCGATGTAAATCGCCCTAGAACCCCAAAACTGTGGGAAATAGCTCATGAAAACGGCCATAAATCGGGAAAACTACGAGTTTTTAGTCATATATATCAAACATGTAACAGGTCTTACAGGCCTTGAAAACGCAACTGGAACCCAAAAACTGTGGGCAATAACTCATGAAAATGGACATAAACACGAAAATGACGATTTTTTGGTCTTAACACTCAAGCATATATCTGGTCGTAAGGTCGTTGTAAATCGCACTAGAACCCCAAAATTGTGGGCAATAGGTCTTGAAAACGGTCATAAAACGCGAAAACTACGAGTTTTTTGTCATATCTCTCAAACATGTAAGGGTTCTTACGAGGCATGCAAATCCGCCTGGAACCCAAAAATTGTGGGCAATAATTCATGAAAATGATCATAAAACACAAAAACGACGAGTTTTTTTGTCATAACTCTCTAACATGTATCGGGTCTTAAGGTTGCTGTAAATCGCCCTAGAACCCCTAAATTGTTGGCACTAACTCATAAAAATGGCCATAAACACAAAAACGACGAGTTATTGGTCATATCTCTCAAACATGTATCGGGTCTCAAGGTCGATCTAAATCGCCCTGGAACCGCAAAACTGTTGGAAATAGCTCATGAAAACGGCCATAAATCGAGAAAAATACGAGTTTTTAGTCATATCTATCAAACATGTAACGGGTCTTACAGGCCTTGAAAATGCAACTGGAACCCAAGAACTATGGGCAATAACTCATGAAAATGGACATAAACACGAAAATAACGAGTTTTTGGTCATAACTCTCAAGCATATATCTGGTCGTAAGGTCGTTGTAAATCGCCCTAGAACCCCAAAACTGTGGGCAATAGCTCATGAAAACGGTCATAACACGCGAAAACGACGAGTTTCTGGTCATATCTCTCAAACATATAAGGGTTCTTACGAGGCATGCAAATCCGGTTGGAACCCAAAAAATGTGGGAAATAACTCATGAAAATGATCATCAAACACAAAAACGACGAGTTTTTTTTGTCACAACTCTCTAACATTTATCGGGTCTTAAGGTTGCTGTAAATCTACCTAGAACCATAAAACTGCGGGAAATAGCTCATGCAAACAGACATAAAACGCGAAAACTGTGAGTTTTGGGTCATATCCTCGCAACATGTATCAGGTCTTAAGGTTGTTGTAAATCGCCCTATAACACCTAAACAGTGGGAAATTGCTCATGAAAACGGCCATAAAACACGAAAACTATGATTTTTTAGTCATATATCTCAAACATGTAATGGGTCTTACAGGCCTTGCAAATCCAACTAGAACCCAAAAATTGTTGGCACTAACTCATAAAAATGGCCATAAACACAAAAACGACGAGTTATTGGTCATATCTCTCAAACATGTATCGGGTCTCAAGGTCGATGTAAATCGCCCTAGAACCCTAAAACTGTGGGAAATAGCTCATGAAAACGGCCATAAATCAGGAAAACTACCAGTTTTTTAGTCATACATATCAAACATGTAACGGGTCTTACAAGCTTTGAAAATGCAACTGGAACCCAAAAACTGTGGGCAATAACTCATGAAAATGACGAGTTTTTAGTCATAACGCTCAAGCATATATCTGGTCGTAAGGTCGTTGTAAATCGCCCTAGAACCCCAAAATTGTAGGAATAGCTCTTCAAAACGGTCATAAAACGCGAAAACGACGAGTTTTTTGTCATATCTCTCAAACATGTAAGGGTTCTTACGGGGAATGCAAATCCGCCTGGAACCCAAAAGTTGTGGGAAATAACTCATGAAAATGATCATAAGACACAAAAACAACGAGTTTTTTTGTCAAAACTCTCTAACATGTATCGGGTCTTAAGGTTGCTGTAAAGCACCCTAAACCATGCAAATGTGAGAAATAGCTCATGCAAACAACCATAAAACGCGAAAACTGTGAGTTTTGTGTCATATCTTTCCAACATGTATCAGGTCTTAAGGTCGTTGTAAATCGCCCTAGAACACCTAAACAGTGGGCAATTGCTCATGAAAACGGCCATAAAACATGAAAACTACGATTTTTTAGTCATATATCTAAAACATGTAATGGGTCTTAAAGGCCTTGCGAATCCAACTAGAACCCAAAAACTATGGACAATAACTCATGAAAATGGCCATAAACACGAAAACAACGTGTTTTTGGTCATAACTCTCAAGCATATATCTGGTCGTAAGATCGTTGTAAATCGCCCTAGAACCCCAAAACTGTGGGCAATAGCTCATGAAAACGGTCATAACACGCGAAAACGACGAGTTTCTGGTCATATCTCTCAAACATATAAGGGTTCTTACGAGGCATGCAAATCCGCCTGGAACTCATGCAAATGATCATAAAACACGAAAACGACGAGTTTTGGTCATAACTCTCTAACATTTATCGGGTCTTAAGGTTGCTGTAAATCTCCCTAGAACCATAAGACTACGGGAAATAGCTCATGCAGACAGACATAAAACGCGAAAACTGTGAGTTTTGGGTCATATCTTTGCAACATGTACCAGGTCTTAAGGTTGTTCTAAATCGCCCTAGAACACCTAAACAGTGGGCAATTGCTCATGAAAACGACCATAAAACACTAAAACTATGATTTTTTAGTCATATATCTCTAACATGTAATGGGTCTTACAGGCCTTGCAAACCCAACTGGAACCCAAAAATGGTGGGCACTAACTCATAAAAATGGCCATAAAGACAAAAAACACGAGTTATTGGTCATATCTCTCAAACATGTATCGGGTCTTAGGGTCGATGTAAATCACCCTAGAACCCCAAAACTGTGGGAAATAGGTCATGAAAACGGCCATATATATCAAACATGTAACGGGTCTTACAGGCCTTGAAAATGCAACTGGAACCCAAAAACTGTGGGCAATGACTCATGAAAGTGGACATAAACACGAAAATGATGAGTTTTTGGTCATAACTCTCAAGCATATATTTGGTCGTAAGGTCATTATAAATCGCCCTAGAACCCTAAAATTGTGGGCAATAGCTCTTGAAAACGGAAATAAAATGCGAAAACGACGAGTTTTTTGTCATATCTCTCAAACATGTAAGGGTTCTTACGAGGCATGCAAATCCGCCTGGAACCCAAAAATTGTGGGCAATAACTCATGAAAACGGTCATAAAACACAAAAACGACGAGCTTTTTTGTGGTCCTAACTCTCAAGCATATATCTGGTCGTAAGGTCGTTGTAAATCGCCCTAGAACCCCAAAATTATGGGCAATAGCACTTGAAAACGGTCATAAAACGCGAAAACGACGAGTTTTTTGTCATATCTCTCAAACATGTAAGGGTTCTTACGAGGCTTGCAAATCTTCCTAGAACCCAAAAATTGTGGGCAATAACTCATGAAAATGATCATAAAACACAAAAACGACGAGTTTTTTGTCATAACTCTCTAACATGTATCGGGTCTTAAGGTCGTTGTAAATCGCCCTAGAACCCCTAAATTGTTGGCATTAACTCATAAAAATGGCCATAAACACAAAAACGACGAGTTATTGGTGATATCTCTCAAACATGTATCGGGTCTCAAGGTCGATCTAAATCGCCCTGGAACCCCAAAACTGTTGGAAATAGCTCATGAAAACGGCCATAAATCGAGAAAAATACGAGTTTTTAGTCATATATATCAAACATGTAACGGGTCTTACAGGCCTTGAAAATGCAACTGGAACCCAAAAACTGTGGGCAATGACTCATGAAAATGGACATAAACACGAAAATGACGAGTTTTTGGTCATAACTCTCAAGCATATATCTGGTCGTAAGGTCATTGTAAATCGCCCTAGAACCTCAAAATTGTGGGCAATAGCTCTTGAAAGCGGTCATAAAACGCGAAAACGACGAGTTTTTTGTCATATCTCTCAAACATGTAAGGGTTCTTACGAGGCATGCAAATCTGCCTGGAACCCAAAAAATTGTGGGCAATAACTCATGAAAATGATCATCAAACACAAAAATGACGAGTTATTTTGTCATAACTCTCTAACATTTATCTGGTCTTAAGGTTGCTGTAAATCTCCCTAGAACCATAAAACTGCGGGAAATAGCTGATGCAAACAGACATAAAATGCGAAAACTGTGAGTTTTGGGTCATATCCTTGCAACATGTATCAGGTAGTAAGGTTGTTGTAAATCGCCCTATAACACCTAAACAGTGGGAAATTGCTCATGAAAACTATGATTTTTTAGTCATATATCTCAAACATGAAATGGGTCTTACAGGCCTTGCAAATCCAACTGGAACCCAAAAATTGTTGGCACTAACTCATAAAAATGGCCACAAACACAAAAATGACGAGTTATTGGTCATATCTCTCAAACATGTATCGGGTCTCAAGGTCGATGTAAATCGCCCTAGAACCCCAAAATTGTGGGCAATAGCTCTTGAAAACGGTCATAAAACGCGAAAACGACGAGTTTTTTGTCATATCTCTCAAACATGTAAGGGTTCTTACGAGGCATGCAAATCCTCCCGGAACCCAAAAACTGTGGCAATAACTCATGAAAATGATCATAAAACACAAAAACGAAGTTTTTTGTCATAACTCTCCAACATGTATCGGGTCTTAAGGTTGCTGTAAAGCACCCTAAACCATAAAAATGTGAGAAATAGCTCATGCAAACAGCCATACAACACGAAAACTGTGAGTTTTGTGTCATATCTTTCCAACATGTATCAGGTACTAAGGTCGTTGTAAATCGCCCTAGAAAACGACCATAAAACACGAAAACTATGATTCTTTAGTCATATATCTCAAACATGTGATGGGTCTTATAGGCCTTGCAAATCCAACTAGAACCCAAAAACTATGGGCAATAACTCATGAAAATGGCCATAAACACGAAAACGACGAGTTTTTGGTCATAACTCTCAAGCATGTATCGGGTCGTGAGGTCGTTGTAAATCGCCCTGGAAGCCCTAAACTGTGGGCAATAGCTCATGAAAATAGCCATATAAGGCGACGAGTTTTTGGCCATAACTATCTAACATAAATCGGGTCTTAAGGTTGCCGTAAATCGCCCTAGAACCATAAAACTCTAGGCAATAGCTCATGAAAACAGCCGTTAAACGCGAAAACTAGAAGATTTGGGTCATATCTTTGCAAGATATAACAGGTCTTAAGTTCGTTGTAAATCGCCCTAGAACCCCTAAATAGTGGGCAATAGCTCATGAAAACAGCCATAAAACACGAAAACTATGATTTTTTAGTCATATATTTCAAACATGTAACGGGTCTTACAGGCCTTGCAAATCCAACTAGAACCCAAAAACTGGCAATAACTCATGAAAATGGCCATAAACACGAAAACGACGAGTTTCTGGTCATATCACTCAAACATGTAAGGGATTTTTACGAGGCATGCAAATCCTCCTGGAACTCATCAAAATGATCATAAAACACGAAAACGACAAAAACGACGAGTTTTTTGTCATATCTCTCAAACATGTAAGGGTTCTTACGAGGCTTGCAAATCTTCCTAGAACCCAAAAATTGTGGGCAATAACTCATGAAAATGATCATAAAACACAAAAACGACGAGTTTTTTTGTCATAACTCTCCAACATGTATCGGGTCTTAAGGTTGCTATAAAGCACCCTAAACCATAGAAATGTGAGAAATAGCTCATGCAAACAGCCATACAACACGAAAACTGTGAGTTTTGTGTCATATCTTTCCAACATGTATCAGGTACTAAGGTCGCTGTAAATCGCCCTAGAAAACGACCATAAAACACGAAAACTATGATTCTTTAGTCATATATCTCAAACATGTGATGGGTCTTATAGGCCTTGCAAATCCAACTAGAACCCAAAAACTATGGGCAATAACTCATGAAAATGGCCATAAACACGAAAACGACGAGTTTTTGGTCATAACTCTCAAGCATGTATCGGGTCGTGAGGTCGTTGTAAATCGCCCTGGAAGCCCTAGACTGTGGGCAATAGCTCATGAAAATAGCCATATAAGGCGACGAGTTTTTGGCCATAACTATCTAACATAAATCGGGTCTTAAGGTTGCCGTAAATCGCCCTAGAACCATAAAACTGTGGGCAATAGCTCATGAAAACAGCCGTTAAACGCGAAAACTAGAAGTTTTGGGTCATATCTTTGCAAGATATAACAGGTCTTAAGTTCGCTGTAAATCGCCCTAGAACCCCTAAATAGTTGGCAATAGCTCATGAAAACAGCCATAAAACACGAAAACTATGATTTTTTAGTCATATATTTCAAACATGTAACGGGTCTTACAGGCCTTGCAAATCCAACTGGAACCCAAAAACTGGCAATAACTCATGAAAATGGCCATAAACACGAAAAAACGAGTTTTTGGTCATAACTCTCAAACATGTAAGGGTTCTTACGAGGCATGGAAATCCTCCTGGAACTCATAAAAATGATCATAAAACACGAAAACGACGAGTTTTTTGTCATATCTCTCAAACATGTAAGGGTTCTTACGAGGCATGCAAATCCGCCTGGAATCCAAAAATTGTGGGCAATAACTCATGAAAATGATCATAAAACACGAAAACGACGAGTTTTTTTGGACATATCTCTCTAACATGTACCGGGTCTTAAGGTCGTTGTAAATCGCCCTAGAACCCCTAAATTGTTGGGACTAACTCAGACAAATGGCCATAAACACAAAAACGACGAGTTATTGGTCATATCTCTCAAACATGTATCGGGTCTCAAGGTCGAGGTAAATCGCCCTAGAACACCAAAACTGTGGGAAATAGCTCATGAAAATAGCCATAAATCGGGAAAACAACGAGTTTTTAGTCATATATATCAGACATGTAACGGGTCTTACAGGCCTTGAAAATGCAACTGGAACCCAAAAACTATGGGCAATAACTCATGAAAATGGACATAAACACGAAAATGACGAGTTTTTGGTCATAACTCTCAAGCATATATCTGGTCGTAAGGTCGTTGCAAATCGCCCTAGAACCCCAAAATTGTGGGCAATAGCGCTTGAAAACGGTCATAAAATGCGAAAACGACGAGTTTTTTGTCATATCTCTCAAACATGTAAGGGTTCTTACGAGGCATGCAAATCCGCCTGGAACCCAAAAATTGTGGGCAATAACTCATGAAAATGATCATAAAACACAAAAACGACGAGCTTTTTTGTGGTCCTAACTCTCAAGCATATATCTGGTCGTAAGGTCGTTGTAAATCGCCCTAGAACCCCAAAATTATGGGCAATAGCACTTGAAAACGGTCATAAAACGCGAAAACGACGAGTTTTTTGTCATATCTCTCAAACATGTAAGGGTTCTTACGAGGCTTGCAAATCTTCCTAGAACCCAAAAATTGTGGGGAATAACTCATGAAAATGATCATAAAACACAAAAACGACGAGTTTTTTTGTCATAACTCTCCAACATGTATCGGGTCTTAAGGTTGCTATAAAGCACCCTAAACCATAGAAATGTGAGAAATAGCTCATGCAAACAGCCATACAACACGAAAACTGTGAGTTTTGTGTCATATCTTTCCAACATGTATCAGGTACTAAGGTCGTTGTAAATCGCCCTAGAAAACGACCATAAAACACGAAAACTATGATTCTTTAGTCATATATCTCAAACATGTGATGGGTCTTATAGGCCTTGCAAATCCAACTAGAACCCAAAAACTATGGGCAATAACTCATGAAAATGGCCATAAACACGAAAACGACGAGTTTTTGGTCATAACTCTCAAGCATGTATCGGGTCGTGAGGTCGTTGTAAATCGCCCTGGAAGCCCTAGACTGTGGGCAATAGCTCATGAAAATAGCCATATAAGGCGACGAGTTTTTGGCCATAACTATCTAACATAAATCGGGTCTTAAGGTTGCCGTAAATCGCCCTAGAACCATAAAACTATGGGCAATAGCTCATGAAAACAGCCGTTAAACGCGAAAACTAGAAGTTTTGGGTCATATCTTTGCAAGATATAACAGGTCTTAAGTTCGCTGTAAATCGCCCTAGATCCCCTAAATAGTGGGCAATAGCTCATGAAAACAGCCATAAAACACGAAAACTATGATTTTTTAGTCATATATTTCAAACATGTAACGGGTCTTACAGGCCTTGCAAATCCAACTGGAACCCAAAAACTGGCAATAACTCATGAAAATGGCCATAAACACGAAAAAACGAGTTTTTGGTCATAACTCTCAAACATGTAAGGGTTCTTACGAGGCATGCAAATCCTCCTGGAACTCATCAAAATGATCATAAAACACGAAAACGACGAGTTTTTTGTCATATCTCTCAAACATGTAAGGGTTCTTACGAGGCATGCAAATCCGCCTGGAATCCAAAAATTGTGGGCAATAACTCATGAAAATGATCATAAAACACGAAAACGACGAGTTTTTTTGGTCATATCTCTCTAACATGTACCGGGTCTTAAGGTCGTTGTAAATCGCCCTAGAACCCCTAAATTGTTGGGACTAACTCAGACAAATGGCCATAAACACAAAAACGACGAGTTATTGGTCATATCTCTCAAACATGTATCGGGTCTCAAGGTCGAGGTAAATCGCCCTAGAACACCAAATCTGTGGGAAATAGCTCATGAAAATAGCCATAAATCGGGAAAACAACGAGTTTTTAGTCATATATATCAGACATGTAACGGGTCTTACAGGCCTTGAAAATGCAACTGGAACCCAAAAACTATGGGCAATAACTCATGAAAATGGACATAAACACGAAAATGACGAGTTTTTGGTCATAACTCTCAAGCATATATCTGGTCGTAAGGTCGTTGCAAATCGCCCTAGAACCCCAAAATTGTGGGCAATAGCGCTTGAAAACGGTCATAAAATGCGAAAACGACGAGTTTTTTGTCATATCTCTCAAACATGTAAGGGTTCTTACGAGGCATGCAAATCCGCCTGGAACCCAAAAATTGTGGGCAATAACTCATGAAAATGATCATAAAACACAAAAACGACGAGCTTTTTTGTGGACCTAACTCTCAAGCATATATCTGGTCGTAAGGTCGTTGTAAATCGCCCTAGAACCCCAAAATTATGGGCAATAGCACTTGAAAACGGTCATAAAACGCGAAAACGACGAGTTTTTTGTCATATATCTCAAACATGTAAGGGTTCTTACGAGGCTTGCAAATCTTCCTAGAACCCAAAAATTGTGGGCAATAACTCATGAAAATGATCATAAAACACAAAAACGACGAGTTTTTTTGTCATAACTCTCTAACATGTATCGGGTCTTAAGGTCGTTGTAAATCGCCCTAGAACCCCTAAATTGTTGGCATTAACTCATAAAAATGGCCATAAACACAAAAACGACGAGTTATTGGTGATATCTCTCAAACATGTATCGGGTCTCAAGGTCGATCTAAATCGCCCTGGAACCCCAAAACTGTTGGAAATAGCTCATGAAAACGGCCATAAATCGAGAAAAATACGAGTTTTTAGTCATATATATCAAACATGTAACGGGTCTTACAGGCCTTGAAAATGCAACTGGAACCCAAAAACTGTGGGCAATGACTCATGAAAATGGACATAAACACGAAAATGACGAGTTTTTGGTCATAACTCTCAAGCATATATCTGGTCGTAAGGTCATTGTAAATCGCCCTAGAACCTCAAAATTGTGGGCAATAGCTCTTGAAAGCGGTCATAAAACGCGAAAACGACGAGTTTTTTGTCATATCTCTCAAACATGTAAGGGTTCTTACGAGGCATGCAAATCTGCCTGGAACCCAAAAAATTGTGGGCAATAACTCATGAAAATGATCATCAAACACAAAAATGACGAGTTATTTTGTCATAACTCTCTAACATTTATCTGGTCTTAAGGTTGCTGTAAATCTCCCTAGAACCATAAAACTGCGGGAAATAGCTGATGCAAACAGACATAAAATGCGAAAACTGTGAGTTTTGGGTCATATCCTTGCAACATGTATCAGGTAGTAAGGTTGTTGTAAATCGCCCTATAACACCTAAACAGTGGGAAATTGCTCATGAAAACTATGATTTTTTAGTCATATATCTCAAACATGAAATGGGTCTTACAGGCCTTGCAAATCCAACTGGAACCCAAAAATTGTTGGCACTAACTCATAAAAATGGCCACAAACACAAAAATGACGAGTTATTGGTCATATCTCTCAAACATGTATCGGGTCTCAAGGTCGATGTAAATCGCCCTAGAACCCCAAAATTGTGGGCAATAGCTCTTGAAAACGGTCATAAAACGCGAAAACGACGAGTTTTTTGTCATATCTCTCAAACATGTAAGGGTTCTTACGAGGCATGCAAATCCTCCTGGAACCCAAAAACTGTGGGCAATAACTCATGAAAATGATCATAAAACACAAAAACGACGAGTTTTTTTGTCATAACTCTCCAACATGTATCGGGTCTTAAGGTTGCTGTAAAGCACCCTAAACCATAAAAATGTGAGAAATAGCTCATGCAAACAGCCATACAACACGAAAACTGTGAGTTTTGTGTCATATCTTTCCAACATGTATCAGGTACTAAGGTCGTTGTAAATCGCCCTAGAAAACGACCATAAAACACGAAAACTATGATTCTTTAGTCATATATCTCAAACATGTGATGGGTCTTATAGGCCTTGCAAATCCAACTAGAACCCAAAAACTATGGGCAATAACTCATGAAAATGGCCATAAACACGAAAACGACGAGTTTTTGGTCATAACTCTCAAGCATGTATCGGGTCGTGAGGTCGTTGTAAATCGCCCTGGAAGCCCTAAACTGTGGGCAATAGCTCATGAAAATAGCCATATAAGGCGACGAGTTTTTGGCCATAACTATCTAACATAAATCGGGTCTTAAGGTTGCCGTAAATCGCCCTAGAACCATAAAACTCTGGGCAATAGCTCATGAAAACAGCCGTTAAACGCGAAAACTAGAAGATTTGGGTCATATCTTTGCAAGATATAACAGGTCTTAAGTTCGTTGTAAATCGCCCTAGAACCCCTAAATAGTGGGCAATAGCTCATGAAAACAGCCATAAAACACGAAAACTATGATTTTTTAGTCATATATTTCAAACATGTAACGGGTCTTACAGGCCTTGCAAATCCAACTAGAACCCAAAAACTGGCAATAACTCATGAAAATGGCCATAAACACGAAAACGACGAGTTTCTGGTCATATCACTCAAACATGTAAGGGTTTTTACGAGGCATGCAAATCCTCCTGGAACTCATCAAAATGATCATAAAACACGAAAACGACAAAAACGACGAGTTTTTTGTCATATCTCTCAAACATGTAAGGGTTCTTACGAGGCATGCAAATCCGCCTGGAACCCAAAAATTGTGGGCAATAACTCATGAAAATGATCATAAAACACAAAAACGACGAGATTTTTGGTCATATCTCTCTAACATCTATCGGGTCTTAAGGTCGTTGTAAATCGCCCTAGAACCCCTAAATTGTTGGCACTAACTCATAAAAATGGCCATAAACACAAAAACGACCAGTTATTGGTCATATCTCTCAAACATGTATCGGGTCTCAAGGTCGATCTAAATCACCCTAGAACCCCAAAACTGTGGGAAATAGCTCATGAAAACGGCCATAAATCGGGAAAACTACGAGTTTTTAGTCATATATATCAAACATGTAACGGGTCTTACAGGCCTTGAAAATGCAACTGGAACCCAAAAACTGTGGGCAATAACTCATGAAAATGGACATAAACACGAAAATGACGAGTTTTTGGTCATAACTCTCAAGCATATATCTGGTCGTAAGGTCGTTGCAAATCGCCCTAGAACACCAAAATCGTGGGCAATAGCTCTTGAAAACGGTTATAAAACGCGAAAACGACGAGTTTTTTGTCATATCTCTCAAACATGTAAGGGTTCTTACGAGGCATGCAAATCCGCCTGGAACCCAAAAATTGTGGGCAATAACTCATGAAAATAATCATAAAAAACAAAACGACGAGTTTTTTGTCATAACTCTCTAACATGTATCGGGTCTTAAGGTTGATGTAAAGCACCCTAGAACCATAAGACTACGGGAAATAGCTCATCCCAACAGCCATAAAACGCGAAAACTGTGAGTTTTGGGTCATATCTTTGCAACATGTATCATGTCTTAAGGTTGTTGTAAATCGCCCTAGAACACCTAAACAGTGGGCAATTGCTCATGAAAACGGCCATAAAACACGAAAACTATGATTTTTTAGTCATATATCTGTAACATGTAATGGCTCTTACAGGGCATGCAAATCCAACTGGAACCCAAAAATTGTTGGCACTAACTCATAAAATTGGCCATAAACACAAAAACGACGAGTTTTTGGTCATATCTCTCAAACATGTATCGGGTCTCAAGATCGATGTAAATCGCCCGAGAACCCCAAAACTGTGGGAAATAGCTCATAAAAACGACCATAAATCGGGAAAACTACGAGTTTTTTAGTCATATATATCAAACATGTAACGGGTCTTACAGGCCTTGAAAATGCAACTGGAACCCAAAAATTGTGGGCAATGACTCATGAAAATAGACATAAACACGAAAATGACGAGTTTTTGGTAATACCTCTCAAGCATATATCTGGTCGTAAGGTCGTTGTAAATCGCCCTAGAACCCCAAAACTGTGGGCAATACCTCTTGAAAACGGTCATAACACACGAAAACAACGAGTTTTTGTCATATCTCTCAAACATATAAGCGTTCTTACGAGGCATGCAAATCCGCCCGGAACCCAAAAATTATGGGCAATAACTCATGAAAATGATCATAAAACACAAAAACGACGATTTTTTTGTCATATCTCTCTAACATGTATCGGGTCTTAAGGTCGTTGTAAATCGCCCTAGAACCCCTAAATTTTTGGCACTAACTCATATAAATGGCTATAAACACAAAAACGACGAGTTATTGGTCATATCTCTCAAACATGTATCGGGTCTCAAGGTCGATGTAAATCGCCCTAGAACCCCAAAACTGTGGGAAATAGCTCATGAAAACTGCCATAAATCGGGAAAACAACGAGTTTTTAGTCATATATATCAAACATGTAACGGGTCTTACAGGCCTTGAAAATGCAACTGGAACCCAAAAACTGTGGGCAATAACTCATGAAAATGGACATAAACACGAAAATGACGAGTTTTTGCTAATACCTCTCAAGCATATATCTGGTCGTAAGTTCGTTGTAAATCGCCCTAGAACCCCAAGATTATGGGCAATAGCTCTTGAAAACGGTCATAAAACGCGAAAACGACGAGTTTTTTGTCATATCTCTCAAACATGTAAGGGTTCTTACGAGGCATGCAAATCCGCCTGCAACCCAAAAATTGTGGGCAATAACTCACGAAAATGATCATAAAACACAAAAACGACGAGTTTTTTTGTCATAACTCTCTAACATGTATCGGGTCTTAAGGTTGATGTAAAGCACCTTAGAACCATAAAAATGTGAGAAATAGCTCATGCAAACAGCCATAAAACGCGAAAACTGTGAGTTTTGTGTCATATGTTTCCAACATGTATCAGGTCTTAAGGTCGTTGTAAATCTCCCTAGAACACCTAAACAGTGGGCAATTGCTCATGAAAACGGCCATAAAACACGAAAACTACGATTTTTTAGTCATATATCTCAAACATGCAATGGGTCTTATAGGCTTTGCAAATCCAACTGGAACCCAAAAATTGTTGGCACTAACTCATACAAATGGCCGTAAACACAAAAACGACGAGTTATTGGTCATATCTCTCAAACATGTATCGGGTCTCAAGGTCAATGTAAATCGCCCTAGAACCCCAAAACTGTCGGAAATACCTCATAAAAACGACCATAAATCGGGAAAACTACGAGTTTTTTAGTCATATATATCAAACATGTAACGGGTCTTACAGGCCTTGAAAATGCAACTGGAACCCAAAAATTGTGGGCAATGACTCATGAAAATAGACATAAACACGAAAATGACGAGTTTTTGGTAATACCTCTCAAGCATATATCTGGTCGTAAGGTCGTTGTAAATCGCCCTAGAACCCCAAAACTGTGGGCAATACCTCTTGAAAACGGTCATAACACACGAAAACAACGAGTTTTTGTCATATCTCTCAAACATATAAGCGTTCTTACGAGGCATGCAAATCCGCCCGGAACCCAAAAATTATGGGCAATAGCTCATGAAAATGATCATAAAACACAAAAAAGACGATTTTTTTTGTCATATCTCTCTAACATGTATCGGGTCTTAAGGTCGTTGTAAATCGCCCTAGAACCCCTAAATTTTTGGCACTAACTCATATAAATGGCCATAAACACAAAAACGACGAGTTATTGGTCATATCTCTCAAACATGTATCGGGTCTCAAGGTCGATGTAAATCGCCCTACAACCCCAAAACTGTGGGAAATAGCTCATGAAAACGGCCATAAATTGGGAAAACTACGAGTTTTTTAGTCATATATATCAAACATGTAACGGGTCTTACAGGCCTTGAAAATGCAGCTGGAACCCAAAAACTGTGGGCAATAACTCATGAAAATGGACATAAACATGAAAATGACGAGTTTTTGGTCATAACTCTCAAGCATATATCTGGTCGTAAGTTCGTTGTAAATCACCCTAGAACCCCAAGATTATGGGCAATAGCTCTTGAAAACGGTCATAAAACGCGAAAACGACGAGTTTTTTGTCATATCTCTCAAACATGTAAGGGTTCTTACGAGGCATGCAAATCCGCCTGCAACCCAAAAATTGTGGGCAATAACTCACGAAAATGATCATAAAACACAAAAGCAGCGAGTTTTTTGTCATAACTCTCTAACATGTATCGGGTCTTAAGGTTGATGTAAAGCACCTTAGAACCATAAATATGTGAGAAATTGCTCATCCAAACAACCATAAAACGCGAAAACTGTGAGTTTTGTGTCATATGTTTCCAACATGTATCAGGTCTTAAGGTCGTTGTAAATCGCCCTAGAACACCTAAACAGTGGGCAATTGCTCATGAAAACGGCCATAAAACACGAAAACTACGATTTTTTAGTCATATATCTCAAACATGCAATGGGTCTTACAGGCCTTGCAAATCCAACTGGAACCCAAAAATTGTTGGCACTAACTCATACAAATGGTCAGAACAAAAAAACGACGAGTTATTGGTCATATCTCTCAAACATGTATCGGGTCTCAAGGTCGATGTAAATCGCCCTAGAACCCCAAAACTGTCGGAAATACCTCATAAAAACGACCATAAATCGGGAAAACTACGAGTTTTTTAGTCATATATATCAAACATGTAACGGGTCTTACAGGCCTTGAAAATGCAACTGGAACCCAAAAATTGTGGGCAATGACTCATGAAAATAGACATAAACACGAAAATGACGAGTTTTTGGTAATACCTCTCAAGCATATATCTGGTCGTAAGGTCGTTGTAAATCGCCCTAGAACCCCAAAACTGTGGGCAATACCTCTTGAAAACGGTCATAACACACGAAAACAACGAGTTTTTGTCATATCTCTCAAACATATAAGCGTTCTTCGAGGCATGCAAATCCTTGGAACCCAAAAATTATGGGCAATAACTCATGAAAATGATCATAAGACACAAAACGCGATTTTTTTGGTCATATCTCTCTAACATGTATCGGGTCTTAAGGTCGTTGTAAATCGCCCTAGAACCCCTAAATTGTTGGCACTAACTCATATAAATGGCCATAAACACAAAAACGACGAGTTATTGGTCATATCTCTCAAACATGTATCGGGTCTCAAGGTCGATGTAAATCGCCCTAGAACCCCAAAACTGTGGGAAATAGCTCATGAAAACGGCCATAAATTGGGAAAACTACGAGTTTTTTAGTCATATATATCAAACATGTAACGGGTCTTACAGGCCTTGAAAATGCAACTGGAACCCAAAAACTGTGGGCAATAACTCATGAAAATGGACATAAACACGAAAATGACGAGTTTTTGGTCATAACTCTCAAGCATATATCTGGTCGTAAGTTCGTTGTAAATCGCCCTAGAACCCCAAGATTATGGGCAATAGCTCTTGAAAACGGTCATAAAACGCGAAAACGACGAGTTTTTTGTCATATCTCTCAAACATGTAAGGGTTCTTACGAGGCATGCAAATCCGCCTGCAACCCAAAAATTGTGGGCAATAACTCACGAAAATGATCATAAAACACAAAAACGACGAGTTTTTTTGTCATAACTCTCTAACATGTATCGGGTCTTAAGGTTGATGTAAAGCACCTTAGAACCATAAAAATGTGAGAAATAGCTCATGCAAACAGCCATAAAACGCGAAAACTGTGAGTTTTGTGTCATATGTTTCCAACATGTATCAGGTCTTAAGGTCGTTGTAAATCGCCCTAGAACACCTAAACAGTGGGCAATTGCTCATGAAAACGGCCATAAAACACGAAAACTACGATTTTTTAGTCATATATCTCAAACATGCAATGGGTCTTACATGCCTTGCAAATCCAACTGGAACCCAAAAATTGTTGGCACTAACTCATACAAATGGCCGTAAACACAAAAACGACGAGTTATTGGTCATATCTCTCAAACATGTATCGGGTCTCAAGGTCGATGTAAATCGCCCTAGAACCCCAAAACTGTCGGAAATACCTCATAAAAACGACCATAAATCGGGAAAACTACGAGTTTTTTAGTCATATATATCAAACATGTAACGGGTCTTACAGGCCTTGAAAATGCAACTGGAACCCAAAAATTGTGGGCAATGACTCATGAAAATAGACATAAACACGAAAATGACGAGTTTTTGGTAATACCTCTCAAGCATATATCTGGTCGTAAGGTCGTTGTAAATCGCCCTAGAACCCCAAAACTGTGGGCAATACCTCTTGAAAACGGTCATAACACACGAAAACAACGAGTTTTTGTCATATCTCTCAAACATATAAGCGTTCTTACGAGGCATGCAAATCCGCCCGGAACCCAAAAATTATGGGCAATAACTCATGAAAATGATCATAAAACACAAAAACGACGATTTTTTTTGTCATATCTCTCTAACATGTATCGGGTCTTAAGGTCGTTGTAAATCGCCCTAGAACCCCTAAATTGTTGGCACTAACTCATATAAATGGCCATAAACACAAAAACGACGAGTTATTGGTCATATCTCTCAAACATGTATCGGGTCTCAAGGTCGATGTAAATCGCCCTAGAACCCCAAAACTGTGGGAAATAGCTCATGAAAACGGCCATAAATTGGGAAAACTACGAGTTTTTTAGTCATATATATCAAACATGTAACGGGTCTTACAGGCCTTGAAAATGCAACTGGAACCCAAAAACTGTGGGCAATAACTCATGAAAATGGACATAAACACGAAAATGACGAGTTTTTGGTCATAACTCTCAAGCATATATCTGGTCGTAAGTTCGTTGTAAATCGCCCTAGAACCCCAAGATTATGGGCAATAGCTCTTAAAAACGGTCATAAAACGCGAAAACGACGAGTTTTTTGTCATATCTCTCAAACATGTAAGGGTTCTTACGAGGCATGCAAATCCGCCTGCAACCCAGAAATTGTGGGCAATAACTCATGAAAATGATCATAAAACACAAAAACGACGAGTTTTTTTGTCATAACTCTCTAACATGTATCGGGTCTTAAGGTTGATGTAAAGCACCTTAGAACCATAAAAATGTGAGAAATAGCTCATGCAAACAGCCATAAAACGCGAAAACTGTGAGTTTTGTGTCATATGTTTCCAACATGTATCAGGTCTTAAGGTCGTTGTAAATCGCCCTAGAACACCTAAACAGTGGGCAATTGCTCATGAAAACGGCCATAAAACACGAAAACTACGATTTTTTAGTCATATATCTCAAACATGCAATGGGTCTTACAGGCTTTGCAAATCCAACTGGAACCCAAAAATTGTTGGCACTAACTCATACAAATGGCCGTAAACACAAAAACGACGAGTTATTGTTCATATCTCTCAAACATGTATCGGGTCTCAAGGTCGATGTAAATCGCCCTAGAACCCCAAAACTGTCGGAAATACCTCATGAAAACTGCCATAAATCGGGAAAACAACGAGTTTTTAGGCATATATCAAACATTTAACGGGTCTTACAGGCCTTGAAAATGCAACTGGAACCCCAAAACTGTGGGCAATAACTCATGAAAATGGACATAAACACGAAAATGACGAGTTTTTGGTCATAACTCTCAAGCATATATCTGGTCGTAAGGTCGTTGTAAATCGCCCTAGAACCCCAAAATTATGGGCAATAGCGCTTGAAAACGGTCATAAAACGCGAAAACGACGAGTTTTTTGTCATATCTCTCAAACATGTAAGGGTTCTTACGAGGCTTGCAAATCATCCTGGAACCCAAAAATTGTGGGCAATAACTCATGAAAATGATCATAAAACACAAAAACGACAAGTTTTTTTGTCATATCTCTCAAACATGTATCGAGTCTCAAGGTCGATCTAAATCGCCCTAGAACCCCAAAACTGTGGGAAATAGCTCATGAAAACGGCCATAAATCGAGAAAAATACGATTTTTTTAGTCATATATATCAAACATGTAACGGGTCTTACAGGCCTTGAAAATGCAACTGGAACCCAAAAACTATGGGCAATGACTCATGACAATGGACATAAACACGAAAATGACGAGTTTTTGGTCATAACTCTCAAGCATATATCTGGTCGTAAGGTCATTGTAAATCGCCCTAGAACCCCAAAATTGTGGGCAATAGCTCTTGAAAATGGTCATAAAACGCGAAAACGATGAGTTTTTTGTCATATCTCTTAAACATGTAAGGGTTCTTACGAGGCATGCAAATCCGCCTGGAACCCAAAAATTGTGGGCAATAATTCATGCAAATGATCATAAGACACAAAAACTACGAGTTTTTTTGTCATAACTCTCTAACATGTATCGGGTCTTAAGGTTGCTGTAAAGCACCCTAAACCATAAAAATATGAGAAATAGCTCATGCAAACAGCCATAAAACGCGAAACTGTGAGTTTTGTGTCATATCTTTCCAACATGTATCAGGTCTTAAGGTCGTTGTAAATCACCCTAGAACACCTAAACAGTGGGCAATTGCTCATGAAAACGGCCATAAAACACGAAAACTACGATTTTTTAGTGATATATCTAAAACATGTAATGGGTCTTATAGGCCTTGCGAATCCAACTAGAACCCAAAAACTGTGGGCACTAACTCATAAAAATGGCCATAAACACAAAAACGACGAGTTATTGGTCATATCTCTCAAACATGTATCGGGTCTCAGGGTCGATGTAAATCTCCCTAGAACCCCAAAACTGTGGGAAATAGCTCATGAAAACGGCCATATATATCAAACATGTAACGGGTCTTACAGGCCTTGAAAATGCAACTGGAACCCAAAAACTGTGGGCAATGACTCATGAAAATCGACATAAACACGAAAATGACAAGTTTTTGGTCATAACTCTCAAGCATATATCTGGTCGTAAGGTCATTGTAAATCGCCCTAGAACCCCAGAATTGTGGATAATAGCTCTTGAAAACGGTCATAAAACGCGAAAACGACGAGTTTTTTGTCATATCTCTCAAACATGTAAGGGTTCTAACGAGGCATGCAAATCTGCCTGGAACCCAAAAATTGTGGGCATTAACTCATGAAAATGATCATCAAACACAAAAACGACGAGTTTTTTTGTCATAACTCTGTAACATTTATCGGGTCTTAAGGTTGCTGTAAATCTCCCTAGAACCATAAAACTGCGGGAAATAGCTGATGCAAACAGACATAAAACGCGAAAACTGTGAGTTTTGGGTCATATCCTTGCAACATGTATCAGGTCTTAAGGTTGTTGTAAATCGCCCTATTACACCTAAACAGTGGGAAATTGCTCATGAAAACGGCCGTAAAACACGAAAACTATGAATTTTTAGTCATATATCTCAAACATGAAATGGGTATTACAGGCCTTGCAAATCCAGCTGGAACCCAAAAATTGTTGGCACTAACTCATAAAAATGGCCATAAACACAAAAACGACGAGTTATTGGTCATATCTCTCAAACATGTATCGGGTCTCAAGGTCGATGTAAATCGCCCTAGAACCCCAAAACTATGGGAAATTGCTCATGAAAACTGCCATAAATCGGGAAAACAATGAGTTTTTATTCATATATATCAAACATGTAACGGGTCTTACAGGCCTTGAAAATGCAACTGGAACCCAAAAACTGTGGGCAATAACTCATGAAAATGGACATAAACACGAAAATGAAGAGTTTTTGGTCATAACTCTCAAGCATATATCTGGTCGTAAGGTCGTTGTAAATCGCCCTAGAACCCCAAAATTGTGGGCAATAGCTCTTTAAAACGGTCATAAAATGCGAAAATGACGAGTTTTTTGTCATATCTCTCAAACATGTAAGGGTTCTTACAAGGCATGAAAATCCGCCTGGAACCCAAAAATTGTGGGCAATAACTCATGAAAATGATCATAAAATACAAAAACGACGAGTTTTTTGTCATAACTCTCTAACATGTATTGGGTCTTAAGGTCGTTGTAAATCGTCCTAGAACCCCTGAATTGTTGGCACTAACTCATAAAAATGGCCATAAACACAAAAACGACGAGTTATTGGTCATATCACTCAAACATGTATCGGGTCTCAAGGTCGATCTAAATCGCCCTAGAACCCCAAAACTATGGGAAATAGCTCATGAAAATGGCCATAAATCGGGAAAACTACGAGTTTTTATTCATATATATCAAACATGTAACAGGTCTTACAGGCCTTGAAAACGCAACTGGAACCCAAAAACTGTGGGCAATAACTCATGAAAATGGACATAAACACGAAAATGACGAGTTTTTGGTCATAACTCTCAAGCATATATCTGGTCGAAGGTCGTTGTAAATCGCCCTAGAACCCCAAAATTGTGGGCAATAGCTCTTGAAAACGGTCATAAAATGCGAAAACGACGAGTTTTTTGTCATATCTCTCAAACATGCAAGGGTTCTTACGAGGCATTAAAATCCGCCTGGAACCCAAAAATTGTGGGCAATAACTCATGAAAATGATCATAAAACACAAAAACGATGAGTTTTTTTGTCATAACTCTCCAACATGTATCGGGTCTTAAGGTTGCTGTAAAGCACCCTAAACCATAAAAATGTGAGAAATAGCTCATGCAAACAGCCATACAACACGAAAACTGTGAGTTTTGTGTCATATCTTTCCAACATGTATCAGGTACTAAGGTCGTTGTAAATCACCCTAGAACACCTAAACAGTGGGCAATTGCTCATGAAAGCGACCATAAAACATGAAAACTACGATTTTTTAGTCATATATCTCAAACATGTAATGGGTCTTATAGGCCTTGCAAATCCAACTAGAACCCAAAAACTATGGGCAATAACTCAGGAAAATGGCCATAAACATGAAAACGACAAGTTTTTGGTCATAACTCTCAAGCATGTATCGGGTCGTGAGGTCGTTGTAAATCGCCCTGGAAGCCCTAAACTATAGGCAATAGCTCATGAAAACAGCCATATAATGCGACGAGTTTTTGGCCATAACTATCTAACATAAATCGGGTCTTAAGGTTGCCGTAAATCGCCCTAGAACCATAAAACTGTGGGCAATAGCTCATGAAAACAGCCGTAAAACGCGAAAACTACAAGTTTTGGGTCATATCTTTGCAAGATGTAACAGGTCTTAAGTTCGTTGTAAATCGCCCTAGAACCCCTAAATAGTGGGCAATAGCTCATGAAAACGGCCATAAAACACGAAAACTATGATTTTTTAGTCATATATTTCAAACATGTAACGGGTCTTACAGGCCTTCCAAATCCAACTGGAACCCAAAAACTGGCAACAACTCATGAAAATGGCCATAAACACGAAAACGACGAGTTTCTGGTCATATCTCTCAAACATGTAAGGGTTCTTACGAGGCATGCAAATCCTCCGGGAACTCATCAAAATGATCATAAAACACAAAAACGACGAGTTTTTTGTCATATCTCTCAAACATGTAAGGGTTCTTACGAGGCATGCAAATCCGCCTGGAACCCAAAAATTGTGGGCAATAACTCATGAAAATGATCATAAAACACAAAAACAACGAGTTTTTTGTCATAACTCTCTAACATGTATCGGGTCTTAAGGTCGTTGTAAATCGCCCTAGAACCCCTAAATTGTTGGCACTAACTCATAAAAATGGCCATAAACACAAAAACAACGAGTTATTGGTCATATCTCTCAAACATGTATCGGGTCTCAAGGTCGATCTAAATCGCCCTAGAACCCCAAAACTGTGTGAAATAGCTCATGAAAACGGCCATAAATTGGGAAAACTACGAGTTTTTAGTCATATATATCAAACATGTAACGGGTCTTACAAGCCTTGAAAATGCAACTGGAACCCAAAAACGGTGGACAATAACTCATGAAAATGGACATAAACACGAAAATGACGAGTTTTTGGTCATAACTCTCAAGCATATATCTGGTCGTAAGGTCGTTGTAAATCGCCCTAGAACCCCAAAATTGTGGGCAATAGCTCTTGAAAATGGTCATAAAACGCGAAAACGACGAGTTTTTTGTCATATCTCTCAAACATGTAAGGGTTCTTACGAGGCATGAAAATCCGCCTGGAATCCAAAAATTGTCGGCAATAACTCATGAAAATGATCATAAAATACAAAAACGACGAGTTTTTTGTCATAACTCTCTAACAAGTATTGGGTCTTAAGGTCGTTGTAAATCGTCCTAGAACCCCTGAATTGTTGGCACTAACTCATAAAATTGGCCATAAACACAAAAACGACGAGTTATTGGTCATATCACTCAAACATGTATCGGGTCTCAAGGTCGATCTAAATCGCCCTAGAACCCCAAAACTATGGGAAATAGCTCATGCAAATGGCCATAAATCGGGAAAACTACGAGTTTTTAGTCATATATATGAAACATGTAATGTGTCTTACAGCCTTGAAAACGCAATCGAACCCAAAAACTATGGGCAATAACTCATGAAAATGCACATAAACACGAAAATGACGAGTTTTTGGTCATAACTCTCAAGCATATATCTGGTCGAAGGTCGTTGTAAATCGCCCTAGAACCCCAAAATTGTGGGCAATAGCTCTTGAAACGGTCATAAAATGCGAAAACGACGAGTTTTTTTGTCATATCTCTCAAACATGCAAGGGTTCTTACGAGGCATTCAAATCCGCCTGGAACCCAAAAATTGTGGGCAATAACTCATGAAAATGATCATAAAACACAAAAACGACGAGTTTTTTTGTCATAACTCTCCAACATGTATCGGGTCTTAAGGTTGCTGTAAAGCACCCTAAACCATAAAAATGTGAGAAATAGCTCATGCAAACAGCCATACAACACGAAAACTGTGAGTTTTGTGTCATATCTTTCCAACATGTATCAGGTACTAAGGTCGTTGTAAATCGCCCTAGAACACCTAAACAGTGGGCAATTGCTCATGAAAACGACCATAAAACATGAAAACTACGATTTTTTAGTCATATATCTCAAACATGTAATGGGTCTTATAGGCCTTGCAAATCCAACTAGAACCCAAAAACTATGGGCAATAACTCAGGAAAATGGCCATAAACATGAAAACGACGAGTTTTTGGTCATAACTCTCAAGCATGTATCGGGTCGTGAGGTCGTTGTAAATCGCCCTGGAAGCCCTAAACTATAGGCAATAGCTCATGAAAACAGCCATATAATGCGACGAGTTTTTGGCCATAACTATCTAACATAAATCGGGTCTTAAGGTTGCCGTAAATCGCCCTAGAACCATAAAACTGTGGGCAATAGCTCATGAAAACAGCCGTAAAACGCGAAAACTACAAGTTTTGGGTCATATCTTTGCAAGATGTAACAGGTCTTAAGTTCGTTGTAAATCGCCCTAGAACCCCTAAATAGTGGGCAATAGCTCATGAAAACGGCCATAAAACACGAAAACTATGATTTTTTAGTCATATATTTCAAACATGTAACGGGTCTTACAGGCCTTGCAAATCCAACTGGAACCCAAAAACTGGCAATAACTCATGAAAATGGCCATAAACACGAAAACGACGAGTTTCTGGTCATATCTCTCAAACATGTAAGGGTTCTTACGAGGCATGCAAATCCTCCGGGAACTCATCAAAATGATCATAAAACACAAAAACGACGAGTTTTTTGTCATATCTCTCAAACATGTAAGGGTTCTTACGAGGCATGCAAATCCGCCTGGAATCCAAAAATTGTGGGCAATAACTCATGAAAATGATCATAAAACACAAAAACGACGAGTTTTTTTGTCATAACTCTCTAACATGTATCGGGTCTTAAGGTCGTTGTAAATCGCCCTAGAACCCCTAAATTGTTGGCACTAACTCATAAAAATGGCCATAAACACAAAAACAACGAGTTATTGGTCATATCTCTCAAACATGTATCGGGTCTCAAGGTCGATCTAAATCGCCCTAGAACCCCAAAACTGTGTGAAATAGCTCATGAAAACGGCCATAAATTGGGAAAACTACGAGTTTTTAGTCATATATATCAAACATGTAACGGGTCTTACAAGCCTTGAAAATGCAACTGGAACCCAAAAACGGTGGGCAATAACTCATGAAAATGGACATAAACACGAAAATGACGAGTTTTTGGTCATAACTCTCAAGCATATATCTGGTCGTAAGGTCGTTGTAAATCGCCCTAGAACCCCAAAATTGTGGGCAATAGCTCTTGAAAATGGTCATAAAACGCGAAAACGACGAGTTTTTTGTCATATCTCTCAAACATGTAAGGGTTCTTACGAGGCATGAAAATCCGCCTGGAATCCAAAAATTGTCGGCAATAACTCATGAAAATGATCATAAAATACAAAAACGACGAGTTTTTTGTCATAACTCTCTAACAAGTATTGGGTCTTAAGGTCGTTGTAAATCGTCCTAGAACCCCTGAATTGTTGGCACTAACTCATAAAATTGGCCATAAACACAAAAACGACGAGTTATTGGTCATATCACTCAAACATGTATCGGGTCTCAAGGTCGATCTAAATCGCCCTAGAACCCCAAAACTATGGGAAATAGCTCATGCAAATGGCCATAAATCGGGAAAACTACGAGTTTTTAGTCATATATATGAAACATGTAACAGGTCTTACAGGCCTTGAAAACGCAACTGGAACCCAAAAACTGTGGGCAATAACTCATGAAAATGGACATAAACACGAAAATGACGAGTTTTTGGTCATAACTCTCAAGCATATATCTGGTCGAAGGTCGTTGTAAATCGCCCTAGAACCCCAAAATTGTGGGCAATAGCTCTTGAAAACGGTCATAAAATGCGAAAACGACGAGTTTTTTGTCGTATCTCTCAAACATGCAAGGGTTCTTACGAGGCATTCAAATCCGCCTGGAACCCAAAAATTGTGGGCAATAACTCATGAAAATGATCATAAAACACAAAAACGACGAGTTTTTTTTGTCATAACTCTCCAACATGTATCGGGTCTTAAGGTTGCTGTAAAGCACCCTAAACCATAAAAATGTGAGAAATAGCTCATGGAAACAGCCATACAACACGAAAACTGTGAGTTTTGTGTCATATCTTTCCAACATGTATCAGGTACTAAGGTCATTGTAAATCGCCCTAGAACACCTAAACAGTGGGCAATTCCTCATGAAAACGACCATAAAACATGAAAACTACGATTTTTTAGTCATATATCTCAAACATGTAATGGGTCTTATAGGCCTTGCAAATCCAACTAGAACCCAAAAACTATGGGCAATAACTCAGGAAAATGGCCATAAACATGAAAACGACGAGTTTTTGGTCATAACTCTCAAGCATGTATCGGGTCGTGAGGTCGTTGTAAATCGCCCTGGAAGCCCTAAACTATAGGCAATAGCTCATGAAAACAGCCATATAATGCGACGAGTTTTTGGCCATAACTATCTAACATAAATCGGGTCTTAAGGTTGCCGTAAATCGCCCTAGAACCTTAAACTGTGGGCAATAGCTCATGAAAACAGCCGTAAAACGCGAAAACTACAAGTTTTGGGTCATATCTTTGCAAGATGTAACAGGTCTTAAGTTCGTTGTAAATCGCCCTAGAACCCCTAAATAGTGGGCAATAGCTCATGAAAACGGCCATAAAACACGAAAACTATGATTTTTTAGTCATATATTTCAAACATGTAACGGGTCTTACAGGCCTTGCAAATCCAACTGGAACCCAAAAACTGGCAATAACTCATGAAAATGGCCATAAACACGAAAACGACGAGTTTCTGGTCATATCTCTCAAACATGTAAGGGTTCTTACGAGGCATGCAAATCCTCCGGGAACTCATCAAAATGATCATAAAACACAAAAGCGAAGTTTTTGTCATATCTCTCAAACATGTAAGGGTTTCACGAGGCATGCAACCGCCTCGAACCCAAAATTGTGGGCAATAACTCATGAAAATGATCATAAAACACAAAAACGAAGTTTTTTGTCATAACTCTCTAACTTGTATCGGGTCTTAAGGTCATGTAAATCGCCCTAGAACCCCTAAATTGTTGGGACTAACTCATAAAAATGGCCATAAACACAAAAACAACGAGTTATTGGTCATATCTCTCAAACATGTATCGGGTCTCAAGGTCGATCTAAATCGCCCTAGAACCCCAAAACTGTGTGAAATAGCTCATGAAAACGGCCATAAATTGGGAAAACTACGAGTTTTTAGTCATATATATCAAACATGTAACGGGTCTTACAAGCCTTGAAAATGCAATCGAACCCAAAACGGTGGCAATAACTCATGAAAATGGACATAAACACGAAAATGACGAGTTTTTGGTCATAACTCTCAAGCATATATCTGGTCGTAAGGTCGTTGTAAATCGCCCTAGAACCCCAAAATTGTGGGCAATAGCTCTTGAAAACGGTCATAAAACGCGAAAACGACGAGTTTTTTGTCATATCTCTCAAACATGTAAGGGTTCTTACGAGGCATGCAAATCCGCCTAGAACCCAAAAATTGTCGGCAATAACTCACGAAAATGATCATAAAACACAAAAACGACGAGTTTTTTTTTGTCATAACTCTCTAACATGTATCGGGTCTTAAGGTTGATGTAAAGCACCTTAGAACCATAAATATGTGAGAAATAGTTCATCCAAACATCCATAAAACGCGAAAACTGTGAGTTTTGTGTCATATGTTTCCAACATGTATCAGGTCTTAAGGTCGTTGTAATTCGCCCTAGAACACCTAAACAGTGGGCAATTGCTCATGAAAATGACCATAAAACACGAAAACTTTGATTTTTTAGTCATATATCTCAAACATGTAATGGGTCTTACAGGCCTTGCAAATCCAACTGGAACCCAAAAATTGTTGCCACTAACTCATACAAATGGCCATAAACACAAAAACGACGAGTTATTGGTCATATCTCTCAAACATGTATCGGGTCTCAAGGTCGAGGTAAATCGCCCTAGAACCCCAAAACTGTGGGAAATAGCTGATGAAAACGGCCATAAAACACGAAAACTATGATTTATAGTCATATATCTCAAACATGTAATGGGTCTTACAGGCCTTGCAAATCCAACTGGAACCCAAAAATTGTTGGCACTAACTCATACAAATGGCCATAAACACAAAAACGACGAGTTATTGGTCATATCTCTCAAACATGTATCGGGTCTCAAGGTCGATCTAAATCGCCCTAGAACCCCAAAACTGTGGGAAATAGCTCATGAAAATGGCCATAAATCGGGAAAACTACGAGTTTTTAGTCATATATATCAAACATGTAACAGGTTTTACAGGCCTTGAAAATGCAACTGGAACCCAAACTGTGGGCAGGAACTCATGAAAATGGACATAAACACGAAAATGACGAGTTTTTGGTCATAACTCTCAAGCATATATCTGGTCGTAAGGTCGTTGTAAATCGCCCTAGAACCCCAAAATTGTGGGCAATAGCGCTTGAAACCAGTCATAAAATGCGAAAACGACGAGTTTTTTGTCATATCTCTCAAACATGTAAGGGTTCTTACGAGGCATGCAAATCCGCCTGGAACCCAAAAATGTGGGCAATAACTCATGAAAATGATCATAAAACACAAAAACGACGAGTTTGTTTGTCATAACTCTCTAACATGTATCGGGTCTTAAGGTCGTTGTAAATCGCCCTAGAACCCCTAAATTGTTGGCACTAACTCATAAAATGGCCATAAACAAAAAAACGACGAGTTATTGGTCATATCTCTCAAACATGTATCGGGTATCAAGGTCGATCTAAATCGCCCTAGAACCCCAAAACTGTGGGAAATAGCTCATGAAAACGGCCATAAATTGGGAAAACTACCAGTTTTTTAGTCATATATATCAAACATGTAACGGGTCTTACAGGCCTTGAAAATGCAACTAGAACCCAAAAACTGTGGGCAATAACTCATGAAAATGGACATAAACACGAAAATGACGAGTTTTTGGTCATAACACTCAAGCATATATCTGGTCGTAAGGTCGTTGTAAATCGCACTAGAACCCCAAAATTGTGGGCAATAGCTCTTGAAAACGGTCATAAAACGCGAAAACTACGAGTTTTTAGTCATATCTCTCAAACATGTAAGGGTTCTTACGAGGCATGCAAATCCGCCTGGAACCCAAATATTGTGGGCAATAACTCATGAAAATGATCATAAAACACAAAAACGACGAGTTTTTTTTGTCATAACTCTCTAACATGTATCGGGTCTTAAGGTTGCTGTAAAGCACCCTAAACCATAACAATGTGAGAAATAGCTCATGCAAAAAGCCATAAAACACGAAAACTGTGAGTTTTGTGTCATATCTTTCCAACATGTATCAGGTCTTAAGGTAGTTGTAAATCGCCCTAGAACACCTAAACAGTGGGCAATTGCTCATGAAAACGGCCATAAAACACGAAAACTACGATTTTTTAGTCATATATCTCAAACATGTAATGGGTCTTATAGGCCTTGCAAATCCAACTAGAACCCAAAAACTATGGGCAATAACTCATGAAAATGGCCATAAAAACGACGAGTTTTTGGTCATAACTCTCAAGCATGTATCGGGTCGTGAGGTCGTTGTAAATCTCCCTAGAAACCCTAAACTGTGGGCAATAGCTCATGAAAACAGCCATATAATGCGACGAGTTTTTGGCCATAACTATCTAACATATATCGGGTGTTAAGGTTGCTGTAAATCGCCCTAGAACCATAAAACTATGGGCAATAGCTCATGAAAACAGCCGTAAAACGCGAAAACTACGAGTTCTGGGTCATATCTTTGCAAGATATATCAGGTCTTAAGTTCGTTGTAAATCGCCCTAGAACCCCTAAATAGTGGGCAATAGCTCATGAAAACGGCCATAAAACACGATAACTACGATTTTTAGTCATATATTTCAAACATGTAACGGGTCTTGCAGGCCTTGCAAATCCAACTAGAACCCAAACACTGGCAATAACTCATGAAAATGGCTATAAACACGAAAATGACGAGTTTCTGGTCATATCTCTCAAACATGTAAGGGTTCTTACGCGGCATGCAAATCCTCCTAGAACTCATCAAAATGATCATAAAACACGAAAACGACGAAAACGACAAGTTTTTTGTCATATCTCTCAAACATGTAAGGGTTCTTACGAGGCATGCAAATCCGCCTGGAACCCAAAAATTGTGGGCAATAACTCATGAAAATGATCATAAAAAACAAAAACGACGAGTGTTTTTGGTCATATCTCTCTAACATGTATCGGGTCTTAAGGTCGGTTTAAATCACCCTAGAACCCCTAAATTGTGGCACTAACTCATAAAAATGGCCATAAACACAAAAACGACGAGTTATTGGTCATATCTATCAAACATGTATCGGGTCTCAAGGTCGATGTAAATCGCACTAGAACCCGAAAACTGTGGGAAATAGCTCATGAAAACGGCCATAAATCGGGAAAACTACCAGTTTTTTAGTCATATATATCAAACATGTAACGGGTCTTACAGGCCTTGAAAATGCACCTAGAACCCAAAAACTCTGGGCAATAACTCATGAAAATGGACATAAACACGAAAATGACGAGTTTTTGGTCATAACTCTCAAGCATATATCTGGTCGTAAGGTCGTTGTAAATCGCCCTAGAACCCCAAAATTGTGGGCAATAGCTCTTGAAAACGGTCATAAAACGCGAAAACGATGAGTTTTTGTCATATCTCTCAAACATGTAAGGGTTCTTACGAGGCATGCAAATCCGCCTGGAACCCAAAAATTGTGGGCAATAACACACGAAAATGATCATAAAACACAAAAACGACGAGTTTTTTTGTCATAACTCTCTAACATGTATCGGGTCTTAAGGTTGATGTAAAGCACCTTAGAACCATAAAAATGTGAGAAATAGCTCATGCAAACAGCCATAAAACGCGAAAATTGTGAGTTTTGTGTCATATGTTTCCAACATGTATCAGGTCTTAAAGTCGTTGTAAATCGCCCTAGAACACCTAAACAGTGGGCAATAGCCATTGAAAACGGCCATAAAACACGAAAACTACGATTTTTTAGTCATATATCTCAAACATGCAATGGGTCTTACAGGCTTTGCACATCCAACTGGAACCCAAAAATTGTTGCCACTAACTCATACAAATGGCCATAAACACAAAAACAACGAGTTATTGGTCATATCTCTCAAACATGTATCGGGTCTCAAGGTCGATGTAAATCGCCCTAGAACCCCAAAGCTGTGGGAAATATCTCATGAAAACTGCCATAAATCAGGAAAACAACGAGTTTTTACTCATATATATCAAACATGTAACGGGTCTTACAGTCCTTGAAAATGCAACTGGAATCCAAAAACTGTGGGCAATAACTCATGAAAAAGGACATAAACACGAAAATGACGAGTTTTTGGTCATAACTCTCAAGCATATATCTGGTCGTAAGGTCGTTGTAAATCGCCCTAGAACCCCAAAATTGTGGGCAATAACACTTGAAAACGGTCATAAAACGCGTAAACGACGAGTTTTTTGTCATATCTCTCAAACATGTAAGGGTTCTTACGAGGCTTGCAAATCTTCGTGGAACCCAAAAATTGTGGGCAATAACTCATGAAAATGATCATAAAACACAAAAACGACGAGTTTTTTTGTCATAACTCTCTAACATGTATCGGGTCCAAGGTTGTAAATCGCCCTAGAACCCCTAAATTGTTGGCACTAACTCATAAAAATGGCCATAAACACAAAAACGACGAGTTATTGGTCATATCTCTCAAACATGTATCGGGTCTCAAGGTCGATCTAAATCGCCCTGGAACCCCAAAATTGTTGGAAATAGCTCATGAAAACGGCCATAAATCTAGAAAAATACGAGTTTTTAGTCATATATATCAAACATGTAATGGGTCTTACAGGCCTTGAAAATGCAACTGGAACCCAAAAACTGTGGGCAATGACTCATGAAAATGGACATAAACAAGAAAATGACGAGTTTTTGTCATAACTCTCAAGCATATATATGGTCGTAAGGTCATTGTAAATCGCCCTAGAACCCCAAAATTGTGGGCAATAGCTCTTGAAAACGGTCATAAAACGCGAAAACGACGAGTTTTTTGTCATATCTCTCAAACATGTAAGGGTTCTTACGAGGCATGCAAATCCGCCTGGAACCGAAAAATTGTGGGAAATAACTCATGAAAATGATCATCAAACACAAAAACGACGAGTTTTTTATCATAACTCTCTAACATTTATCGGGTCTTAAGGTTGCTGTAAATCTCCCTAGAACCATAAAACTGCGGGAAATAGCTCATGCAAACAGACGTAAAACGCGAAAACTGTGAGTTTTGGGTCATATCCTCACAATATGTATCAGGTCTTAAGGTTGTTATAAATCGCCCTATAACACCTAAACAGTGGGAAATTGCTCATGAAAACGGCCATAAAACACGAAAACTATGATTTCTTAGTCATATATCTCAAACATGTAATGGGTCTTACAGGCCTTGCAAATCCAACTGGAACCCAAAAATTGTTGACACTAACTCATAAAAATGGCCATCAACACAAAAACAACGAGTTATTGGTCATATCTCTCAAACATGTATCGGGTCTCAAGGTCGATGTAAATCGCCCTAGAACCCCAAAACTGTGGGAAATAGCTCATGAAAACGGCCATAAATCGGGAAAACTACGAGTTTTTAGTCATATATATCAAACATGTAACAGGTCTTACAAGCCTTGAAAACACAACTGGAACCCAAAAACTTTGGGTAATAACTCATGAAAATGGACATAAACACGAAAATGACGAGTTATTCGTCATAACACTCAAGCATATATCTGGTCGTAAGGTCGTTGTAAATCGCACTAGAACCCCAAAATTGTGGGCAATAGGTCTTGAAAACGGTCATAAAACGCGAAAACTACGAGTTTTTTGTCATATCTCTCAAACATGTAAGGGTTCTTACGAGGCATGCAAATCCGCCTGGAACCCAAAAATTGTGGGCAATAACTCATGAAAATTATCATAAAACACAAAAACGACGAGTTTTTTGTCATAACTCTCTAACATGTATCAGGTCTTAAGGTTGCTGTAAAGCACCCTAAGCCATAACAATGTGAGCAATAGCTCATGCAAACAGCCATAAAACACGAAAACTGTGAGTTTTGTGTCATATCTTTCCAACATGTATCAGGTCTTAAGGTCGTTGTAAATCACCCTAGAACACCTAAACAGTGGGCAATTGCTCATGAAAACGGCCATAAAACACGAAAACTACGATTTTTTAGTCATATATCTCAAACATGTAATGGGTCTTATAGGCCTTGCAAATCCAACTAGAACCCAAAAACTATGGGCAATAACTCATGAAAATGGCCATAAACACGAAAACGACGAGTTTTTGGTCATAACTCTCAAGCATGTATCGGGTCGTGAGGTCGTTGTAAATCTCCCTGGAAACCCTAAACTGTGGGCAATAGCTCATGAAAACAGCCATATAATGCGACGAGTTTTTGGCCATAACTATCTAACATATATCGGGTGTTAAGGTTGCCGTGAATCTCCCTAGAACCATAAAACTGTGGGCCATAGCTCATGAAAACAGCCGTAAAACGCGAAAACTACGAGTTTTGGGTCCTATCTTTGCAAGATATATCAGGTCTTAAGTTCGTTGTAAATCGCCCTAGAACCCCTAAATAGTGGGCAATAGCTCATGAAAACGGCCATAAAACACGATAACTACGATTTTTTAGTCATATATTTCAAACATGTAACGGGTCTTGCAGGCCTTGCAAATCCAACTGGAACCCAAACACTGGCAATAACTCATGGAAATGGCCATAAACACGAAAACGATGAGTTTCTGGTCATATCTCTCAAACATGTAAGGGTTCTTACAAGGCATGCAAATCCTCCTGGAACTCATCAAAATGATCATAAAACACGAAAACGACGAAAACGACGAGTTTTTTGTCATATCTCTCAAATATGTAAGGGTTCTTACGAGGCATGCAAATCCGCCTGGAACCCAAAAATTGTGGGCAATAACTCATGAAAATGATCATAAAACACAAAAACGACGAGTGTTTTTGGTCATATCTCTCTAACATGTATTGGGTCTTAAGGTCGCTGTAAATCGCCCTAGAACCCCTAAATTGTTGGCACTAACTCATAAAAATGGCCATAAACACAAAAACGACGAGTTATTGGTCATATCTCTCAAACATGTATCGGGTCTCAAGGTCGATCTCAATCGCCCTGGAACCCCAAAACTGTGGGAAATAGCTCATGAAAACGGCCATAAATCGGGAAAACTACCAGTTTTTAGTCATACATATCAAACATTGTTGGCACTAACTCATACAAAAATGGCCATAAACACATGTATCGGGTCATAAACACATGTATCGGGTCTTAAGGTCGCTGTAAATCGCCCTAGAACCCCTAAATTGTTGGCACTAACTCATAAAAATGGCCATAAACACAAAAACGACGAGTTATTGGTCATATCTCTCAAACATGTATCGGGTCTCAAGGTCGATCTCAATCGCCCTGGAACCCCAAAACTGTGGGAAATAGCTCATGAAAACGGCCATAAATCGAGAAAACTACGAGTTTTTAGTCATACATATCAAACATGTAACGGGTCTTACAGGCCTTGAAAATGCAACTGGAACCCAAAAACTATGGGCAATAACTCATGAAAATGGACATAAACATGAAAATGACGAGTTTTTGGTCATAACTCTAAAGCATATATATGGTCGTAAGGTCATTGTAAATCGCCCTAGAACCCCAAAATTGTGGGCAATAGCTCTTGAAAACGGTCATAAAACGCGAAAACTACGAGTTTGTTGTCATATCTCTCAAACATGTAAGGGTTCTTACGAGGCATGCAAATCCGCCTGGAACCCAAAAATTGTGGGCAATAACTCATGAAATGATCATAAAACACAAAAACGACGAGTTTTTTGTTTTAACTCTCTAACATGTATCGGGTCTTAAGGTTGCTGTAAAGCACCCTAAACCATAAAAATGTGAGAAATAGCTCATGCAAACAGCCATAAAACACGAAAACTGGGAGTTTTGTGTCATATCTTTCCAACATGTATTAGGTCTTAAGGTCGTTGTAAATCGCCCTAGAACACCTAAACAGTGGGTACTCATGAAAACGGCCATAAACACGAAAACTACGATTTTTTAGTCATATATCTCAAACATGTAATGGGTCTTATTGGCCTTGCAAATCCAACTAGAACCCAAAAACTATGGGCAATAACTCATAAAAATGGCCATAAACACGAAAACGACGAGTTTTTGGTCATAACTCTCAAGCATGTATCGGGTCTCAAGGTCGATGTAAATCGCCCTAGAAGCCCTAAACTGTGGGAAATAGCTCATGAAAACGGCCATAAATCGGGAAAACTACCAGTTTTTTAGTCATATATATCACACATGTAACGGGTCTTACAGGCCTTGAAAATGCAACTGGAACCCAAAAATTGTGGGCAATAACGCATGAAAATGGACATAAACACGAAAATGACGAGTTTTTGGTCATAACTCTCAAGCATATATCTGGTCGTAAGGTCGTTGTAAATCGCCCTAGAACCCCAAAATTATGGGCAATAGCACTTGAAAACGGTCATAAAACGCGAAAACGACGAGTTTTTTGTCATATCTCTCAAACATGTAAGGGTTCTTACGAGGCTTGCAAATTTTCCTAGAACCCAAAAATTGTGGGCAATAACTCATGAAAATGATCATAAAACACAAAAACGACGAGTTTTTTTGTCATAACTCTCTAACATGTATCGGGTCTTAAGGTCGTTGTAAATCGCCCTAGAACCCCTAAATTGTTGGCACTAACTCATAAAAATGGCCATAAACACAAAAACGACGAGTTATTGCTCATATCTCTCAAACATGTATCGGGTCTCAAGGTCGATCTAAATCGCCCTAGAACCCCAAAACTGTGGGAAATAGCTCATGAAAACGGCCATAAATCGAGAAAACTACGAGTTTTTAGTCATATATATCAAACATGTAACGGGTCTTACAGGCCTTGAAAATGCAACTGGAACCCAAAAACTATGGGCAATAACTCATGAAAATGGACATAAACATGAAAATGACGAGTTTTTGGTCATAACTCTAAAGCATATATCTGGTCGTAAGGTCATTGTAAATCGCCCTAGAACCCCAAAATCATGGGCAATAGCTCTTGAAAACGGTCATAAAACGCGAAAAATACGATTTTTTTGTCATATCTCTCAAACATGTAAGGGTTCTTACGAGGCATGCAAATCGGCCTGGAACCCAAAAATTGTGGGCAATAACTCATGAAAATGATCATAAAACACAAAACGACGAGTTTTTTGTCATAACTCTCTAACATGTATCGGCTCTTAAGGTTGCTGTAAAGCACCCTAGAACCATAAGACTACGGGAAATAGCTCATGCAAACAGCCATATAACACGAAAACTGTGAGTTTTGGGTCATATCTTTGCAACATGTATCAGGTCTTAAGGTTGTTGTAAATCGCCCTAGAACACCTAAACAGTGGGCAATTGCTCATGAAAACGGCCATTTAACAAGAAAACTATGATTTTTTAGTCATATATCTCTAACATGTAATGGGTCTTACAGGGCATGCAAATCCAACTGGAACCCAAAAATTGTTGGCACTAACTCATAAAAATGGCCATAAACACAAAAACGACGAGTTTTTGGTCATATCTCTCAAACATGTATCGGGTCTCAAGATCGATGTAAATCGCCCGAGAACCCCAAAATTGTGGGAAATAGGTCATAAAAACGACCATAAATCGGGAAAACTACGAGTTTTTTAGTCATATATATCAAACATGTAACGGGTCTTATAGGCCTTGAAAATGCAACTGGAACCCAAAAATTATGGGCAATGACAAATGAAAATGGACATAAACACGAAAATGACGAGTTTTTGGTAATACCTCTCAAGCATATATCTGGTCATAAGGTCGTTTTAAATCGCCTTAGAACCCCAAAACTGTGGGCAATACCTCTTGAAAACGGTCATAACACACGAAAACGACGAGTTTTTGTCATATCTCTCAAACATATAAGCGTTCTTACGAGGCATGCAAATCCGCCTGGAACCCAAAAATTATGGGCAATAACTCATGAAAATGATCATAAAACACAAAAACTACGATTTTTTTGTCATATCTCTCTAACATGTATCGGGTCTTAAGGTCGTTGTAAATCGCCCTAGAACCCCTAAATTGTTGGCACTAACTCATAAAAATGGCCATAAACACAAAAATGACGAGTTATTGGTCATATCTCTCAAACATGTATCGGGTCTCAAGGTCGATGTAAATCGCCCTAGAACCCCAAAACTATGGGAAATAGCTCATGAAAACGGCCATAAATCGGGAAAACTACCAGTTTTTTAGTCATATATATCAAACATGTAACGGGTCTTACATGCCTTGAAAATGCAACTGGAACCCAAAAATTGTGCGCAATAACTCATGAAAATGGACATAAACACGAAAATGACGAGTTTTTGGTCATAACTCTCAAGCATATATCTGGTCGTAAGTTCGTTGTAAATCGCCCTAGAACCCCAAAATTATGGGCAATAGCTCTTGAAAACGGTCATAAAACGCGAAAACGACGAGTTTTTTGTCATATCTCTCAAACATGTAAGGGTTCTTACGAGGCCTGCAAATCCGCCTGCAACCCAAAAATTGTGGGCAATAACTCACGAAAATGATCATAAAACACAAAAACGACGAGTTTTTTTGTCATAACTCACTAACATGTATCGGGTCTTAAGGTTGATGTAAAGCACCTTAGAACCATAAAAATGTGAGAAATAGCTCATGCAAACAGCCATAAAACGCGAAAACTGTGAGTTTTGTGTCATATGTTTCCAACATGTATCAGGTCTTAAGGTCGTTGTAAATCGCCCTAGAACACCTAAACAGTGGGCAATTGCTCATGAAAACGGCCATAAAACACGAAAACTACGATTTTTTAGTCATATATCTCAAACATGCAATGGGTCTTACAGGCTTTGCAAATCCAACTGGAACCCAAAAATTGTTGGCACTAACTCATACAAATGGCCGTAAACACAAAAACGACGAGTTATTGGTCATATCTCTCAAACATGTATCGGGTCTCAAGGTCGATGTAAATCGTCCTAGAACCCCAAAACTGTCGGAAATACCTCATGAAAACTACCATAAATCGAGAAAACAACGAGTTTTTAGACATATATATCAAACATGTAACGGGTCTTACAGGCCTTGAAAATGCAACTGGAACCCAAAAACTGTGGGCAATAACTCATGAAAATGGACATAAACACGAAAATGACGAGTTTTTGGTCATAACTCTCAAGCATATATCTAGTCGTAAGGTCGTTGTAAATCGCCCTAGAACCCCAAAATTATGGGCAATAGCTCTTGAAAACGGTCATAAAACACGAAAACGACGAGTTTTTTGTCAAATCTCTCAAACATGTAAGGGTTCTTACGAGGCATGCAAATCTTCCTGGAACCCAAAAATTGTGGGCAATAACTCATGAAAATGATCATAAAACACAAAAACGACTAGTTTTTTTGTCATAACTCTCTAACATGTATCGGGTCTTAAGGTCGTTGTAAATCGCCCTAGAACCCCTAAATTGTTGGCACTAACTCATAAAAATGGCCATAAACACAAAAACGACGAGTTATTGGTCATATCTCTCAAACATGTATCGGGTCTCAAGGTCGATCTAAATCGCCCTAGAACCCCAAAACTGTGGGAAATAGCTCATGAAAACGGCCATAAATCGAGAAAACTACAAGTTTTTAGTCATATATATCAAACATGTAACGGGTCTTATAGGCCTTGAAAATGCAACTGGAACCCAAAAACTATGGGCAATAACTCATGAAAATGGACATCAACATGAAAATAACGAGTTTTTGGTCATAACTATCTAACATAAATCGGGTCTTAAGGTTGCCGTAAATCGCCCTAAAACCATAAAACTGTGGGCAATAGCTCATGAAAACAGCCGTTAAACGCGAAAACTACAAGTTTTGGGTCATAACTTTGCAAGATATAACAGGTCTTAAGTTCGTTGTAAATCGCCCTAGAACCCCTAAATAGTGGGCAATAGCTCATGAAAACGGCCATAAAACACGAAAACTATGATTTTTTAGTCATATATTTCAAACATCTAACGGGTCTTACAGGCCTTGCAAATCCACCTGGAACCCAAAAACTAGCAATAACTCATGAAAATGGCCATAAACACGAAAACAACGAGTTTTTGGTCATAACTCTCAAACATGTAAGGGTTCTTACGAGGCATGCAAATCCTCCTGGAACTCATCAAAATGATCATAAAACACGAAAACGACGAGTTTTTTGTCATATCTCTCAAATATGTAAGGGTTCTTACGAGGCATGCAAATCCGCCTGGAATCCAAAAATTGTGGGCAATTACTCATGAAAATGATCATAAAACACAAAAACGACGAGTTTTTTTGGTCATATCTCTCTAACATGTATCGGGTCTTAAGGTCATTGTAAATCGCCCTAGAACCCCTAAATTGTTGGGACTAACTCAGACAAATGGCCATAAACACAAAAACGACGAGTTATTGGTCATATCTCTCAAACATGTATCGGGTCTCAAGGTCGAGGTAAATCGCCCTACAACCCCAAAACTGTGGGAAATAGCTCATGAAAACGGCCATAAATCGGGAAAACAACGAGTTTTTAGTCATATATATTAGACATGTAACGGGTCTTACAGGCCTTCAAAATGCAACTGGAACCCAAAAACTGTGGGCAGTAACTCATGAAAATGGACATAAACACGAAAATGACGAGTTTTTGGTCATAACTCTCAAGCATATATCTGGTCGTAAGGTCGTTGTAAATCGCCCTAGAACCCCAAAATTGTGGGCAATAGCGCTTGAAAACGGTCATAAAATGCGAAAACGACGAGTTTTTTGTCATATCTCTCAAACATGTAAGGGTTCTTACGAGGCATGCAAATCCGCCTGGAACCCAAAAATTGTGGGCAATAACTCATGAAAATGATCATAAAACACAAAAACGACAAGTTTTTTTGTCATAACTTTCTAACATGTATCGGGTCTTAAGGTTGCTGTAAATCTCCCTAGAACCATAAAACTGCGGGAAATAGCTCATGCAAACAGACATAAAACGCGAGAACTATGAGCTTTGTGTCATATCTCTCAAACATGTATCGGGTCTCAAGGTCGATCCAAATCGCCTTAGAACCCCAAAACTGTGGGAAATAGCTCATGAAAACGGCCATAAATCGAGGAAACTACGACTTTTTAGTCATATATATCAAACATGTAACAGGTCTTAGAGGCCTTGAAAATGCAAGTGGAACCCAAAAACTATGGGCAATAACTCATGAAAATGGACATAAACACGAAAATGACGTGTTTTTGGTCATAACACCCAAGCATATATCTGGTCGTAAGGTCGTTGTAAATCGCACGAGAACCCCAAAATTGTGGGCAATAGCTCTTGAAAACGGTCATAAAACGCGAAAACTACGAGTTTTTTGCCATATCTCTCAAACATGTAAGGGTTCTTACGAGGCATGCAAATCCGCCTGGAACCCAAAAATTGTGGGCAATAACTCATGAAAATGATCATAAAACACAAAAACGACGAGTTTTTTGTCATAACTCTCTATCATGTATCGGGTCTTAAGGTTGCTGTAAAGCACCCTAAACCATAAAAATGTGAGAAATAGCTCATGCAAACACCCATAAAACACGAAAACTGTGAGTTTTGTGTCATATCTTTCCAACATGTATCAGGTCTTAAGGTCGTTCTAAATCGCCCTAGAACACCTAAACAGTGGGCAATTTTTCATGAAAACAGCCATAAAACACGAAAACTACGATTTTTTAGTCATATATCTCAAACATGTAATGGGTCTTATAGGCCTTGCAAATCCAACTAGAACCCAAAAACTATGGGCAATAACTGATGAAAATGGCCATAAACACGAAAACGACGAGTTTTTGGTCATAACTCTCAAGCATGTATCCGGTCATGAGGTCGTTGTAAATCGCCCTGGAAGCCCTAAACTGTGGGAAATAGCTCATGAAAACAGCCATATAATGCGACGAGTTTTTGGCCATAACTATCTAACATATATCGGGTCTTAAGGTTGCCGTAAATCGCCCTAGAACCACAAAACTGTGGGCAATAGCTCATGAAAACTGCCGTAAAACGCGAAAACTACGAGTTTTGGGTCATATCTTTGCAAGAAATATCAGGTCTTAAGGTCGTTGTAAATTGCCCTAGAACCCCTAAATAGTGGGCAATAGCTCATGAAAACGTCCATAAAACACGAAATCTACGATTTTTTAGTCATATATTTCAAACATGTAACGGTTCTTGATGGCCTTGCAAATCCAACTGGAACCCAAAAACTGGCAATAACTCGTGAAAATGGCCATAAACACGAAAACGACCAGTTTCTGGTCATATCACTCAAACATGTAAGGGTTATTACGAGGCATGCAAATCCTCCTGGAACTCATCAAAATGATCATAAAACACGAAAACGACAAAAACGACGAGTTTTTGGTCATATCTCGCAAACATGTAAGGGTTCTTACGAGGCATGCAAATCCGCATGGAACCCAAAAATTGTGGGCAATAACTCATGAAAATGATCATAAAACACAAAAACAACGAGATTTTTGGTCATATCTCTCTAACATGTATCGGGTCTTAAGGTCGTTGTAAATCGCCCTAGAACCCCTAAATTGTTGGCACTAACTCGTAAAAATGGCCATAAACACAAAAAAGACCAGTTATTGGTCATATCTCTCAAACATGTATCGGGTCTCAAGGTCGATCTAAATCACCCTAGAACCCCAAAACTGTGGGAAATAGCTCATGAAAACGGCCATAAATCGAGAAAACTACGAGTTTTTAGTCATATATATCAAACATGTAACGGGTCTTACAGGCCTTGAAAATGCAACTAGAACCCAAAAACTGTGGGCAATAACTCATGGAAATGGACATAAACATGAAAATGACGAGTTTTTGGTCATAACTCTCAAGCATATATCTGGTCGTAAGGTCGTTGTAAATCGCCCTAGAACCCCAAAATTGTGGGCAATAGCGCTTGAAAACGGTCATAAAATGCGAAAACGAAGTTTTTGTCATATCTCTCAAACATGTAAGGGTTTCACGAGGAATGCAAATCCGCCTGGAACCCAAAAATTGTGGTTAATAACTCATGAAAATGATCATAAAACACAAAAACGACAAGTTTTTTTGTCATAACTTTCTAACATGTATCGGGTCTTAAGGTTGCTGTAAATCTCCCTAGAACCATAAAACTGCGGGAAATAGCTCATGCAAACAGACATAAAACGCGAGAACTATGAGCTTTGTGTCATATCTCTCAAACATGTATCGGGTCTCAAGGTCGATCCAAATCGCCCTAGAACCCCAAAGCTGGAAATAGCTCATGAAAACGGCCATAAATCGAGGAAACTACGACTTTTTAGTCATATATATCAAACATGTAACAGGTCTTACAGGCCTTGAAAATGCAAGTGGAACCCAAAAACTATGGGCAATAACTCATGAAAATGGACATAAACACGAAAATGACGAGTTTTTGGTCATAACACCCAAGCATATATCTGGTCGTAAGGTCGTTGTAAATCGCACTAGAACCCCAAAATTGTGGGCAATAGCTCTTGAAAACGGTCATAAAACGCGAAAACTACGAGTTTTTTGCCATATCTCTCAAACATGTAAGGGTTCTTACGAGGCATGCAAATCCGCCTGGAACCCAAAAATTGTGGGCAATAACTCATGAAAATGATCATAAAACACAAAACGCAGAGTTTTTGTCATAACTCTCTATCATGTATCGGGTCTTAAGGTTGCTGTAAAGCACCCTAAACCATAAAAATGTGAGAAATAGCTCATGCAAACAGCCATAAAACACGAAAACTGTGAGTTTTGTGTCATATCTTTCCAACATGTATCAGGTCTTAAGGTCGTTGTAAATCGCCCTAGAACACCTAAACAGTGGGCAATTGCTCATGAAAACAGCCATAAAACACGAAAACTATGATTTTTTAGTCATATATCTCAAACATGTAATGGGTCTTATAGGCCTTGCAAATCCAACTAGAACCCAAAAACTATGGGCAATAACTCATGAAAATGGCCATAAACACGAAAACGACGAGTTTTTGGTCATAACTCTCAAGCATGTATCCGGTCATGAGGTCGTTGTAAATCGCCCTGGAAGCCCTAAACTGTGGGAAATAGCTCATGAAAACAACCATATAATGCGACGAGTTTTTGGCCATAACTATCTAACATATATCGGGTCTTAAGGTTGCCGTAAATCGCGCTAGAACCATAAAACTGTGGGCAATAGCTCATGAAAACTGCCGTAAAACGCGAAAACTACGAGTTTTGGGTCATATCTTTGCAAGAAATATCAGGTCTTAAGGTCGTTGTAAATCGCCCTAGAACCCCTAAATAGTGGGCAATAGCTCATGAAAACGGCCATAAAACACGAAATCTACGATTTTTTAGTCATATATTTCAAACATGTAACGGGTCTTGATGGCCTTGCAAATCCAACTGGAACCCAAAATGGGCAATAACTCGTGAAAATGGCCATAAACACGAAAACGACGAGTTTCTGGTCATATCACTCAAACATGTAAGGGTTCTTACGAGGCATGCAAATCCTCCTGGAACTCATCAAAATGATCATAAAACACGAAAACGACAAAAACGACGAGTTTTTGGTCATATCTCTCAAACATGTAAGGGTTCTTACGAGGCATGCAAATCCGCCTGGAACCCAAAAATTGTGGGCAATAACTCATGAAAATGATCATAAAACACAAAAACAACGAGATTTTTGGTCATATCTCTCTAACATGTATCGGGTCTTAAGGTCGTTGTAAATCTCCCTAGAACCCCTAAATTGTTGGCACTAACTCGTAAAAATGGCCATAAACACAAAAAAGACCAGTTATTGGTCATATCTCTCAAACATGTATCGGGTCTCAAGGTCGATCTAAATCACCCTAGAACCCCAAAACTGTGGGAAATAGCTCATGAAAACGGCCATAAATCGGGAAAACTACGAGTTTTTAGTCATATATATCAAACATGTAACGGGTCTTACAGGCCTTGAAAATGCAACTAGAACCCAAAAACTGTGGGCAATAACTCATGGAAATGGACATAAACACGAAAATGACGAGTTTTTGGTCATAACTCTCAAGCATATATCTGGTCGTAAGGTCGTTGTAAATCGCCCTAGAACCCCAAAATTGTGGGCAATAGCGCTTGAAAACGGTCATAAAATGCGAAAACGACGAGTTTTTTGTCATATCTCTCAAACATGTAAGGGTTCTTACGAGGCATGCAAATCCGCCTGGAACCCAAAAATTGTGGGCAATAACTCATGAAAATGATCATAAAACACAAAAACGACAAGTTTTTTTGTCATAACTTTCTAACATGTATCGGGTCTTAAGGTTGCTGTAAATCTCCCTAGAACCATAAAACTGCGAGAAATAGCTCATGCAAACAGACATAAAACGCGAGAACTATGAGCTTTGTGTCATATCTCTCAAACATGTATCGGGTCTCAAGGTCGATCCAAATCGCCCTAGAACCCCAAAACTGTGGGAAATAGCTCATGAAAACGGCCATAAATCGAGGAAACTACGACTTTTTAGTCATATATATCAAACATGTAACAGGTCTTACAGGCCTTGAAAATGCAAGTGGAACCCAAAAACTATGGGCAATAACTCATGAAAATGGACATAAACACGAAAATGACGAGTTTTTGGTCATAACACCCAAGCATATATCTGGTCGTAAGGTCGTTGTAAATCGCACTAGAACCCCAAAATTGTGGGCAATAGCTCTTGAAAATGGTCATAAAACGCGAAAACTACGAGTTTTTTGCCATATCTCTCAAACATGTAAGGGTTCTTACGAGGCATGCAAATCCGCCTGGAACCCAAAAATTGTGGGCAATAACTCATGAAAATGATCATAAAACACAAAAACGACGAGTTTTTTGTCATAACTCTCTATCATGTATCGGGTCTTAAGGTTGCTGTAAAGCACCCTAAACCATAAAAATGTGAGAAATAGCTCATGCAAACAGCCATAAAACACGAAAACTGTGAGTTTTGTGTCATATCTTTCCAACATGTATCAGGTCTTAAGGTCGTTGTAAATCGCCCTAGAACACCTAAACAGTGGGCAATTGCTCATGAAAACAGCCATAAAACACGAAAACTACGATTTTTTAGTCATATATCTCAAACATGTAATGGGTCTTATAGGCCTTGCAAATCCAACTAGAACCCAAAAACTATGGGCAATAACTCATGAAAATGGCCATAAACACGAAAACGACGAGTTTTTGGTCATAACTCTCAAGCATGTATCCGGTCATGAGGTCGTTGTAAATCGCCCTGGAAGCCCTAAACTGTGGGAAATAGCTCATGAAAACAACCATATAATGCGACGAGTTTTTGGCCATAACTATCTAACATATATCGGGTCTTAAGGTTGCCTTAAATCGCCCTAGAACCATAAAACTGTGGGCAATAGCTCATGAAAACTGCCGTAAAACGCGAAAACTACGAGTTTTGGGTCATATCTTTGCAAGAAATATCAGGTCTTAAGGTCGTTGTAAATCGCCCTAGAACCCCTAAATAGTGGGCAATAGCTCATGAAAACGGCCATAAAACACGAAATCTACGATTTTTTAGTCATATATTTCAAACATGTAACGGGTCTTGATGGCCTTGCAAATCCAACTGGAACCCAAAAACTGGCAATAACTCGTGAAAATGGCCATAAACACGAAAACGACGAGTTTCTGGTCATATCACTCAAACATGTAAGGGTTCTTACGAGGCATGCAAATCCTCCTGGAACTCATCAAAATGATCATAAAACACGAAAACGACAAAAACGACGAGTTTTTGGTCATATCTCTCAAACATGTAAGGGTTCTTACGAGGCATGCAAATCCGCCTGGAACCCAAAAATTTGTGGGCAATAACTCATGAAAATGATCATAAAACACAAAAACAACGAGATTTTTGGTCATATCTCTCTAACATGTATCGGGTCTTAAGGTCGTTGTAAATCGCCCTAGAACCCCTAAATTGTTGGCACTAACTCGTAAAAATGGCCATAAACACAAAAAAGACCAGTTATTGGTCATATCTCTCAAACATGTATCGGGTCTCAAGGTCGATCTAAATCACCCTAGAACCCCAAAACTGTGGGAAATAGCTCATGAAAACGGCCATAAATCGGGAAAACTACGAGTTTTTAGTCATATATATCAAACATGTAACGGGTCTTACAGGCCTTGAAAATGCAACTAGAACCCAAAAACTGTGGGCAATAACTCATGGAAATGGACATAAACACGAAAATGACGAGTTTTTGGTCATAACTCTCAAGCATATATCTGGTCGTAAGGTCGTTGCAAATCGCCCTAGAACACCAAAATCGTGGGCAATAGCTCTTGAAAACGGTTATAAAACGCGAAAACGACGAGTTTTTTGTCATATCTCTCAAACATGTAAGGGTTCTTATGAGGCATGCAAATCCGCCTGGAACCCAAAAATTGTGGGCAATAACTCATGAAAATGATGATAAAACACAAAACGACGAGTTTTTTGTCATAACTCTCTAACATGTATCGGGTCTTAAGGTTGATGTAAAGCACCCTAGAACCATAAGACTACGGGAAATAGCTCATGCAAACAGCCATAAAACGCGAAAACTGTGAGTTTTGGGTCATATCTTTGCAACATGTATCCGGTCTTAAGGTTGTTGTAAATCGCCCTAGAACACCAAAACAGTGGGCAATTGCTCATGAAAACGGCCATAAAATACGAAAACTATGATTTTTTAGTCATATATCTCTAACATGTAATGGGTCTTACAGGGCTTGCAAATCCAACTGGAACCCAAAAATTTTTGGCACTAACTCATAAAAATGGCCATAAACACAAAAACGACGAGTTTTTGGTCATATCTCTCAAACATGTATCGGCTCTCAAGGTCGATGTAAATCGCCCTAGAACCCCAAAACTATAGGAAATAGCTCATGAAAACGGCCATAAATCGGGAAAACTACGAGTTTTTAGTCATGTATATCAAACATGTAACGGGTCTTACAGGCCTTGAAAATGCAACTGGAACCCAAAAACTGTGGGCAATAACTCGTGAAAATGGACATAAACACGAAAATGACGAGTTTTTGGTCATATCTCTCAAGCATATATCTGGTCGTAAGGTCGTTGTAAATCGCCCTAGAACCCCAAAATTGTGGGCAATAGCTCTTGAAAACGGTCATAAAACACGAAAACGACGAGTTTTTTGTCATATCTCTCAAACATGTAAGGGTTCTTACGAGGCATGCAAATCGGCCTGGAACCCAAAAATTGTGGGCAATAACTCATGAAATGATCATAAAACACAAAAACGACGAGTTTTTTTGTCATAACTCTCTAACATGTATCGGGTCTTAAGGTTGCTGTAAAGCACCCTAAACCATAAAAATGTGAGAAATAGCTCATGCAAACAGCCATAAAACACGAAAACTGGGAGTTTTGTGTCATATCTTTCCAACATGTATTGGGTCTTAAGGTCGTTGTAAATCGCCCTAGCACACCTAAACGGTGGGTACTCATGAAAACGGCCATAAAACACGAAAACTATGATTTTTTAGTCATATATCTCAAACATGTAATGGGTCTTATTGGCCTTGCAAATCTAACTAGAACCCAAAAACTATGGGCAATAACTCATGAAAATAGCCATAAACACGAAAACGACGAGTTTTTGGTCATAACTCTCAAGCATGTATCGGGTCTCAAGGTCGATGTAAATCGCCTTGGAAGCCCTAAACTGTGGGAAATAGCTCATGAAAACGGCCATAAATCGGGAAAACTACCAGTTTTTTAGTCATATATATCAAACATGTAACGGGTCTTACAGGCCTTGAAAATGCAACTGGAACCCAAAAATTGTGGGCAATAACTCATGAAAATGGACATAAACACGACAATGACGAGTTTTTGGTCATAACTCTCAAGCATATATCTGGTCGTAAGGTCGTTGTAAATCGCCCTAGAACCCCAAAACTGTGGGCAATAGCTCTTGAAAACGGTCATAAAACGCGAAAACCACGAGTTTTTTTGTCATATCTCTCAAACATGTAAGGGTTCTTACGAGGCATGCAAATCCGCCTGGAACCCAAAAATTGTGGGCAATAACTCATGAAAATGATCATAAAACACAAAAAGGACGAATTTTTTTTCATAACTCCCTAACATGTATCGAGTCTTAAGGTTGCTCTAAATCGCCCTAGAACCATAAAATTGTTGGCACTAACTCGTAAAAATGGCCATAAACACAAAAAAGACCAGTTATTGGTCATATCTCTCAAACATGTATCGGGTCTCAAGGTCGATCTAAATCACCCTAGAACCCCAAAACTGTGGGAAATAGCTCATGAAAACGGCCATAAATCGGGAAAACTACGAGATTTTAGTCATATATATCAAACATGTAACGGGTCTTACAGGCCTTGAAAATGCAACTAGAACCCAAAAACTGTGGGCAATAACTCATGGAAATGGACATAAACACGAAAATGACGAGTTTTTGGTCATAACTCTCAAGCATATATCTGGTCGTAAGGTCGTTGCAAATCGCCCTAGAACACCAAAATCGTGGGCAATAGCTCTTGAAAACGGTTATAAAACGCGAAAACGACGAGTTTTTTGTCATATCTCTCAAACATGTAAGGGTTCTTATGAGGCATGCAAATCCGCCTGGAACCCAAAAATTGTGGGCAATAACTCATGAAAATGATGATAAAACACAAAACGACGAGTTTTTTGTCATAACTCTCTAACATGTATCGGGTCTTAAGGTTGATGTAAAGCACCCTAGAACCATAAGACTACGGGAAATAGCTCATGCAAACAGCCATAAAACGCGAAAACTGTGAGTTTTGGGTCATATCTTTGCAACATGTATCCGGTCTTAAGGTTGTTGTAAATCGCCCTAGAACACCAAAACAGTGGGCAATTGCTCATGAAAACGGCCATAAAACACGAAAACTATGATTTTTTAGTCATATATCTCTAACATGTAATGGGTCTTACAGGGCTTGCAAATCCAACTGGAACCCAAAAATTTTTGGCACTAACTCATAAAAATGGCCATAAACACAAAAACGACGAGTTTTTGGTCATATCTCTCAAACATGTATCGGCTCTCAAGGTCGATGTAAATCGCCCTAGAACCCCAAAACTATAGGAAATAGCTCATGAAAACGGCCATAAATCGGGAAAACTACGAGTTTTTAGTCATGTATATCAAACATGTAACGGGTCTTACAGGCCTTGAAAATGCAACTGGAACCCAAAAACTGTGGGCAATAACTCGTGAAAATGGACATAAACACGAAAATGACGAGTTTTTGGTCATATCTCTCAAGCATATATCTGGTCGTAAGGTCGTTGTAAATCGCCCTAGAACCCCAAAATTGTGGGCAATAGCTCTTGAAAACGGTCATAAAACACGAAAACGACGAGTTTTTTGTCATATCTCTCAAACATGTAAGGGTTCTTACGAGGCATGCAAATCGGCCTGGAACCCAAAAATTGTGGGCAATAACTCATGAAATGATCATAAAACACAAAAACGACGAGTTTTTTTGTCATAACTCTCTAACATGTATCGGGTCTTAAGGTTGCTGTAAAGCACCCTAAACCATAAAAATGTGAGAAATAGCTCATGCAAACAGCCATAAAACACGAAAACTGGGAGTTTTGTGTCATATCTTTCCAACATGTATTGGGTCTTAAGGTCGTTGTAAATCGCCCTAGCACACCTAAACGGTGGGTACTCATGAAAACGGCCATAAAACACGAAAACTATGATTTTTTAGTCATATATCTCAAACATGTAATGGGTCTTATTGGCCTTGCAAATCTAACTAGAACCCAAAAACTATGGGCAATAACTCATGAAAATAGCCATAAACACGAAAACGACGAGTTTTTGGTCATAACTCTCAAGCATGTATCGGGTCTCAAGGTCGATGTAAATCGCCCTAGAACCCCAAAACTATAGGAAATAGCTCATGAAAACGGCCATAAATCGGGAAAACTACGAGTTTTTAGTCATGTATATCAAACATGTAACGGGTCTTACAGGCCTTGAAAATGCAACTGGAACCCAAAAACTGTGGGCAATAACTCGTGAAAATGGACATAAACACGAAAATGACGAGTTTTTGGTCATATCTCTCAAACATATATCTGGTCGTAAGGTCGTTGTAAATCGCCCTAGAACCCCAAAACTGTGGGCAATAGCTCTTGAAAACGGTCATAAAACGCGAAAACGACGAGTTTTTTTGTCATATCTCTCAAACATGTAAGGGTTCTTACGAGGCATGCAAATCCGCCTGGAACCCAAAAATTGTGGGCAATAACTCATGAAAATGATCATAAAACACAAAAAGGACGAATTTTTTTTCATAACTCCCTAACATGTATCGAGTCTTAAGGTTGCTGTAAATCGCCCTAGAACCATAAAACTGTGAGAAATAGATCATGCAAACAGCCATAAAACGCGAAAACTATGAGTTTTGTGTCATATCTTTCCAACATGTATCAGGTCTTAAGGTCATTGTAAATTGCCCTAGAACACCTAAATAGTGGGCAATTGCTCATGAAAACGGCCATAAAACACGAAAACTACGATTTTTTAGTCATATATCCCAAACATGTGTTGGGTCTTATAGGCCTTGCAAATCCAACTAGAACCCAAAAACTATGGGCAATAACTCATGAAAATGATCATAAAACTCAAAAACGACGAGTTTTGTTTGTCAAAACATGTATCGGGTCTTAAGGTTGCTGTAAATCGCCATAGAACCATAAAACTGTGGGCAATAGCTCATGAAAACAGCCATATAATGCGAACACGGCGAGTTTCTGGACATATCTCTCAAATATGTAAGTGTTCTTACGAGGCATGCAAATCCGCCTAAAACCCAAAAACTGTGGGCACTAACTAATGAAAATGACCATAAAACACTAAAACGATGAGTTTTTGGCCATAACTATCTAACATGTATCGGGTCTTAAGGTTGCCTTAAATCGCCCTAGAACCATAAAACTGTAGGCAATAGCTCATGAAAACCGCCATAAAACGCGAAAACTATGAGTTTTGGGTCATATCTTTGCAACATGTATCAGGTCTTAAGGTTGATGTAAATCGCCCTAGAACACCTAAACTGTGGGCAATTTCTCATGAAAACGGCCATAAAACACAAAAACTATGATTTTTTAGTCATATATCTCAAACATGTAATGGGTCTTACAGGCCTTGCAAATCCAACTCGAACCAAAAACTATGGGCACTAACTCATAAAAATGGCCATAAACGCGAAAACAACGAGTTATTAGTCATATCAATCAAACATGTATCGAGTCTCAAGGTCAATGTAAATCACCTTGGAACCCCAAAACTGTGGGAAATAGTTCATGAAAACGGCCAAAAATCGGGAAAACTATGACTTTTTTAGTCATATATCTCAAACATGTCACGGGTCTTACAGGCCTTGAAAATCCAACTGGAACCCAAAAACTATGGGCAATAACTCATGAAAGTGGCCATAAACACGAAAACGACGAGTTTTTGGTCATAACTCTCAAGCATATATATGGTCGTAAGGTCATTGTAAATCGCCATAGAACCCCATAACTGCGGGCAATAGCTCATGAAAACGGTCACAATACGCGAAAACGACGAGTTTCTGGTCATATCTCTCAAACATGTGAGGGTTCTTACGAGGCATGCAAATCCGTCTGGAACTCATGAAAATAATCGTAAAACAAGAAAACGACGAGTTTTTGGTCATAACTCTCTAACATTTATCGGGTCTTAAGGTTGTTATAAATCTCCCTAGAACCATAAAACCGCGGGAAATAGCTCATGCAATAAGACATAAAACGCGAAAACTATGAGTTTTGGGTCATATCTTTGCAACATGTATCAGGTCTTAAGGTTGATGTAAATCGCCCTAGAACACCTAAACTGTGGGCAATTTCTCATGAAAACGGCCATAAAACACAAAAACTATGATTTTTTAGTCATATATCTCAAACATGTAATGGGTCTTACAGGCCTTGCAAAACCAACTGGAACCCAAAAATTGTGGGCACTAACTCATAAAAATGGCCATAAACACAAAAACGAGGAGTTATTGGTCATATCTCTCAAAAATGTATCGGGTCTCAAGGTCGATGTAAATCGCTCTAGTACCCCAAAACTGTGGGAAATGGCTCATGAAAACAGCCATAAATCGGGAAAACTACGAGTTTTTAGTCATATATATCAAACATGTAACGGGTCTTACAAGCCTTGAAAATGCAACTGGAGCCCAAAAACTGTGGGAAATAACTCATGAAAATGGACATAAAACACAAAAATGACGAGTTTTCGGTCATAACTCTCAAGCATATATCTGGTCGTAAGGTCGTTGTAAATCGCCCTAGAACCCCTAAATTGTGGGCAATAGCTCTTGAAAACAGTCATAAAACACGAAAACGACGAGTTGTTTGTCATATCTCTCAAACATGTAAGGGTTGTTACGAGGCATGCAAATCGGCCTGGAATCCAAAAATTGTGGGCAATAACTCATGAAAATGATCATAAAACACAAAAACGACGAGTTTTTTTGTCATAACTCTCTAACATGTATTGGGTCTTAAGGTTGTTGTAAATCGCCCTAGAACCATAAAACTGTGGGCAATAGCTCATGAAAACAGCCATATAATGCGAAAAAGGCGAGTTTCTGGTCATATCTCTCAAATATGTAAGGGTTCTTATGAGGCATTCAAATCCGCCTAGAACCCAAAAACTGTGGGCAATAACTAATGAAAATGACCATAAAACACGAAAACGACGAGTTTTTGGCCATAACTATCTAACATGTATCGGGTCTTAAGGTTGCCTTAAATCGCCCTAGAACCATAAAACTGTGGGCAATAGCTCATGCAAACCGCCATAAAACACGAAAACTACGAGTTTTGGGTCATATCTTTGCAACATATACCAGGTCTTAAGGTCGTTGTAAATCGCCCTAGAACCCCTAAATAGTGGGCAATAGTGTAGGGTTTCGTAGCATGGAAAACAAAAAAATTCTACCGCATACAAACAAGCCAAGATCTACCTACTAGATTGTAGCAACGAGTCGATGGAATAACTCACCCTTGAAGATTCCAAAGTGTTTAACGAGAGCAGATTCTCGTGGGTGATGTAGTCGTACTCTTTCCGATCTCAAGATCGCGTAGACGATCCTTCCGTTCGCGTTAGCGCTCCCAATCAGTCACACGTTCGTACTCGACGAAGACCTTCCTCTCCTTGTTCTAGTAGGCGCAGAGGTTGTAGCACTCTCTCGCGATTCAGCGACAACTGGCGTGGTACCGGAAGTAGAGGGAGATCTCGCAGGCTTCGCTTAAGCCGAGCGAGTATGGTGGAGTATGAGATAGCTCTTGGTGATCTATGGTTTAGACACACCAATTAGAAGGCTCTAAACCTGAGGCTAGGGCAATTAGAAGCTCTAACTTGACGGCTTGGGAGAAATCCCTAGGCTGTGGCTAGGGTTTAGGTTTAGAGGAGAGGGACTTGTGTGCTAGGAGGGCAGCCTGCCTCCCTTTATAGGTGGGAGGTGCGGCCAAGGGGAGGGGAGTCCCTCCCCAACTCGGCTTGGAGGTGGGCCGGTGGTTGGAGGAGGGAATCCCTCCCCAACTCGGTTTCCCACTCCTCCTCCTCTTTCCAAAACTTGCCGTTTGACTTTTCAATTTAGGATTTAAATAAACCCTTTATTTTGGACAGCAAGGACACCTAGTACATGATGCAATCATTCCAACTTACAATGACACATTCATGTACCCTTCCCCCTTCCGTAGTGCCGGACATTCCGGAACATTCTAGAACATTCCCGATGAAAACACCGGAACCATTCCCCAACTCCGAAACGGGACTTTCCTTATATGAATCTTATTCTCCAGACCATTCCGGATCTCCTCGTGATATCCGAATCCCATTCGAGACTCAACAACATTCGACTCTTTCTCATCATTCCATAACTACTCAAACAACGTCAATCCTTAAGTGTGTCTCCCTACGGTTCGTGAATTATGCGACATGATCGAGACACTTCTCGAACAATAACCAATAGAGGAATCTGAAATTCATATGGCTCCACATATTTCTAGGATTACTTTGCGATCGAATGAACCACTTACATACGATATCAATTTCCTTTGTCTTACGATAGTTTACTTATCCGAGGTTATGATCGGTATCTCTACATACCTAGTTCAACCTCACATCGATAAGTATTCTTTCTCGTTCCGTGATATGTGATCCCTTGTGAGCCACATGATTGCAAGCTAATTGGATGACATTTCACCGAGAGGGCAGAGTATATCTATCTCATATGGATGGACAAATCCCACTCTTGATCCATGTGTTTCAACCAATACTTTCTCAACACTCAATGCCACCTTTATAGCCACCCGATTCACGGTGTGGTGTTTGATGTTATCAAAGCATCCATCCGGTAAAGGTGATATGCATGATCTCATGGTCGAAGGAATTAGATAACTATGTATCAGAAAGCATATAGCAATTGAACTATTAAAATGACTTGATATTTATGCTACGCTTATCTATAGGAGTATGTCCACCATATCATTCTCCTAATGATATGATCTTGTTGTTAATAACATCTCAATGTTCATGATAGGGAAACCACAATCATCTATTAACCAACAAGCTAGTATTATATAGAGGCTTTACTAGGGACTTCAAATTAAGTTTACAAATCACACAAGTATTAATGTTTCCTTGTTAATACTATTATAGCATGAATGTAAACATTTATCATAAACACAAAGATATAATAATAACTACATTTATTATTGCCTCTAGGGCATATCTCCAACAGTCTCCCACTTGCACTAGAGTCATCTAATCTAGATTATATGGTAATATACCGAACACCCATGGCAGTTTGGTGCTGGTCATGTTTTGCCCTCGAGAGAGGTTTAGTCAACGGATCCGCCACATTTAGATCTGTGTGTACTTTGCAAATCTTTATATCCCCATCTTGGATATGTTCTCGAATAGCGTGAAAATGTAGCTTGATGTGCTGACTTCTTGTGTGACCTTGGTTCTTGCGCATTGGCTATGGCGCCCATGTTATCACAATGAGATAGACATTGGGTCCAGCACTAGGAACCACACCCAGCTCGTAATGAACTCTTTCATCCAGATCGCTTCTTGTGAAGCCTCCGAAGCGACCATGTATTCCGATTCGGTTGAAGATCTCGCCACAACGCTTTGCTTTGCACTCCTCCTAACTGCTGCACCATTCAAAATAAATACGATCTAGATTGTGATTTAGAATCATACGGATCGGTGTTCCAACTAGCATCGGTGTAACCATTAACAACGAAATGTTCATCACCTCCATAAGAAAGAACCATATCCTTAGTTCTTCTCAAGTACTTAAGGATGTTTTTGACGTTGTCCAATGATCCACTCTGGATCACTTTGATATCTGCTAGTTAAACTAACGGCATATGCAATGTCGGGTCTAGTACATAGCATGGCATACATTAGAGATCCTATGGTGAGGCATAGAGTCTTACTCATCCTTTCTCTATCTTCTGCCGATGTCGGACTGAGTTTTACTCAAGGTCGTATAGCAACATGGGCAAGAACCCTTTCTTGCTATCTTCCATTCCAAACCTCTTTAGAACTTTGTCCAAATATGTACTCTGTGACAATGATATTTGGCGTTTCGATCTATCTCTATAAATCTTTATGCCTAATATGTAAGCTGCTTCGCCAAGATCCTTCATTGAAAAACTATTATTCAAATATTCCTTGACACTATTAAGAAGGTCTACATCATTCCCAATCAACAATATGTCATCTACATATAGTATTAAGAATGCTACAGAGCTCCCACTCACTTTCTTGTAAATACAAGCTTCTCCATAAGTTTGTATAAAACCAAAACTTTTGATTACCTTATCAAAACGTTGATTCCAACTTCGGGATGCTTGCTTCAATCCATAGATGGACCGTTGATGTTTGCATACCTTGTTAGCATCTTTAGGATCGACAAAACCTTTGGGTTGCATCATATACAACTCTTCATCAATGTCACCATTGAGGAATGCTGTTTTGACATCCATCTGCCATATCTCATAATCGTAATATGCATCGATTGCTAACATAATCCTCACAGACTTTAGCTTCGCTACTGGTGAGAAAGTCTCATCGTAGTTAACTCCTTGAATTTGTCGAAACCCTTTTGCGACAAGTCGAGCTTTATAGACAGTAACATTACCATCAGCATCTATTTTCTTCTTGAAAATCCATTTGTTCTTGACAGCCTTCCGGCCATCCGGTAAGTCCACCAAAGTCCATACTTGGTTTTCGTACATGGATCCAATCTCGGATTTCATGGCTTCCTGCCATTTATTGGAATCTGGGCTCATCATCGCTTCCTCATATGTCTCAGGGTCATTGGTGTTGTCCACCAACATGACACTCATAACGGGATCATACCAATGCAGGTACGAGTTCTTGTTGACCTGCGAGGCTCTGTAGCAACTTCGACCGAAGTTTCATGATCATCATCATTAGCTTCCTCTCTAATTGGTGCAGGCACCACAGGAACTTCTTCCGGCGCTGCGCTACTCGCAATTTCGAGAGAAGGTTCGACAATCTCGTCGAGTTCTACTTTCCTTCCAGTCACTTCTTTCGAGAGAAATTCCTTCTCTAGAAAGGATCCATTCTTAGCAACGAAGATTTTGCCTTCGGATCTATGATAGAAGGTATACCCAATAGTTTCCTTCGGGTATCCTATGAAGACGCATTTTCCGCTTTGGGTTCAAGCTTGTCCGCTGTAACTTCTTTACATAGGCCAGATCCCCAAACTTTAAGGAAGCGACAATTTAGGTTTCTTCCCAAACCATAATTCATACGGTGTCGTTTCAGCGGATTTAGACGGTGCCCTATTTAAAGTGAATGCTGTTTCTAATGCATAACCCCAAAATGATAGCGGTAACTGTAAGTGACATCATAGAAGCGAACCATATCTAAGAGAGTTCGATTCTGACGTTCGGACACACCATTACTGTGGTGTTCCCGGCGGTGTCAATTGTGAAAGTATTCGCATTTCTTCAAATGCTCGCCAAACTCGTAACTTAGATATTCACCTCCACGATTAGAACATAGAAATTTAATCTTCTTGTTACTTTGATTATAAACCTCACTTAGAAATTCATTAAACTTCTCGAAAGTTTCGGAATTATGTTTCATGAAATAGATATACCCATATCTACTCAAGTCATCCGTGAAGGTAAGAACATAACGATAACCACCAGCGATGCTACACTCATTGGACCACACTCATCGGTTTGTATTTTTTCAAATAAGTCCGTAGCTCTCTCAATCATACCAGAAAATGGAGTCTTAGTCATTTTTCCCATTAGACATGCTTCGCATCTTTCACGTGATTCAAAATCAAGTGATTCAAGAAGTCCATCGGAATGGAGTTTCTTCATACGCTTCACTCCAATGTGACCAAGACGACAGTGCCACATATAGGTCAAGTTATCGCTTGATTTCAAACGTTTAGCTTCAATGTTATTAATATGTGTATTTTCACCATCGAGATTCAATAAGAATAGACCATCTATCAAAGGTGCATGTGCATAAAACATATTACTCATATAAATCGAACAACCATTATTCTCGGATTTAAACAAGTAACCGTCTCGCAATAAACAAGATCCTGATATAATGTTCATGCTCATCGCAGGCACCAAATAACAATTATTTAAGTATAAAACTAATCCCGATGGTAGATGAAGGGGTAGCGTGCCGACCGCGATTACATCAACCTTTGATCCGTTTCCCACGCGCATCGTCACCTCGTTCTTCACTAGCTTTCGTTTATTCTGTAGCTCCTGTTTCGAGTTACAAATATGAGCAACCGAACCAGTATCAAATACTCAGGCACTACTACGAATACTAGTGAGATACACATCAATAACATGTATATCAGATATACCTTTCTTCTTGATGTTGTCGTTCTTCAAATTCGCCAAGTACTTTGGGAAATTCCGCTTCAAGTGACCTTCTCCCTTGCAGTAAAAGCACTCAGTATCAGGCTTAGGTCCAGCCTTGGTCTTCTTCGTCGGCGTGGTAACTTTCTTACCACCCTTATTGAAGTGTCCCTTCTGCTTAGACTTGCCTTTCTTGAATTTGGTGGTCTTATTGACCAACAACACTTGGTGCTCTTTCTTGATCTCCACTTCTGCAGATTTCAACATGGCAAAGAGTTCTGGCAACGTCTTGTTCATGTTTTGCATGTTGTAGTTCATCACAAAGTTCTTGTAACTTGGTGGTAGTGATTGGAGGACACGGTAAATCCCCAAAGCATTAGGAATCACAATACCCAAGCTTTGAAGTTTGTTTGCGTGCCCAGACATCTTAAGCACATGCTCACTGACGGAGATGCCCTCTTCCATCTTGCAGTTAAAGAACTTTTCAGAAGCCTCATAACTCTCAATCGCCGCGTGAGTCTCAAAGATCAATTTGAGATCACGAACAATATCATGTGGGTCTGAATTCTCAAACCTTTTCTGAAGCTCCGATTCTAAACCATACAAGATAGCACACTGAACTATGGAGATCTTGATTCTTCCGAGCAAGGTAAACATTCTTTACTTCATCGGTAGCATCACCTGCAGTGGGTCACCAATGTGCATCCAGACATAGGTCAAATTACCAGCTATGAGGACAATCCTCAAATTGCGGAACCAATCCGCGAAGTTGCTTCCATTGTTTTTCAACTTTTCTTTCTCTAGGAACGCATTAAAATTGATGGTAGGGGCTGCCATTGATCTACAACATATTTGCAATAGTTTAGACTAAGTTTATGACAAATTGAGTTCAAATTAATAATAAAGTTTAATCTAGGTGAACTCCCACTCAAAACAACATCCCTCACATTGTTTTAGTGATCACACGAACCAAATCCACCATATCAAAACCGATCATCACGAGAGTTGATATAGTTTCAATGGCGAACAATCGACATGTTCATCATATCTACTATATGATTCATGCTTTACCTTTCGGAGATCCGTGTTCCTGAGACCATGTCTGTACATGCTAGGCTTGTCAATATCAAACCTTAGCTACCGCATAAGCAAATCTGGCTTGCTTATGTTGTATACACTTGCGGAATCTAACACACCCGATCATCACGTGGTGCTTCGAAACAACAAGCTTTAGCAACGGTGCATACTAAGGGTGAACACTTTAGAACTTGAAATTTATGTGCATGAGGGATCATATTATAATGCTACCATCGTCTACTAAGCAATACAAGATGCATAAAGGATTAGCATCACATGCAATTCATAATATGTGATATGATATGGCCTTTCTTCTTTGTGCTTCCGATCTCCATCTTCAAGCACGAACATGATCTCCATCATCACCGGCATAGCATCAAGGTCAATGATGCTTCTTCATGGTTGTCGTCCACCAGCTTCAACTATTACAACTACTTTGAATAGACACTCGGGTCTTATGAAATTAAAGACAACCATATGGCTCCGCCGGTTGCCAACTTACAATAAGGAACATTGCATACATCAAATATAATCACAATCATGGCCATATCACATCACACCCTGCAAAACAAAGTTAGACGCCTCTACTTTCTTTGCATATTTTACGTGGTTTGGGGCTTTCAATAAGTGTCGTTCTAACTTAACAAGAACCACAACATTGATACTAGTATTGTTAATCACCCGTTGTAAAATGGATCTCCACTATCTTTGGGAGAAAGGCACCATAAAGCCACTTATGCAATACGAGTTGCATGTCAAGCGTGGAGCAAGTCTCATGAACGATGTCATGTAAGGTTAGCCCGGGCCGCTTCATCCCAACATCCCGCAAGATGCAAAGTACACAAGAAGCAATCGACAATAAAAGCATCAATGCCCACAATGACCATTGTGTTCTACTCGTGCAACAGATCTACATATAGACACGGCTCGATACCCTTTGTAGGGTTTCGTAGCATGGAAAACAAAAATTTCTACCGCATACAAACAAACAAGCCAAGATCTATCTACTAGATTGTAGCAACGAGTCGATGGAATAACTCACCCTCGAAGATTCCAAAGTGTTTAACGAGAGCAGATTCTCGTGGGTGATGTAGTCGTACTCTTTCCGATCTCAAGATCGCGTAGACGATCCTTCCGGCGCTGCGTTCTCGTGGGTGATGTAGTCGGTCACACGTTCGGTACTCGACGAAGACCTTCCTCTCCCTTGTTCCAGCAGGCAGCGGAGGTTGTAGCACTCTCCTCGCGATTCGGCTGTGGCGTGGTACCGAAGTAGAGGGAGATCTCAGGCTTCGCCTTAAGCCGGAGCGAGTATGGTGGAGTATGAGAGAGCTCTTGGTGATCTAGGGTTTAGACACACCAATTAGAAGGCTCTAAACCGGAGGCTAGGGCAATTAGAAGCTCTAACTTGATGGCTTGGGAGAAATCCCTAGGCTGTGGCTAGGGTTTAGGTTTAGAGGAGAGGGACTTGTGTGCTAGGAGGGCGCCCGCCTCCCTTTATAGGTGGGAGGTGCGGCCAAGGGAGGAGTCCCTCCCCAACTCGGCTTGGAGGTGGGCCGGCGGTTGGAGGAGGGAATCCCTCCCCAACTCGGTTTCCCACTCCTCCTCCTCTTTCCAAAACTTGCCGTTTGACTTTTCAATTTAGGATTTAAATAAACCCTTTATTTTGGACAGCAAGGACACATAGTACATGATGCAATTATTCCAACTTACAATGACACATTCATGTACCCTTCCCCCTTCCGGAGTGCTGGACATTCCGGAACATTCTAGAACATTCCCGATGAAAACACCGGAACCATTCCCCAACTCCGAAACGGGACTTTCCTTATATGAATCTTATTCTCCGGACCATTCCGGATCTCCTCGTGATATCCCGAATCCCATTCGAGACTCCGAACAACATTCGGACTCTTTCTCATCATTCCATAACTACTCAAACAACGTCGAATCCTTAAGTGTGTATCCCTACGGTTCGTGAATTATGCAGACATGATCGAGACACTTCTCTGAACAATAACCAATAGAGGAATCTGGAAATTCATATGGCTCCCACATATTTCTACGATTACTTTGCGATCGAATGAACCACTTACATACGATATCAATTTCCCTTTTTCTTACGATAGTTTACTTATCCGAGGTTATGATCGTCGGTATCTCTGCATACCTAGTTCAACCTCGTTACTGATAAGTATTCTTTTCTCGTTCCCGTGATATGTGATCCCTTGTGAGCCAGTCACATGCTTGCAAGCTAATTGGATGACATTTCACCGAGAGGGCCCAGAGTATATCTATCCGTCATATGGATGGACAAATCCCACTCTTGATCCATGTGTTTCAACCAATACTTTCTGAACACTCAATGCCACCTTTATAGCCACCCAGTTACGGTGTGGTGTTTGATGTTATCAAAGCATCCATCCGGTAAAGGTGATATGCATGATCTCATGGTCGAAGGAATTAGATAACTATGTATCAGAAAGCATATAGCAATTGAACTATTAAAATGACTTGATCTTTATGATACGCTTATCTATAGGAGTATGTCCACCATATCATTCTCCTAATGATATGATCTTGTTATTAATAACATCTCAATGTTCATGATAGGGAAACCACAATCATCTATTAACCAACAAGCTAGTATTATATAGAGGCTTTACTAGGGACTTCAAATTAAGTTTACAAATCACACAAGTATTAATGTTTCCTTGTTAATACTATTATAGCATGAATGTAAACATTTATCATAAACACAAAGATATAATAATAACTACATTTATTATTGCCTCTAGGGCATATCTCCAACAAATAGCTCATGAAAACGGCCATAAAACACGAAAACTACGATTTTTTAGTCATATATTACAAACATGTAACGGGTCTTACAGGCCTTGCAAATCCAACTCGAACCCAAAAACTATGGGCAATTTCTCATGAAAATGGCCATAAAACACGAAAACTATGATTTTTTAGTCATATATCTCAAACATGTAATGGGTCTTACAGGCCTTGCAAATCCAACTGGAACCCAAAAATTGTTGGCACTAACTCATAAAAATGGCCATAAACACAAAAACGACAAGTTATTAGTCATATCTCTCAAACATGTATCGGGTCTCAAGGTCGATGTATTTCGCCCTAGAACCCCAAAACTGTCGGAAATAGCTCATGAAAACGGCCATAAATCGGGAAAACTACGAGTTTTTAGTCATGTATATCAAACATGTAACGGGTCTTACAGGCCTTGAAAATGCAACTGGAACCCAAAAACTGTGGGCAATAACTCGTGAAAATGGACATAAACACGAAAATGACGAGTTTTTGGTCATATATCCTAAGCATATATCTGGTAGTAAGGTCATTGTAAATCTCCCTAGAACCCCAAAATTGTGGGCAATAGCTCTTGAAAACGGTCATAAAACACGAAAACGACGAGTTTTTTGTCATATCTCTCAAACATGTATGGGTTCTTACGAGGCATGCAAATCGGCCTGGAATCCAAAAATTGTGGGCAATAACTCATGAAAATGATCATAAAACACAAAAACGACGAGTTTTTTTTGTCATAACTCTCTAACATGTATTGGGTCTTAAGGTTGTTGTAAATCGCCCTAGCACCATAAAACTGTGGGCAATAGCTCATGAAAACAGCCATATAATGCGAAAAAGGCGAGTTTCTGGTCATATCTCTCAAATATGTAAGGTTTCTTACGAGGCATGCAAATCCGCCTAGAACCCAAAAACTGTGGGCAATAACTAATGAAAATGACCATAAAACACAAAAACGACGAGTTTTTGGCCATAATAATCTAACATGTATCGGGTCTTAAGGTTGCCTTAAATCGCCCTAGAACCATAAAACTGTGGGCAATAGCTCATGAAAACCGCCATAAAACGCGAAAACTACGAGTTTTGGGTCATATCTTTGCAACATATACCAGGTCTTAAGGTCGTTGTAAATCGCCCTAGAACCCCTAAATAGTGGGCAATAGCTCATGAAAACGGCCATAAAACACGAAAACTACGATTTTTTAGTCATATATTACAAACATGTAACGGGTCTTACAGGCCTTGCAAATCCAACTCGAACCCAAAAACTATGGGCACTAACTCATAAAAATGGCCATAAACACGAAAACAACGAGTTATTAGTCATATCAATCAAACATGTATCGAGTCTCAAGGTCAATGTAAATCGCCCTGGAACCCCAAAACTGTGGGAAATAGTTCATGAAAACGGCCAAAAATCGGAAAAACTACGAGTTTTTTAGTCATATATCTCAAACATGTCACGGGTCTTACAGGCCTTGAAAATCCAACTGGAACCCAAAAACTATGGGCAATAACTCATGAAAATGGCCATAAACACGAAAACGACGAGTTTTTGGTCATAACTCTCAAGCATATATCTGGTCGTAAGGTCGTTGTAAATCGCCCTAGAACCCCAAAACTGTGGGCAATAGCTCATGAAAACGGTCATAACACGCGAAAACGACGAGTTTCTGGTCATATCTCTCAAACATGTAAGGGTTCTTACGAGGCATGCAAATCCGCCTGGAACTCATGAAAATGATCGTAAAACACGAAAACGACGAGTTTTTGGTCATAACTCTCTAACATTTATCGGGTCTTAAGGTTGTTGTAAATCTCCCTAGAACCATAAAACCGCGGGAAATAGCTCATGCGACAGACATAAAACGCGAAAACTATGAGTTTTGTGTCATATCTTTGCAACATGTATCAGGTCTTAAGGTTGTTGTAAATCACCCTATAACACCTAAACTATGGGCAATTTCTCATGAAAACGGCCATAAAACACGAAAACTATGATTTTTTAGTCATATATCTCAAACATGTAATGGGTCTTACAGGCCTTGCAAATCCAACTGGAACCCAAAAATTGTTGGCACTAACTCATAAAAATGGCCATAAACACAAAAACGACAAGTTATTGGTCATATCTCTCAAACATGTATCGGGTCTCAAGGTCGATGTAAATCGCCCTAGAACCCCAAAACTGTCGGAAATAGCTCATGAAAATGGCCATAAATCGGGAAAACTATAAGTTTTTAGTCATGTATATCAAACATGTAACGGGTCTTACAGGCCTTGAAAATGCAACTGGAACCCAAAAACTGTGGGCAATAACTCGTGAAAATGGACATAAACACGAAAATGACGAGTTTTTGGTCATATCTCTCAAGCATATATCTGGTCGTAAGGTCGTTGTAAATCTCCCTAGAACCCCAAAATTGTGGGCAATAGCTCTTGAAAACGGTCATAAAACACGAAAACGACGAGTTTTTTGTCATATCTCTCAAACATGTAAGGGTTCTTACGAGGCATGCAAATCGGCCTGGAATCCAAAAATTGTGGGCAATAACTCATGAAATTGATTATAAAACAAAAAAACGACGAGTTTTTTTGTCATAACTCTCTAACATGTATTGGGTCTTAATGTTGTTGTAAATCGCCCTAGAACCATAAAACTGTGGGCAATAGCTCATGAAAACAGCCATATAATGCGAAAAAGGCGAGTTTCTGGTCATATCTCTCAAATATGTAAGGGTTCTTACGAGGCATGCAAATCCGCCTAGAACCCAAAATCTGTGGGCAATAACTAATGAAAATGACCATAAAACACAAAAACGATGAGTTTTTGGCCATAACTATCTAACATGTATCGGGTCTTAAGGTTGCCTTAAATCGCCCTAGAACCATAAAACTGTGGGCAATAGCTCATGAAAACCGCCATAAAACGCGAAAACTACGAGTTTTGGGTCATATCTTTGCAACATATACCAGGTCTTAAGGTCGTTGTAAATTGCCCTAGAACCCCTAAATAGTGCGCAATAGCTCATGAAAACGGCCATAAAACACGAAAACTACGGTTTTTTAGTCATATATTACAAACATGTAACGGGTCTTACAGGCCTTGCAAATCCAACTCGAACCCAAAAACTATGGGCACTAACTCATAAAAATGGCCTTAACACGAAAACAACGAGTTATTAGTCATATCAATCAAACATGTATCGAGTCTCAAGGTCAATGTAAATCGCCCTGGAACCCCAAAACTGTGGGAAATAGTTCATGAAAACGGCCAAAAATCGGAAAAACTATGAGTTTTTTAGTCATATATCTCAAACATGTCACGGGTCTTACAGGCCATGAAAATCCAACTGGAACCCAAAAACTATGGGCAATAACTCATGAAAATGGCCACAAACACGAAAACGACGAGTTTTTGGTCATAACTCTCAAGCATATATCTGGTCGTAAGGTCGTTGTAAATCGCCTAGAACCCCAAAAGCGTAAGCAATAGCTCATGAAAGCGGTCATAACACGCGAAAGCGGAGTTTACGGTCATATCTCTCAAACATGTAAGGGTTCTTACGAGGCATGCAAATCCGCCTGGAACCCAAAAATTGTGGGCAATAATTCATGAAAATGATCATAAAACACAAAAACGACGAGTTTTTTTGGTCATATCTCTCTAACATGTATCGGGTCTTAAGGTCATTGTAAATCGCCCTAGAACCCCTAAATTGTTGGCACTAACTCATAAAAATGGCCATAAACACCAAAACGACCAGTTATTGGTCATATCTCTCAAACATGTATCGGGTCTCAAGGTCGATCTAAATCACCCTAGAACCCCAAAACTGTGGGAAATAGCTCATGAAAACGGTCATAAATTGGGAAAACTATGAGTTTTTAGTCATATATATCAAACATGGAACGGGTCTTACAGGCCTTGAAAATGCAACTGGAACCCAAAAACTGTGGGCAATAACTCATGAAAATGGACATAAACACGAAAATGACGAGTTTTTGGCCATAACTCTCAAGCATATATCTGGTCGTAAGGTCGTTGTAAATCGCCCTAGAACCCCAAAACTGTGGGCAATAGCTCATGAAAACGGTCATAACACGCGAAAACGACGAGTTTCTGGTCATATCTCTCAAACATGTAAGGGTTCTTACGAGGCATGCAAATCCGCCTGGAACTCATGAAAATGATCGTAAAACACGAAAACGACGAGTTTTTGGTCATAACTCTCTAACATTTATCGGGTCTTAAGGTTGTTGTAAATCTCCCTAGAACCATAAAACCGCGGGAAATAGCTCATGCAACAGACATAAAACGCGAAAACTATGAGTTTTGTGTCATATCTTTGCAACATATACCAAGTCTTAAGGTTGTTGTAAATCACCCTATAACACCTAAACTATGGGCAATTTCTCATGAAAACGGCCATAAAACACGAAAACTATGATTTTTTAGTCATATATCATAAACATGTAATGGGTCTTACAGGCCTTGCAAATCCAACTGGAACCCAAAAATTGTTGGCACTAACTCATAAAAATGGCCATAAACACAAAAACGACAAGTTATTGGTCATATCTCTCAAACATGTATCGGGTCTCAAGGTCGATGTAAATCGCCCTAGAACCCCAAAACTGTCAGAAATAGCTCATGAAAACGGCCATAAATCGAGAAAACTACGAGTTTTTAGTCATGTATATCAAACATGTAACGGGTCTTACAGGCCTTGAAAATGCAACTAGAACCCAAAAACTGTGGGCGATAACTCGTGAAAATGGACATAAACACGAAAATGACGAGTTTTTGGTCATATCTCTTAAGCATATATCTGGTCGTAAGGTCGTTGTAAATCTCCCTAGAACCCCAAAATTGTGGGCAATAGCTCTTGAAAACGGTCATAAAACACGAAAACGACGAGTTTTTTGTCATATCTCTCAAACATGTAAGGGTTCTTACGAAGCATGCAAATCGGCCTGGAATCCAAAAATTGTGGGCAATAACTCATGAAAATGATCATAAAACACAAAAACGACGAGTTTTTTTGTCATAACTCTCTAAGATGTATTGGGTCTTAAGGTTTTTGTAAATCGCCCTAGAACCATAAAACTGTGGGTAATAGCTCATGAAAACAGCCATATAATGCGAGCACGGCGAGTTTCTGGACATATCTCTCAAATATGTAAGTGTTCTTACGAGGCATGCAAATCCACCTAGAACCCAAAAACTGCGGGTAATAACTAATGAAAATGACCATAAAACACAAAAACGACGAGTTTTTGGCCATAACTATCTAACATGTATCGGGTCTTAAGGTTGCCTTAAATCGCCCTAGAACCATAAAACTGTGGGCAATAGCTCATGAAAACCGCCATAAAACGCGAAAACTACGAGTTTTGGGTCATATCTTTGCAACATATACCAGGTCTTAAGGTCGTTGTAAATCGCCCAAGAACCCCTAAATAGTGGGCAATAGCTCATGAAAACGGCCATAAAACACGAAAACTACGATTTTTTAGTCATATATTGCAAACATGTAATGGGTCTTACAGGCCTTGCAAATCCAACTCGAACCCAAAAACTATGGGCACTAACTCATAAAAATGGCCCTAAACTCGAAAACAACGAGTTATTAGTCATATCAATCAAACATGTATCGAGTCTCAAGGTCAATGTAAATCGCCCTGGAACCCCAAAACTGTGGGAAATAGTTCATGAAAACGGCCAAAAATCGGGAAAACTACGAGTTTTTTAGTCATATATCTCAAACATGTCACGGGTCTTACAGGCCTTGAAAATCCAACTGGAAACCAAAAACTATGGGCAATAACTCATGAAAATGGCCATAAACACGAAAACGACGAGTTTTTGGTCATAACTCTCAAGCATATATCTGGTCGTAAGGTCGTTGTAAATCGCCCTAGAACCCCAAAACTGTGGGCAATAGCTCATGAAAACGGTCATAACACGCGAAAACGACGAGTTTCTGGTCATATCTCTCAAACATGTAAGGGTTCTTACGAGGCATGCAAATCCGCCTGGAACCCAAAAATTGTGGGCAATAATTCATGAAAATGATCATAAAACACAAAAACGACGAGTTTTTTTGGTCATATCTCTCTAACATGTATCGGGTCTTAAGGTCATTGTAAATCGCCCTAGAACCCCTAAATTGTTGGCACTAACTCATAAAAATGGCCATAAACACCAAAACGACCAGTTATTGGTCATATCTCTCAAACATGTATCGGGTCTCAAGGTCGATCTAAATCACCCTAGAACCCCAAAACTGTGGGAAATAGCTCATGAAAACGGTCATAAATTGGGAAAACTATGAGTTTTTAGTCATATATATCAAACATGGAACGGGTCTTACAGGCCTTGAAAATGCAACTGGAACCCAAAAACTGTGGGCAATAACTCATGAAAATGGACATAAACACGAAAATGACGAGTTTTTGGCCATAACTCTCAAGCATATATCTGGTCGTAAGGTCGTTGTAAATCGCCCTAGAACCCCAAAACTGTGGGCAATAGCTCATGAAAACGGTCATAACACGCGAAACGAGCAGTTTACGGTCATATCTCTCAAACATGTAAGGGTTCTTACGAGGCATGCAAATCCGCCTGGAACTCATGAAAATGATCGTAAAACACGAAAACGACGAGTTTTTGGTCATAACTCTCTAACATTTATCGGGTCTTAAGGTTGTTGTAAATCTCCCTAGAACCATAAAACCGCGGGAAATAGCTCATGCAACAGACATAAAACGCGAAAACTATGAGTTTTGTGTCATATCTTTGCAACATATACCAAGTCTTAAGGTTGTTGTAAATCACCCTATAACACCTAAACTATGGGCAATTTCTCATGAAAACGGCCATAAAACACGAAAACTATGATTTTTTAGTCATATATCATAAACATGTAATGGGTCTTACAGGCCTTGCAAATCCAACTGGAACCCAAAAATTGTTGGCACTAACTCATAAAAATGGCCATAAACACAAAAACGACAAGTTATTGGTCATATCTCTCAAACATGTATCGGGTCTCAAGGTCGATGTAAATCGCCCTAGAACCCCAAAACTCAGAAATAGCTCATGAAAACGGCCATAAATCGAGAAAACTACGAGTTTTTAGTCATGTATATCAAACATGTAACGGGTCTTACAGGCCTTGAAAATGCAACTAGAACCCAAAAACTGTGGGCGATAACTCGTGAAAATGGACATAAACACGAAAATGACGAGTTTTTGGTCATATCTCTTAAGCATATATCTGGTCGTAAGGTCGTTGTAAATCTCCTAGAACCCCAAAATTGTGGGCAATAGCTCTTGAAAAGCGGTCATAAAACACGAAAACGAGTTTTTTGTCATATCTCTCAAACATGTAAGGGTTCTTACGAAGCATGCAAATCGGCCTGGAATCCAAAAATTGTGGGCAATAACTCATGAAAATGATCATAAAACACAAAAACGACGAGTTTTTTTGTCATAACTCTCTAAGATGTATTGGGTCTTAAGGTTTTTGTAAATCGCCCTAGAACCATAAAACTGTGGGTAATAGCTCATGAAAACAGCCATATAATGCGAGCACGGCGAGTTTCTGGACATATCTCTCAAATATGTAAGTGTTCTTACGAGGCATGCAAATCCACCTAGAACCCAAAAACTGTGGGTAATAACTAATGAAAATGACCATAAAACACAAAAACGACGAGTTTTTGGCCATAACTATCTAACATGTATCGGGTCTTAAGGTTGCCTTAAATCGCCCTAGAACCATAAAACTGTGGGCAATAGCTCATGAAAACCGCCATAAAACGCGAAAACTACGAGTTTTGGGTCATATCTTTGCAACATATACCAGGTCTTAAGGTCGTTGTAAATCGCCCAAGAACCCCTAAATAGTGGGCAATAGCTCATGAAAACGGCCATAAAACACGAAAACTACGATTTTTTAGTCATATATTGCAAACATGTAATGGGTCTTACAGGCCTTGCAAATCCAACTCGAACCCAAAAACTATGGGCACTAACTCATAAAAATGGCCCTAAACTCGAAAACAACGAGTTATTAGTCATATCAATCAAACATGTATCGAGTCTCAAGGTCAATGTAAATCGCCCTGGAACCCCAAAACTGTGGGAAATAGTTCATGAAAACGGCCAAAAATCGGAAAACTAGTTTTTAGTCATATATCTCAAACATGTCACGGGTCTTACAGGCCTTGAAAATCCAACTGGAAACCAAAAACTATGGGCAATAACTCATGAAAATGGCCATAAACACGAAAACGACGAGTTTTTGGTCATAACTCTCAAGCATATATCTGGTCGTAAGGTCGTTGTAAATCGCCCTAGAACCCCAAAACTGTGGGCAATAGCTCATGAAAACGGTCATAACACGCGAAAACGACGAGTTTCTGGTCATATCTCTCAAACATGTAAGGGTTCTACGAGGCATGCAAATCACTTTGGAACCCAAAAATTGTGGGCAATAATTCATGAAAATGATCATAAAACACAAAAACGCAGCGAGTTTTTTGGTCATATCTCTAACATTTATCGGGTCTTAAGGTCATTGTAAATCGCCCTAGAACCCCTAAATTGTTGGCACTAACTCATAAAAATGGCCATAAACACAAAAACGACCAGTTATTGGTCATATCTCTCAAACATGTATCGGGTCTCAAGGTCGATCTAAATCACCCTAGAACCCCAAAACTGTGGGAAATAGCTCATGAAAACGGTCATAAATTGGGAAAACTATGAGTTTTTAGTCATATATATCAAACATGGAACGGGTCTTACAGGCCTTGAAAATCCAACTTGAAACCAAAAACTCTGGGCAATAACTCATGAAAATGGACATAAACACGAAAATGACGAGTTTTTGGCCATAACTCTCAAGCATATATCTGGTCGTAAGGTCGTTGTAAATCGCCCTTGAACACCAAAATCGTGGGCAATAGCTCTTGAAAATGGTTATAAAACGCGAAAACGGCGAGTTTTTTTGTCATATCTCTCAAACATGTCAGGGTTCTTACGAGGCATGCAAATCCGCCTGGAACCCAAAAATTGTGGGCAATAACTCATGAAAATGATCATAAAACACAAAACGACGAGTTTTTTGTCATAACTCTCTAACATGTATCGGGTCTTAAGGTTGATGTAAAGCACCCTAGAACCATAAGACTACGGGAAATAGCTCATGCAAACAGCCATAAAACGCGAAAACTGTGAGTTTTGGGTCATATCTTTGCACCATGTATCAGGTCTTAAGGTTGTTGTAAATCGCCCTAGAACACCTAAACAGTGGGCAATTGCTCATGAAAACGGCCATAAAACACGAAAACTATGATTTTTTAGTCATATATCTCTAACATGTAATGGGTCTTACAGGGCTTGCAAATCCAACTGGAACCCAAAAATTGTTGGCACTAACTCATAAAATGGCCATAAACACAAAAGCAGCGAGTTTTGGTCATATCTCTCAAACATGTATCGGGTCTCAAGATCGATGTAAATCGCCCGAGAACCCCAAAACTATGGGAAATAGCTCATAAAAACGACCATAAATCGGGAAAACTACGAGTTTTTTAGTCATATATATCAAACATGTAACGGGTCTTACAGGCCTTGAAAATGCAACTGGAACCCAAAAATTGTGGGCAATGACTCATGAAAATGGACATAAACATGAAAATGACGAGTTTTTGGTAATACCTCTCAAGCATATATCTGGTCGTAAGGTCGTTGTAAATCGCCCTAGAACCCCAAAACTGTAGGCAATACCTCTTGAAAACGGTCATAACACACGAAAACGACGAGTTTTTGTCATATCTCTCAAACATATAAGCGTTCTTACGAGGCATGCAAATCCGCCTGGAACCCAAAAATTATGGGCAATAACTCATGAAAATGATCATAAAACACAAAAACGACGATTTTTTTGTCATATCTCTCTAACATGTATTGGTTCTTAAGGTCGTTGTAAATCGCCCTAGAACCCCTAAATTGTTGGCACTAACTCATAAAAATGGCCATAAACACAAAAACGACGAGTTATTGGTCATATCTCTCAAACATGTCACGGGTCTTACAGGCCATGAAAATCCAACTGGAACCCAAAAACTATGGGCAATAACTCATGAAAATGGCCATAAACACGAAAACGACGAGTTTTTGGTCATAACTCTCAAGCATATATCTGGTCGTAAGGTCGTTGTAAATCGCCCTAGAACCCCAAAACTGTGGGCAATAGCTCATGAAAACGGTCATAACACGCGAAAACGACGAGTTTCTGGTCATATCTCTCAAACATGTAAGGGTTCTTACGAGGCATGCAAATCCGCCTGGAACCCAAAAATTATGGGCAATAACTCATGAAAATGATCATAAAACACAAAAACGACGAATTTTTTGTCATATCTCTCTAACATGTATCGGTTCTTAAGGTCGTTGTAAATCGCCCTAGAACCCCTAAATTGTTGGCACTAACTCATAAAAATGGCCATAAACACAAAAAAGACGAGTTATTGGTCATATCTCTCAAACATGTATCGGGTCTCAAGGTCGATCTAAATCGCCCTAGAACCCCAAAACTCTGGGAAATAGCTCATGAAAACGGCCATAAATTGGGAAAACTATGAGTTTTTAGTCATATATATCAAACATGGAACGGGTCTTACAGGCCTTGAAAATGCAACTGGAACCCAAAAACTGTGGGCAATAACTCATGAAAATGGACATAAACACGAAAATGACGAGTTTTTGGCCATAACTCTCAAGCATATATCTGGTCGTAAGGTCGTTGTAAATCGCCCTAGAACACCAAAATCATGGGCAATAGCTCTTGAAAATGGTTATAAAACGCGAAAACGGCGAGTTTTTTTGTCATATCTCTCAAACATGTAAGGGTTCTTACGAGGCATGCAAATCCGCCTGGAACCCAAAAATTGTGGGCAATAACTCATGAAAATGATCATAAAACACAAAACGACGAGTTTTTTGTCATAACTCTCTAACATGTATCGGGTCTTAAGGTTGATGTAAAGCACCCTAGAACCATAAGACTACGGGAAATAGCTCATGCAAACAGCCATAAAACGCGAAAACTATGAGTTTTGGGTCATATCTTTGCACCATGTATCAGGTCTTAAGGTTGTTGTAAATCGCCCTAGAACACCTAAACAGTGGGCAATTGCTCATGAAAACGGCCATAAAACACGAAAACTATGATTTTTTAGTCATATATCTCTAACATGTAATGGGTCTTACAGGGCTTGCAAATCCAACTGGAACCCAAAAATTGTTGGCACTAACTCATAAAAATGGCCATAAACACAAAAACGACGAGTTTTTGGTCATATCTCTCAAACATGTATCGGGTCTCAAGATCGATGTAAATCGCCCGAGAACCCCAAAACTATGGGAAATAGCTCATAAAAACGACCATAAATCGGGAAAACTACGAGTTTTTAGTCATATATATCAAACATGTAACGGGTCTTACAGGCCTTGAAAATGCAACTTGAACCCAAAAATTGTGGACAATGACTCATGAAAATGGACATAAACACGAAAATGACGAGTTTTTGGTAATACCTCTCAAGCATATATCTGGTCGTAAGGTCGTTGTAAATCGCCCTAGAACCCCAAAACTGTAGGCAATACCTCTTGAAAACGGTCATAACACACGAAAACGACGAGTTTTTGTCATATCTCTCAAACATATAAGCGTTCTTACGAGGCATGCAAATCCGCCTGGAACCCAAAAATTATGGGCAATAACTCATGAAAATGATCATAAAACACAAAAACGACGATTTTTTTGTCATATCTCTCTAACATGTATCGGTTCTTAAGGTCGTTGTAAATCGCCCTAGAACCCCTAAATTGTTGGCACTAACTCATAAAAATGGCCATAAACACAAAAACGACGAGTTATTGGTCATATCTCTCAAACATGTATCGGGTCTCAAGGTCGATCTAAATCGCCCTAGAACCCCAAAACTCTGGGAAATAGCTCATGAAAACGGCCATAAATCGGGAAAACTACCAGTTCTTTAGTCATCTATATCAAACATGTAACGGGTCTTACAAGCCTTGAAAATGCAACTGGAACCCAAAAACTGTGGGCAATAACTCATGAAAATGGACATAAACACGAAAATGACGAGTTTTTGGTCATAACTCTCAAGCATATATCTGGTCGTAAGTTCGTTGTAAATCGCCCTAGAACTCCAAAATTGTGGGCAATAGCTCTTGAAAACGGTCATAAAACGCGAAAACGAAGAGTTTTTTGTCATATCTCTCAAACATGTAAGGGTTCTTACGAGGAATGCAAATCCGCCTGCAACCCAAAAATTGTGGGCAATAACTCACGAAAATGATCATAAAACACAAAAAACGACGAGTTTTTTGTCATAACTCTCTAACATGTATCGGGTCTTAAGGTTGATGTAAAGCACCTTAGAACCATAAAAATGTGAGAAATAGCTCATGCAAACAGCCATAAAACGCGAAAACTGTGAGTTTTGTGTCATATGTTTCCAACATGTATCAGGTCTTAAGGTCGTTGTAAATCGCCCTAGAACCCCTAAATAGTGGGCAATAGCTCATGAAAACGGCCATAAAACACGAAAACTACGATTTTTTAGTCATATATCTCAAACATGCAATGGGTCTTACAGGCTTTGCAAATCCAACTGGAACCCAAAAATTGTTGGCACTAACTCATAAAAATGGCCATAAACACAAAAACGACGAGTTATTGGTCATATCTCTCAAACATGTATCGGGTCTCAAGGTCGATCTAAATCGCCCTAGAACCCCAAAACTCTGGGAAATAGCTCATGAAAACGGCCATAAATTGGGAAAACTATGAGTTTTTAGTCATATATATCAAACATGGAACGGGTCTTACAGGCCTTGAAAATGCAACTGGAACCCAAAAACTGTGGGCAATAACTCATGAAAATGGACATAAACACGAAAATGACGAGTTTTTGGCCATAACTCTCAAGCATATATCTGGTCGTAAGGTCGTTGTAAATCGCCCTAGAACACCAAAATCGTGGGCAATAGCTCTTGAAAATGGTTATAAAACGCGAAAACGGCGAGTTTTTTTGTCATATCTCTCAAACATGTAAGGGTTCTTACGAGGCATGCAAATCCGCCTGGAACCCAAAAATTGTGGGCAATAACTCATGAAAATGATCATAAAACACAAAACGACGAGTTTTTTGTCATAACTCTCTAACATGTATCGGGTCTTAAGGTTGATGTAAAGCACCCTAGAACCATAAGACTACGGGAAATAGCTCATGCAAACAGCCATAAAACGCGAAAACTGTGAGTTTTGGGTCATATCTTTGCACCATGTATCAGGTCTTAAGGTTGTTGTAAATCGCCCTAGAACACCTAAACAGTGGGCAATTGCTCATGAAAACGGCCATAAAACACGAAAACTATGATTTTTTAGTCATATATCTCTAACATGTAATGGGTCTTACAGGGCTTGCAAATCCAACTGGAACCCAAAAATTGTTGGCACTAACTCATAAAAATGGCCATAAACACAAAAACGACGAGTTTTTGGTCATATCTCTCAAACATGTATCGGGTCTCAAGATCGATGTAAATCGCCCGAGAACCCCAAAACTATGGGAAATAGCTCATAAAAACGACCATAAATCGGGAAAACTACGAGTTTTTTAGTCATATATATCAAACATGTAACGGGTCTTACAGGCCTTGAAAATGCAACTTGAACCCAAAAATTGTGGACAATGACTCATGAAAATGGACATAAACACGAAAATGACGAGTTTTTGGTAATACCTCTCAAGCATATATCTGGTCGTAAGGTCGTTGTAAATCGCCCTAGAACCCCAAAACTGTAGGCAATACCTCTTGAAAACGGTCATAACACACGAAAACGACGAGTTTTTGTCATATCTCTCAAACATATAAGCGTTCTTACGAGGCATGCAAATCCGCCTGGAACCCAAAAATTATGGGCAATAACTCATGAAAATGATCATAAAACACAAAAACGACGATTTTTTTGTCATATCTCTCTAACATGTATCGGTTCTTAAGGTCGTTGTAAATCGCCCTAGAACCCCTAAATTGTTGGCACTAACTCATAAAAATGGCCATAAACACAAAAACGACGAGTTATTGGTCATATCTCTCAAACATGTATCGGGTCTCAAGGTCGATCTAAATCGCCCTAGAACCCCAAAACTCTGGGAAATAGCTCATGAAAACGGCCATAAATCGGGAAAACTACCAGTTCTTTAGTCATCTATATCAAACATGTAACGGGTCTTACAAGCCTTGAAAATGCAACTGGAACCCAAAAACTGTGGGCAATAACTCATGAAAATGGACATAAACACGAAAATGACGAGTTTTTGGTCATAACTCTCAAGCATATATCTGGTCGTAAGTTCGTTGTAAATCGCCCTAGAACTCCAAAATTGTGGGCAATAGCTCTTGAAAACGGTCATAAAACGCGAAAACGAAGAGTTTTTTGTCATATCTCTCAAACATGTAAGGGTTCTTACGAGGAATGCAAATCCGCCTGCAACCCAAAAATTGTGGGCAATAACTCACGAAAATGATCATAAAACACAAAAAACGACGAGTTTTTTGTCATAACTCTCTAACATGTATCGGGTCTTAAGGTTGATGTAAAGCACCTTAGAACCATAAAAATGTGAGAAATAGCTCATGCAAACAGCCATAAAACGCGAAAACTGTGAGTTTTGTGTCATATGTTTCCAACATGTATCAGGTCTTAAGGTCGTTGTAAATCGCCCTAGAACCCCTAAATAGTGGACAATAGCTCATGAAAACGGCCATAAAACACGAAAACTACGATTTTTTAGTCATATATCTCAAACATGCAATGGGTCTTACAGGCTTTGCAAATCCAACTGGAACCCAAAAATTGTTGGCACTAACTCATACAAATGGTCGTAAACACAAAAACGACGAGTTATTGGTCATATTTCTCAAACATGTATCGGGTCTCAAGGTCGTTGTAAATCGCCCTAGAACCCCAAAACTGTCGGAAATAGCTCATGAAAACTGCCATAAATCGGGAAAACAACGAGTTTTTAGTCATATATATCAAACATGTAACGGGTCTTACAGGCCTTGAAAATGCAACTGGAACCCAAAAACTGTGGGCAATAACTCATGAAAATGGACATAAACACGAAAATGACGAGTTTTTGGTCATAACTCTCAAGCATATATCTGGTCGTAAGTTCGTTGTAAATCGCCCTAGAACCCCAAAATTGTGGGCAATAGCTCTTGAAAACGGTCATAAAACGCGAAAACGAAGAGTTTTTTGTCATATCTCTCAAACATGTAAGGGTTCTTACGAGGAATGCAAATCCGCCTGCAACCCAAAAATTGTGGGCAATAACTCACGAAAATGATCATAAAACACAAAAACGACGAGTTTTTTTGTCATAACTCTCTAACATTTATCGGGTCTTAAGGTTGATGTAAAGCACCTTAGAACCATAAAAATGTGAGAAATAGCTCATAAAACGCGAAAACTGTGAGTTTTGTGTCATATGTTTCCAACATGTATCAGGTCTTAAGGTCGTTGTAAATCGCCCTAGAACACCTAAACAGTGGGCAATTGCTCATGAAAACGGCCATAAAACACGAAAACTACGATTTTTTAGTCATATATCTCAAACATGCAATGGGTCTTACAGGCTTTGCAAATCCAACTGGAACCCAAAAATTGTTGGCACTAACTCATACAAATGGTCGTAAACACAAAAACGACGAGTTATTGGTCATATTTCTCAAACATGTATCGGGTCTCAAGGTCGTTGTAAATCGCCCTAGAACCCCAAAACTGTCGGAAATAGCTCATGAAAACTGCCATAAATCGGGAAAACAACGAGTTTTTAGTCATATATATCAAACATGTAACGGGTCTTACAGGCCTTGAAAATGCAACTGGAACCCAAAAACTGTGGGCAATAACTCATGAAAATGGACATAAACACGAAAATGACGAGTTTTTGGTCATATCTCTCAAGCATATATCTGGTCGTAAGGTCGTTGTAAATCTCCCTAGAACCCCAAAATTGTGGGCCATAGCTCTTGAAAACGGTCATAAAACACGAAAACGACGAGTTTTTTGTCATATCTCTCAAACATGTAAGGGTTCTTACGAGGCATGCAAATCGGCCTGGAATCAAAAAATTGTGGGCAATAACTCATGAAAATGATCATAAAACACAAAAACAACGAGTTTTTTTGTCATAACTCTCTAACATGTATCGGGTCTTAAGGTCGTTGTAAATCGCCCTAGAACCATAAAATTGTGGGCAATAGCTCATGAAAACAGCCATATAATGCGAAAAAGGCGAGTTTCTGGTCATATCTCTCAAATATGTAAGGGTTCTTACGAGGCATGCAAATCCGCCTAGAACCCAAAAACTGTGGGCAATAACTAATGAAAATGACCATAAAACACAAAAACGACGAGTTTTTGGCCATAACTATCTAACATGTATCGGGTCTTAAGGTTGCCTTAAATCGCCCTAGAACCATAAAAATGTGGGCAATAGCTCATGAAAACCGCCATAAAACGCGAAAACTACGAGTTTTGGGTCATATCTTTGCAACATATACCAAGTCTTAAGGTCGTTGTAAATCGCCCTAGAACCCCTAAATAGTGGGCAATAGCTCATGAAAACGGCCATAAAACACGAAAACTACGATTTTTTAGTCATATATTACAAACATGTAACGGGTCTTACAGGCCTTGCAAATCCAACTCGAACCCAAAAACTATGGGCACTAACTCATAAAAATGGCCGTAAACACGAAAACAATGAGTTATTAGTCATATCAATCAAACATGTATCGAGTCTCATGGTCAATGTAAATCGCCTTGGAACCCCAAAACTGTGGGAAATAGTTCATGAAAACGGCCAAAAATCGGGAAAACTACGAGTTTTTTAGTCATATATCTCAAACATGTCACGGGTCTTACAGGCCTTGAAAATCCAACTGGAACCCAAAAACTATGGGCAATAACTCATGAAAATGGCCATAAACACGAAAACGACGAGTTTTTGGTCATAACTCTCAAGCATATATCTGGTCGTAAGGTCGTTGTAAATCGCCCTAGAACCCCAAAACTGTGGGCAATAGCTCATGAAAACGGTCATAACACGCGAAAACGACGAGTTTCTGGTCATATCTCTCAAACATGTAAGGGTTCTTACGAGGCATGCAAATCCGCCTGGAACTCATGAAAATGATCGTAAAACACGAAAACGACGAGTTTTTGGTCATAACTCTCTAACATTTATCGGGTCTTAAGGTTGTTGTAAATCTCCCTAGAACCATAAAACCGCGGGAAATAGCTCATGCAACAGACATAAAACGCGAAAACTATGAGTTTTGTGTCATATCTTTGCAACATGTATCAGGTCTTAAGGTTGTTGTAAATCACCCTATAACACCTAAACTATGGGCAATTTCTCATGAAAACGGCCATAAAACACGAAAACTATGATTTTTTAGTCATATATCTCAAACATGTAATGGGTCTTACAGGCCTTGCAAATCCAACTGGAACCCAAAAATTGTTGGCACTAACTCATAAAAATGGCCATAAACACAAAAACGACAAGTTATTGGTCATATCTCTCAAACATGTATCGGGTCTCAAGATCGATGTAAATCGCCCGAGAACCCCAAAACTTTGGGAAATAGCTCATAAAAACGACCATAAATCGGGAAAACTACGAGTTTTTTAGTCATATATATCAAACATGTAACGGGTCTTACAGGCCTTGAAAATGCAACTGGAACCCAAAAATTGTGGGCAATGACTCATGAAAATGGACATAAACACGAAAATGACGAGTTTTTGGTAATACCTCTCAAGCATATATCTGGTCGTAAGGTCATTGTAAATCGCCCTAGAACCCCAAAACTGTAGGCAATACCTCTTGAAAACGGTCATAACACACGAAAACGACGAGTTTTTGTCATATCTCTCAAACATATAAGCGTTCTTACGAGGCATGCAAATCCGCCTGGAACCCAAAAATTATGGGCAATAACTCATGAAAATGATCATAAAACACAAAAACGACGATTTTTTTTGTCATATCTCTCTAACATGTATCGGTTCTTAAGGTCGTTGTAAATCGCCCTAGAACCCCTAAATTGTTGGCACTAACTCATAAAAATGGCCATAAACACAAAAACGACGAGTTATTGGTCATATCTCTCAAACATGTATCGGGTCTCAAGGTCGATCTAAATCGCCCTAGAACCCCAAAACTCTGGGAAATAGCTCATGAAAACGGCCATAAATCGGGAAAACTACCAGTTTTTTAGTCATCTATATCAAACATGTAACGGGTCTTACAAGCCTTGAAAATGCAACTGGAACCCAAAAACTGTGGGCAATAACTCATGAAAATGGACATAAACACGAAAATGACGAGTTTTTGGTCATAACTCTCAAGCATATATCTGGTCGTAAGTTCGTTGTAAATCGCCCTAGAACCCCAAAATTGTGGGCAATAGCTCTTGAAAACGGTCATAAAAGCAGCAGCGAAGAGTTTTTGTCATATCTCTCAAACATGTAAGGGTTCTTACGAGGAATGCAAATCACGCAACCCAAAATTATGGGCAATAACTCACGAAAATGATCTTAAAACACAAAAACGACGAGTTTTTTTGTCATAACTCTCTAACATGTATCGGGTCTTAAGGTTGATGTAAAGCACCTTAGAACCATAAAAATGTGAGAAATAGCTCATGCAAACAGCCATAAAACGCGAAAACTGTGAGTTTTGTGTCATATGTTTCCAACATGTATCAGGTCTTAAGGTCGTTGTAAATCGCCCTAGAACACCTAAACAGTGGGCAATTGCTCATGAAAACGGCCATAAAACACGAAAACTACGATTTTTTAGTCAAATATCTCAAACATGCAATGGGTCTTACAGGCTTTGCAAATCCAACTGGAACCCAAAAATTGTTGGCACTAACTCATACAAATGGTCGTAAACACAAAAACGACGAGTTATTGGTCATATCTCTCAAACATGTATCGGGTCTCAAGGTCGTTGTAAATCGCCCTAGGACCCCAAAACTGTCGGAAATAGCTCATGAAAACTGCCATAAATCAGGAAAACAACGAGTTTTTAGTCATATATATCAAACATGTAACGGGTGTTACAGGCCTTGAAAATGCAACTGGAACCCAAAAACTGTGGGCAATAACTCATGAAAATGGACATAAACACGAAAATGACGAGTTTTTGGTCATATCTCTCAAGCATATATCTGGTCGTAAGGTCGTTGTAAATCTCCCTAGAACCCCAAAATTGTGGGCAATAGCTCTTGAAAACGGTCATAAAACACGAAAACGACGAGTTTTTTGTCATATCTCTCAAACATGTAAGGGTTCTTACGAGGCATGCAAATCGGCCTGGAATCCAAAAATTGTGGGCAATAACTCATGAAAATGATCATAAAACACAAAAACAACGAGTTTTTTGTCATATCTCTCAAACATGTAAGGGTTCTTACGAGGCATGCAAATCGGCCTGGAATCCAAAAATTGTGGGCAATAACTCATGAAAATGATCATAAAACACAAAAACGACGAGTTTTTTTATCATAACTCTCTAACATGTATTGGGTCTTAAGGTTGTTGTAAATCGCCCTAGAACCATAAAACTGTGGGCAATAGCTCATGAAAACAGCCATATAATGCGAAAAAGGCGAGTTTCTGGTCATATCTCTCAAATATGTAAGGGTTCTTACGAGGCATGCAAATCCACCTAGAACCCAAAAACGGTGGGCAATAACTAATGAAAATGACCATAAAACACAAAAACGACGAGTTTTTGGCCATAACTATCTAACATGTATCGGGTCTTAAGGTTGCCTTAAATCGCCCTAGAACCATAAAAATGTGGGCAATAGCTCATGAAAACCGCCATAAAACGCGAAAACTACGAGTTTTGGGTCATATCTTTGCAACATATACCAAGTCTTAAGGTCGTTGTAAATCGCCCTAGAACCCCTAAATAGTGGGCAATAGCTCATGAAAACGGCCATAAAACACGAAAACTACGATTTTTTAGTCATATATTACAAACATGTAACGGGTCTTACAGGCCTTGCAAATCCAACTCGAACCCAAAAACTATGGGCACTAACTCATAAAAATGGCCGTAAACACGAAAACAACGAGTTATTAGTCATATCAATCAAACATGTATCGAGTCTCAAGGTCAATGTAAATCGCCTTGGAACCCCAAAACTGTGGGAAATAGTTCATGAAAACGGCCAAAAATCGGGAAAACTACGAGTTTTTTAGTCATATATCTCAAACATGTCACGGGTCTTACAGGCCTTGAAAATCCAACTGGAACCCAAAAACTATGGGCAATAACTCATGAAAATGGCCATAAACACGAAAACGACGAGTTTTTGGTCATAAATCTCAAGCATATATCTGGTCGTAAGGTCGTTGTAAATCGCCCTAGAACCCCAAAACTGTGGGCAATAGCTCATGAAAACGGTCATAACTGCGAAAGCAGCGAGTTTACGGTCATATCTCTCAAACATGTAAGGGTTCTTACGAGGCATGCAAATCCGCCTGGAACCCAAAAATTATGGGCAATAATTCATGAAAATGATCATAAAACACAAAAACGACGAGTTTTTTTGGTCATATCTCTCTAACATGTATCGGGTCTTAAGGTCTTTGTAAATCGCCATAGAACCCCTAAATTGTTGGAAATAACTCATAAAATTGGCAATAAACACAAAAGCGAGTTATTGGTCATATCTCTCAAACATGTATCGGGTCTCAAGGTCGATCTAAATCACCGAGAACCCCAAAAGCTGGGAAATAGCTCATGAAAAGCGCCATAAATCGGAAAACTATGAGTTTTAGTCATACATATCAAACATGTAACGGGTCTTACAGGCCTTGAAAATGCACTGGAACCCAAAAAGCGTGGGCAATAACTCATGAAAATGGACATAAACACGAAAATGGAGTTTTGGCCATAACTCTCCAGCATATATCTGGTCGTAAGGTCGTTGTAAATCGCCCTAGAACACCAAAATCGTGGGCAATAGCTCTTGAAAATGGTTATAAACCGCGAAAACGGCGAGTTTTTTTGTCATATCTCTCAAACATGTAAGGGTTCTTCTGAGGCATGCAAATCTGGAACCCAAAATTGTGGGCAATAACTCATGAAAATGATCATAAAACACAAAGCAGCGAGTTTTTGTCATAACTCTCTAACATGTATCGGGTCTTAAGGTTGATGTAAAGCACCCTAGAACCATAAGACTACGGAAATAGCTCATGCAAACAGCCATAAAAGCGAAAAGCTGTGAGTTTTGGGTCATATCTCTCCACCATGTATCAGGTCTTAAGGTTGTTGTAAATCGCCCTAGAACACCTAAGCAGTAGGAAATTGCTCATGAAAAGCGGCCATAAAACACGAAAACTATGATTTTTAGTCATATATCTCTAACATGTAATGGGTCTTACAGGCTTGCAAATCCATGGAACCCAAAAATTGTTGGCACTAACTCATAAAAATGGCCATAAACACAAAAGCAGCGAGTTTTGGTCATATCTCTCAAACATGTATCGGGTCTCAAGATCGATGTAAATCGACCGAGAACCCCAAAACTATGGGAAATAGCTCATAAAAACGACCATAAATCGGGAAAACTACGAGTTTTTAGTCATATATATCAAACATGTAACGGGTCTTACAGGCCTTGAAAATGCAACTTGAACCCAAAATTGTGGACAATGACTCATGAAAATGGACATAAACACGAAAATGACGAGTTTTGGTAATACCTCTCAAGCATATATCTGTCGTAAGGTCGTTGTAAATCGCCCTAGAACCCCAAAAGCGTAGGCAATACCTCTTGAAAAGCGGTCATAACACACGAAAGCAGCGAGTTTTGTCATATCTCTCAAACATATAAGCGTTCTTACGAGGCATGCAAATCACTTTGGAACCCAAAAATTATGGGCAATAACTCATGAAAATGATCATAAAACACAAAAACGACGATTTTTTTGTCATATCTCTCTAACATGTATCGGTTCTTAAGGTCGTTGTAAATCGCCCTAGAACCCCTAAATTGTTGGCACTAACTCATAAAAATGGCCATAAACACAAAAACGACGAGTTATTGGTCATATCTCTCAAACATGTATCGGGTCTCAAGGTCGATCTAAATCGCCCTAGAACCCCAAAACTACGAAATAGCTCATGAAAGCGGCCATAAATCGGAAAACTACCAGTTCTTTAGTCATCTATATCAAACATGTAAGGTCTTACAAGCCTTGAAAATGCAATGGAACCCAAAAGCGTGGGCAATAACTCATGAAAATGGACATAAACACGAAAATGACGAGTTTTTGGTCATAACTCTCAAGCATATATCTGGTCGTAAGTTCGTTGTAAATCGCCCTAGAACCCCAAAATTGTGGGCAATAGCTCTTGAAAACGGTCATAAAACGCGAAAACGAAGAGTTTTTTGTCATATCTCTCAAACATGTAAGGGTTCTTACGAGGAATGCAAATCCGCCTGCAACCCAAAAATTATGGGCAATAACTCACGAAAATGATCATAAAACACAAAAAACGACGAGTTATTTGTCATAACTCTCTAACATGTATCGGGTCTCAAGGTAGATGTAAAGCACCTTAGAACCATAAAATGTGAAATAGCTCATGCAAACGACCATAAAAGCCTTGTGAGTTTTGTGTCATATGTTTCAACATGTATCAGGTCTTAAGGTTGTTGTAAATCGCCCTAGAACACCTAAGGTGGGCAATTGCTCATGAAAACGGCCATAAAACACGAAAACTACGATTTTTTAGTCATATATCTCAAACATGCAATGGGTCTTACAGGCTTTGCAAATCCAACTGGAACCCAAAAATTGTTGGCACTAACTCATACAAATGGCCGTAAACATAAAAACGACGAGTTATTGGTCATATCTCTCAAACATGTATCGGGTCTCAAGGTCGTTGTAAATCGCCCTAGAACCCCAAAACTGTCGGAAATAGCTCATGAAAACTGCCATAAATCGGGAAAACAACGAGTTTTTAGTCATATATATCAAACATGTAACGGGTCTTACAGGCCTTGAAAATGCAACTGGAACCCAAAAACTGTGGGCAATAACTCATGAAAATGGACATAAACACGAAAATGACGAGTTTTTGGTCATAACTCTCAAGCATATATCTGGTCGTAAGGTCGCTGTAAATCGCCCTAGAACCCCAAAATTATGGGCAATAGCACTTGAAAACGGTCATAAAACGCGAAAACGACGAGTTTTTTGTCATATCTCTCAAACATGTAAGGGTTCTTACGAGGCTTGCAAATCTTCTTGGAACCCAAAAATTGTGGGCAATAACTCATGAAAATGATCATAAAACACAAAAACAACGAGTTTTTTTGTCATAACTCTCTAACATGTATCGGGTCTTAAGGTCGTTGTAAATCGCCCTAGAACCCCTAAATTGTTGGCACTAACTCATAAAAATGGCCATAAACACAAAAACGACGAGTTATTGGTCATATCTCTCAAACATGTATCGGGTCTCAAGGTCGATCTAAATCGCCCTAGAACCCGAAAAGCGTGAAATAGCTCATGAAAACGGCCATAAATCGAGAAAACTACGAGTTTTTAGTCATATATATCAAACATGTAACGGGTCTTACAGGCCTTGAAAATGCAACTGGAACCCAAAAACTATGGGCAATAACTCATGAAAATGGACATAAACATGAAAATGACGAGTTTTTGGTCTTAACTCTAAAGCATATATCTGGTCGTAAGGTCATTGTAAATCGCCCTAGAACCCCAAAATTGTGGGCAATAGCTCTTGAAAAGCGGTCATAAAACGCGAAAACTACGAGTTTTTGTCATACTCTCAAACATGTAAGGATTCTTCTGAGGCATGCAAATCACTTTGGAACCCAAAAATTGTGGGCAATAACTCATGAAATGATCATAAAACACAAAAAGCAGAGTTTTTTTGTCATAACTCTCTAACATGTATCGGGTCTTAAGGTTGCGAAAAGCACCTAAACCATAAAAATGTGAGAAATAGCTCATGCAAACAGCCATAAAAACACGAAAGCAGGGAGTTTTGTGTCATATCTTTCAACATGTATAAGGTCTTAAGGTCGTTGTAAATCTCCTAGAACACCTAAGCGTGGGTACTCATGAAAACGGCCATAAAACACGAAAACTACGATTTTTTAGTCATATATCTCAAACATGTAATGGGTCTTATTGGCCTTGCAAATCCAACTAGAACCCAAAAACTATGGGCAATAACTCATGAAAATGGCCATAAACACGAAAACGACGAGTTTTTGGTCATAACTCTCAAGCATGTATCGGGTCTCAAGGTCGATGTAAATCGCCCTAGAAGCCCTAAACTGTGGGAAATAGCTCATGAAAACGGCCATAAATCGGAAAAACTACCAGTTTTTTAGTCATATATATCAAACATGTAACGGGTCTTATAGGCCTTGAAAATGCAACTGGAACCCAAAATTGTGGCAATAACTCATGAAAATGGACATAAACACGACAATGACGAGTTTTTGGTCATAACTCTCAAGCATATATCTGGTCGTAAGGTCGTTGTAAATCGCCCTAGAACCCCAAAATTGTGGGCAATAGCTCTTGAAAACGGTCATAAAACACGAAAACGACGAGTTTTTTGTCATATCTCTCAAACATGTAAGGGTTCTTACGAGGCATGCAAATCCGCCTGGAACCCAAAAATTGTGGGCAATAACTCATGAAAATGATCATAAAACACAAAAAGGACGAATTTTTTTCATAACTCCCTAACATGTATCGAGTCTTAAGGTTGATGTAAATCGCCCTAGAACCATAAAAGTGTGAGAAATAGATCATGCAAACACTCATAAAACGAAAACTATGAGTTTTGTGTCATATCTTTCAACATGTATTAGGTCTTAAGGTAGTTGTAAATTGCCCTAGAACACCCAAAGCAGTGGGCAATTCTTGAAAAGCGGCCATAAAACACTAAAACTACGATTTTTTAGTCATATATCCCAAACCTGTATTGGGTCTTATAGGCCTTGCAAATCCAACTGGAACCACAAAAACTTTGGGTAATAATTCATGAAAATAATGATAAAACACAAAAACGACGAGTTTTTTTTGTCATAACTCCCTAACATGTATCGGGTCTTAAGGTTGCTGTCAATCGCCCTAGAACCCCTAAATAGTGGGCAATAGCTCATGAAAACAGCCATATAATGCACGAGCGAAGCGTTTCTGGACATATCTCTCAAATATGTAAGTGTTCTTACGAGGCATGCAAATCCACCTAGAACCCAAAAAGCGTGGGTAATAACTAATGAAAATGACCATAAAACACAAAAGCAGCAGGTTTTTGGCCATAACTATCTAACATGTATCGGGTCTTAAGGTTGCCTTAAATCGCCCTAGAACCATAAAACTGTGGGCAATAGCTCATGAAAACCGCCATAAAACGCGAAAACTACGAGTTTTGGGTCATATCTTTGCAACATATACCAGGTCTTAAGGTCGTTGTAAATCGCCAAGAACCCCTAAATAGTGGGCAATAGCTCATGAAAAGCGGCCATAAAACACGAAAACTACGATTTTTAGTCATATATTGCAAACATGTAATGGGTCTTACAGGCCTTGCAAATCCAACTCGAACCCAAAAACTATGGGCACTAACTCATAAAAATGGCCATAAACTCGAAAACAACGAGTTATTAGTCATATCAATCAAACATGTATCGAGTCTCAAGGTCAATGTAAATGCCTGGAACCCCAAAAGCTGTGGGAAATAGTTCATGAAAAGCGGCCAAAATCGGAAAACTACGAGTTTTTAGTCATATATCTCAAACATGTCACGGGTCTTCAGGCCTTGAAAATCCAAGCGAAACCAAAAACTATGGGCAATAACTCATGAAAATGGCCATAAACACGAAAAGCAGCGAGTTTTTGGTCATAACTCTCAAGCATATATCCGGTCGTAAAGGTCGTTGTAAATCGCCCTAGAACCCCAAAAGCTGTGCAATAGCTCATGAAAGCGGTCATAACAGCAGCGAGTTTACGGTCATATCTCTCAAACATGTAAGGGTTCTTACGTGGCATGCAAATCCGCCTGGAACCCAAAATTATGGGCAATAATTCATGAAAATGATCATAAAACACAAAAGCAGCGAGTTTTTTGGTCATATCTCTCTAACATGTATCGGGTCTTAAGGTCATTGTAAATCGCCCTAGAACCCCTAAATTGTTGGCACTAACTCATAAAAATGGCCATAAACACCAAAACGACCAGTTATTGGTCATATCTCTCAAACATGTATCGGGTCTCAAGGTCGATCTAAATCACCCGAGAACCCCAAAAGCTGTGGAAATAGCTCATGAAAAGCGCCATAAATCGGAAAACTATGAGTTTTTAGTCATACATATCAAACATGTAACGGGTCTTACAGCCTTGAAAATGCAAGCTGGAACCCAAAAGCGTAGGCAATAACTCATGAAAATGGACATAAACACGAAAATGACGAGTTTTTGGCCATAACTCTCAACATATATCTGGTAAAAGGTCGTTGTAAATCGCCCTAGAACACCAAAATCGTGGGCAATAGCTCTTGAAAATGGTTATAAAAGCAGCAGCAATGAGTTTTTTGTCATATCTCTCAAACATGTAAGGGTTCTTCTGAGGCATGCAAATCCGCTGGAACCCAAAAATTGTGGCAATAACTCATGAAAATGATCATAAAACACAAAACGACGAGTTTTTTGTCATAACTCTCTAACATGTATCGGGTCTTAAGGTTGATGTAAAGCACCCTAGAACCATAAGACTACGGGAAATAGCTCATGCAAACAGCCATAAAACATGAAAACTGTGAGTTTTGGGTCATATCTTTGCACCATGTATCAGGTCTTAAGGTTGTTGTAAATCGCCCTAGAACACCTAAACAGTGGGCAATTGCGCATGAAAACAGCCATAAAACACGAAAACTATGATTTTTTAGTCATATATCTCAAACATGTAATGGGTCTTACAGGGCTTGCAAATCCAACTGGAACCCAAAAATTGTTGGCACTAACTCATAAAAATGGCCATAAACACAAAAGCAGCGAGTTTTGGTCCTATCTCTCAAACATGTATCGGGTCTCAAGATCGATGTAAATCGCCCGAGAACCCCAAAACTATGGGAAATAGCTCATAAAAACGACCATAAATCGGGAAAACTACGAGTTTTTTAGTCATATATATCAAACATGTAACGGGTCTTACAGGCCTTGAAAATGCAACTTGAACCCAAAAATTGTGGACAATGACTCATGAAAATGGACATAAACACGAAAATGACGAGTTTTTGGTAATACCTCTCAAGCATATATCTGGTCGTAAGGTCATTGTAAATCGCCCTAGAACCCCAAAACTGTAGGCAATACCTCTTGAAAACGGTCATAACACACGAAAGCAGCGAGTTTTGTCATATCTCTCAAACATATAAGCGTTCTTCTGAGGCATGCAAATCCGCTGGAACCCAAAAATTATGGGCAATAACTCATGAAAATGATCATAAAACACAAAAGCAGATTTTTTGTCATATCTCTCTAACATGTATCGGTTCTTAAGGTCGTTGTAAATCGCCCTAGAACCCCTAAATTGTTGGCACTAACTCATAAAAATGGCCATAAACACAAAAACGACGAGTTATTGGTCATATCTCTCAAACATGTATCGGGTCTCAAGGTCGATCTAAATCGCCCTAGAACCCCAAAACTCTGGGAAATAGCTCATGAAAACGGCCATAAATCGGGAAAACTACCAGTTTTTTAGTCATCTATATCAAACATGTAACGGGTCTTACAAGCCTTGAAAATGCAAGCTGGAACCCAAAAAGCGTAGGCAATAACTCATGAAAATGGACATAAACACGAAAATGGCGAGTTTTGGTCATAACTCTCAAGCATATATCTGGTCGTAAGTTCGTTGTAAATCGCCCTAGAACCCCAAAATTGTGGGCAATAGCTCTTGAAAACGGTCATAAAACGCGAAAACGAAGAGTTTTTTGTCATATCTCTCAAACATGTAAGGGTTCTTACGAGGAATGCAAATCCGCCTGCAACCCAAAAATTATGGGCAATAACTCACGAAAATGATCTTAAAACACAAAAACGACGAGTTTTTTTGTCATAACTCTCTAACATGTATCGGGTCTTAAGGTTGATGTAAAGCACCTTAGAACCATAAAAATGTGAGAAATAGCTCATGCAAAACCATAAAGCGAAAGCTGTGAGTTTTGTGTCATATGTTTCAACATGTATCGTGTCTTAAGGTCGTTGTAAATGCCTAGAACACCTAAACATGGGCAATTGCTCATGAAAACGGCCATAAAACACGAAAACTACGATTTTTTAGTCATATATCTCAAACATGCAATGGGTCTTACAGGCTTTGCAAATCCAACTGGAACCCAAAAATTGTTGGCACTAACTCATACAAATGGCCGTAAACATAAAAAGCAGAGTTATTGGTCATATCTCTCAAACATGTATCGGGTCTCAAGGTCGTTGTAAATCGCCCTAGAACCCCAAAAGTGTCGGAAATAGCTCATGAAAAGCGCCATAAATCGGAAAACAACGAGTTTTAGTCATATATATCAAACATGTAACAGGTCTTACAGGCCTTGAAAATGCAAGCTGGAACCCAAAAGCGTAGGCAATAACTCATGAAAATGGACATAAACACGAAAATGGAGTTTTGGTCATAACTCTCAAGCATATATCGGTCGTAAGGTCGTTGTAAATGCCCTAGAACCCCAAAATTATGAATAGCACTTGAAAGCGGTCATAAAAGCGAAAGCAGCCGAGTTTTTGTCATATCTCTCAAACATGTAAGGGTTCTTACGAGGCTTGCAAATCTTCTTGGAACCCAAAAATTGTGGGCAATAACTCATGAAAATGATCATAAAACACAAAAACAACGAGTTTTTTTGTCATAACTCTCAAACATGTATCAGGTCTTAAGGTCGTTGTAAATCGCCCTAGAACCCCTAAATTGTTGGCACTAACTCATAAAAATGGCAATAAACACAAAAACGACGAGTTATTGGTCATATCTCTCAAACATGTATCGGGTCTCAAGGTCGATCTAAATCGCCCTAGAACCCAAAAACTGTGGGAAATAGCTCATGAAAACGGCCATAAATCGAGAAAACTACCAGTTTTTAGTCATATATATCAAACATGTAACGGGTCTTACAGGCCTTGAAAATGCAACTGGAACCCAAAAACTATGGGCAATAACTCATTAAAATGGACATAAACATGAAAATAGCGAGTTTTGGTCTTAACTCTAAAGCATATATCTGGTCGTAAGGTCATTGTAAATAATCGCCCTAGAACCCCAAAATTGTGGGCAATAGCTCTTGAAAAGCGGTCATAAAAGCGAAAACTACGAGTTTTTTGTCATACTCTCAAACATGTAAGGATTCTTCTGAGGCATGCAAATCACTTTGGAACCCAAAATTGTGGGCAATAACTCATGAAATGATCATAAAACACAAAAACGACGAGTTTTTTTGTCATAACTCTCAAACATGTATCGGGTCTTAAGGTTGCTGTAAAGCACCCTAAACCATAAAAATGTGAGAAATAGCTCATGCAAACAGCCATAAAACACGAAAACGGGGAGTTTTGTGTCATATCTTTCCAACATGTATAAGGTCTTAAGGTCGTTGTAAATCTCCCTAGAACACCTAAACAGTGGGTACTCATGAAAACGGCCATAAAACACGAAAACTACGATTTTTTAGTCATATATCTCAAACATGTAATGGGTCTTATTGGCCTTGCAAATCCAACTAGAACCCAAAAACTATGGGCAATAACTCATGAAAATGGCCATAAACACGAAAACGACGAGTTTTTGGTCATAACTCTCAAGCATGTATCGGGTCTCAAGGTCGATGTAAATCGCCCTAGAAGCCCTAAACTGTGGGAAATAGCTCATGAAAACGGCCATAAATCGGGAAAACTACCAGTTTTTTAGTCATATATATCAAACATGTAACGGGTCTTATAGGCCTTGAAAATGCAACTGGAACCCAAAAATTGTGGGCAATAACTCATGAAAATGGACATAAACACGACAATGACGAGTTTTTGGTCATAACTCTCAAGCATATATCTGGTCGTAAGGTCGTTGTAAATCGCCCTAGAACCCCAAAACTGTGGGCAATAGCTCTTGAAAACGGTCATAAAACACGAAAGCAGCAGTTTTTGTCATATCTCTCAAACATGTAAGGGTTCTTCTGAGGCATGCAAATCCACTTTGGAACCCAAAAATTGTGAATAACTCATGAAAATGATCATAAAACACAAAAAGGACGAATTTTTTTCATAACTCCCTAACATGTATCGAGTCTTAAGGTTGATGTAAATCGCCCTAGAACCATAAAATTGTGAGAAATAGATCATGCAAACACCCATAAAACACGAAAACTATGAGTTTTGTGTCATATCTTTCCAACATGTATTAGGTCTTAAGGTAGTTGTAAATTGCCCTAGAACACCCAAACAGTGGGCAATTCTTGATGAAAGCGCCATAAAACACGAAAACTACGATTTTTTAGTCATATATCCCAAACATGTATTGGGTCTTATAGGCCTTGCAAATCCAACTGGAACCCAAAAACTATGGGTAATAATTCATGAAAATGATCATAAAACACAAAAACGACGAGTTTTTTTTGTCATAACTACCTAACATGCATCGGGTCTTAAGGTTGCTGTAAATCGCCCTAGAACCATAAAACTGTGGGTAATAGCTCATGAAAACAGCCATATAATGCGAGCACGGCGAGTTTCTGGACATATCTCTCAAATATGTAAGTGTTCTTACGAGGCATGCAAATCCACCTAGAACCCAAAAACTGTGGGTAATAACTAATGAAAATGACCATAAAACACAAAAACGACGAGTTTTTGGCCATAACTATCTAACATGTATCGGGTCTTAAGGTTGCCTTAAATCGCCCTAGAACCATAAAACTGTGGGCAATAGCTCATGAAAACCGCCATAAAACGCGAAAACTACGAGTTTTGGGTCATATCTTTGCAACATATACCAGGTCTTAAGGTCGTTGTAAATCCAAGAACCCCTAAATAGTGGGCAATAGCTCATGAAAACGGGCCATAAAACACGAAAACTACGATTTTTTAGTCATATATTGCAAACATGTAATGGGTCTTACAGGCCTTGCAAATCCAACTCGAACCCAAAAACTATGGGCACTAACTCATAAAAATGGCCATAAACTCGAAAACAACGAGTTATTAGTCATATCAATCAAACATGTATCGAGTCTCAAGGTCAATGTAAATCGCCCTGGAACCCCAAAACTGTGGGAAATAGTTCATGAAAACGGCCAAAAATCGGGAAAACTACGAGTTTTTTAGTCATATATCTCAAACATGTCACGGGTCTTACAGGCCTTGAAAATCCAACTGGAACCCAAAAACTATGGGCAATAACTCATGAAAATGGCCATAAACACGAAAAGCAGCAGTTTTGGTCATAACTCTCAAGCATATATCCGTCGTAAGGTCGTTGTAAATAAATCCCTAGAACCCCAAAGCGTGGGCAATAGCTCATGAAAGCGGTCATAACACGCAAACGCGAGTTTGGTCATATCTCTCAAACATGTAAGGTTCTTACGAGGCATGCAAATCACTTTGGAACCCAAAAATTGTGGGCAATAATTCATGAAAATGATCATAAAACACAAAAACGACGAGTTTTTTTGGTCATATCTCTCTAACATGTATCGGGTCTTAAGGTCATTGTAAATCGCCCTAGAACCCCTAAATTGTTGGCACTAACTCATAAAAATGGCCATAAACACAAAAACGACCAGTTATTGGTCATATCTCTCAAACATGTATCGGGTCTCAAGGTCGATCTAAATCACCCGAGAACCCCAAAAGCTGGGAAATAGCTCATGAAAACGGCCATAAATCGGGAAAACTATGAGTTTTTAGTCATACATATCAAACATGTAACGGGTCTTACAGGCCTTGAAAATGCAACTGGAACCCAAAAACTGTGGGCAATAACTCATGAAAATGGACATAAACACGAAAATGACGAGTTTTTGGCCATAACTCTCAAGCATATATCTGGTCGTAAGGTCGTTGTAAATCGCCCTAGAACACCAAAATCGTGGGCAATAGCTCTTGAAAATGGTTATAAAACGCGAAAACGGCGAGTTTTTTTGTCATATCTCTCAAACATGTAAGGGTTCTTACGAGGCATGCAAATCCGCCTGGAACCCAAAAATTGTGGGCAATAACTCATGAAAATGATCATAAAACACAAAACGACGAGTTTTTTGTCATAACTCTCTAACATGTATCGGGTCTTAAGGTTGATGTAAAGCACCCTAGAACCATAAGACTACGGGAAATAGCTCATGCAAACAGCCATAAAAGCCTTGGCCTTGAGTTTTGGGTCATATCTTTGCACCATGTATCAGGTCTTAAGGTTGTTGTAAATCGCCCTAGAACACCTAAACAGTGGGCAATTGCTCATGAAAACGGCCATAAAACACGAAAACTATGATTTTTTAGTCATATATCTCAAACATGTAATGGGTCTTACAGGGCTTGCAAATCCAACTGGAACCCAAAAATTGTTGGCACTAACTCATAAAAATGGCCATAAACACAAAAACGACGAGTTTTTGGTCATATCTCTCAAACATGTATCGGGTCTCAAGATCGATGTAAATCGCCCGAGAACCCCAAAACTATGGGAAATAGCTCATAAAAACGACCATAAATCGGGAAAACTACGAGTTTGTTAGTCATATATATCAAACATGTAACGGGTCTTACAGGCCTTGAAAATGCAACTTGAACCCAAAAATTGTGGACAATGACTCATGAAAATGGACATAAACACGAAAATGACGAGTTTTTGGTAATACCTCTCAAGCATATATCTGGTCGTAAGGTCGTTGTAAATCGCCCTAGAACCCCAAAACTGTAGGCAATACCTCTTGAAAACGGTCATAACACACGAAAACGACGAGTTTTTGTCATATCTCTCAAACATATAAGCGTTCTTACGAGGCATGCAAATCCGCCTGGAACCCAAAAATTATGGGCAATAACTCATGAAAATGATCATAAAACACAAAAACGACGATTTTTTTGTCATATCTCTCTAACATGTATCGGTTCTTAAGGTCGTTGTAAATCGCCCTAGAACCCCTAATTGTTGGCACTAACTCATAAAAATGGCCATAAACACAAAAGCAGAGTTATTGGTCATATCTCTCAAACATGTATCGGGTCTCAAGGTCGATCTAAATCGCCCTAGAACCCCAAAACTCTGGGAAATAGCTCATGAAAACGGCCATAAATCGGGAAAACTACCAGTTCTTTAGTCATCTATATCAAACATGTATGGGTCTTACAAGCCTTGAAAATGCAAGCTGGAACCCAAAAGCGTAGGCAATAACTCATGAAAATGGACATAAACACGAAAATGACGAGTTTTTGGTCATAACTCTCAAGCATATATCTGGTCGTAAGTTCGTTGTAAATCGCCCTAGAACCCCAAAATTGTGGGCAATAGCTCTTGAAAACGGTCATAAAACGCGAAAACGAAGAGTTTTTTGTCATATCTCTCAAACATGTAAGGGTTCTTCGAGGAATGCAAATCCTTTGCAACCCAAAAATTGTGGGCAATAACTCACGAAAATGATCATAAAACACAAAAGCAGCGAGTTTTTTGTCATAACTCTCTAACATGTATCGGGTCTTAAGGTTGATGTAAAGCACCTTAGAACCATAAAATGTGAGAAATAGCTCATGCAAACGACCATAAAAGCAACTGTGAGTTTTGTGTCATATGTTTCCAACATGTATCAGGTCTTAAGGTCGTTGTAAATCGCCCTAGAACACCTAAACAGTGGGCAATTGCTCATGAAAACGGCCATAAAACACGAAAACTACGATTTTTTAGTCATATATCTCAAACATGCAATGGGTCTTACAGGCTTTGCAAATCCAACTGGAACCCAAAAATGGTTGGCACTAACTCATACAAATGGTAGTAAACATAAAAGCAGAGTTATTGGTCATATCTCTCAAACATGTATCGGGTCTCAAGGTCGTTGTAAATCGCCCTAGAACCCCAAAACTGTCGGAAATAGCTCATGAAAACTGCCATAAATCGGGAAAACAACGAGTTTTTAGTCATATATATCAAACATGTAACGGGTCTTACAGGCCTTGAAAATGCAACTGGAACCCAAAAACTATGGGCAATAACTCATGAAAATGGACATAAACACGAAAATGGCAGTTTTGGTCATAACTCTCAAGCATATATCTGGTCGTAAATTATGTAAATCGCCCTAGAACCCCAAAATTATGGGCAATAGCACTTGAAAAGCGGTCATAAAAGCGAAAACGCGAGTTTTTGTCATATCTCTCAAACATGTAAGGGTTCTTACGAGGCTTGCAAATCTTCTTGGAACCCAAAAATTGTGGGCAATAACTCATGAAAATGATCATAAAACACAAAAACAACGAGTTTTTTTGTCATAACTCTCAAACATGTATCAGGTCTTAAGGTCGTTGTAAATCGCCCTAGAACCCCTAAATTGTTGGCACTAACTCATAAAAATGGCCATAAACACAAAAACGACGAGTTATTGGTCATATCTCTCAAACATGTATCGGGTCTAAAGGTCGATCTAAATAGCCCTAGAACCAAAAAACTGTGGGAAATAGCTAATGAAAACGGCCATAAATAGAGAAAAATACCAGTTTTTAGTCATATATATCAAACATGTAACGGGTCTTACAGGCCTTGAAAATGCAACTGGAACCCAAAAACTATGGGCAATAACTCATGAAAATGGACATAAACATGAAAATGACGAGTTTTTGGTCTTAACTCTAAAGCATATATCTGGTCGTAAGGTCATTGTAAATCGCCCTAGAACCCCAAAATTGTGGGCGATAGCTCTTGAAAAGCGGTCATAAAAGCGAAAACTACGAGTTTTTGTAATACTCTCAAACAGGTAAGGTTTCTTAGGTGGCATGCAAATCCGCCTGGAACCCAAAAATTGTGGGCATTAACTCATGAAATTATCATAAAACACAAAAACGCAGAGTTTTTTTGTCATAACTCTCTAACATGTATCGGGTCTAAAGGTTGCGATAAGCACCTAAACCATAAAATGTGAGAAATAGCTCATGCAAACAGCCATAAAACACGAAAACGGGGAGTTTTGTGTCATATCTTTCCAACATGTATAAGGTCTTAAGGTCGTTGTAAATCTCCCTAGAACACCTAAACAGTGGGTACTCATGAAAACGGCCATAAAACACGAAAACTACGATTTTTTAGTCATATATCTCAAACATGTAATGGGTCTTATTGGCCTTGCAAATCCAACTAGAACCCAAAAACTATGGGCAATAACTCATGAAAATGGCCATAAACACGAAACGCACGAGTTTTGGTCATAACTCTCAAGCATGTATCGGGTCTCAAGGTCGATGTAAATCGCCCTAGAAGCCCTAAACTGTGGGAAAGAGCTCATGAAAACGGCCATAAATCGGGAAAACTACCAGTTTTTTAGTCATATATATCAAACATGTAACGGGTCTTATAGGCCTTGAAAATGCAACTGGAACCCAAAAATTGTGGGCAATAACTCATGAAAATGGACATAAACACGACAATGACGAGTTTTTGGTCATAACTCTCAAGCATATATCTGGTCGTAAGGTCGTTGTAAATCGCCCTAGAACCCCAAAATTGTGGGCAATAGCTCTTGAAAACGGTCATAAAACACGAAAACGACGAGTTTTTTGTCATATCTCTCAAACATGTAAGGGTTCTTACGAGGCATGCAAATCCGCCTGGAACCCAAAAATTGTGGGCAATAACTCATGAAAATGATCATAAAACACAAAAAGGACGAATTTTTTTCATAACTCCCTAACATGTATCGAGTCTTAAGGTTGATGTAAATCGCCCTAGAACCATAAAATTGTGAGAAATAGATCATGCAAACACTCATAAAACGCGAAAACTATGAGTTTTGTGTCATATCTTTCCAACATGTATTAGGTCTTAAGGTAGTTGTAAATTGCCCTAGAACACCCAAACAGTGGGCAATTGCTGATGAAAACGGCCATAAAACACGAAAACTACGATTTTTTAGTCATATATCCCAAACATGTATTGGGTCTTATAGGCCTTGCAAATCCAACTGGAACCACAAAAACTATGGGTAATAATTCATGAAAATAATGATAAAACACAAAAACGACGAGTTTTTTTTGTCATAACTCCCTAACATGCATCGGGTCTTAAGGTTGCTGTAAATCGCCCTAGAACCATAAAACTGTGGGTAATAGCTCATGAAAACAGCCATATAATGCGAGCACGGCGAGTTTCTGGACATATCTCTCAAATATGTAAGTGTTCTTACGAGGCATGCAAATCCACCTAGAACCCAAAAACTGTGGGTAATAACTAATGAAAATGACCATAAAACACAAAAACGACGAGTTTTTGGCCATAACTATCTAACATGTATCGGGTCTTAAGGTTGCCTTAAATCGCCCTAGAACCATAAAACTGTGGGCAATAGCTCATGAAAACCGCCATAAAACGCGAAAACTACGAGTTTTGGGTCATATCTTTGCAACATATACCAGGTCTTAAGGTCGTTGTAAATCGCCCAAGAACCCCTAAATAGTGGGCAATAGCTCATGAAAACGGCCATAAAACACGAAAACTACGATTTTTTAGTCATATATTGCAAACATGTAATGGGTCTTACAGGCCTTGCAAATCCAACTCGAACCCAAAAACTATGGGCACTAACTCATAAAAATGGCCATAAACTCGAAAACAACGAGTTATTAGTCATATCAATCAAACATGTATCGAGTCTCAAGGTCAATGTAAATCGCCCTGGAACCCCAAAACTGTGGGAAATAGTTCATGAAAACGGCCAAAAATCGGGAAAACTACGAGTTTTTTAGTCATATATCTCAAACATGTCACGGGTCTTACAGGCCTTGAAAATCCAACTGGAAACCAAAAACTATGGGCAATAACTCATGAAAATGGCCATAAACACGAAAACGACGAGTTTTTGGTCATAACTCTCAAGCATATATCTGGTCGTAAGGTCGTTGTAAATCGCCCTAGAACCCCAAAACTGTGGGCAATAGCTCATGAAAACGGTCATAACACGCGAAAACGACGAGTTTCTGGTCATATCTCTCAAACATGTAAGGGTTCTTACGAGGCATGCAAATCCGCCTGGAACCCAAAAATTATGGGCAATAATTCATGAAAATGATCATAAAACACAAAAACGACGAGTTTTTTTGGTCATATCTCTCTAACATGTATCGGGTCTTAAGGTCATTGTAAATCGCCCTAGAACCCCTAAATTGTTGGCACTAACTCATAAAAATGGCCATAAACACCAAAACGACCAGTTATTGGTCATATCTCTCAAACATGTATCGGGTCTCAAGGTCGATCTAAATCACCCGAGAACCCCAAAACTGTGGGAAATAGCTCATGAAAACGGCCATAAATCGGGAAAACTATGAGTTTTTAGTCATACATATCAAACATGTAACGGGTCTTACAGGCCTTGAAAATGCAACTGGAACCCAAAAACTGTGGGCAATAACTCATGAAAATGGACATAAACACGAAAATGACGAGTTTTTGGCCATAACTCTCCAGCATATATCTGGTCGTAAGGTCGTTGTAAATCGCCCTAGAACACCAAAATCGTGGGCAATAGCTCTTGAAAATGGTTATAAAACGCGAAAACGGCGAGTTTTTTTGTCATATCTCTCAAACATGTAAGGGTTCTTACGAGGCATGCAAATCCGCCTGGAACCCAAAAATTGTGGGCAATAACTCATGAAAATGATCATAAAACACAAAACGACGAGTTTTTTGTCATAACTCTCTAACATGTATCGGGTCTTAAGGTTGATGTAAAGCACCCTAGAACCATAAGACTACGGGAAATAGCTCATGCAAACCATAAAAGCGAAAGCTGTGAGTTTTGGGTCATATCTTTGCACCATGTATCGTGTCTTAAGGTTGTTGTAAATCGCCTAGAACACCTAAACAAGGGCAATTGCTCATGAAAACGGCCATAAAACACGAAAACTATGATTTTTAGTCATATATCTCAAACATGTAATGGGTCTTCTGAGGCTTGCAAATCCAACTGAACCCAAAATTGTTGGCACTAACTCATAAAATGGCCATAAACACAAAACGACGAGTTTTGGTCATATCTCACAAACATTTATCGGTTCAAAAGATCGATGTAAAGCGCCCTACAACCCAAAAACTATGGGAAATAGCTCATAAAAACGACCATAAATCGGGAAAACTACGAGTTTGTTAGTCATATATATCAAACATGTAACGGGTCTTACAGGCCTTGAAAATGCAACTTGAACCCAAAAATTGTGGACAATGACTCATGAAAATGGACATAAACACGAAAATGACGAGTTTTGGTAATACCTCTCAAGCATTATATCTGGTCGTAAGGTCGTTGTAAATCGCCCTAGAACCCCAAAACTGTAGGCAATACCTCTTGAAAACGGTCATAACACGAAAACGACGAGTTTTGTCATATCTCTCAAACATATAAGCGTTCTTCGAGGCATGCAAATCCGCTCGAACCCAAAAATTATGGGCAATAACTCATGAAAATGATAAAACACAAAAGCAGCGATTTTTTGTCATATCTCTCTAACATGTATCGGTTCTTAAGGTCGTTGTAAATCGCCCTAGAACCCCTAATTGTTGGCACTAACTCATAAAAATGGCCATAAACACAAAAACGACGAGTTATTGGTCATATCTCTCAAACATGTATCGGGTCTCAAGGTCGATCTAAATCGCCCTAGAACCCCAAAACTCTGGGAAATAGCTCATGAAAACGGCCATAAATCGGGAAAACTACCAGTTCTTTAGTCATCTATATCAAACATGTAACGGGTCTTACAAGCCTTGAAAATGCAACTGGAACCCAAAAACTGTGGGCAATAACTCATGAAAATGGACATAAACACGAAAATGACGAGTTTTTGGTCATAACTCTCAAGCATATATCTGGTCGTAAGTTCGTTGTAAATCGCCCTAGAACCCCAAAATTGTGGGCAATAGCTCTTGAAAACGGTCATAAAACGCGAAAACGAAGAGTTTTTTGTCATATCTCTCAAACATGTAAGGGTTCTTACGAGGAATGCAAATCCGCCTGCAACCCAAAAATTGTGGGCAATAACTCACGAAAATGATCATAAAACACAAAAACGACGAGTTTTTTTGTCATAACTCTCTAACATGTATCGGGTCTTAAGGTTGATGTAAAGCACCTTAGAACCATAAAAATGTGAGAAATAGCTCATGCAAACAGCCATAAAACGCTAAAAACTGAGTTTTGTGTCATATGTTTCCAACATGTATCAGGTCTTAAGGTCGTTGTAAATCGCCCTAGAACACCTAAACAGTGGGCAATTGCTCATGAAAACGGCCATAAAACACGAAAACTACGATTTTTTAGTCATATATCTCAAACATGCAATGGGTCTTACAGGCTTTGCAAATCCAACTGGAACCCAAAAATGGTTGGCACTAACTCATACAAATGGCCGTAAACATAAAAACGACGAGTTATTGGTCATATCTCTCAAACATGTATCGGGTCTCAAGGTCGTTGTAAATCGCCCTAGAACCCCAAAACTGTCGGAAATAGCTCATGAAAACTGCCATAAATCGGGAAAACAACGAGTTTTTAGTCATATATATCAAACATGTAACGGGTCTTACAGGCCTTGAAAATGCAACTGGAACCCAAAAACTGTGGGCAATAACTCATGAAAATGGACATAAACACGAAAATGACGAGTTTTTGGTCATAACTCTCAAGCATATATCTGGTCGTAAGGTCGCTGTAAATCGCCCTAGAACCCCAAAATTATGGGCAATAGCACTTGAAAACGGTCATAAAACGCGAAAACGACGAGTTTTTTGTCATATCTCTCAAACATGTAAGGGTTCTTACGAGGCTTGCAAATCTTCTTGGAACCCAAAAATTGTGGGCAATAACTCATGAAAATGATCATAAAACACAAAAACAACGAGTTTTTTTGTCATAACTCTCAAACATGTATCAGGTCTTAAGGTCGTTGTAAATCGCCCTAGAACCCCTAAATTGTTGGCACTAACTCATAAAAATGGCCATAAACACAAAAACGACGAGTTATTGGTCATATCTCTCAAACATGTATCGGGTCTCAAGGTCGATCTAAATCGCCCTAGAACCCAAAAACTGTGGGAAATAGCTCATGAAAACGGCCATAAATCGAGAAAACTACCAGTTTTTAGTCATATATATCAAACATGTAACGGGTCTTACAGGCCTTGAAAATGCAACTGGAACCCAAAAACTATGGGCAATAACTCATGAAAATGGACATAAACATGAAAATGACGAGTTTTTGGTCTTAACTCTAAAGCATATATCTGGTCGTAAGGTCATTGTAAATCGCCCTAGAACCCCAAAATTGTGGGCAATAGCTCTTGAAAACGGTCATAAAACGCGAAAACTACGAGTTTTTTGTCATACTCTCAAACATGTAAGGATTCTTACGAGGCATGCAAATCCGCCTGGAACCCAAAAATTGTGGGCAATAACTCATGAAATGATCATAAAACACAAAAACGACGAGTTTTTTTTTGTCATAACTCTCTAACATGTATCGGGTCTTAAGGTTGCAGTAAAGCACCCTAAACCATAAAAATGTGAGAAATAGCTCATGCAAACAGCCATAAAACACGAAAACGGGGAGTTTTGTGTCATATCTTTCCAACATGTATAAGGTCTTAAGGTCGTTGTAAATCTCCCTAGAACACCTAAACAGTGGGTACTCATGAAAACGGCCATAAAACACGAAAACTACGATTTTTTAGTCATATATCTCAAACATGTAATGGGTCTTATTGGCCTTGCAAATCCAACTAGAACCCAAAAACTATGGGCAATAACTCATGAAAATGGCCATAAACACGAAAACGACGAGTTTTTGGTCATAACTCTCAAGCATGTATCGGGTCTCAAGGTCGATGTAAATCGCCCTAGAAGCCCTAAACTGTGGGAAATAGCTCATGAAAACGGCCATAAATCGGGAAAACTACCAGTTTTTTAGTCATATATATCAAACATGTAACGGGTCTTATAGGCCTTGAAAATGCAACTGGAACCCAAAAATTGTGGGCAATAACTCATGAAAATGGACATAAACACGACAATGACGAGTTTTTGGTCATAACTCTCAAGCATATATCTGGTCGTAAGGTCGTTGTAAATCGCCCTAGAACCCCAAAACTGTGGGCAATAGCTCTTGAAAACGGTCATAAAACACGAAAACGACGAGTTTTTTGTCATATCTCTCAAACATGTAAGGGTTCTTACGAGGCATGCAAATCCGCCTGGAACCCAAAAATTGTGGGCAATAACTCATGAAAATGATCATAAAACACAAAAAGGACGAATTTTTTTCATAACTCCCTAACATGTATCGAGTCTTAAGGTTGATGTAAATCGCCCTAGAACCATAAAATTGTGAGAAATAGATCATGCAAACACCCATAAAACGCGAAAACTATGAGTTTTGTGTCATATCTTTCCAACATGTATTAGGTCTTAAGGTAGTTGTAAATTGCCCTAGAACACCCAAACAGTGGGCAATTGCTGATGAAAACGGCCATAAAACACGAAAACTACGATTTTTTAGTCATATATCCCAAACATGTATTGGGTCTTATAGGCCTTGCAAATCCAACTGGAACCCAAAAACTATGGGTAATAATTCATGAAAATGATCATAAAACACAAAAACGACGAGTTTTTTTTGTCATAACTACCTAACATGCATCGGGTCTTAAGGTTGCTGTAAATCGCCCTAGAACCATAAAACTGTGGGTAATAGCTCATGAAAACAGCCATATAATGCGAACGGCGAAGCCGGACATATCTCTCAAATATGTAAGTGTTCTTACGAGGCATGCAAATCCACCTAGAACCCAAAAACTGTGGGTAATAACTAATGAAAATGACCATAAAACACAAAAACGACGAGTTTTTGGCCATAACTATCTAACATGTATCGGGTCTTAAGGTTGCCTTAAATCGCCCTAGAACCATAAAACTGTGGGCAATAGCTCATGAAAACCGCCATAAAACGCGAAAACTACGAGTTTTGGGTCATATCTTTGCAACATATACCAGGTCTTAAGGTCGTTGTAAATCGCCCAAGAACCCCTAAATAGTGGGCAATAGCTCATGAAAACGGCCATAAAACACGAAAACTACGATTTTTTAGTCATATATTGCAAACATGTAATGGGTCTTACAGGCCTTGCAAATCCAACTCGAACCCAAAAACTATGGGCACTAACTCATAAAAATGGCCATAAACTCGAAAACAACGAGTTATTAGTCATATCAATCAAACATGTATCGAGTCTCAAGGTCAATGTAAATCGTCCTAGAACCCCAAAACTGTGGGAAATAGTTCATGAAAACGGCCAAAAATCGGGAAAACTACGAGTTTTTTAGTCATATATCTCAAACATGTCACGGGTCTTACAGGCCTTGAAAATCCAACTGGAACCCAAAAACTATGGGCAATAACTCATGAAAATGGCCATAAACACGAAAACGACGAGTTTTTGGTCATAACTCTCAAGCATATATCTGGTCGTAAGGTCGTTGTAAATCGCCCTAGAACCCCATAACTGTGGGCAATAGCTCATGAAAACGGTCATAACACGCGAAAACGACGAGTTTCTGGTCATATCTCTCAAACATGTAAGGGTTCTTACGAGGCATGCAAATCCGCTTGGAACTCATGAAAATAATCGTAAAACACGAAAACGACGAGTTTTTGGTCATAACTCTCTAACATTTATCGGGTCTTAAGGTTGTTGTAAATCTCCCTAGAACCAGAAAACCTCGGGAAATAGCTCATGCAATAAGACATAAAACGCGAAAACTATGAGTTTTGGGTCATATCTTTAAAACATGTATCGGGTCTTAAGGTTGATGTAAATCGCCCTAGAACACCTAAACTGTGGGCAATTTCTCATGAAAACGGCCATAAAACACAAAAACTATGATTTTTTTAGTCATATATCTCAAACATGTAATGGGTCTTACAGGCCTTGCAAATCCAACTGGAACCCAAAAATTGTGGGCACTAACTCATAAAAATGGCCATAAACACAAAAACGAGGAGTTATTGTTCATATCTCTCAAAAATGTATCTGGTCTCAAGGTCGATGTAAATCGCTCTAGTACCCCAAAACTGTGGGAAATAGCTCATGAAAACGGCCATAAATCGGGAAAACTACGAGTTTTTAGTCATATATATTAAACATGTAACGGGTCTTACAAGCCTTGAAAATGCAACTGGAGCCCAAAAACTGTGGGAAATAACTCATGAAAATGGACATAAAACACAAAAATGATGAGTTTTGGGTCATAACTCTCAAGCATATATCTGGTCGTAAGGTCGTTGTAAATCGCCCTAGAACCCCTAAATTGTGGGCAATAGCTCTTGAAAACGGTCATAAAACACGAAAACGACGAGTTTTTTGTCATAACTCTCTAACATGTATTGGGTCTTAAGGTTGTTGTAAATCGCCCTAGAACCATAAAAATGTGGGCAATAGCTCATGAAAACAGCCATATAATGCGAAAAAGGCGAGTTTCTGGTCATATCTCTCAAATATGTAAGGGTTCTTACGAGGCATGCAAATCCGCCTAGAACCCAAAAACTGTGGGCAATAACTAATGAAAATGACCATAAAACACAAAAACGACGAGTTTTTGGCCATAACTATCTAACATGTATCGGGTCTTAAGGTTGCCTTAAATCGCCCTAGAACCATAAAACTGTGGGCAATAGCTCATGAAAACCGCCATAAAACGCGAAAACTACGAGTTTTGGGTCATATCTTTGCAACATATACCAGGTCTTAAGGTCGTTGTAAATCGCCCTAGAACCCCTAAATAGTGGGCAATAGCTCATGAAAACGGCCATAAAACACGAAAACTACGATTTTTTAGTCATATATTACAAACATGTAACGGGTCTTACAGGCTTTGCAAATCCAACTCGAACCCAAAAACTATGGGCACTAACTCATAAAAATGGCCATAAACACGAAAACAACGAGTTATTAGTCATATCAATCAAACATGTATCGAGTCTCAAGGTCAATGTAAATCGCCCTAGAACCCCAAAACTGTGGGAAATAGTTCATGAAAACGGCCAAAAATCGGGAAAACTACGAGTTTTTTAGTCATATATCTCAAACATGTCACGGGTCTTACAGGCCTTGAAAATCCAACTGGAACCCAAAAACTATGGGCAATAACTCATGAAAATGGCCATAAACACGAAAACGACGAGTTTTTGGTCATAACTCTCAAGCATATATCTGGTCGTAAGGTCATTGTAAATCGCCCTAGAACCCCAAAACTGTGGGCAATAGCTCATGAAAACGGTTATAACACGCGAAAACGACGAGTTTCTGGTCATATCTCTCAAACATGTAAGGGTTCTTACGAGGCATGCAAATCCGCCTGGAACTCATGAAAATGATCGTAAAACACGAAAACGACGAGTTTTTGGTCATAACTCTCTAACATTTATCGGGTCTTAAGGTTGTTGTAAATCTCCCTAGAACCATAAAACCGCGGGAAATAGCTCATGCAACAGACATAAAACGCGAAAACTACGAGTTTTGTGTCATATCTTTGCAACATGTATCAGGTCTTAAGGTTCTTGTAAATCACCCTATAACACCTAAACTATGGGCAATTTCTCATGAAAACGGCCATAAAACACGAAAACTATGATTTTTTAGTCATATATCTCAAACATGTAATGGGTTTTACAGGCCTTGCAAATCCAACTGGAACCCAAAAATTATTGGCACTAACTCATAAAAATGGCCATAAACACAAAAACGACAAGTTATTGGTCATATCTCTCAAACATGTATCGTGTCTCAAGGTCGATGTAAATCGCCCTAGAACCCCAAAACTGTAGGAAATAGCTCATGAAAACGGCCATAAATCGGGAAAACTACGAGTTTTTAGTCATGTATATCAAACATGTAACGGGTCTTACAGTCCTTGAAAATGCAACTGGAACCTAAAAACTGTGGGCAATAACTCGTGAAAATGGACATAAACACGAAAATGACGAGTTTTTGGTCATATCTCTCAAGCATATATCTAGTCGTAAGGTCGTTGTAAATCGCCCTAGAACCCCAAAATTATGGGCAATAGCTCTTGAAAACGGTCATAAAACACGAAAACGACGAGTTTTTTGTCATATCTCTCAAACATGTAAGGGTTGTTACGAGGCATGCAAATCGGCCTGGAATCCAAAAATTGTGGGCAATGACTCATGAAAATGATCATAAAACACAAAAACGACGAGTTTTTTTGTCATAACTCTCTAACATGTATTGGGTCTTAAGGTTGTTGTAAATCGCCCTAGAACCATAAAACTGTGGGCAATAGCTCATGAAAACGGCCATATAATGCGAAAAAGGCGACTTTTTGGTCATATCTCTCAAATATGTAAGGGTTCTTACGAGGCATGCAAATCCGCCTAGAACCCAAAAACTGTGGGCAATAACTAATGAAAATGACCATAAAACACAAAAACGACGAGTTTTTGGCCATAACTATCTAACATGTATCGGGTCTTACGGTTGCCTTAAATCGCCCTAGAACCATAAAACTATAGGCAATAACTCATGAAAACCACCATAAAACACGAAAACGACGAGTTTTTGGTCATAACTCTCAAGCATATATCTGGTCGTAAGGTCGTTGTAAATCGCCCTAGAACCCTAAGACTGTGGGCAATAGCTTATGAAAACGGTCATAACACGCGAAAACGACGATTTTCTGGTCATATCTCTCAAACATGTAAGGGTTCTTACGAGGCATGCAAATCCGCCTGGAACTCATGAAAATGATCGTAAAACACGAAAACGACGAGTTTTTGGTCATAACTCTCTAACATTTATCGGGTCTTAAGGTTGCTGTAAATCTCCCTAGAACCATAAAACCGTGGGAAATAGCTCATGCAAACAGACATAAAACGTGAAAACTTTGAGTTTTGGGTCATATCTTTGCAACATGTATCAGGTCTTAAGGTTGTTGTAAATCGCCCTAGAACACCTAAACTATGGGCAATTGCTCATGAAAACGGCCATAAAACACGAAAACTATGATTTTTTAGTCATATATCTCAAACATGTAATGGGTCTTACAGGCCTTGCAAATCCAACTAGAACCCAAAAATTGTGCGCACTAACTCATAAAAATGGCCATAAACACAAAAAAGACGAGTTATTGGTCATTTCTCTCAAATATGTATCGGGTCTCAAGGTCGATGTAAATCGCCCTAGAACCCAAAAACTGTTGGCAATAACTCATGAAAATGATCATAAAACACAAAAACAACGATCTTTTTGTCATAACTCCCTAACATGTATTAGGTCTTAAGGTTGCTGTAAATCGCCCTAGAACCATAAAACTGTGAGAAATAGCTCTTGAAAACGGTCATAAAACGCGAAAACGATGAGTTTTGTATCATATCTGTCAAGCATGTAAGGGTTCTTATGAGGCATGCAAATCCATCTGGAACCCAAAAACTGTGGGCAATAACTCATGAAAATGATCATAAAACACAAAAACGACAAGTTTTTTTTATCATAACTTCCTAACATGTATCGGGTCTTAAGGTTGCTGTAAATCGCCCTAGAACCATAAAACTGTGAGAAATAGCTCATGCAAAGAGCCATAAAACGCGAAAACTGTGAGTTTTCACGTCATATCTTTGCAACATATATCAGGTCTTAAGGTCATTGTCAATCGCCCTAGAACCCCTAAACAGTGGGCAATAGCTCATGAAAACAGCCATAAAACATGAAAACTATGATTTTTTAGTCATATATTTCAAATATGCAACAGGTCTTACAGGCCCTGCAAATCCAACTAGAACCCAAAAACTGTGGGCACTAACTCATAAAAATGGCCATAAACACGAAAACGACGAGTTATTGGTCATAACTCTCAAACATGTATCGGGTCTCAAGGTCGATGTAAATCACCCTGGAACCCCAAACCTATGGGAAATAGCTCATGAAAACGGCCATAAATTGGGAAAACTACGAGTTTTTTAGTTATATATGATATATCATTGCAAATGGCTGATAAGTCAACTACTATTCCTATTGGTATATGTGAGGATGTTCCTGTTCAGGTGGCTCATAATTGTTTGGTTTTAACTGATTTTGTTGTGCTTGAAATGCCTGAAGATGATAATATGTCTATTATTCTTGGGAGACCTTTTCTTAATACTGCAGGTGCTGTCATCAATTGTAATCAAGGAAAAGTAACTTTTAATATGAATGACAAAGAGCATACTATCTATTTCCCCAAGAAGGTTTCTAAGAGCTTTTGTCTAAACTCCATTGAAAATATTGAGAGCATCAAGGTTGGAGAAATATATTGTCCCATTCCACAAGAAAGTTTTGAAACTATTATGATTGGGAGCATTTCTATCAGGTTTGAGGTAATATAATCACTTTGTCGAATGCAAAGTTTTGTTTCATATAAGATTGTTTTGGTAACAAGACCCGATCAACCTTGTTAACAAAAGGTTTTTAATGAATAAAACAATGTTTTCACTGTGGTTATACTTGCTCACTTTTACTTTTCTCCTTCCTAGTCTCTTGTTACCTTTGGTTTAGCTAGTTGTTTGCTTGTTAGAGTGTCTTAGAACTTTTGTAGTTTTGGGTTTTTGTTTGCTTTTGCTTCTTCTTAAAAAATCTTTTCTGCGAGAAAATCTATTTTCATACCCTGAAAGTTGGCCAAAAATAAAATTTCCCGAAAAATCCTAGAAAATTCATATTAATTTTTTCCTCGAAAAAAGAGGCAAAGGGACACCTGGAATGGCCCAGGGGGACCCACCAGGCCACCACACCCCCTGGTGGCGCGGCCAGCCCCAGGTGGCGCCTGGCCTAGGTGTGGCGCACCTATGGCCCTCCAAGTTGCCTCCTCCCAGCCATCTTCTTTCTATCTCCCGAAAAACACCGGAAAACTTTTTCAAGCTCAAATTCTTGCTATTCTTGCTCCCGATTTTTGATCTCCTTGCTCAGCCCATCTTTGCTGCTAATTTTTGGAGGGATTTCTCCTTGGTATGTGCCTCCTCTGCTTGTCCAATTAGATTTGTGATTGGTAGATTGTATCTTGAGTATTTTGCTTCTATAGGTGATAGGTTGTATGAGCTTGCATGCTTGTTCTATGCTTAGAGATTTTATTTTGATGCATGCTTAGCCCTCTAACAAGTTCCTATAGTAGTTTCTCATCATTTATCAACTTGGAAATCGCTTGGTTTGATGCTTGTCTAAAAATTTCAGAAAAAAGGGGTCATGGACAACCACACCTATGGTGAAATGTTTGAGAGTGATGCACCTAGAAGGACAAGGCCTTCAAGATCATCCTCCCGAGCTAGTCCCTCATACAATGAGGATCTCATTACACCGCGATTTGGCGACGAGGGAGATGAGGGGGATGCGCACCCTTCTACCTTTCCTTGTCCTACCTTTTTGTGGGTTGCTCAGATTCTCAATGATTTCCTAACCTTGGTTTGGAGGGTTGGACTAACGAGTTATATGCAGGATGAGAGTGTGCAGTATGATACGCTCACTAAAACCTTTGTGGAGAGTTCCTCTTTTTCTAACAGCCCGTTCAAACCAGATGTGTCTTTCAAAATTTATAACAGGTCTTACTCCATGACATTGAAGAAATTTTGTGAGATCCTGGGTATTGGTACGGCTGGGACGGTGAAGAAGATTCTAGCTCAACCAAGTGATTTGTTGGATCTCTATCGTGGGATAACGAATGATGATGACCGTAGAGCCCAACGGGGAAAGATAAGAAATATTCAACTCTGAGCTATCAGGTACTTTGCTTATTATCTTGCCACTAGTGTTCTTGGTAGGGAGAACACTACAATATTTCCAACTATCATTGGGCCTTCCTAGCTACTGCACTCAATAATGAAACTAGGTACAATCTTGGTTCTCTCATTGCTCGTCGTTTAGCTGCTAAGGGACCCATTTATTGGGGAATTATTGCTGCACATGTTGTTGCTGCATTAGACCTTGATGTTGATCCAAATGATACAGTTTTGGCTCCTCAGAGGCTTGATCTTGCTTCCATCAAAGCGCATCAATTTGTCACTGTTGGCTCTACCCGTGGAGCCTGGTTTCTAGAATGTTGTTTACTGACGGGGAAGAGAGAGATATTCCTCTGCCCCAAACCACTTTGTTCAGTATTTCCCAGGGACCTTTGTCACGCTCCAAGGAGAAGGACGAGAAGATGCGCATTCTTGGCTTCCATTTTTTTGAGGGTAAAACAGTAGGGTAAAGAACCCCACTGCAATTTTTATAAATCATAAAGAGTTACAAGTAGCAAATATTTACAAGTTTCAAGCCACCTCAAAGAGGGATAACACTATGGGCAACTATCTCCTGTCTAAATTATTGCTAATCCAATCTTTGAGGTCCTGGTAATACTTTTTCTTAATTCTACACAGGACCCATCTTAATTCCTGAGAAACAATAGCCCTCCATTCATCAAGGGAGGCATGCTTGTTATTGAAGATTTCATTGCTTCTGCACATCCATATGCCCCAAGCCCCAATAATAATGATTTCCATTGCAAAGGGGACTTTTAGGACACTTTTAATACTAGTCAATGCCTCGAAGAGATTTAGAACATTGTCTTGGACAGGACAAATTTCAGCCCAGCATGCTTTTGCAAAAGAACAGCCCCAAAATAAGTGAACTAGAGTTTCCTCACTCGTGCAACCATGGAACACACAATCATATGAATCCAGAATGAATATTTTCCTTTTCTTGGCTTCCATGGACACTATCAGGGGGGGCGCCCTCATACGACCCCTCTATGCACTACACAGGGGAGTCCGCGAGCTCATACCAGGACGAAGGGGCCTCCTCGTCGTATTACTGTCATATATCTCAAACATGTAACGGGTCTTACAGGACTTGCAAATCCAACTGGAATCCAAAAACTGTGGGCACTAACTCATAAAATGGCCATAAACATGAAAATGACGAGTTATTGGTCATATCTCTCAAACATGTATCGGGTTGGAATGGGATATTTACGGAATCCCCATGAATAGGATCAAACCTGGTCGATGTAAATCGCCCTGGAACCCCAAAACTGTGGGAAATAGCTCATGAAAACGGCCATAAATCGGGAAAACTACGAGTTTTTTAGTCATATATCTCAAACATATAATAGGTCTTACAGGCTTTGAAAATCCAACTAGAACCCAAAAACTATGGTCAATAACTCATGAAAATGGCCATAAACACGAAAACGACGAGTTTTTGTTCATAACTCTCAAGCATATATCGGGTCGTAAGGTCGTTGTAAATCGCCCTGGAATCCCAAAACTATGGGCAATAGCTCATGAAAACGGTCATAAAACGCCAAAACGACGAGTTTCTGGTCATATCTCCCAAACATGTAAGGGTTCTTACGAGGCATGCAAATCCGCCTGGAACCCAAAAACTATGGGCAATAACTCATGAAAATGACCATAAAATACGAAAACGACGAGTTTTGGGTCATAAGTCTCTAACATCTACCGGGTCTTAAGGTTGCTATAAATCGCCCTAGAACCATAAAACTGTGGGCAATAGCTTATGAAAACATCCTTAAAACGCGAAAACTGCGAGTTTTGGGTCATATCTTTGCAACATGTATCAGGTCTTAAGGTTGTTATAAATCGCCCTAGAACCCCTAAACAGTGGGCAATAGCTCATGAAAACGGCCATAAAATACAAAAACTACGATTTTTTAGTCATGTATCTCAAACATGTAACGGGTCTTACAGGCCTTGAAAATACAACTGGAACCCAAAAACTATGGGCAATCACTCATAAAAATAGCCATAAACACGAAAACGACAAGTTTTTGGTCATATCTCTCAAACATGTATTGGTCATGTTTTTATTCAAACCACACAAGTGTCGGGCAGTAATGAAGATTTAGACAACTTGAGGTGTGGTAAGAGGCTGGTAACAAACTCTATTTGTTTTAATTTTTGTACATATACTCATCATGGTGGGCATGCTTAGTCTGTTCATGTAAGGTGTATGTTATTTCTGGATGCTTAGTAGTTCTTTCTTTCTTGTGATTAGCTCCAGCTTGCTAATAGTTTGTAGCATGGCATATAAATGTTTGCTTGCATTGTTCTATTCATAAATTGGTATGATATTGTGGTATCCTCCTCTGAATGTTTCATGAGAATTGACTTGGCACATGCTCACGCATGCATATGACCAAACAATAGTCAGTAAGCCTCGATGATTTATTTTACCTTAGAGTTCTTGTATCATTTTCATGCCATGATTAGTTATATTTTATTGCAAGCATGATTATGACAGTTATTGCTTTCTCGTTTGTCGCTCCCTCTTTATTGCTAGCCTTTACTTGCACTGAGTATGAGCTCTACTTGTGCATCCAACTCCCCAAAACCAATATTGCCAATAGTGTCCACCATACCTACCTATTAGCATCATTTGCTATTCAGTGCATATTCATTATGCCTTGTTTTCTTCCAAATAAAATGTTTGACTATTTTGAGAAAGTTAGTTAGTAAAGATCTCACGAACTTGATGGAACACTTTATTCCTTACACTTAATAAATCTGAACCATTGTGACTATCCATGAAAGTTATATGCTTACAAATTATAGCCTGGGAATTAGCGGAACCATTCTGTCATGGAGAACGCTTTCAATACTTATGGATACATATTCAGTTGATATCATGCTCTTTTGTTTGCAGATATCGTCGGTGTGAAATAAAAGGGGAGCCTGTGAGTTCATGGAGTTATATATATGTGTTAGAGGAACGCCTGGGCCGCTAGCCTAAGCCACGCCTAATCATGGTGGAAACTTGCAGCAAACCATAATGAGCAATCTGTGAAGCATTGATACGTCCAAAACGTATCTATTTTTCCGAACACTTTTGCTATTGTTTCTCCTCTAAACTTGTGTGATTTGGATACAACTAACATGGACTGACGCTGTTTTTAGCAGAATTACCTTGGTGTCTAGTTTTTGTGCGGAAAATGAACTATCAGGAAAAATTCCGGAAAATATGCCAAAAATTATATTTCGCCAGAGTTCCATGGAGCCAGAAGACGAGACGGAGAAGCGGCCTAGGGGGCCACACCCCTGCCAGGCGCGGGCCCACCACTGGTCACGCCTAGGGGGTGCAGCCACCCCAGGCACCCCCTCGGCCTCCCTCTACGCCTATAAGTTTCCTCTTGACCTAAAAACCAAGGAGGGTTCGATAGTTTTCTAGAAATAATTCTGCTCTGCCGCCGCCACCAGAAACCAAGATTCGGATTCAGAAACTCTGTTCTGGCACCCTGCCAGGACGGGGAATTTGGAGAGGATCATCGCCATCGTCATCATCAACGCATCTCCATCAACCACCGATGTTTCTCTCATTCATGAGTGAGTAATCCCCCGCTGTAGGCTTGGGGATGGTAGGGATTGGATGAGTTCTATCATGTAATCGAATAAGATTGTTAGGGCATAGTGCCTAGTATCTCTATTAGTGTTATTTGACTTTTTTGCAACTTGTTGTGCTTAATGCTTGTCACTAGGCCGAGTGCCATGATCTTAGATCTGAACTTATTATTGAATCATTATGATAGTATTGTTTGTGATCTTATCTGCAAGTTGTGTACACATATCATTGTCCGGATCCAAAGGCCCCAAATGGACAATAATTAGGACAACCGAAGGGGATGGCTATGGTGTGAGGATCACATGTGTTCATGGAGTGTTAATGATTTTCTCCGATGCTCTATTAAAAGGAGCACCTTAATTGCCAGTAGTTCCCTAGAGGCCCTGCTGCCACGCAATGGATGTAAGATGTTGTGCAAGTTCTCATTGCGAGCACGTATGACTATATTTGGAGCACATGCCTAGGATTGTTTAGTACTTGGATGCTTGTTATTATTTATCTGCAATGCCCTAGATCTTGAAGTTACATGTTTAGACTCGTCCATGCAACGCCCGTCCATCCATCCCTATACCTACCGCACTCGAATCCTACTGTTACTGTTACTATTGATCCTGTTTCATTGTTGTTGTTGCTTTGCTGTTGCTACTACAAACTGTTGCTACTGATAAACTTCTGTGAGCAAGAACTATTTCCAGGTGCAGCTGAATTGACAACTCAGTTGTTAAGTCTTGCAAGTATTCTTTGGCTCCCCTTGTGTCGAATCAATAAATTGGGTAATACTACCCGCGAAGACTATTGCGATCCCCTACACTTTTGGGTCATCAAGACTATTTTCTGGCGCCATTGCCGAGGAGCATATCTTTATTTGTAAATTCACTTGGATCTATTATTGTTCACTGCTACTCCTTTCATCATGGGGAAGTCTCGTGATGGAAAGTTCCCTATTTTACCATCCACTATAAGAAGAGGTATAGTCCTAAACACCTCAGTTGCTCTTGATTCACCGTCTGTTATAAGTAAGCTTGTCACACTACCACCACATACTCATGCTACACACACTGCTACTACTGCTGAGTCTGAAACTGCTTTTGATGCTCATGATGTTACTTCTATTGTGCTTGATGCGAGTGGTTCATCGTGAGGAAGGAGTCTTTCCTTCCGTTTATCCATGCCATGAATTTATGAGCACTACTGGGATCCTCCAAGATTTCCAAACTATGGTTACAAATGCAGGGTTGGAACACTTTGTTGAAGGTGAACCATTCCAATATGTTAAGCTAACCATGGCTTTTTGTGTAGGACTTTCGGTTCACTTGGTCTACATCTAATCCCATGGTACATTACAAAATATATAATATACCTGTCGACCTGCCTTTTGCTGATTTCGGTGCAGCAATTAGAGTACCTCGGTGGGGATCTTGTGAGAAGATCAAGGAGAGGCCAAAGTCACTTATGGATTTATATGCTGAGATTTGCCAAGGTTTCGACTTGTCAAAGGAAAGTGGTAAAATTCGGAACATCCAGTTCCCAGCCATTATATATTTTTCCTATTTTATTACCAAGTGTGTTCTTGCTAGAAAGATTGCTAGGAAGTTATCTTCTTTTGATCTAGCTTTTATCGCAACTGCTCTAAATAGGAATAGATCTTATAGCCTGGGTGCTTTGATAGCTCACCGTCTCACAACCAACTGCGAGAAGGGTGGAATTTGTGGAGGTCTCATTGCTTCTAGGTTGCTAGCTTTCCATGGTTTAGAGCCTCACCATTCAGATTATCGGTTCCCCATAGAGAGGCTTGATCTCGAATCCATGATTCAGCATGGTTTTGTTTCCTTGGGGGATAATGTGAGAAGTTTACCATATGAATTATCTTTTGCCTAGCAAGGTCGGAAAAAGGGTAGGACTGAGAAAATAGTTTATTTGCCTGCACCTACTTTGTTTAATTTTGATAACAGGCAAGGATGGTCGCCCACGAAGGAAGAGTTTGACACGTATGTGGCGAAGCTCTCCCAGCAGGAGGAGAATGTTGAAGAGGATGCCGAAGACGATTCGGTTCAGCACTCCAACTTGGGAGAGTCTTCATACTAGCAGCCTTCTTATGATCGGGGCGCGTCTTCTTCTTCATCACAAGCGTCTGACTACGATCATTCCTATGATGACCCACCATCTTGGAGTTACTACACGCGCTATTGAGCCCCACTTAGGCCAAAAGCCTAAGCTTGGGGGGAGGTATACCGACGTCACGCTCATCTATATATCATGTTCGGTCGGTTCTTTGTATATCCAGTGTTTCGATTTCTTTTTGGTTATTGTTGCTTCTTTCTCAAAAACACAAAAATACCAAAAATATTTTCGTTGTTTATCTTGGTTTGTTTCTTCGCTTTGGTTTGCCTTAAAAGAAAAAATCCAAAAAGATTTTGCTTTTTTTGCTTCTTGTTTGGTTTGCCTTTTCTTTGTTTGGTTTTGCTTTGTTTGCTTTCTTCAAAAAATTGAAAACACCAAAAATATTTGGTGTTCTTCTTTGGTTTTGTGAGTTCTTTGCAGGGTTCAGCCGTCTTCAATGGATTTTGGTTTCATGTTATTATTCAAGTCACACAAGTAAAGGGCAATAATGAAGATTAAGACAACTTGAGGTGTGGTAAGAGGCTGGTAACGAACTCTATTTGTTTCATTTTTGTACATATACTCATCATTGTGAGCATGCTTAGTTTGTTCGTGTAAGGTGTATGTCATTATGGATACTTAGTAGTTCTTGCTTGCTTGTGATTATCTCCAGCTTGTTAATAGTTTGTAGCATGTCATATGAATGTTTGCTTGCATTGTTTTATTCATATTTTGGTATGACATTGTGGTATCCTCCTCTGACTGTTCATGTGAATCGACTTGGCACATGCCCACGCATGCATATGACTAATCAATAGTCAGTAAGCCTCGATGATTTATTTTGCCTCAGAGTTCTTGTATCACTTTCATGCCATAATTAGTCCTATTTTGTTACAAGCATGATTATGACAGTTATTACTCTCTCGTTTGTCGCTCCCTCTCTACTGCTAGCCTTCATTTGCACTGAGTTTGAGCTCTACATGTGTTTCCAACTCTCCAAAACCAATATTGCCAACTGTGTCCACTATACCTACCTATCAGCATCATTGCTATTTCAGTGCATATTCTATATGCCGTGTTTTCTTCCAAAATAAAATGTTTGTCCGTTTTGAGAAAGTTAGTTAGTAAAGCTCTCACGAACTTGATGGCACACTTTATTCCTTGCGCTTAATCCTGAACCACTGTGACCTATCCATGAAAGTTATATGCTTGCAAATTATATGCTGGGAGTCAGCAGAACCGTGCTGTCACGGGGAATGCTTTCAACACTTTTTTGGATATCTCATCCAGTTGATACCTTGCTCTTTTATTTGCGGATGTCGATGATGTCAAATGAAAGGGGAGCTTGTGAGTTCATGGAGTCTATACATTGTGTTAGAGAAATGCCTGGGCCGCTAGCCTAAGCCATGCCTAATCATGGTGGAAACTTGCAGCATCACTATAATGAGCATTTATGAAGCATCCTCAATAAAAAGCTATACACATAGTAAATAAAAAGATCGCTGAGATGCTCATTATCTGCTTGCCTTGTCATTTTGATCACGGGATAGCTCCTGTATCATGTGCAAGGGGTATCCTGTTGGCGGTTCTCTATGATATGCATGTATTTACAATGACAAGAACTTTCAGGTGACCAAAGTTGAGTAGCATGCGGAGCGGCCCTCGTACTCAAGGGACATGGGATTTCCAGTCTATGGTCTGTCAAGCATATAATTCAGAGTGGACCTCACTTTCACCTTAACCACATGAAGATGCCTATGATAGGGGCAATGAGAGCTCAAAGCTAATGAGTACCTTCCTTTCAGCATTGGGAAGCCTTTCAAATCTTTCAAAACCGTTTTCACAACATTGTTGAGTCACCACTTATTCTATGAGCACCTTCTTGAGAGCATAGTTGTCATTCTTGTGTTTGTTCCAAAACTTGGTTAATTATGTCATGACTTTGATGCTTGGACCTCTGATATCTTTACTTCTAGTCTTCATGTGAACTTCAGAGGTGCCTTGGCATTTATATTGTGCTCTTCAAACAAAGGCAAGTGAGATACCACTTTATCATACCTTACTATGAACACTGCAATGTTGCTTAATTTTATCTTTCATGCTACTTATTATTATTGAGTTGGTTTCTCTTCATAGCTTGCAATGATTATTGAGTAGACTTAGTTGCATACTCTTTATTATGAATTGTCTAAGCATCTACTCCTGTGCTGAGAATATTTACATCATATGAAGCAAATGTGTTCGTGAAAGTTCTTTTATCGCACTCAGTTTTCAACTGAATTGCTTGAGGATAAGCAATAAGCTAAGCTTGGGGGAGTTGATACATCCAAAACGTATCTACTTTCCCGAACACGTTTGCTATTGTTTCTCCTCTAAAATTGTGTGATTTGGATACAACTAACACGGATTGATGTTGTTTTCATCAAAATTACCTTGGTGTCTAGTTTTTGTGCAGAAAATGAACTATCAGGAAAAATCCCGGAAAATATGCCAAAAATTATATTTCACCAGAAGATCCACGGAGCCAGAAGACGAGACAAAGAAGGGGCCTAGGGGGCCCACACCCCTGCCAGGCGCGGGCCCACCACTGGTCGCGCCTAGGGGGTGCAGCCACCCCAGGCACCCCCTCGGCCTCCCTCTGCGCCTATAAGTTGCATCTCGACCTAAAAATCGAGGGGGGTTCGATAGTTTTCCAGAAAGAGTTCTGCTCCGCCGCCGCCACCAGAAACCAAGATTCGGATCCAGAAACTCCGTTCCGGCACCCTGCCGGGACGGGGAATTTGGAGAGGATCATCGCCATCGTCATCACCAACGCATCTCCATCAACCACCGATGTTTATCTCATCCATGAGTGAGTAATCCCCCGCTATAGGCTTGGGGATGGTAGGGATTGGATGAGTTATATCATGTAATCGAATAAGATTTTTAGGGAATAGTGCCTAGTATCTCTATTAGTGCTATTTGACTTTGTTGTAACTTGTTGTGCTTAATGCTTGTCACTAGGGCCGGAGTGCCATGATATCATATCTGAACTTATTATTAAATTATTATGATATTATTGTTTGTGATCTTATCTGCAAGTTGTGTACACATATCATTGTCCGGATCCAAAGGCCCCAAAGTGACAATAATTGGGACAACCGGAGGGGATGGCTATGGTGTGAGGATCACATGTGTTCATAGAGTGTTAATTCTTTTCTCGGGTGCTCTATTAAAAGGAGCACATTAATTGCCAGTAGTTCCCTAGAGGCCTCGCTGCCACGGGCTGGCTGGATAGAAGATGTTGTGCAAGTTCTCATTGCGAGCACGTATGACTATATTTGGAGCACATGCCTAGGATTGTTTAGTACTTGGATGCTCGTTATTATTTATCTGCAATGCCCTAGATCTTAAAGTTACATGTTTAGACTCGTCCATGCAACGCCCGTCCATCCATCCCTATGCCTACCGCACTCGAATCCTATTGTTACCATTACTGTTACTATTGCTCCTATTTTATTGTTGATGTTGTTGTTGCTTTGCTGTTGCTACTACAAACTATTGCTACTGATAAACTTCTGTGAGCAAGAACTATTTCCAGGTGCAGCTGAATTGACAACTCAGTTTTTAAGGCTTGCAAGTATTCTTTGCCTCCCCTTGTGTCGAATCAATAAATTGGGTAATACTACCTACGAAGACTGTTGTGATCCCCTACACTTGTGGGTCATCAAGCATCATCAATAAAAACCTATGCAAATAGCAAATAAAAAGATCACTGAGATGCTCATTGTCTGCTTGCCTTGTCATTTTGATCACGAGATAGCTCCTGTATCATGTGCAAGAGGTACCCCGTTGGCGGTTCTCTATGATATGCATGTATTTACGATGATAAGAACTTACAGGTAACTAAAGTTGAGTAGCATGAGAAGGCCCTCGTACTCAAGGGACATGAGATTTCCATTTTATGGTCTGTCAAGCATATAACTCATATTGGACCTCACTTTTACCTTAACCATATAAAGATGCCTATGATAGGGGCAATGAGAGCTCAAAGCTAATGAAACCTTACTTTCAGCATTTGGAACCTTTCAAACCTTTCAAAACCTCTTCACCTCCTGGTTGAGTCGCCACTTATTCTATATGCACCTCCTTGAGAGCATATTTGCCATTCTTGTGTTTGTCTCAAAACTTGGTTAATTATGTCATGACTTTGATACTTGTACCTCTGATATCTTTACTTCTAGTCTTCACTTGAACTTCAGAGGTGCCTTGGCATTTATATTATGCTCTACAAACAAAGGCAAGCGAGATACCCACTCTATCATACCTTATTATGAGCATTGCAATGTTGCTTATATTTATGTTTCATGCTACTTATTATTATTGAGATGGTTTCTCTTCATAGCTTGCAATGACTATTAAGTAGACTTAGTTGCATACTTCTTATTATAAATGGTTTAAGGATCTACTCCTGTGCTGAGAATATATACATCATTTGAAGCAAATGTGTTCGTGAAAGTTCTTTTATCGCACTCAGTTTCAACTGAATTGCTTGAGGACAAGCAATAAGCTAAGCTTGGGGGAGTTGATACGTCCAAAACGTATCTACTTTCCCGAACACTTTTGCTATTGTTTCTCCTCTAAACTTGTGTGATTTGGATACAACTAACACGGACTGACGTTGTTTTCAGCAGAATTACCTTGGTGTCCAGTTTTTGTGCAGAAAATCAACTATCGGGAAAAACCCAGAAAATATGGAAAAAATCCTATTTCACCAGAAGATCCATGGAGACAGAATACGATACGGAGTGGAGTCCTGGGGGGGCACACCTCCCTGCCACACGGATGGGCCCAGCCCGCGCCTGGAGGGGGTGTGGCCAGCCCAGGCACCCCCTCAGGGCTTCCTCTTCACCAATAAGATGCCTCTTGACCTAAAAACCGACGGGGGTTCGACGTTTTTCCATAAAGAGTTCCGCTGCGCCGCCACCACTAGAAACCGTGATTCGGAACCAGAAACTCCGTTCTGGCACTCTGTCGGGACGGGGAATTTTGAGAGGATCATCGCCATCGTCATCACCAACGCCTCTCTATCAACCATCTATGTTTCCCTCATCCATGAGTGAGTAATCCCCCACTGTAGGCGATGGGGATGGTAGGGATTGGATGAGTTCTATCATGTAATCGAATAAGATTGTTAGAGCATGGTGCCTAGTATCTCTATTAGTGCTATTTGATTTTGTTGCAACTTGTTGTGCTTAATGCTTGTCAATAGGGCCCGAGTGCCATGATCTCAGATATAAACTTATTATTGAATCATTATGATAGTATTGTTTGTGATCTTATCTGCAAGTTGTGTACACATATCATTGTCCGGATCCAAAGACCCCAAAGTGACAGAAATTTTGGACAACCGGAGGGGATGGTTGTGATGTGAGGATCACATGTGTTCACGGTGTGTTAATGCTTTTCTCCGGTGCTCTATTAAAAGGGGCAACTTAATTGCCAGTAGTTCCCTTGAGGCCCCGCTGCAACGGGCTGGCAGGACAAAAAGATGTTGTTCAAGTTCTCATTGCGAGCACGCATGACTATATATGGAACACATGCCTATGATTGCCTAGTACTTGGATGTTTTATCTTATTTATCTGCAATTGCCCTAGATCTTGAAGTTACATGTTTAGTCTCGTCCATGCAACGCCCGTCCATCTATCTCTATGCCTACCGCACTCATATCCTACTGTTTGCTACTACTGTTACTATTGCTACTGTTTTACTGCTACTATTACTTTGATGTTGCTACTACAAACTGTTGCTACTGATAAACTTCTATGAGCAAAAGCTATTTCCAGGTGCAGCTGAATTGACAACTCAATTGTTAAGGCGTGCAAGTATTCTTTGCCTCCCCTTATGTCGAATCAATAAATTGGGTAATAGTACCCTCGAAGACTGTTGCGATCCCCTATACTTGTGGGTCATCAGGGGACGATGCGGGGCTACCGCGGTGGCGCCGAGTGCTGGGTATGGGCGGCGAGAAGAACCGGCCACCTGGGAGTGTAGGGGTGGCCGTGGTGGTGGCTAGGAGTGTCAGTGGTTGCCGGCGGTGGAGGAGAGGTAATCTTTTTCTCAGAAGTGCTCGCGGACTCCTATATTTACTCCTCCGCGATACCGATGAGTGAATTTTTTTATCCAAAGACTTTTGAAGTTCGGTTAGGTCCGGTTAAAAAAGTAAAATGGCATCTTTTACTCCTCTAACCGGTTTTAGGGGATAATGCCCTAAAATTTGGATCATCCGTGCAGAGAATTGTGCGATCTTGTATATCGATGTACCCAAGCTTACATATGTGGGACCACAAGGTCAGTCGTTATATGTTGGACCACAAGGCCACATGGGTTCTGCGTAAGACCGTTAACCTGCGAAATATCATTGGTATACCGTCTTCGATTAATAGATCAGTGGTAGCTATTGTGGCGTATGTTTGATAAGATTTTTAACATATATAGTTGCGTGGAGCTGGAGATCATCACCTACAGGGTTTCCATGATCGTCGTTCAACTTAAGTTGAAGAAGGTCAGGGAATATCGTGGAAGCTTTTTTGGACGATTCCTATCATCCATTACAGACTTCTTTGCTGCTGGTAATTGCTTCTCTACATTATAGGAGTAGCCGGAATACGCTTATTTTGCATACATTCTTTACAGAATACCTCTACTAAAGTGTTTGTTAGATTATATTTACTTGCATATCAAGTTAGGGTTTAGGTCGGTGCGCTGCACCTCCTCCCCCCCCTCCTATATAAACCATTGTATTCTCTCATTGTATAATCATCAATTATTATTATTATCACAAATTTACATGGTATCGGATTAAGGTTAGATTCTAGGGCATGGCTCCCACGCCTCCCACCCCGCCGCCGCCCCCTCCGGGGTTCTTCAAGTGGTGCGCTGCCATGGCCGCCGTCGCGGCTGCCAAACCATCCACCTCATCCGCCCCACCTCCTATCGCCACCACCATCAACTTCGCCGATACAATCTCCGACATTACTCCATTGATTCCCATCACTTTAGATCTCCCCAAACACAACTACTACCATTGGAGGCATCTTTTTGAGGTGCACTTGGGCCGCTGCAACCTCATGGCGCACATCGACCCCAACATACCGCCGTCTCCCTCGGATCCCCGCTGGGTCAAGGATGATCTCATTGTGTCGTGGATCTACCAATGGTGAGCACCGAGATTTTCAATCTCATTTTCAGGGCTGCCACCAGCGCCGCCGCCCTTTGGGCAGCCCTCCGTCAGCTTTTTCAGGACAACGCCAACGCCCGTGTCAACACGCTCAACACAGAGCTTCGGAACACCACCCAGGGCGTCTTGCCCGTAGGGGTATACTGCCAGCGCCTCCAGACCATCGCCGATGAACTCTGTGAACTCGGTGATCCCGTTGAGGACAAACAGCTCATCAAGATCCTCCTCGTCGGCCTCAATCGGTAACCCGACAAGCGGCGTCCTTCATCCCCATGATGCGCGTCTCCTTCCTTTGCGAAGTCCGCTCCATGCTCTCTGGGCGACCGCCATGAACACTCAAGAGTCTCGCCCTCAGGCCTATGCTGCTGCTCCACGGCCTCCTGCACCGCCACCGCCTTCGGCGCCGCTTGCGCCTGTTCCACCGCCAGGTTAGCGCCCCAGCCCCAACTATAGGGGCAACCGGCCCATCTATCGGCCGCCTGCACCACGGCCTCCTCCAACAGCATCGGCTCCTCCACCTGCCCCGGCACCACCACCGGCTCCACCTGCAGCACCAGTTTGGCGATCTTCTCAGGACCCTTGGACTGGCATGGTTCAGGCTTGGCCAATGCCCTGGACCGCGCCCTCTCATTGGCGCGCCACCTGCCTACATGGTTCGTGGCGCCCGGCGTGCATCCTCATCTGAGCTCACGCCTCCTTGCACCACGGGTCCCTGCACAAGCTCATTACGCCGCTCCTTCACCGCCCATGTATGCTGCACCATCGCCGGCTCCCTATGCCTCGCTGATGCACTCGCCGATGCCCTTTGCTATGGGTCCTTATGGCTCTTCGGCACCGGTCACTTATAATCCTGGAGGCTACTACTCGCCATACTCCATGTACTCGACTCCTGCTGCACCGCCACCATCTGCGCCATGCACTGCTCCGTCATGCAGACTCCCTCTACCCCGAGCTGGGACCAAGCTGCGTTTCTACAGGCCCTGAATAATTTTGCTGCTCAAGGTAACTCAGGTACTGATTGGATTTTCGATTCTGGTGCTTCTAGTCACATGTCTTCATCGAATACTATGTTGTCAACTTTCATACCATCTCCTTTTTCATCCATTACATTAGGCGATGGTTCCTCCATACCAATTTCATGTGTCGGTCATACAAACCTTGCATCTTCCACTTCCAAACCACTCATACTTAAAGATGTCTTAGTTGCACCAGCCCTCATTAAAAATTTAATCTCTGTTCGTCGTTTCACCAAAGACAACCATGTTTCCATCGAATTTGATCCTTTTGGCTTGTCTGTGAAGGATTTCATGACCAAGGCGAAGATCGCTCGCTTCGATAGCTCTGGCGACCTCTACTCTGTTCATGGCGCTCCTGCGGCCTCGTCTCCATCATCCATGCTCGCCTCCGTAGATCTATGGCATAAATGCTTAGGCCATCCGAATAAAGCCACTTTATCCTCTCTACTCAGTGATTTTTCAATCCCTTATAATAAAGAGGTTCATAATTCCTCCGCTTGTGAGTTTTGTCAACAAGGAAAACATGTTCGTTTACCATTTGCGCATTCTATTTCTCATAGTACTTATCCCTTTGAACTTTTGCACTGTGATCTATGGACCTCTCCAACCGTGAGTCTCTCCGGTTTCAAATACTACTTAGTTATTTTAGATGATTTTACACACTTCGTTTGGACTTTTCCACTTAGCAACAAATCTGATGTCCACTCACTTTTTATCAACTTTAAAACCTATGTCAACACACACTTCTTTTTACCCATAAAATTTATCCAATGTGACAATGGAAAAGAATTTAACAACTTTGCAAACCGTAATTTCTTTCTCCAACATGACATTCTCCTTCGTTTCTATTGCCCTTACACTTACCCACAAAATGGCAAGGCTGAGCGATCACTCCGCACCATCAATGACATAGTTCGCACACTCCTCATTCAATCATCTATGCCCTCCACGTTTTGGGCTGAAGCTCTTAGAACCGCAACCTATCTTCTCAATATTCGACCATCTAGCACTAACCCAAACACCACACCTTTCTACTTCCTTTTTCTCTCTCACCCAAACTACACTGAGCTTCGCGTTTTTGGTTGCCTTTGCTTTCCCAATGTCTATGCAACTTCCCCAAACAAACTCTCTCCTCGTTCCCTTCCTTGTGTCTTCCTAGGTTATTCAGATGAACACAAGGGCTATCGGTGTTTTGATCTTGTGACCGGTCACATTCACATCTCTAGGCATGTCACTTTCGATGAAAACACCTTTCCTTTCGCCACTAGAACCCCTACATCTACTCCCACCACATCCACCCCTCGCTCAGCCAATTCCATAAAACCTCACTTTTTCGTTCCTAACCTGCCCTACAACCCTGCCACGGCTGTCCACTACCCTCCCTCGACCAATACCGCTCCCGATTCTCCGCCTTGCAGTGCTCCCTAACCCTGCCCGGCCGACTCGGTGCCTCCACAAACCCATCAAGACCGTGTCTCGACCACCCATAACCCAGTTTCCCGCCGCCCCAAAACTCCTCCCCGACAATCAAACTTCCCAATCCTCATCCTCATGCTTCTTTGCGTCCTCCTCCTCCATTGCCTTGGATGCAGCTCCTCCTTCACATGTCGTTCCCATTATCGCACCTACCAACGACCATTCCATGCGCACACGTGCCAAGTCTGGTTTTCGGCTTCCTCAAACACGCCTCAATCTTCATGCTTCTCCAACTCTCTCACCTCTTCCCAAAACATACAAATCTGCTCTTCTTGATCCGAACTGGTCCGCTGCCATGCGCGATGAGTTTCAAGCACTCCAATCCAATAACACATGGCAACTTGTTCCCCGACCTCCTAATGCAAATGTTGTTTCTGGAAAGTGGGTGTTCCGTCAAAAATTTCATTCTGATGGCACACTCTCTCGGTATAAAGCGCGTTGGGTTTATCGTGGGTTCTCTCAACAACACGGTGTCGATTACGACGAAACTTTCTCTCCAGTAGTTAAACCTAGCACCATCCGAACCATTCTTAGTCTTGTTGTTTCCTCTTCATGGCCCATTCATCAACTCGATGTAAAAAATGCTTTCCTTCATGGTTCCTTAACGAAGTCGTCTATTCTCAACAACCTTCCGGCTTTGAAGATTCATCTTTTCCTGATCATGTTTGCCTTCTCCAAAAATCTCTCTATGGCCTCAAACAAGCACCTCGAGCCTGGTTTCAACGTTTTTCTACCTTTATTCAAACTATAGGATTCATTCCCTCTCGTTCTGACTACTCTCTTTTTGTTTACCACTCTAACACCCAGGTTGCATATCTCCTACTTTATGTTGATGATATAGTTCTCACTGCCTCCTTCACAACTTCTCACTCATATTATTTCTCTCCTACAAACTGAATTCTCTATGTCTGATCTAGGTTCCCTTCATCACTTCTTAGGTATAGCTGTCACTCGTGATTCTTCTGGTCTTTTTCTCTCTCAACGTCAGTACTCTGTTGATCTCCTAGCTAGGGCTGGAATGTTAGATTGTCAACCATCTCGTACACCTGTAGATACTTCTTCTAAATTTTCCTCGGATGGTGATATTTTTCCTGATCCGATTCTATACCGTAGCTTAACTGGAGCCCTTCAGTATCTCACCATTACATGTCCAGAAATATCATATGTTGTCCAGCAAGCTTGTCTTTACATGCATGATCCAAGAGTCCCGCATTTTAACCATGTCAAACGCATACTTAGATATCTCAAAGGTACATTAGATCATAGTTTGCATATCAACCACTCATCACCCACATCATTGACAGCATATTCCGATGCAGACTGGGCTGGTTGTCCAGACACTCGTCGATCCACTTTAGGATACTGTGTTTTTCTTGGCAATAATTTAATTTCTTGGTCTTCAAAGTGTCAGCTTACGGTTTCTCGCTCGTCCGTAGAGGCTGAGTACCGTGTTGTTGCTCACGCAGTTGCTGAAACAGTTTGGTTGCGTCAGTTACTTGTTGAGTTACATCGTCCTATTGGTCAGGCCACAGTGGTATATTGTGATAACATTTCAGCTGTTTACATGTCTGAAAACCCAGTTCAGCATCGGCGGACAAAGCATATCGAGATTGACATCCATTTTGTTCGAGAGAAGGTCGCTTTGGGAGAAGTGCGTGTTCTTCATGTGCCTTCTACGGCCCAGTTCGCAGATATTTTTACCAAAGAACTTGCTACTACACCATTTACAGAGATTCGTTTCAGTCTCAACGTTGTCGAGCCCACGGTTGAGACTGCGGGGGGATGTTAGATTATATTTACTTGTATATCAAGTTAGGGTTTAGGTCGGTGCGCTGCACCTCCTCCCCCCCCCCCCTCTCCTATATAAACCATTGTATTCTCTCATTGTATAATCATCAATTATTATTATTATCACAAATTTACAGCGTTCACTAATTTAGTTATCTTGGTACTGTTTGCTAGATCGATAAAATTGTTAGCATTTTTTTAAGGCATAGTTTAAATTTATCTGGACAAACTATTTAGAATAATTTATTATACTCCCTCCGGTCCAAATTAGGTGACTTAAATTTGTTAAGATACATATGAATCTAATAAAAATTATGTCTAGATACAATCGAATCTAGACAAATCTAAATCAACTAATTTGGATCGGAGGGAGTATTATATCATTGCGCGGAGGTTAGCATACATTACATGTAAAACCATTGTGAAAATCAGTAAATCTGGTTAACATAATATGTGGTCAAAGGCACTTTTATGGTAAATCTTACACCTCAAATCTATACATACCCTGATCTTAAGTCTAAGGAGGGCACCATTTCTTCTCTCTACACAGCTTCCTTGTACCAAATGGTTTCCTATATATCGTCAGCATAACACTCGGACCGTGATGACATGCCGAACCTCAGCTTGTTTCAGGGCTGTGCTGCTGATAATGCTCTGCCTGTTATTCATGTGTAATTCACCTTCTTCCTTCCATTTGTTGCATATCGACCAAGTGGGTTGCCGAAAGCTTAAGAAATTTAAACTTATAAAGCTGATATTCAGTTGTTAAGTTAGCCAAATTTCTACTAAATTCTTACTCCTCTTTGTTGTTTCATTTTTGTTTTTATTTTTTGGATTGTGGATACCTTTGTTGGGTATGACCATCACACCTGACTATTCCTATTTCTTAACTTAACAAGAAAAATGATATGTCACTTAAATGATCTGCACGGTGGGATAAGATTAAGAGTTTGTTGAAGTTGTTTGCATGAGCTACCTTAATTCTAGTTCAAAATAACAAAGAGTGTTGAAGTGGTTTGCATGGACGTTAGATTAGATAAACTCACATGCAACCGTGTGACTGGTTCATGTTGCCAAATGAGGATATGCATGCAGCTAATGTGCGGTGGTGAGTACGACTTGTAGATGTTTTAACTGCCCTTAACCAAGTCAGCTAGCCAACATACTTATCCATTCTATCCACTCACAAAGCGTTATATATAGTCATCCAGTGCGTGTGTGTGCTTTCATTCTTTCTTCGTAAGATTGCCTTGTGCTTGCTCTACATACTAATGACCGGGGGTTTTGCAATAGACGGCAAGGCAAGCAGCCATCGTGAATATAAGGGGAAGATTACATGGTATGTATGGATCTGTGGGATTATTGCTGCTACTTGTGGACTCATGTTCGGATACGACATCGGCATCTCAGGTACGTTTTCTCCCTCCGATCTCATGTGAATTAATGATGGTCATGGATCTAGCGCGTGCATCTGAATGGTTCTAATAAATAATATATATTGTGTTGCACAGGTGGTGTGACGGCCATGGATGATTTCTTGGTGCGGTTCTTTCCGTCCGTGTACGCACGGAAGCACCGAGCCAAGGAGAACAACTACTGCAAGTTCGACGACCAGCGGCTGCAGCTCTTCACGTCGTCCCTCTACCTGGCCGCGCTCGTCACCAGCTTCGGAGCGTCCATGGTGTGCACGCGATTCGGCCGCAAGCGCACCATGCAGGCCGCATCCATCTTCTTCCTCATTGGCGCCGGACTCTGCGCTGGCGCCGTCAACATCGCCATGCTCATCGTCGGCCGCATCAGCCTCGGCATTGGCGTCGGCTTCGGCAACCAGGCCGCGCCGCTCTTCCTGTCCGAGATCGCGCCGGCGCACATCCGTGGGGCGCTCAACATCCTCTTCCAGCTCAACGTGACCATCGGGATCCTGGTCGCCAACGTCGTCAACTACTACACCTCCAACATCCACCCGGTCGGATGGAGGTACTCGCTCGGCGGCGCGTGTGTTCCTGCGGCGGTGCTCTTCCTCGGCTCGCTCATCATCACCGAGACGCCGACGAGCCTAGTGGAGCGCGGGCACGGCGAGGCCGGCCACGCCATGCTCCAGAGGATCCGCGGCACCAAGGAGGTGGACGACGAGTTCGACGAGATCAAGTCCGCGTGCGAGACAGCGGCGGCGCTGTGCGCGGAGGAGAAGCCGTTCCGGCGGCTCAGGCGCCGGGAGAGTCGGCCACCGCTGGTAATCGCCATCGTCATGCAGGTGTTCCAGCAGTTCACGGGCATCAACGCCATCATGTTCTACGCGCCCGTGCTGTTCCAGACCATGGGCTTCGAGAGCAACGCATCCCTCCTGTCCGCCGTCGTGACCGGTGGCGTCAACGTCGTATCCACCCTCGTCTCCATCATCTTCGTCGACAAGATCGGCCGCCGCAAGCTGCTCCTGGAAGCCTGCGTCCAAATGCTCATCGCCCAGGTCCGTCCGATTGACTAATTAGTTAATCCCCTGAAATTATTACAACCTTCGACACATTCTCATCCCCACATTATTGCAGGTGGCGGTGGGAGGGATCATGTGGGTGCACGTGAAGGCGAACAACAGCCCTAGCCACCCATGGGCGCTGGCCATCGTGGTGCTCATCTGCGTCTACGTGTCGAGCTTCGCGTGGTCCTGGGGTCCCCTGGGGTGGCTGATCCCGTCGGAGACGTTCCCGCTGGCGATTCGGACGGCAGGGTTCTCCTTCGCTGTCAGCTCCAACATGTTCTTCACCTTCGTCATCGCGCAGGCGTTCCTGTCCATGATGTGCACCATGAAGGCATTCATCTTCTTCTTCTTCGCCATTTGGATCGTCGTCATGGGGGTCTTCGTGCTTGTGTTGTTGCCGGAGACCAAGGGCGTCCCCGTCGACGAGATGGTCGACAGGGTGTGGCGGCGGCACTGGTTCTGGAAGAGGTACTTCGCTGACACCGACGACGCCAAGATCAGTAACTGCTAGCTAGCTGCTGCTTGACGACGATAAGACTGGATTCAATCGTGTATTTATCATTTGATGATGATGATGGCGATAATTTCTAGGATGCAAGTAATTAACGGCAGTAATAATACTAGTATAAAAAATTCACAACGAAATCAGATCATTCTTATTTATATGGGCACTGACTATATCTCAGTCGATTCAGATTCTCAACCCATTGATGATCTATCGTTAAATCTACAAAGGGGGCGCTAAGCGCGAGCTCCAAGGTCTCAGTCCCAGTGGATTACAAATCCTAGCATCGATTAAAAATCCTAGCATCGATTTAAAAAAGAGTCTTTTTTTTGCGATGTATACATATATATATATATAAAAAGGAGTCTAAGCACTTAGATTGTTTTTCCCCGTGCGACCTGAGTAGGGCATGAGACGCCAGCAGCCGTGCAGTTTTATCAACTACCAGAAAACATGCCCAACGCACCGGAGACTGAAAAATTGATGTCATGGGGCACTCAGAGTAAGTTGTCGGTGATACTTCCATAGACAACTATTCAAATTTGCATTTCAAATATATTTAATTTCAACCTTATATAGGTGTGTAGAAAATACACAAATTTCACATATACAAACGTACAAAACAATATACAAAATCTTCTATACGCTCTAGTATGTGCACAACTTAGTGCCATAGTCCGTAATTCACATATAGATGAAAAAAGAGAGAGACCGAACCTGTTTTATGAATAATTTATACTTGTACAGGCTGAGCTGAACTTGTAAAAATGAAATCCTTTGCAGCCTAAAGAGTACAATATGCTGTATATAGAAAGCAAATAACTTCTACTGCTTATTAATCCACACGGAATAACAGTAACATAATGGAGACGTTTTGCAAAGTATAACAATGCTCCAGAGTTTCATTCATACCTCGACCAAATTATCGTGATCTTTCAGGGAGAGACCAAAATAATTAAATGAAGAATAAAAGATGCAATAGTATTTATGCCATAACAGCAGCTTACCGGAGGATAAAGCTGCATTGCTGGATCATCGTGTACATTCCGTTCAGTAAAGTCGCCCTCTTATAAAATTAAGGAAGCAGCCCTGTCAAGAAGAGCACCAGCACAAAGCAAACTAACTAAATAATCGGTAGTGTCGTAGCATTGTATTAAATTGGTTATTGGTTACTTACCTTCATCTGTGTGTATTAGTTCTGAACCAGAACTTGACCTGGAAGGGCTTGAGGAAGAGCTTGGTACAAATCGAAATAAATATTATAGATAATTCATATGTACTGCATGTGGAAACATGAAGCAATCAGAAATGCAAAAGAATAAGGTGCATACATGTTTTTTGAATGATTAATTTTTAGTGCATCCACTTGATTGGTGAAAAAATATAGGAACTGGGCCGCAGGTCTATCTGATGGTGCGGTCCTAAATGATGAACTCGACCTCTAGTGATAGCTACCTCCAAGTGCACTCAAGTATGCATCTCAATGCTGCAAGCCCATTGTCAAGCATTCTCAAATATGCCTGACCACATAGCTCTTTTAGAGCATTCCCATAAGAATGCTGATACCTTTCAGAAAAATGGACAGCCTCAAATCTGAGGGCAATGCAAATACTCCAAATGATAGAATGAGGACGGCAAAACATTGTAAGGACAAATGGATTATGATGAACGCCAAAATTAGGGACTTCCATAGCATGTGGTGTACTGCAAACAAGCAGTACGGCAGCGTCCAAGTTAATGAAGAACTAGTTCAAAACGCTCTGAAACTTTATAAACAATGGACAGGTCAACCATTCAGACTACTTAACATGTGGGCAGTCCTAAGAAATCATCCCGAATGGGCGAAAATTTATGACTGAATTTGTTCTTGTTCTTTTTTTTCCAATAAGATATCTTCAATTCCTTGTTTTACCTTTTTTCGTTGGACTATCCTTTGGGTACACTTCCGCATGATGATATCCTGAATATACCCTGAATGGGCAGCATTTGTGAAAACAATTCCACTACCTCAAAATGACAAAGACAGAGTATTTGCACGATGCCAGGAGGTGGCGAGAAAAGATATAGCACTTCCACTTATTTACAATAGCTTTAAACAAAAATAGTTGGCTCAGGTTTTAGTCAACTATAAAGCTTGTTCTCCTCATTCGTTTCAGATGTCAAAATATTTGAATTGGTTGGCAATGAAGTACTAAATCCTGAGTATCTGAGCTCTTAATCATAACTCTGAACTGTACTAACAAAAACAACATACCATACTGTTTAAGCATTTAACATTTTGCATCGCTACATGCAACCTTAGGCGACTAATCAGCATCCAGAAGTAGCATCTCGTGAAGCAACATAACTAGTACCTTTATACAGATTGAAGTAGATTGGTTATTGACAACTCTAACCTGGATTTGGCTTTAGCCACGGCCCAAAAAATTATGCTTGGTGGCTGTGCCTGGGATGCAATCAGAACTCCATATCTGAACTGAAGAAGGCAAGATTCAGCAAAATGCCATGTGTGGGGTATGACTATGAGCCCAGGAGAAAACAGTGAGGGGATGCAACGATTGATCCATACTATGCCGATTGAGCGGATTCACCGATTCCATGCGTATCCTGGGGCTTGTTGCCGGGCGTCCACGATGGGTCGCCAAGGAGCCGGCTGACTGGGTGGGCTAAACGAGAGCTGCGCAGGCTCCTCCATGGATCCACGGCAGCTCGGTCTCCTCCCGGGATCGAAATCGGCGATAGGAGCATACCAGAATCACGTCATCGCCGCCGGGCGCCGGCTCTGGCTGCGTGCTCGACGGATTTGGGCAGGGTGGAGGGAGGAGGGCGACGAGCCGGTCACGGGGATGTAGGGAGAGCTAGCTGGGAGGAGTGAGGAGCCGGTAAGGGGAAGCTGTTTCGGGTAGGCGCGTGTCGCTGGCGTCTCGCCACAGCATGACCGCTTTCTATTTTTCTTTAAATCCGCTAGAGATTGTTTTTTTTTTCTCAGCTAAGCGTCTATTTAGGCGTTTTTCATTGTACAGCCCTAACGCTCCTAGAAAATATAATTTCTGCTTAAAATTAAATAATATATTAGCAACAATAGTAATATTTATGTTATTTAGAAATAAAATAAAATTATTAGAAAATTTTAAACAACAAAATGGCTACACGAGTGAACGCTCCTCTCCCTTGATTTGGGCGGGAAGAAGATGATCTAATGATTCAATATTCCTCTACCTTTTCTTACTTGCAGCAGAGGGACTTTCATGTCTCCTCAAACTGAGTCAGTCAATCATGGATCAAGGTGGCTCCCGCTATGAATCGCCTCGTCTTTGCTAATGATAGCCTGCTGTTCATAAAAGCTACGATGGAGGAAGCTGCGGAAGTTAATGACCTGTTGGAGAAATACTGCAATGCATAAGGTCAGCGAATTAATCTGGACAAGTCCTATGTATATTTTAGCAAGGGCTGTCCGAAGGAGAGAAGAAACCTTGTCAAGGTGGCTCTAAATGTGTTTACGAAGACCTTGAATGAAAAATATCTTGGTATGCCAACTGATGTGGGAAGATACAAGAACGGAGAGTTCAAATATCTTAAAGACTCTATATGGAAGAAGATTCAGGGTTGGCTCGAGCAGCTTCTTGCTATGGGGGAAAGGAAGTTTTGATAAAATATGTAGCTCAAGCGATTCCTACTTTCTCCATGTCGTGCTTTTAGGTGCCACGAGGTCTATGTCAAATAATCAACTCTATGCTCCGAAAATTTTGGTGGGGGAGTAAAGAGATAAAGCAAGACCGCATCGGTGTCATGGGAAACTATGTGCACCCCAAAGTATGCGGGCGGGCTCGGGTTTCGTGATATGGAGCTCTTCAATCTGGCTATGTTGGCTCAGCAAGCTTGGAGAATTCTTTAGAATCAAAACTCCTTAAGTGACAGAATTTTGAAGGCAGTATACTATCCTAATTTTGAGTTCTTGGATGCGACCATGGGTTCTTCTCCATCTCAGATCTGTAGAGCTATTGTTGATGGTCGGGATGTAATGAAGCAAGGCCTCATCAGGCGAATTGGGACGAGGGAAGAAACTCATGCCTGGAACCAGAATTGGCTACCCCGAGATTTTATGCTCCGCTCACTGGTTTGTCGCAAGGAAGAACCTCCTATCATGGTCTCCTCCTTTATCGGCAACACAACGCGCACATGGAAGAACAACCTACTGGAGGAATGTTTCCTTCCAATGGACTGCGAGATCATCCGCTCGATCTCGTTGAGCTCCAGGCGGTTTGCTGACACTTGGGCCTGGCATTATGAGCAGAAGGGTATACTTACGGTTCGGTCTGTCTATAGACTTCTCATAGACACAAAAAAGCAAAGGGAAGCTTGTTTTGAAGGGCGGGCCGAAGGATCGAACGCCAAGTTGGAGGGGAAGTTGTGGCAGCGTTTTTGGAGAGTCAAAGTCCCCTCCAAGCTGCGTATTTTCTTGTGCGGCTAGCGCAGCATTCCCTCCCCATTAGGGATGTGAGACACCATAGACAAATGGCTATATCGAGTTCGTGTTCAATCTGTGGGAAACAGGACTCTTGGGGGCATTCTCTTCTTGAGTGCACTAATACATCCATTTTGCATCACTATTTTATATCATAATTTGTTGCTATTCATTGATATATTTCATATTAAGAGGTGATACTTATGTTATTTCATCTATTTTTTCATGTTGGATGATTCTTGGAGGATGAACTGCCAGAGTCAAGATTCTGATGGAAAAAAGCGGTGTCTAGAAGCAATTTTCACGAAGATCAGAAAAATACCAGAAAATATATGGAAAATCATATTTTCCAGAAGACGAAGGAAGCCAGAAGGGGAGGCGGAGTTGGGGCCACACCCTAGGCGCGGGCCACCTGGTCAAGGCCACTGTGGGATGTGGCCACCACAGCCCACCTCTGCCTTCGCCTATATCTTCCTCCCAAAATCCTAAAGTTCGGGGAGCGACCACAGAAAGATTTCTCCGCCTCTGCAGGGTGAAAACTACAGAGGGAGAAAAAGCTCTCCGGCAAACAGATTTCTCTCGGGGAAATTCCTTCCCAGAGAGATCATCTCCATCAACACCGTCATCAAGCTAGACTTCATCGATATCATCATCATCATCCACACCACCATCTCCACCAGCACCATCATCACCAATCCATCCTGTTGTATCAATTATGTTAAATCTTGCATAGTTCTTAGGGGAAACTTTCCCGGTGTTAATTACTTTTGTAGTTGATGCTTATGAGTGGAACCATTGAAATATTGTTTATGTTCAGATTGTTATTCATCATCATATCATCTCTGATCCTGATCCATATGATGTCTCGTGAGTAGTTCGTTTAGTTCTTGAGGACATGGGAGAAGTCATGTTGTTAGTAGTAGAATTGTGTTGAGGTATTATTCAATGGTTTAATATTTAAGTTGTGGTGTTATTCTTCTAGTGGTGTCATGTGAACGTTGACTACATGATACTTCACCATTTATGGGCCTAGGGGAATGCATTGTGTATTTGGCTACTAATCGTGGGGTTGCCGGAGTGACAGAAACCTAAACCCCCGTTAGGAAACCTTTGCACAAGGGAGTGTAGGATCTCAGAGTTTAAGGCTGTGGTTAGGTTTTTATCTTAATTAATTTCTTATAGTTGTGGATGCTTGCAAGGGGTTTAATCATAAGTATGTATTAGTCCTAGTAAGATCGGTACATTAGCACAGGTTCACCCACATAATACTTATCAAACCAAAGAAGATTAATCAACTATATAAAACGAAAGCACTTGACAGTATTCCCATGTGTCCTCGAGAACGTTTGGTCCTCATAAGTATTACAACCGGCTTGTCCTTTGCTAAGAAAGGATTGGGCCACTTGCTGCAATTATTTGATGTCTTTATTTACTTGCACTTTATTTCTTTGCTTCATAAAAAAAACCTAAAAATCCGTTTGCTAAGTATTTACAGAGATTTCCTGCTCCAAACCACTAGTCAACACCTTCTGCTCCTCATTGGGATTGACACTCCTATTTATCGAAAGTACTACGATACACCCCCTATACTTGTGGGTCATCATGCACTATTGCCCGATGCGTCTAGGCTCTTGCCAGTGAGAAGATGGTAGAACACATGAGTGTTGGAACCATTTGCAAAACAGTGGTTGTTCAAGATGTTGGAGACTCTAGCTCATAATGAGTTTGTGGTCATGGCAGTGACCCTCTGGGCCATCTGGTATGTGATACGTCGGAAACGTATCTATAATTTTTGATGTTTCATGCTTGTTTAGTATCTACTTTGCTTTGCATTGTCTATACTTTGAGGTGTTTTTATATGTTTTCTGGTACTAACCTATTAACAAGATGCCATAGTGCCAGTTGCCTGTTTTCTTCTGTTTTTGGTTTCAGAAAGGCAGAAAATCAATATTCTCAGAATTGGATGGGATAAAATCCAAAGTCAATATTTACCGTGGGGGACACGAAGCTTGAACACGAGACGGAGGAGGGGCACCAGGGGATGCACCCCCTGGCCACGCGGCAAAGGTGGGCCCGTTCCTGGGGGTGCAGCCGCCCTGGCGACCCCCTGCCTCACCTCTTCGCCTATAAGAAGCCCCCGATGCCTAAACCCTAGGTACCCGATCAATATTCCACGAAACCGCTTGTAGTCGCCGCCACCATCGTCCCTAGATCGGGGGGTGGATCTGAAGTTCTTCATGGCACCCTGCCGGAGGGGAGATCATCCCGGAGGCCTTCTTCTTCATCATTCCAGCCTCCAGTATGAAGTGTGAGTAGTTCCACCTTGGACTACGGGTCCATGTAGTATCTAGATGGTTGTATATCCTCCTTTGTGCTTTCATGTCTAGATCTTGTGAGCTCCGTTCATGATCAAGGTCTCATCTATTTGTAATCATGCATGTTGTGTTTGCGGGGATCCGATGGATATTGAGATTACTATGTCAGATTGATTAATGGTTTTGTCTTATCGATTCTATCATGTCTGTGTTTTTTGTGATCTTGTATGCTCTTCGTTGTTAGTAGCTATCTTGGCCAAGTAGTTGCTAGTGACTCCAAGAGGGGGGTATTTATGCTCGATATTGGGTTCATGCCACTATGTAATCTAAGGGAAGTGACAAAAATCTCTAAGGTTGTAGATATGTTGTTGCCACTAGGGAGAAAACAACGGTCTCTTGTTCCTGGAACAAGTGGATTGTTTACCTTACACACTTTGCTTAAAGTAGTTGTCTGTTGCTTGCAACTTAATACTAGAGGGGGTTCGGATGATGACTCAAAGGTGGACTTCTAGTCATAGATGCAGTTGGATAGCGGTCTATGTATCTTGTTGTATTGCCCAATCGAATCTCATATGATCTTGATGTCTAGTATTGCATTGTTATGCCTTGCTCAGTCCTGTCAATTTCCTTGCTATAATTTATTTACCCAGCATGCCATGTTTGTTTATCTAAGGAAAACACCTCTAGTGAACTATTGTTACACCCTCAGAATCGGCCCTATGCAAGTCTCAGCGGTTCCCGCCAAACCCGCATAGAAACGATTCAAAGGTGCCCACCAGGCACTTTCGTGCGGGTGGAAAACGAAGTAATATCATTACACAATAGTCCACGATGGAACCCACAGAACAGATATATACAACAACGACTCCATGAGTCAAGAATACAGATATACAACACAAGATCCAAATCAACGTGAAAATGATACAACGTCCGACTACGGGCAAGATGCAAATGGGGCTAAGAGCCCTAAAGAATAACCAGTGGCGTCCATAACCCTGCCCAGGCCAAGCCGGAAGGGTAACCCTGCTAACGACGTCGATCTCAAAACCTGCTTAAACAAAAGGGGTGCCGACAAAGGGCAAAGGAAAAAAAGAGAGCGGTCGATCGAGGCCGATGCAGCGAGACTAAATTGAATTGCGGTCCTCGCCTACATAGGTATGGTGGATTGAAGCGGCAGCGCAGCATGCACTAAACAACCTATAGAGACTCAATACATCTGGCGGCTATTAGATAGGGATAAGAAAGACCTATTCGGATCCAACCTGATTCTAACACCAAACATACCCATCCTGGTATTCCCCCTCGATTCCAACCGAGAAAGTCAACCGAGGAACTCACACAGTTGGTAGTTTTATTTATTCGGTTATCGTTGCAGCAATTACTAGTCAGGTATGGATAGTCATCCTGATATTATAAACAGTGGGCAGTTTTAGTTAACCATTCCGTTGTAGTTGCAATACTTACTAGTCAGATACATATAGCATGAGGCATCCCAAAACCCAGCAGTTGTTGGTACTTTTATTTAGCCATTCCGTTGTAGTTGCAATACTTACTAGTCAGATACAATGGTAACAGGTGACAACCCAAGCCAGCAATTGTTGGCACTTTTATTTAGCCATTCCATTATAGTAAAGCTGATTACTAGTCATTATAAAGTCAAATTTATAGCACTACTTTAGTTATAGTTGTCTATGATCGAGATACTGTGCTCAAAGTCGTCCATAACCGCGGACACGGCTTTCAGAAAGTTTTTACCCTACAGGGGGGCACAAATAGCAACACACGCACGATAAACCTCGAGAAAAACCAATAAAAACCCAACGAGGCATCACGACAGAGCAATTGCAAGATTCATATAAATTTCAGGGGGCCACCCCACCAAGCTACCCGCGACGAAGTTGGCCGGCTTCGGAACGGACCCAGAGGTTTGCATCAATGGTTGTAAACGACTGGTAACCCGAAAGTGTGACTGGGCTTGTCGATATCGCGAAAACACTCCGCTTACCTAAAAGCAGTAGCTCCGCAGCATCGTAAATAAAGCATGGCATAAGTACATGATAGTAATAAAGCCCCAAACTAGTTTGTGGCCCCAAGAAATAATATATGACTCAAGCTCTGGCTAGGGGGATTCATGGTCTCACATGCGGATAGTGCGAATATTCAAAGAACAGGTATCAAGTACTCGGAGTCCTACGGAACACAAGTGGACGGTTAAAAACCAAATAACAGCTATTGCCCACCTGTGCCTCTGTATTATTTACCTACCTCAATTTTAGTTATTAAACAGTAATTAAAGTTATAATCATCTCCAACATTAAACATAAGGCATTACTCCAACACCTGTGGAACATCGACGGCGCGACGCAACACCTGCGCAAGCAACTACGACTCGCAAGGTTGACTATCTACCAAGCAACAGGTAATAGGATGTGTCCAAGGCAATTTAATGGCTCCAAGGGATATCACGGGTACGAAAACTAGAGCATCACATCACAGATAGCAATAGATCAATAGGAGGAAATAAAGACTATAAAAGTAAGATAGGTAGAAAGGGGGAGAATGCTTGCCTGAAAACATTGTCGAAAATTTGTCCGAAGATCGGGTCGACACTCGCATCAACTCATCGGCCTAATCCGTGAAGAAGCTATAGGGTTTCGTAGCATGGAAAACAAAAAATTTCTACCGCATACAAACAAACAAGCCAAGATCTATCTACTAGATTGTAGCAACGAGTCGATAGAATAACTCACCATCGAAGATTCCAAAGTGTTTAACGAGAGCGGATTCTCATGGGTGATGTAGTCGTACTCTTCCCGATCTCAAGATCGCGTAGACGATCCTTCCGGCGCTGCGTTCCGGCAGCGCTCCCTTGATCGGTCACACGTTCGGTTTTCGACGAAGACCTTCCTCTCCCTTGTTCCAAAGCGGTGGAGGTTGTAGCACTCTCCTCGCGATTCCCAAGTGACACTGGCAGTGGTACCGGAGTAGAGGGAGATCTCGCGGATGAGCCTTAAGCCTTAAAGAGTATGGTGGAGTATGAGAGAGTCCCTCGACTATCTAGGGTTTAGACACGTCGAAGAGGAGGCTAGGCCGGCGGCTAGGGTTGCTAGGCGGCGGCGGCGGTTTGCCCTAGGGCAGCGGCGGCAGCAGGTGGCGGCGCCGGCGGCTTAGGGTTTGGAGGAGAGGATCTTGTGTGTCTCTAGGAGGGAGCCCTGCCCCTCCTTATATAGGTGGAGGGGCCAGCCGGCCAAGGGGAGGGAGAGTAGTCCCTCCCCAACTCAGCTTGGAGGTGGGCCGGCGGTTGGAGGAGGGAACTCCTCCCCAACTCGGTTTCCCACTCCTCCTCCTCTTTCCAAAAACTGCCGTTTGACTTTCAAACTAGCCGTTTGACTTTTCAAACTAGGATTTGAATAAACCCTCTATTTTGTTTAGCGATGACACCGAGTACATGATGCAATCATACCAACTTGATATAACACATTCATGTACCCTTCCCCCCCCCCCGGAGTGCCGGACATTCCGGAACCTTCTAGAACATTCCCGATGAAAACACCGGAATCATTCTCCAACTCCGAAACGGGACTTTCCTTATATGAATCTTATTCTCCGGACCATTCCGGATCTCCTCGTGATATCCCGAATCCCATTCGAGACTCCGAACAACATTCGGACTCTTTCTCATCATTCCATAACTACTCAAACAACGTCGAATCCTTAAGTGTGTCTCCCTACGGTTCGTGAATTATGCGGACATGATCGAGACACTTCTCCGAACAATAACCAATAGAGGAATCTAGAAATTCATATGGCTCCCACATATTTCTACGATTACTTTGCGATCGAATGAACCACTTACATACGATATCAATTTCCCTTTGTCTCACGATAGTTTACTTATCCGAGGTTATGATCGTCGGTATCTCTGCATACCTAGTTCAACCTCGTTACTGATAAGTACTCTTTTCTCGTTCCTGTGATATGTGATCCCTTGTGAGCCAGTCACATGCTTGCAAGCTAATTGGATGACATTTCACCGAGAGGGCCCAGAGTATATCTATCCGTCATATGGATGGACAAATCCCACTCTTGATCCATGTGTTTCAACCAATACTTTCCGAACACTCAATGCCACCTTTATAGCCACCCGATTCACGGTGTGGTGTTTGATGTCATCAAAGCATCCATCCGGTAAAGGTGATATGCATGATCTCATGGTCGAAGGAATTAGATTACTATGTATCAGAAATCATATAGCAATTGAACTATTAAAATGACTTGATCTTTATGCTACGCTTATCTATAGGAGTATGTCCACCATATCATTCTCCTAACGATATGATATTGTTGTTAATAACATCTCAATGTTCATGATAGGGAAACCACAATCATCTATTAACCAACAAGCTAGTATTATATAGAGGCTTTACTAGGGACTTCAAATTAAGTTTACAAACCACACAAGTATTAATGTTTCCTTGTTAATACTATTATAGCATGAATGTAAACATTTATCATCAACACAAAGATATAATAATAACTATATTTATTATTGCCTCTAGGGCATATCTCCAACAGTCTCCCACTTGCACTAGAGTCATCTAATCTAGATTACATGGTAATATACCGAACACCCATGGCAGTTTGGTGCTGTTCATGTTTTTCCCTCGGGAGAGGTTTAGTCAAAGGATCCGCCACATTCAGATCTGTGTGCACTTTGCAAATCTTGATATCCCCATCTTGGATATGTTCTCGAATAGCGTGAAAACGTATCTTGATGTGCTTCAGCTTCTTGTGTGACCTTGGTTCTTGCGCATTGGCTATGGCGCCCATGTTATCACAGTAGATAGACATTGGGTCCAGCGCACTAGGAACCACACCCAGCTCTGTAATGAACTCTTTCATCCACATCGCTTCTTGTGAAGCCTCCGAAGTAGCCATGTATTCCGATTCAGTTGAAGATCTCGCCACAACGCTTTGCTTTGCACTCCTCCAGCTAACTGCTGCACCATTCAAAATAAATACGTATCCAGATTGTGATTTAGAATCATCCGAATCGGTGTTCCAACTAGCATCGGTGTAACCATTAACAACGAGTTGTTCATCACCTCCATAAGAAAGAACCATATCCTTAGTTCTTCTCAAGTACTTAAGGATGTTTTTGACCACTGTCCAATGATCCACTCCTGGATCACTTTGATATCTGCTAGTTAAACTAACAGCATATGCAATGTCGGGTCTAGTACATAGCATGGCATACATTAGAGATCCTATGGCTGAGGCATAGGGAGTCTTACTCATCCTTTCTCTATCTTCTGCCGATGTCGGACTTTGAGTTTTACTCAAGGTCGTATTGGGCAACATGGGCAAGAACCCTTTCTTGCTATCTTCCATTATAAACCTCTTTAGAACTTTGTCCAAATATGTACTTTGTGACAATGATATTTGGCATCTCGATCTATCTCTATAAATCTTTATGCCTAATATGTAAGCTGCTTCGCCAAGATCCTTCATTGAAAAACTATTATTCAAATATTCTTTGACACTATTAAGAAGGTATACATCATTCCCAATCAACAATATGTCATCTACATATAGTATTAAGAATGCTACAGAGCTCCCACTCACTTTCTTGTAAATACAAGCTTCTCCATAAGTTTGTATAAAACCAAAACTTTTGATCACCTTATCAAAACGTTGATTCCAACTTCGGGATGCTTGCTTCAATCCATAGATGGACCGTTGAAGTTTGCATACCTTGTTAGCATCTTTAGGATCGACAAAACCTTTGGGTTGCATCATATACAACTCTTCATCAATGTCTCCATTGAGGAATGTTGTTTTGACATCCATCTGCCATATCTCATAATCATAATATGCAGCGATTGCTAACATAATCCTCACAGACTTTAGCTTCGCTACTGGTGAGAAAGTCTCATCGTAGTCAACTCCTTGAATTTGTCGAAACCCTTTTGCGACAAGTCGAGCTTTATAGACAATAACATTACCATCAACATCTGTTTTCTTCTTGAAGATCCATTTGTTCTCGACAGCCTTCCAGCCATCTGGTAAGTCCACCAAAGTCCATACTTGGTTTTCGTACATGGATCCAATCTCGGATTTCATGGCTTCTTGCCATTTATTGGAATCTGGGCTCATCATCGCTTCCTCATATGTCTCAGGGTCATCGGTGTTGTCCACCAACATGACACTCATAACGAGATCATACCAATGCAGGTGGTACAAGTTCTCGTTGACCTGCGAGGCTCAGCTTCAAGCGAAGTTTCATGATCATCATCATTAGCTTCCTCTCTAATCGGTGCAGCACCACAGGAACTTCTTCCGGTCTTGCGCTACTCGCAATTCGAGAGAAGGTTCGACAACCTTGTCGAGTTCTACTTTCCTTCAGTCACTTCTTTAGAGAAATTCCTTCTCTATAAAGGATCCATTCTTAACGAAGATTTTGCCTTCGGATCTATGATAGAAGGTATACCCAATAGTTTCCTTGGTATCCAATGAAGACGCATTTTTCGCTTTGGGTTCAATCTTGTCCATTTGTAACTTCTTTACATAGGCATCCCCAAACTTTAAGGAACGACAATCTAGGTTTCTTCCCAAACCATAATTCATACGGTGTCGTTTCAACGGATTTAGATGGTGCCCTATTTAAAGTGAATGCGGCTGTTTCTAATGCATAACCCCAAAATGATAGCGGTAAATCTGTAAGTGACATCATAGATCGAACCATATCTAAGAGAGTTCGATTACGACGTTCGGACACACCATTACGCTGTGGTGTTCCCGGCGGTGTCAATTGTGAAAGTATTCCGCATTTCTTCAAATGCTCGCCAAACTCGTAACTTAGATATTTACCTCCACGATCAGAATGTAGAAATTTAATCTTTTTGTTACGTTGATTCTCTACCTCACTTTGAAATTCCTTAAACTTCTCGAAAGTTTCGGACTTATGTTTCATGAAATAGATATACCCATATCTACTCAAGTCATCCGTGAAGGTAAGAACATAACGATAACCACTGCGCGATGCTACACTCATTGGACCACACACATTGGTATGTATGATTTCCAATAAGTCCGTAGCTCGCTCCATCATACCAGAAAATGGAGTCTTAGTCATTTTACCCATCAGACATGCTTCGCATCTTTCAAGTGATTCAAGAAGTCCATCGGAATGGAGTTTCTTCATACGCTTCACTCTAATGTGACCAAGATGACAGTGCCACATATAGGTCGAGTTATCGCTCGATTTCAAACGTTTAGCCTCAATGTTATTAATATGTGTATTTCCACTATCGAGATTCAACAAGAATAGACCATCTATCAAAGGTGCATGTGCATAAAACATATTACTCATATAAATCGAACAACCATTATTCTCGGATTTAAACAAGTAACCGTCTCGCAATAAACAAGATCCCGATATAATGTTCATGCTTAACGCAGGCACCAAATAACAATTATTTAAGTATAAAACTAATCCTGATGGTAGATGAAGGGGTAGCGTGCCGACCGCGATCACATCAACCTTTGATCCGTTTCCCACGCGCATCATCACCTTGTTCTTTGCTAGCTTCCGTTTATTCTGCAAAGACTGTTTGAGTTACAAATATGAGCAACGAACCGATTATCAAATACCGAGCACTACTACGAATACTAGTGAGATACACATCAATAACATGTATATCAGATATACCTTTCTTCTTGATGTTGTCGTTCTTCAAATTCGCCAAGTACTTTGGGCAATTCCGCTTCAAGTGACCTTCTCCCTTGCAGTAAAAGCACTCAGTATCAGGCTTAGGTCCAGCCTTGGTCTTCTTCGTCGGCGTGGTAACTTTCTTACCACCCTTATTGAAGTGTCCCTTCTGCTTAGACTTGCCTTTCTTGAATTTGGTGGTCTTATTGACCAACAACACTTGGTGCTCTTTCTTGATCTCCACTTCTGCAGATTTCAACATGGCAAAGAGTTCTGGCAACGTCTTGTTCATGTTTTGCATGTTGTAGTTCATCACAAAGTTCTTGTAACTTGGTGGTAGTGATTGGAGGACACGGTAAATCCCCAAAGCATTAGGAATCACAATACCCAAGCTTTGAAGTTTGTTTGCGTGCCCAGACATCTTAAGCACATGCTCACTGACGGAGATGCCCTCTTCCATCTTGCAGTTAAAGAACTTTTCAGAAGCCTCATAGCTTTCAATTGCCGCATGAGTCTCAAAGATCAATTTGAGATCCTCGACAATATCATATGGGTCTGAATTCTCAAACCTTTTACAAGCTCCGATTCTAAACCATACAAGATAGCACCTTCGAATGGAGTCGAGTCTTCCAAGTGAGGTAAACATTCTTTACTTCATCGGACATCACTGCAGTGGGTCACCAATGCATCCAGCACATAGGTCAAATTACCAGCTGTGAGGACAATCCTCAAATTGCGGAATCAATCCGCGAAGTTGCTTCCATTGTTTTTCAACTTTTCTTTCTCTAGGAACGCATTAAAATTGATGGTAGGGGATGCCATTGATCTACAACATATTTGCAATAGTTTAGACTAAGTTTATGACAAATTGAGTTCAAATTAATAAAATTAATCTAGGTGAACTCCCACTCAAAACAATATCCCTCACATTGTTTTAGTGATCACACGAACCAAATCCACCACATCAACACCGATCATCACGAGAGTTGATATAGTTTCAATGGCGAACAATCGTCATGTTCATCATATCTACTATATGATTCATGCTTTACCTTTCGGTGATCCGTGTTCGAGACCATGTGCGTACATGCTAGGCTCGTCAAGATCAAACCTTAGTTTCGCATGAGCAAATCTGGCTTGCTCACGTTGTATACACTTGCGGAATCTAACACACCCGATCATCACGTGGTGCTTCAAACAACAAGCTTTATAGCGGTGCTAACTAAGGGTGAACACTTTATGACTTGAAATTCATGTGCATGAGGGATCATCTTATAATGCTACCATCGTCTACTAAGCAATAAAAGATGCATAAAGGATTAACATCACATGCAATTCATAATATGTGATATGATATGGCCTTTCTTCTTTGTGCTTCCGATCTCCATCTTCTAGCACGAACATGATCTCCATCATCACCGGCATTGCATCAAGGTCAATGACGCTTCTTCATGGTTGTCGTCCACCGGCTTCAACTATTACAACTACTTTGAATAGACACGCGGGTCTTAACATAAATTAAAGACAACCATACGGCTCCTGCCGGTTGCCAACTTACAATAAAGAACATTGCATACATCAAATATAATCACAATCATGGCCATATCACATCACTGCACACCCCTGCAAAACAAAGTTAGACGCCTCTACTTTCTTTGCATATTTTACGTGGTTTGGGGCTTTTAATAAGTGTCGTTCTAACTTACGAACATGAACCACAACATTGATACTAGTATTGTTAATCACCCGTTGTAAATTGGATCTTAACTATGCTAGGAGAAACAGGCACCCGCAAAGCCACTTATGCAATACAAGTTGCATGTCAAGCGTGGAGCAAGTCTCATGAAAGGTGTCATGTAAGGTTAGCCCGGGACGCTTCATCCCAACATACCGCAAGATTCAAAGTACACAAGAAGCAATCGACAATAAAAGCATCAACGCCCACAATGACTATTGTGTTCTACTCGTGCAACAGATCTACATATAGACACGGCTCTGATACCATTGTAGGGTTTCGTAGCATGGAAAACAAAAAAATTCTACCGCATACAAACAAACAAGCCAAGATCTATCTACTAGATTGTAGCAACGAGTCGATAGAATAACTCACCCTCGAAGATTCCAAAGTGTTTAACGAGAGCGGATTCTCGTGGGTGATGTAGTCGTACTCTTCCTGATCTCAAGATCGCGTAGACGATCCTTCCTAAGGCGTTCGGCAGCGCTCCCATGATCGGTCACACGTTAAATTTTCGACGAAGACCTTCCTCTCCTTGTTCAAGGCAGCGAAGGTTGTAGCACTCTCCTCGCGATTACAGCAAAGACTGGCGTGGTACCGGAAGTAGAGGGGAGATCTCGCAGGGCTTCGCCTTAAGCCGGAGCGAGTATGGTGGAGTATGAGAGAGTCCCTCGACGATCTAGGGTTTAGACACGTCGAAGAGGAGGCTAGGCCGGCGGCTAGGGTTGCTAGGCGGCGGCGGCGGTTTGCCCTAGGGCGGCGGCGGCGGCAGCAGGTGGCGGCGCCGGCGGCTTAGGGTTTGGAGGAGAGGATCTTGTGTGTCTCTAGGAGGGAGCCCTGCCCCTCCTTATATAGGTGGAGGGTCGGCCGGCCAAGGGGAGGGAGAGGAGTCCCTCCCCAACTCGGCTTGGAGGTGGGCCAGCGGTTGGAGGAGGGAACTCCACCCCAACTCGGTTTCCCACTCCTCCTCCTCTTTCCAAAAACTGCCGTTTGACTTTCAAACTAGCCGTTTGACTTTTCAAACTAGGATTTGAATAAACCCTCTATTTTGTTCAGCGATGACACCGAGTACATGATGCAATCATACCAACTTGATATAACACATTCATGTACCTCCCCTCCCGGTCGGACATTCCGGAACCTTCTAGAACATTCCCGATGAAAACACCGGAATCATTCTCCAACTCCGAAACAGGACTTTTCTTATATGAATCTTATTCTCCGGACCATTCCGGATCTCCTCGTGATATCACGAATCCCATTCGAGACTCCGAACAACATTCGGACTCTTTCTCATCATTCCATAACTACTCAAACAACGTCGAATCCTTAAGTGTGTCTCCCTACGGTTCGTGAATTATGCAGACATGATCGAGACACTTCTCTGAACAATAACCAATAGAGGAATTTGGAAATTCATATGGCTCCCACATATTTCTACGATTACTTTGCGATCGAATGAACCACTTACATACGATATCAATTTCCCTTTGTCTCGCGATAGTTTACTTATCCGAGGTTATGATCGTCGGTATCTCTGCATACCTAGTTCAACCTCGTTACCGATAAGTACTCTTTTCTCGTTCCCGTGATATGTGATCCCTTGTGAGCCAGTCACATGCTTGCAAGCTAATTGGATAACATTTCACCGAGAGGGCCCAGAGTATATCTATCCATCATATGGATGGACAAATCCCACTCTTGATCCATGTGTTTCAACCAATACTTTCCGAACACTCAATGCCACCTTTATAGCCACCCAGTTACGGTGTGGTGTTTGATGTCATCAAAGCATCCATCCGGTAAAGGTGATATGCATGATCTCATGGTCGAAGGAATTAGATTACTATGTATCAGAAATCATATAGCAATTGAACTATTAAAATGACTTGATCTTTATGCTACACTTATCTATAGGAGTATGTCCACCATATCATTCTCCTAACGATATGATCTTGTTGTTAATAACATCTCAATATTCATGATAGGGAAACCACAATCATCTATTAACCAACAAGCTAGTATTATATAGAGGCTTTACTAGGGACTTCAAATTAAGTTTACAAATCACACAAGTATTAATGTTTCCTTGTTAATACTATTATAGCATGAATGTAAACATTTATCATCAACACAAAGATATAATAATAACTATATTTATTATTGCCTCTAGGGCATATCTCCAACAGAAGAAAAGCACTAGAAGAAACACCGGATGCACTATTTAATACTACGGTAGAAGATCAGGCATGATGCATGTATGATGTATGACATGGCAAAGATGCAATGCAATTAGGAAATATTAAGTGGAACCGAAGTTCCGACAATTAATTAATATGTTCATGTTGTTTAAATACCCCGCATTTTAAATGTTGTATTAACAAGGCAAAACATAGCACCGGTTCGCTATACAAATTTAAATGGGCCAATATAGGACTAGAAAAGCCCGCATATGGCCCCATATTTAATTATAAGGTGAATCGGCATAATGCCCCCAAAACCATAGAATATGTATGCAAGTATGAACAATTTATTTATGCAACAGGATATATATCATATTACAAACATAGGGGCGGGTTAGATAGGGGTCACACATAGGGAACTCGACGATCTTGGTTCCGAGAGGTTTGGTTCTATCTACGGACGCCGGGATCGGTCTTCGGTCCGTGACGGAGATATAGTCGGCATCCATGGCACAACATCGAACCAGTGGAGATCTTGTCGATGAGACGGCCTTGGCATCTTAACCTCGCGCCGGATATAGTCCTTGTTCCGGCCTTGGTCAGCAAGCATTTTCACCGCATCACCATGTCTCCTCACTAAGGATCGGGACAACATCATATCTCCAAACAAACATAAATGCAGGTATCCTTGAATATTGTGCACGCGGACACGCGAGATTGTTGAGGCCAACCTGATACGGCCCGTTGTTTGTACGGAGGCAGAGGACGCGGACACCTGTGCCGCGCGGGATGAGAGCAAGGCGGAGGGCACCGTCTGCGATGGACTGAGCCAAAGCGGCGACTAGCAGACATGGAGGAGGTACCCGGCAAGGCCGAGCAGAGGGCCGCGACGAGGAGGCGACGCACGCGGCGGGGGACGTGTGTAGGGTGACACGGGGGAGCACCGGTGGCGAGGGAGGCGAGGCAGACGACGAGGGGAAGCACGTGGCAGCGCGCCCGCGAGTTCAGCAGCATGGCGGAGACCATGTCGGTGCAGAGCTTCATCCTAGGCCGGGGAGGACGCGCGGCCGCGGGAACGAGCATAGAAGAGGAGGCGAGGTGGAGGCGCCAAGGCGACCTTGGAGAGCGGCGTCGCCGGCCTGATGCCGAGACAGGACGACGACCTGGCGGATGGGAGGAGCAGAGGAAGGCCAGGGCGGTTGCAGAAGCGACGCAGACGGGGGCCACAGCGGCGAGGTAGGCGCGGCCGGGTCCTGCTGCTGGTTGAGGCGAGGCGGGGATCGATGCAGGGAGGCGCTCGAGGAGAAGAGGGTGGGGTTGTGACGCGAGGGAAGAGAGAGCGGGTCCGCAGGGTGGGTCTAATGAGGAGCGGGGTGGACGGTGAGTGCGGGACGGTGTGGGGGATCGAGTCTAGGGCCTGTGCATCGTGTGCATGCGATGGTGAGGGTCGGGTTCGGTTTGGTTGGTGTGTGTGGTTCTGGTCGGTCCAATCTTTACCATTGATACTTCTTCCATTGTTATTGTTTACTTTCTACAAACCACTATTATCTTCCACACCATACAATTAATCCTTTGTTACAGCAACCGGTGAGATTGACAATCTCACTGTTCGTTGGGGCAAAGTCTTGAGTTTGTGTTGTTCAGGTCTCCAAGTTGCTTACAACACCTTTGAGACGTTTCCTTCCTCCTACTGGTTTGATAACCTTAGTTTCTTACTGAGGGAAGACTTGCTGGTGTGCTCTTCACACCTTGCTCTTGGGGTTTCCCGACGAAGCGCTCTATGGAAAATCATCAGTATGCGAGGAGGAAAATCATATTCTATGGAAAATTCCAAAGCCCGCTGTCGACACATGCGTTTGCTCATAACTACCTGAAAGACCTCACCATCGCTCTTCCAAGGAAGCCGGTGGCTGGAAGCAGCAAAGTGGTTCAGCCAAAGTGGATCCCTCCAAGCTCAGGGTTTATGAAAATAAACGTGGGCGCGGTCGTATCCAAAGTGGACAAGAAGGGAGCCCTAGGAGTTGTCTGCTGAGATTCCGACGGAGTTTTCGTTGGGGCCTCAAAAGTGGTTGTGGTGGGAATCTCTGACCCCGGGACCTTGGAAGTAATGGCTTGCCGGGAGGCGATGGAGCTTGCCGCTGATCTGCAGCTGCAGAAGTTCGTTGTGGCATCGAACTGCTCTACTATGGTAAATAACCTCCAAGAGGACAATGTGGGGAGCTACAACATGATTACCAATGAGATCAAAGGTTGGAGGAAAGATTTCACCAGTATAGTTTTTAAGAGCATCTCTAGTAGTGTTCGTAAATAACCCAAAACTATAAAATAACTGTCGTTTATCAATGCCCCGGAAAAATCGCACGCCGATCGGTGCCCGAAACACCCCGGGCGAAAAAATTTACGGGGCGTGCTAAATATCGCCCGCGGAACCTGTGATGCGCGGGTCAAGAGGGCGAACCGAGCGGCAACCTCTATCTGCACGGGAGCGTTGGCACGCTGAAGTTTCAGCCGACCCTATCTTCTTCCTCCCTAACTCTCCCCAAATCCATTTCTCACGCGTCGCCGCTGCCGCCGACAGCCGCCATAGGTTTAGGCCGCATCCGCTATGCGCCCACCACACCCGAGTGCCCTGCACCTCTCCGCGTCCACGGAAGCTTGGATCTCGCACGGCGAGCTAGGCGACAGGATGTTGACCTCGCTGACCATGGAGTTCTTGATGGACGACTCGTACCTCGAGGAGCTTCTCAACGACGACGATGACATGGAGATGATGCTCATGATCCTCGCCTCTAAGCAGATCCAAGACAAGATCAACTTCATGCGTTAGTGTCGCGGTTCGCAGTTCGGCCACGCTTTCATCCCGCGGAACCGAGCTCTCGGTCACGCCATGCTCATGCAAGATTACTTCGTTGAGGTACCAACATACCCGCTGCATCTCTTTCGCAGAAGGTTCCGGATGTGCATTAATTTGTTCGTGAGCATAGTACAGGCTTGCGAGGCTAATTGCCCCTATTTTACTCGCCAGAGAAATGCCGCCGGCACCATGGGCTTTAGTGCTTACAAAAAATCTCGGCAGCCATGCGTGTCATTGTGTATGGCATCCCGACCGATTATACGGATGAGTATCTTCGCATTGGAGAAGATACCACTATTGCTAGTGTCCGGATGTTTGTCAAAATGGTCATCCGAGTTTTTGGGCCCAAATATCTTCGATCCCCAAACGAAGAAGATGTGCAAAGGTTGATAGCGGTAAATGATAAAAGAGGTTGGCCGGGGATGCTGGGAAGTGTAGATTGTATGCATTGGTGGTGGAAGAATTGCCCGAAGGCATGACATGGGCAATATTGTGGTTGAAGGGTTTCGCAGCATAGTAAATCAAAATTTTCTACGGAAGCGAACAGAGGGAAAGCCAAGATCTAATCTAGGAGATGCAAACAACGAGAGAGATTAGATTAGATCTTCATACCCTTGAAGATTCGCCGCAATGAACGTTAACGAACGTGGGTGATGTAGTCGTACTCGCTTCTCCTCCTCGCGATCCGATCCGATCTAGCACCACAAGTGGCGGTGCCTCCGTGAGATGCACACGTGCAGCACCTCGACGTCTCCTCCTTCCTCGGACCAGCAAGTATGGTGGAGAGATGGATTGGATCTACAACACGACGGCGTGGTGTATATGGTGGAGAATTTCTGCTGCAGGGCTTCGCCTACAAACAGTCGGGAGGGAGAGAGGAAGGCAGCAGGGCTACTAGGGCTTGGAGGGAGATGTGTGTAGGGGGAGGGGGCGCACCAGCCCTCTATATATAGAGGGGGTGGCGGCCAGCCCTAGCCCTCCTCCAAGCCTATCTCTAGTTTAAACGATTTAAACTCTCCTTATCTAGAAATTCTATCCCTAGATTTAAGAGTTAAATCTATCTAGAATCTGGGCCCTATGGGGCCTTGTGCCCCTGGCCCAATGCGCCAGGACACTCCCTCATAGTCCCATGCCCCCCTCCGGAAGGTGGGACCACGTTGGCCCCTTCCGAAGGTTCTAGAAGCTTCCGTACAATACCGATTAATCCTAACAATTCAACTCCAAAAACTGCCGCCTTATATGAATCTTATTCTCCGGACCATTCCGGAACCTCTCGTGATGTCCCGAATCCCATCCGAGACTCCGAACAAAAACTCATAAACCAATTGTCCAATCTATCCTAGCGTCGAGACACGTTAAGTGTGTGACCCTGCGGGTTCGAGAATATGTAGACACGATCTTCTATCAATAATCAACAGCGGGGTCTGGGCACCCATATTGACTCCCACACATTCATCGATGATCATATCGGATGAACCACGATGCCAGGATTCAATCAATCCCATATATATATTCCCTTCGTCTCGCGATATTTTACTTGCGAGATTCGATCGGTATCGTCATACCTAGTTCAATCTCGCTCATAGCAAGTACTTTACTGCTCCGTAATCCGATATCACATTGTGATTAACTCCTTAACCAAATGCTTGCAAGCGGTGTTGATATCGATTACAGTGGGCCAGTATATCTCTCCGACTTGGGAGGGATAAATCCCATCTCGATACATACAACCCAATGATACTTTCCGATCACACAGAGACACCTTTATGATCACCCTCTCATAGGATGACGTTTGATGACCTCAAAGCTTTCTTCCGATACCAGGAGTTGTATTATCTCATGGTCTAAGGAATACAATATTTGACATAGGAAAAGCTTACAAGATGAACACAAGGACACGGTCTAATTGCTTCGCTTAGTTTGGTCATTCCACCATATCATTCTCCCAATGATATGATCTCATTATCAATTGACAACTCATGTCTATGGTTAGGAAACCTTAACCATCATTGATCAATGAGCTAGTCCATAGAGGCGTACTAGGGACACGGTGTTGTTCACAAACCACACAAGTATTAATGTTTCCGCTTAATACAATTCTAGCATGGAATATAAACTTTATCATGAACAAGAATTATAATAATAACATCTTTATTATTGCCTCTAGGGCATAATTCCAACAGATCTCCCACTTGCACTAGAGTCAATAATCTAGTTTACATTTGGCAACAATCTCACACCCATGGCAATCGAGGTGTTGATCATGTTTTACGTGGAAGAGGTTTAGTCAACGGATCTGCGACATTCGGATATGTATGTACTTTCTGATCTTGGATCTCCATCTGCTATATAATCTCGGATTATATGAAACTTGCGGTTGATATGCTTGGTCTTTGGATGATATCTTGGTTCCTTAGCGAAAAGTGCTATGGCGCCAAATGTTGTCACACAATATCTCCAAGGGCCCAATGCACTTGGAACCACGCCAAGCTCGATGATGAAGTTCTGATCCAAACTCCTTCACTTGGCAACCTGCGGCCATGTATTCGCTTCTCAGAGATCCGCGATCACGCTTTGCTTGCGCTTCTCCACTCACAGCTCCTCCATTCAAAATATACATGTATCCCGTCTGAGATTTAGAATCATCCTTGTCGATGTCGAAACTAGCATCGACGTAACCTTTCTGACAATGTTCATCACCCCATAGACTAAGAACATTTCTTTAGTCCTATTTAGGTACCTTAGGATGTTCTTCACGGCTGTCGAGGTTCCACTGGATCACTTTGATATCTTTCGTCAAACTAAGAGCATTGGACACATCCGGTCTAGTACACATGGCATACATGATGGAACCTATGGCCGAGGCATAAGACACTTTGCTCATAGCTTCCCTATCATTTCTCGTAGCTAGACCAGCCTTGCTCAATATCTTACTCGACAACATAGGCCTTTGAACCTTTCAATGCCTTATCCATTCTGAACCTTTTCGAACTTTGTCTAGGTATGTACTGCTTAAAGCTATCAGCGTCTTTGTCTATCTCTATAGATTTTGATGCCCAATATATAAGCAGCTTCACCTAGGTCTTTCATTGAAAAACACTTGTTCAAATAACTCTTCACATCGTTAAGCATGTTGATGTCATTTCCAATAATCAATATGTCATCCACATATAGTACCGTAAATGTCACCGAGCTCCCACTCACTTTCTTGTAGATGCAAGCTTAAGCAATTTGGAACAAATCCAAAGCTCTTGATCACTTGATCAAAACGAAGGTTCCAACTCCGAGATGCTTGCTTCATCCATAAATGGAGCAACTGAAGTTTGGATACTTTATCGGCATCCTTAGGATCGACAAAACCTTGGTTGCATCATATACAACTCTTCATCAATGTTGCCATTGAGGAAAGCGATTTTGATATCCATTTGCCATATTTCATAATCATGAAACGCAGCAATTGCTAATAAAATCCGAATGGACTTAAACATCGCCACGGAGAGAAAGTCTCATCGTAGTCAACACCTTGAACTTGTCGAAACCTTTCGCAACAAGCCGTGCTTTATAGACGGTAACATTACCATCCGTCCGTTTTCTTCTTGAAGATCCATTTGCACTCAACGGCCTTTCGTCGCTAGGAGGGTCCACCAAAGTCCATACTTGGTTTTCGCTCATGGATCCCAATTCGATTTCATGGCTTCTAGCCATTTCTCAGTCTGGGCTCATCATCGCTTCCTCATAGTTCGTAGGTTCACCGTCTTCTACTAACAAGACAGTCAAGACAGGTTGCCGCACCACTCGGGAGGGCACGCGACCTTGTCGACTGCGACGCTCGAGAGAGATCGTCCAAGCTTCATGATCCTTGTCATTTGCTTCCTCTATTGTTGGTGCGGTGACCTGGAACAATTTCAGGTGCCGCTACTCTCCAATTCAAGAGAAGGTTCAATAACCTCGCCTAGCTCTACTTTCCTCCCACTCACTTCTTTCGAGAGAAACTCCTTCTCAAGAAAGGAACCGTTCTTTGACAAACACTTTGCCTTCGGTTACGTGATAGAAGGTATACCCAATAGTTTCCTTAGGGTATCCTATGAAGACGCATTTCTCGCTTTGGGTTCGAGCTTGTCCGCATCAACTTCTTGACGTAAGCTTCAGCATCCCCAAACTTTAAGAAAGCGACAACTTAGGTTTAGCACCAAACCACAGTTCATACGGTGTCGTCTCAACGGATTTAGATGGAGCCCTATTTAAAGTGAATGCAGCGGTTTCTAATGCATAACCCCAAAATGATAACGGCAAATCAGTAAGACATCATCGATCGGACCATATCTAATAGGGTTCGATTCCGTTCGAACACACCATTGTGTGGTGTTCGGGTGGCGTGAGTTGTGAAAGCGATTCCACTTGCTTTGAGATGCGTGAGAAAATCATAACTCAAATATTCGCCCCCGATCGGATCGCAGAAACTTAATCTTTACATTACGATGGTTCTCCACTTCATTCTGAAATTATTTGAACTTTTCAAAGCGTTTCAGATTTATTATTCATTAAATAGATATACCCATATCTACTTAAGTCATCGGTAAAAGTGAGAAAATAGCGATATCCACCGCATCAAACACTCATCGGTCGCATACATCGGTATGTATGATTTCCAACAAGTCCGTTGCTCGCTCCATCATACGGAGAACGGGTTTTGATCATCTTGCCCATGAGGCATGGTTCGCATCGTCAAATGATTCAAAATCAAGAGACTCCAAAAGTCCATCGAATGGAGTTTCTTCATGCGCTTTACACCAATATGACCTAGACGACAATTGCCACAAATAAGTAGTATTATCACTATCTACTTTGCATCTCTTAGCCTCAATGTTATGGATGTGTGTTTCATCCTTCGAGATTCGTAAGAAATAAACCACTCACAAGAGGTGCATGACCATAAAAGATGTTACTCATATAAATAGAACAACCATTATTCTCGATTTAAATGAATAACCGCCTTGCAATAAACACGATCTAGAAATAATGTTCATGCTCAACGCAGCACATAATAACATTTATTAAGGTTTAAAACTAATCCGAAGGTAAAACTAAGGAGAGCGTGCCGATGGCCATCACATCAACTCTTGATCCGCTGCCAACGCGCATTGTCACCTCATCCCTCGCTAGCCGCCGTCTATTCCGCAGTTCCTGTTTCGAGTTACAAATATTAGCAACTAAACCGTATCAAATACCCGTGCACTACAACGAGGGCTAGTAAGGAAAACATCAATAACATGTATATCAAATATACCTTTGATGGTGCCAGCCTTCTTGTCGATAAGTACTTGGACGATTTATGCTTCCAGTGACCCTTGTCCTTGCAATAGAAGCACTCGATTGTCCGGCTTGGGACCGGACTTCCGCTTCTTCTCGGCGAGGCAACGCTTGCCGCCGCCTTTCTTGAAGGGCTTCTTTGCACCTTTACCTTTCTTAAAGGAGGGCTTGTTGACCATCAACACATGATTATCCTTCTTGATGTCCACCTCGCAGCCTTCAGCTGCGAAGAGCTCGGTGATTGTATCAAGAGAACCAATCTGATTATGAGTCACTACAAAACTTTTGTAGCCGGGAGGGAGTGATTGCGAACCTGTCAATCTTGAGCTCCTCTCGAATCTTGATCCAGTTGCTCAAAGGCGTTGAGTGTAGCCCGACATCTTAATGGCGTGCTCACTAACGGAACTCCCTTCCTCCATCTTGCGCTTAAAGAACTTCTCGGAGATCTCATATCTCTCGAGCGGGCGAGTCCAAACATGGTTTTCAGCTCTCGAGAATCTCAAAGGGCCGGGATAGTTTTCAAAACAATTTTGAAGTTCGGTTCCATAGCAAACAACATGGTGCTCTTAATCACACCATAATCATCTTTCTTGCCGACGATAGATAGCTTTCTCATCAGCGGTAGCAGCGTTGGGGGTTACCTAATGCTTTCTCAAGGACATAGTCCTTTTGTCCGCCATGTAATGATTCTTAGATTATGAACCGATTGGTGAAGTTAGACCCATTGTTTCTAAGCTTTTCTTTCTCAGCAAAAACGTTGAAGTTGAAGTTGGACTTGGCCATTGGATCTACTGATATTTGCAAGTACAATTTAGACTATGTTCATGATAAATAGTTCAACTTAATCAAATTACTAGATGAACTCCCACTAAATTCAACATCCCTCAAGTTGTTTAGTGAACATGATCCAAATTCACCACACCTAATCCGATCTTCACGAGAAGAGATGTGGCTTCAATGGTGGACAACGAAGTGTCGATCATATCATTCATATGACTCATGCTTAACCTTTCGGTTCATGTGTTCTGAGGCCATGTCTGTACATGCTAGGCTCATCAAGTCAAACCCAAGTATTTCCGCGTGTGCAAAACTGGCTTGCACCCGTTGTATGTGAGCGTAGAGTCTATAGCACCCGATCATCATGTGATGCTTGGACACGACGAACTTCATAGCGGTGCATACATGGGGAGAACACAGTTTTATCTTGATCTTTAAGTGAGGAATCATCTTATAATGCTACCGTAGCGATCTAAGCATAATAAGATACATAAAAGGATAAACATCACATGCATATAACTTTATGTGACATGGTATAGCCAATCTTCAAGAATGATCTCCATCTTGTGCGTTCCGGCATGATCTCCATCACTCCACCATGATTGCCTCCACCACGAATAGCAACTACAACTATTGCTAACTACTTAGCGATAAAGTAAAGCTATTACATGGCGTATAAGAAGTTGACTCGCAGGTCATACACAATTATAAAGACAACCATATGGCTCCTGCCGGTTCTGTACTCATCGACATGCAAGTCGTGAAACATTACAAAACATGATCATCGCATACAATATACACATCACATCTTGGGCCATACCATATCACAGAAAACACTCCCTGCAAAAACAAGTTAGACGCCTCTACTTTGTTGTTGCATGTTTTACGTGGCTTATGGGAGTAGATGCTAAGAACGATTCTTACCTACGGGAAGCCACAACAGTGATATTATGGTTACCAAACTCCGGTGTTAATCCCATGACAACTATAGTGAGAGAAACTGACATCCACCAGCCGCATGTGTGGTACAAGCCACACGTCAAGTCGGGCCGGTCTGACGACGTCGCGTAAGGTTGGCCTGGACCGCTTCAATCTCACTATCCCACGTCATAAGAAGAACACAAACAAGAGGCTTGCAACAAAAAACATCAACGCCCGCAACAACCATGTTGCGTTCTACTCGTGAATCACATCTACGCATAGATCTAGCTCTGATACCACTGAAGGGTTTCGCAGCATAGTAAATCAAAATTTTCTACGGAGCGAGCAGAGGAAAGCCAAGATCTAATCTAGGAGATGCAAACAACGAGAGATTGGATTAGATAATCATACCCTTGAATATTCAAGATAGTGGAACGTTACGGAACGTGGGTGATGTAGTCGCACTCGCTTCTCCTCCGCGATCCGATCCGATCTAGCACCACAAGTGGCGGTGCCTCCGTGAGATGCACACGTGCAGCACCTCGGCGTCTCCTCCTTCCTCGGACCAGCAAGTATGGTGGAGAGATGGATTGGATCTACAACACGGCGTGGTGTATATGGTGGAGAATTTACTGCAGGCTTCGCCTACAAACAATCGGGAGGGAGAGAGGAAGGCGCAGGCTACTAGGGCTTGGAGGAGATGTGTGGGGGGAGGGGCGCACCAGCCCTCTATATAGAGGGGTGCGGCCAGCCCTAGCCCCTCCTCCAAGCCTATCTCTAGTTTAAAGCGATTTAAACTCTCCCTTATCTAGAAATTCTATCCCTAGATTTAAACGAGTTAAATCTATCTAGAATCGGCTGGGCCCTATGGGGCCTTGTGCCCCCTGGCCCAATGCGCCAGGACTCTCCCTCATAGGACCATGCCCCCTCCCTTAATGTGGTACCACGTTGGCCCCCTTTCGGAAGGTTCTATAAGCTTCCGGTACAATACCGTTTAATACGTAAAAATTCCGAACTCCAAAAACTGCCTTATATGAATCTTATTCTGGACCATTCCGAACCTCTCGTGATGTCCGGATCCCATCCGAGACTCAACAAAAACTCATAAACCAATTATCCAATCTATCCTAGCGTCGAGACACGTTAAGTGTGTGACCTGCGGGTTCGAGAATATGCGAGACATGATCTTCTATCAATAATCAACATGGGTGCAGGCACCCATATTGACTCTACACATTCATCGATGATCATATCGGATGAACCACGATGCCAGATTCAATCAATCCCATATATATATTCCCTTCGTCTCGCGATATTTTACTTGCCCGAGATTCGATCGTCGGTATCGTCATACCTAGTTCAATCTCGTTCACAGCAAGTACTTTACTCGTTCCGTAATCCGATATCACATTGTGATTAACTCCTTAACCACATGCTTGCAAGCGGTGTTGATATCGATTACCGAGTGGGCCCGAAGTATATCTCTCCGACTTGGGAGGGACAAATCCCATCTCGATACATACAACCCAACAGATACTTTCCGATCACCTGAGAGGCACCTTTATGATCACCCTCTCATAGGATGACGTTTGATGACCTCAAAGCTTTCTTCCGATACCAGGGAGTTGTATTATCTCATGGTCTAAGGAATACAATATTTGACATAGGAAAAGCTTCGCAAAGATGAACACAAGGACACGATCTAATTGCTTCGCTTAGTTTGGGTCTGTCCACCATATCATTCTCCCAATGATATGATCTCATTATCAATTGACAACTCATGTCTATGGTTAGGAAACCTTAACCATAATTGATCAATGAGCTAGTCCATAGAGGCGTACTAGGGACACGGTGTTGTTCACAAACCACACAAGTATTAATGTTTCCGCTTAATACAATTCTAGCATGGAATATAAACTTTATCATGAACAAGAATTATAATAATAACATCTTTATTATTGCCTCTAGGCCATAATTCCAACAGTGGTAAAAGTCATGATCCAACCATTGTGCTTGAGGCAATGGCATCACAGTACTTGTGGATTTGGCATTGCTTCTTTGGATTGCCGGGATCACTCAATGATATAAACGTATTGCATAGATCCCTATTGTTTGGAAAATTAGCTAATGGAGAAGCCCCGGCTTGCAACTTCAAGGTCAATGGACATGATCATACCATGGGCTACTACCTTGCCGACGACATCTATTCGGCTTGGTCAACATTTGTTAAAACTATCCAAACTTCGAGGAACAAGAAGGAGGCCAAATTTGCACAAGCTCAAGAAGCATGCCGAAAGGACATTGAAAGAGCTTTCGGTGTTTTGCAAGCAAAGTTTGCCATTGTTAGGGGCCCTTCTCGTTTTTGGAACAAAAAAACCTTGTGCAACATCATGACATGTTCTGAACACAGATTGTGCAACAGCATTAGAGCTTAGAAATAAGCTGAACATAGATGTGTGCATTGCATTCATGCATGCAAATCCGAATAATTTTCGCGCTTTTGAACAAAACTTGTCAAAGGGATTGAAGCTTCTCTCAACTTGATGGAATTGAAGTAGATCATCAAGTTGACTGCGATAAGTTTCTATATGACCTATGCTAAAACCTTATTTTTGGGTAAGGGAGATTTGATCTAAGGGTAGATCAAATATAATAAAAGTTAAACTCTAATACATTACTTAATGATTTATATTTGATCCTTAGGTGATCATATCATAGTATTCATTATAATCACTCATGAGTACCAAGTTAAGGATATAACACAAATAATAAGAATGTAACAACTATATCTTAATCTCATCTACTTATACCATGAGTATCATGGTAATACCTAACCATACTTCTTTAGTGAGATTGAGTAGGAGAGAACCATCTCCAGATCATTCACCATATATCTTTCTTTCCATATCAATCCTCATGGAATCCTATCCTTATAATTGTTGTTCATCAATGTTGAGTAATCAACTATTGATTCACAAATTCTTAAACTATCAATTCTTGATCTATCAACTCTTGTCCTTATCATAGCATTCACATCAGTCCGTTAGAGAAAGAAGTAAGAAGAGATAGGTGGTAATATTAGTTTTAAATATCATCTATAGGATGGGAGAGTTGGAAGAGAATAAGATCAATGTGATAATTGATGGAGTTAATTCACTCCTGTAATGATAGAAGAGTTTATTGGAATATATATTCATATGGTAACAAAGATGATTCCAAGGATGAATATTGAAGATAGTTACCAAGGAGCAGTCCTATTGGATCTAGTAGGTATAGTCAATAAATTATATCTCTTAATCCAATAGAGCTAAACAGAAGATAATTATAATACAACTATAATGTTGTATGGATGGAAGCCTTGATTAGCCAACTGGAAACCTAAGCCATAAATGATCAAAGGATTATAATGATCATGCTTTAGTCACCAAGATTGAATGCTTATATCATGTATAAGTGACATTGGTGGATAGAACATGATTGAAACCTATTATAGATATGTTATCCTAGGTTATCCATGACAAGTCATATTATTATAATGTGAAGTTAAGAATAAGATATTGGAGTTAAGTAGAGATAAGATAGTATGATTAAGTTAAAGCTAGAGTAGCATGGAGTTATTAAAATAGTATTTTTCCTCTTAAAGGATAGTAAGCTTTTGAGAAAGGTGGTTTGATATATACATCTACTGGAGAAATATTAGTGATGGATGATTAGGGAAGAATATGACTGGAGTTAGAAGTAGCTACCTTTGGGACTGGAGATTATTAGTGGTAGAATAGTTGGATAACCAAATATAGATATGAGAAGATTATGAAAAGCTTAAATGTCAAGCTCATTGCATTTACAAGTGGATTTAGAAGAATAAAAGGTGGATAAGAGTATTCTTGTGAAGTAAAGCTCATCATGTTAACACATGATGATGGATAGGAGGAGTAGTATATCTAGGAAAGGAATTCCTTAATTAGAAGTCCAGGATTATTGAAGTATGAGAGATAGCAATTTTGGATCAAACCTAAACCCTAAATCTTTAACCAAACAGAGTATCCATTTCATATGATTGATCTATCATCTTATTTACACAAAGCTTCATAGGAATATTTTTCTATAGCAAATCACTTAAGCACATCTTTGTCATTTCCAACTATCATGATCACATGTTCTTAGGAACTATTTTAATTAATTCTTCCTCATAAGTCATTCTAGAAAATAACCTTATTATTTTAAAACAGTGCTATGAATAATGATCACAAACATAAAGACAATATGTTTAGCCATTAATCTTTATTCACGTCAACAAAAGAATATAAATATAGTAAGTACCCTAAAACCTAGGGTAAACAATTACAATTCAGAACCCTAAACTTATTAATGAGTTTTATCATCAACATCTCATAAATATTCAATCTATATTCATTAGGCAAATTCCTTCATCCATTTCTATAACCACTCATTCCATATGAACATGGAATAAGTGGGGATACAATAATTATAAATCACCTGTACTTTACTATCTGATTAAACACATAGAATTAAACCCTATGACTATTACTAAACATTTTAAAACTTCATTACTCCAAATAAAAGTGAAAACAATGTTATAGAAAAGCTTGTATATAAAGAAAATAAAGAAAATAACATTATATAATAAAAGTCCACAAATTGAATCTAAATAACTTTATGGTTGCTGCAAGTATTTAGCAAAGAAATTCCATTAAGAAATGTCAAAACAATTTCTTAAATAAAAAGCTAGAAAAGAAAACAGAATATAGAAAATATAAAAGAAAAAGAAGGGGAACAAGGTTAGCCCAGTTTCTGGTCCGTGGCCCAATTCGTCTTTCTCTATCTGCTGCTCAAGAGCATCTCCCAACAGCCCAGCAGCGGCCCAGTAAAGACAACACTCAGTAACTATCCCTGACTGACGAGTGGGCTAGCAAGGGACTATGGGTTGAACCTTGAAAAGTCACAGGGGGTTATCCACAAAAAAGACCTTCGTTGTCTTCCTCGTCTACTAGAAGCTGCTCGGTGGAGGTAGCCGATGCCGTCCGTCGCTGCGACACTCGAGGTGGGGATAAGATTGCCACCATGACTTCCTCGCTCGTCCTCATCCCCATTCCCCCCTCTGAAACCCTCTCTCTCTCTCTCGAGTTCCTCTTCTGAACTGAACCCTAGCTCGTCGGGAATTCCAGGGCTCCGTCGTTTCCGAGCTCCCCTTGAACCACTGAGGCTGTAGTCCGGATCCACTTGATCATCTAGTTCGATTGCCCCACGAAGCACAAGCCGAAGGAGCTCTAATCACGCCAATCGACACCTCCATCTCCGACGGGTTCTGCTGTCTTCTCCATCGACTCCGACCACCTCTGGTCACACTAAGCTCTCCACTACAACGCCGGTGAGTTGCTGATGCTCGGGCACCTCTCTAATCTCTCTATTGCTTCTAGAAACATCTCCACCACGTTCATCTATAACCGCCGCCGCCGTAGCTCATCGCCATCCATCCTCCGGTGACCATATCCGAGTGGCACCGCTGCTAATAGGTTCCCTATAGTGTGCTCCTTCGAACTGTAATAACCGCGTTTGCCAAAACTCACTGGATCGACGCCACTGCTAGCCACCTGAGCATCACCGGCGACATGACGTCATCGTGACGTCGAGGTTGACATGGTCTAGAGTTTTGACTCAGTCTTCGCCCATGTGGCATCTGACGTGGTCTTGGGCCCATGTGTCATTCTCTGAGTGTAAGAACCAGCCCAGTAACAAAAGTATTAGCTAAAACGGGGCATGCCATATGGCATGCGGCCCACCAGTCAGTGACTGTGACTAGAGTAGGATCAGTGTAAAAAGTATTTACCATTTAGAGTTTAATTAAGAAATAATTTAGAGAAAATAATAATCTTGTAAATTTAATATCTTTTGTTTTATAATTCACAAAAATGTGTTTAATATATGAAATTTTTTAGAAAAATAAAATCTATAACTTAAAACTATTATCAAACATTATTATGTTAACAATTTAAATAATTATTATTTAATAAAGAATTTATAAGTAATAAAACTTTGAAAATTCATCTTTTAATATTGATTAATGATTAAAAATATAAATAAGATACCAAAAATCTTAGAAAAATAAGAACTATAATTTAAAACTATAATCATACATTATTATTTCACTTAATTAAATATTTGTTATTTATTAAGTATTTATAAAGTAATAAACCTTGTAAAAATCATATCTTATTATTTATAAGTCACAAAAATAAATGTAATATATCAAAATGATCACAAAAATAATATTTACATATTAAAAATATAATATTCTACTTTTGAGGTAAATACAAATTTAAACAGTTTAATAACTTGAATTTAAAGCTATTTCCTTAATTAATAATTCATATAAGGGTAAATAAAATTTGCTAATAATTCTAAAAATTAGTCAATTGAGTCTAATAAATAGTATTAGTCTTAAATATTGATAGTGTGAAGTCAAAATGATTTAACACATTTTAAATACAATTTTATTAAATTATTTCTCAACCATTAATGTAGATTATTTTATAAAAGAATCCTTATCAAATATAAAATCTTCAAGAATAATTTGTAGGGAAATAAAACTTATTCCTTTACTTCAACCACAAGTTTTTAACATTCCAAAACACTGTAATGAATTAATAAGTAGTTAGGTAATATTATTCCTTAGATATAAATCATAACCACACCTTTATAAGGAGATAAAAGCTTCTATTCCATTATAAAATTAAGAAACCACTACTCAAATAGTAGTAATACTATTCTTAAGTAACTTTAAGAAACCTTATAAAGTGAACAAGATACAAATATCATAAGCAATACACCCTAAGTCCATCTATGTCTTTAAAGTTAACTTTAGTCTATAATACTTTAAATACTATTCTAAGAGACTTTGTTATGTGTTTTATAGTTAACTTTGGTCTGTTATAATTAAGTTATAAAGCATCTTAATACCAAACTAACCAAGTTCAAAACCAAGATAGATAAGTCTCAAATACTACTAATATCATTATTCAAATAAAGCAATTCTTTCTTACTTAAAGACTATAACTTGAAAGAACACCTAATAAGGTTAACTTAAAATTTAAATACTTTCCCTTAGCTAAGTAAGATTTTCTTCAAAAGTTATTCTTTTATGGAACATTATAAAGCAAGACATAAGCATTTTTATGAAGGCTCTAAATGATGAACAAACCTTATAAACATAGTCTACAGATACATTTCCCACTTGAGTATTCCATTATTGTGTGTGCTTTATTATACTTACATGTTGTTTCACACACACTCATAAACCTTAATAAGAAGCACATGTGTGAAACTTAATCTAAAAGGGCAACACATTCCAAGAAAACCCTTTCTAGTATCCAAACCCTAGAACAACGTTACCCCAGGATTCGAGTTGATCAACTTGCATTACATTACTTATGCATAATAACATCTTGATTCTTTAAACATTAGTATTTACCAGACCAATGATGCTGATTTCAGATATTGGATCTTTTATATTGTCTCGAAGACCGTGAGTGCGTAATCTTGCAATCACAAAAGGCAAGTTCACACTTGCTCATGTCCTTTGTTTATTTTCTGTAAAGTATTTTGCAAATCCAGTGTTGTCATCACCTGCATTTGAAAAAGGTCAGAAAACACTATTTTTGATAATAATGTGAACTATTGGTTAAATCTGGCAGTTGGAATACCACTGTTCAGGACTATATCACCTAGGATTTAACAACCAATGTCGTCAGTGATTCTTGCGCCATATATTACGCGTTAACCATAAGATTTGGAATGGGACGGAGAAGTCAGTTGTATCTTTTCCCTCTCGCATGGAACCGAATGTGCGGGTCGTGGCTGTTATCACTCGTAACGTGCATATTAATTGGTAATTCGTAGAGGATATGCATCATTGGGTGGGAGCCCTCAATGTCCCACGATAGTTCCGGCATCTGAACGGTCTGTATTGCCTATTGTCGTAATTCAATAGGTGGGCATGGCATACACCAAGGAGACATGCGGGGTCGCGGAGAAGGCAGTGATTGTCTTGGATCTTAGGTTGGGCCTCAAACCAAGGAAGTTTGAACGGGAACATAATCCCGGTCGTGCAACAAAGCCTAAGGTCTCTCATGGGTAAAGTGACGCACCTCTGCAGAGTGTAAGAATCAGAATTTGTTACTCCCCTGTTAGGAAGGAGCTGCGAACGCGGCGGGAAAGGAACTCCATGAAAGTTCTGGTAAACCTGTGAAGGCTAACGAACATAGCTTTTCAGAATAAAAGCAACCTTTTGAATAAATGTTTACGAAAACTTGCATTGCCTACGACCTATGGTCTGTGGCTGTAGATATAATGCATCAAACGCTCCTTTTCTAGTGAACTTGCTGAGTACGCTCGTATTCAAAGTATCTTCTTAACCCTTACTAGGTTCTAAAGCCAGTACAGACGACGTCTACATCAAGTTATGCTTCAGGAATCATCATCAAAAGCTAAAACCCTTCAAGGAAGTCAACATATACATCAACTCAAGTGAAGACGAAGTTACTGATTAGATAGTAATATAATCTCTAGCCATAGAACCTATTTCTGTAGGCTATTGCAATAGCAGCAACGCCATACCATTAGTTAAAATACTAGTCTTACTAGTTTGATAGTGTTTGAGTTGTTTATCTCTGATTCTTCTTTGTAAGAAGTTTCTTTCTCTCTCTTTAACCTAGAGTGTTCTCTGGATCTTGTGTAAAGAGTTGAGTTGTAACCTATAGTCATGTCTTGGACCTGTTGTGTTTCTGTTGTACTACTATGAGGGATGTAATACTAGTGAATGGTGTTTCATTGGTGTATGTCAACGACTATAGTATACTACATCATGCAGTGGTATGCTGGATCACCGCAGGACCCGTGTGCAAACACAAAAAAACCCCGACCGCATCCAAGCTTTTTTTGAGACTCATAGGAAAATTGAAGATGCAAGCACTCATATTGAACTCAAAAATGATCTCATCGAGCACCATTGGATGCTAGACGGCAAGAAGTGATGTCCCAAAAAATTTCATTGTACACGTGTGTAATTTGAACATTCATTTATTTGTTAAATTATCTAACTTGAACAATTGTTGTAGTTTGCTTCGTTGAATATTGTAATTTGGATGATTATTGTGTTATATTATTTGATTTGAATAATTACCGCATTTGCTGTCCAAACTGTCTTTTGCTGTCGAAATTTTCAAAACAATATTTACGATTTTGTTTATAGTTCACCCCGCTGAGCAGTCCCTGTAAGCCGGAACCACAAAACAGAATCCCACGAAGCGGGAAATCGTGGATTATGTGCCCCGAACGCGGACGTTTACGGTTTGCTATTTACAGGCACCGCTAAAGATGCTCTAAGCATGAAAATAGAGACTCAAATTCAAGGGTTAATTATATAGACGCCATTGCATTTTTCGCGAAATTGAGAAACGCCACTGCAATTCTCAACTTTAAAAAAATGCCACTAGAATTATGTGTATCTTTGACAGATGCCATTACACCCACTTATATAGCATATACTAGTCAATATACGTTGTATTCTCTGCCGTATGTACGTATAGATGGTGGAGTCCACCAGAATTAGCGGAAAAAATATAAGTTGGTGACAAATATTGGAATAAAATTACAACAATAAAAAAATGAAAATCACACATGCACTTGGATAAAAATTTGTAACTAACATGTTTCTTTTCTAAATAGTTTTTATGCATATTTTCTAATTTTCTCTATACATTGCAGGAAGCGATCTGCCGAGGAGCAAGATGTGCAAGACGATGAGCCTATAGCTAATTACAAGCGGTATTTTTTTGGGTACCTATTCTTTTATTTCTAGAAGTAGAAAATGAATATTGCCTAAGATTGCTTCTATAATATTGTTCTCCATGCATATGTAGGAATAAAACACCCGCTAAAAAGGCAACTTCCATTAAGAAGAAGACACCCGCAAAGAAAAAGATACATGTAAAGAAGAAGACGTCGGTGAGGAAGAAGTCACTGGTGAAGAAGAAGACACTAGCGAAAAATGGCAAGAAAAAAAACCCCGAGGTGGTCGCACCATCCATGAGTGAGGTGGTCCTGACGCCAACACTTGAAACAAAGAGAAGCCTTATATACTGGCTTGGAGACTAGATTCATGTGTCTGATGTCCATTTGAATCTGGAGCTGTTATTTTGTGAGATGAGATACTTTAAAATTTGGAGCATGTTATTTCGTTGATGCATGAATGTGATACTTATTTGGACCTGGAGCTGTGTTGATTATAAATTGTGTAGCGTTGCTATCCCTATCGTGTTTTGTTGTCTCTAATTTGGACATGGAGCTACGAGCCTTGGATATGTATTCCGGAGCTATGTTGATGTACCTTTGATACTATGATATGTAGCGTTTATGACAAATTTTTATCCAAGTGTATGTGTGATTTTCATTTTTTATATTGTTTTAATTTTATTTCAATATTTGTCACCAGCTTATTTATTTTTTGCTAATTATGTGGATCCCATCATCTATACGTACATACGGTAGAGAATACAATGTATATTGACTAGTTTATGTTATAAAGTGGGTGTAATGGCATCTGTCAAAGATACACATAATTTTAATGGCATTTTTTCAAAATTAAAAATTGTAATGGCATTTTTCAGTTTCACGAAAAAATTACAATAGCGTCTATCTAATTAACCCCAAATTCAAAGGCTCACAGGGTGGTCCCTAGTGCAGTTTGTGTTAGGACTTGATCGGCAGGTTTGGCTACTCCAGCCCCGGCGGGACTTTGTATCCCTGTTTTGATTAATCAATAAGGGAAAATTTGCTAGAGGACACTGTTATTTTCTGGCGTTTTCTTAACCACGATGTTGCATGCTGCAATGGATGGCGACTTGGCGATGTTCCAACTTGATATGAACTTACGTATAGTTTCTAATTCATGTTCGATATATGCATATGCTGGATTTGGTGAATTTGAATTAGAGAGAAAAAAGTGTTCAAATCGGACATATGTCAAACTTTCTATTTGTGGCATGCAGTGTGTCCTGACAAATGTGTCATGAAATTATAGTGGTACTCAGCAAAAACACATTCCAGTGGTGTGTTTTGGCAAACGCCAAAAAATAACGGTGTCCTCCAACAAATTTGCTAAAACAAAATTATCATGCTTCTGTTCCCTAAAAGATAAATAAAACTTGTCATGCTTCTGCCTCCCCCGCCCCTTTTTTTTTTCTTGGACAATTCCAATCCCACCATGAGTGACGAGACGGCCGGCAGCTGCCGCCTTTCGCCGGCGGAGACTCTGCCGCTTCTGCCTATCCCATATATCCCCCAAGTCCTGATTTAAAAAAAATCCCCAATCCACCATGAGCCACGAGGGTGGCGACGAGACGGACGGCAGCTGCCGCCTTTCGGCGGCGGAGGCGGCACCGCTGGACTCCAGCAATCTCCTCGGCGAGATCCTCCTCCGCCTTCCCCCGAAGCCCTCCTCGCTCCTCCGCGTCTCCTTCGTTTCCAAGCTCTGGGGAAGCCTCGTCAGCTCCGCCGCCTTCCACCGCCGCCTCTGCGCCCACCACCGGGATCCCCCCATCCTCGGCGTCTACGGGAAGTCCTGCGGAGATATCGGATTCACCTCCGTTCTCGACCCTCCCGACCGCATCCCTGCCGAGCGCTTCGCCCTGCCGGTCAGCAACGACGACTTTTTCGATAGCTGGAGTCTGCTCGGCTGCCGCCACGGGCGCGTCCTCGCCTTCAACCGGGTACGGCTCGAGCTCCTCGTGTTTCACCCTGTCTCCGGAGACCGCCGTACCGTGTCCCTTCCGCCGGGGTTCGATTTGGCTGGGTATGGCCATGGGTTCAGCACCAATGGAGCGGTGCTCTGCACTGCCGGCGACGACGACCCGGGCCACGTGCACGGGAACTGTCAGTCGAGCCCCTTTAAGGTGGTCTTGGTAGGCACATTCCACGGAAACCAGCGGCCCGCCATTGCCCGCGTCTACTCTTCAGAGACCGGCTTGTGGGGAGATCTCGTCTCGACGCAGGGGCCATTCGGCGGTTTTTTCGGCCTTCACCCCGGCACCCTCGTCGGAAACAGCCTCTACTGGTGGCTACATGGGTTTGATATTGATATACTCGAGTTCAATTTGGATAGCCAGAGACTAGCTGTGATCAAGAGGCTTCCCGTCAGGGGCGCCGACATTCACAGGTGTAACATGCGGATCATCCGTGCAGAGGGCGGCGATGTTGGCATCGCCATATCGATGTACCCAAGCTTACATATGTGGGACCACAAGGTCAGTCGTCATGGTTCTGCCACATGGGTTCTGCGGAAGACCGTTAACCTGCGAAATATCATTGGTATACCGTCTTCGATTAATAGACCAGTGGTAGCTATTGTGGCGTATGCTGAGGGTGCTGATGAGATTTTCATATCGGTGCGCGGAGCTGGAGATCATCGCCACAGGGGTTCCTTGATCATCTTACAACTTAAATCAATGAAGGTCAGGGAATATCGTGGGAGCTTTTTGGACGATTCCTATCATCCGTTCACAGACTTTTTACTGCTGGTAATTGCTTCTCTATACATTACAGGAGTAGCCTGAATACGCTTATTTTGCATACATTGTTTCTGGAATACCTCTACTGAAGTATTCACTAATTTAGTTATCTTCATACTGTTTGCTTGATCGATAAAATGGGTTTCAGTTTCTTTTTTAGCTATAATTTTAAATTCATCCTACCAAACTATTTAGAGTAATTTAGTATAGTATATATCATTGCTGGGAGGTTAGCATACATTACATGTAAAACCATTGTGAAAATCGGTAAATTTGGTTAACATAACTAATGGTCAAAGGCACCTTCATGGTAAATCTTACACCTCAATTCTATACATACCCTGCTCTAAGGCTAAGGGTAGCACCTACTTCTCTTTACACAGGTTTCTTGTACCAAATGATTACCTATCGTCAACATAACACTCGGACCGAGATGTTGAGGCTGTATTAGGACGGACTAAATTCATATGGCTAAATTGCTGAGAGTTATAACAGTAAGATTAGATGTCAAACCTCAGCTTGTTTCAGGGCCATGCTGCTGATAATGCTCTGCCTGTTATTCATGTGTATTTCACCTTCTTCCTTCTAGTTGTTGACCGAGTGGGTTGCCGAAAGCTTAAGAATTTAGACTTGTGATGCTGATATTCAGTTGTTAAGTTAGCCAAATTTCTACTGTAGTTTTACTCCTCTCTTTGTGGTTTCATTGTTTATTTTGGGATTGTGGATACCTTTGTTGGATATGACCATCACACCTGACTATTTCTTAGCTTAACGAAAAATTGATGATCTGTCACTTAATTTATCTGCAATTTCCATTGTGTCAATAGGAGTTGTAACCTCTCATATGCCCCTAATTTAAGATACCAGTTTATATTTTATCATCTTGATATTTAGAGTCGCCTGGGATTTGGCTGCATGAAAAGCCCAAAGGCAAGGTAGGTGAGCAAATTGCTCCAGTGAATCTGATCATTCGGGCACACAATTGTTTACAGAAAAATTAACTAACTGGATACTGATAAGAATCCTTTCTTCCTTGTTCTTAGAAGTTTGTCTAGCTGCCAGGATCATAATATTTTTAAGCAAAAAAATACAAGTCTTTGAGGATGATACCTATGCTACTTCATCTACTTCTATTTGGAACTTTTGGTAGAACATTCTGAAGTTTCAAGCAGTTATATTTGATCATACTCAGGAATCTGGTGAATTCAGGAAACCAAAGAATGCGACACTATTTTTATGGAGAAGTATGTGGCTTCATTTAGGATCATTTTGAATCACACATCAGCAATGCTCAGTTGGCTTTCAACCTTGCTTGCTTTTCCAAACACTGGCTTTGTGCTTTTCTATTTTGCAAACGCTATTTTCTAGCTAGCTAACATTGCTGGAATAACCCAAGTGAAAGATTCAGTCATAAATATCTCCTGATATTTTTGAGCTATATATAGTTCCTGCACTCGTGGGTTGTATAACTAACGGAATTGGTTGCTTCACAGGTACTGTTAGAGCTCGAAGTACTCCAGTCATTGAGCCCCACCAGCCATCGAGCCACTGAAGCTGCGTGCTCTAACCCTATATATCATATCGTCATACATCTGCCCAATCCCCTAGTTTCCTGTGATCTGCATGTCTCTTATAACTTAGTCGATGCAATTAGATGCTTTACTCGTACCAATGAGGCGTCCTGCGATTCCCGTGATAGAGGGCCTTGTCACTTTGTCAAAAATTCCTTTATCATACTAGTTCCATGTACTAACACTTTAAGGCCGATCTCACAGCAATCTTGCAGCTGCATTGCCTTTCTGGAATAAGACGTCTTTGTGATAGTTGCGGATTTGAGGTCTTCGCTGCATGTTTATTCCTTTTATTTGTTTTCTTTTTTCGTATCACCACGCTTCGATGCGAGGTTGCAGATTTCATGTTTCCAAGATAGATGGATATTTTTTTCGTTCCTACAGTCCAAAGAAGCACATTCTAAATCTGGACTGGTGCCGCTTATACGCTTAGATGAGCTTAGCAATCAAAGGGAGCGATCAGTAGCAAATTCTGATCAAGACTTTGAAGCTACTCCCTCTGTTCCAAAGTACTTATCGTGATTTTTGATTTTGATCAGCGCGACTAGTATTTTGGAATGGAGGGAGTACTTATTGTGATTTTTGTTCACCATGACAAGTATTTTGGAACGGACGGAATATTGTCTTCCGTCCAGTGGGCACCCGGAGTTATCAAAATCCATGATAAGTACATGAAGGTATATACTATAGTTAGCTTATTCATGCTCTTCTCCCAATATGTATATATATTTTTCACCCAAGCTACTTTTGTTTCCCTAATTATTGCCGGGTACCTGATTAACTTAGGCCTTGTTTACTTCTAGGGTATTTGAGAGGATGGGAAGGAATTATTTCATATCCCAGAATTTTCCCGATAGATTGTTTACTAGGCCGGGTTTAGAGGGGATAATCCCGAAATATCCCCACAAATCTCCTCTACACTAGTATATTTTTGGCTAGATTAAAAACTTTCCATCATGGTAGAGTATTTTTGGGGAACGGTATTTGAGGGGATTTGAGAGTATTGGATGAACACCAAATCCCCGCATAATCCCGTATCTTTTAGAAATAAAAATACTACAAAAGTAAACAAGGCCTTAAAAAGATTTTTCTGCGGTAAAGGGGGGAAAAGGTGTAGAATCAAGGAGAATGAAGGAGGGGTGAAAGGGAACATGAGTGGGAGCTTACATATCCGAACTTGCTGAGGCCTCGTTTGGCAGCCTGGTTTTTGAAAAGATTCCCGTGTATTCTACCAGCCCAGAACATTACCTAAAAATACCCTTCACAACCCGTTTGGCAGCCTGGTTTGCAATCGTGTAAACTCGTGTAAATTCATGGAAATCCGTTGGGTAGACGAGTTTTGCAGACGCGAGGAAGGGTCGCGTTTCTTACACGGGCATCGTCACAGCCAGCTCTCGCGGCAGCAGCGCTGCGAGCTCTCGCGGCGGAGCGTCCCTGCCGCCTTTCGATTCTGCCTCCGTATCCTTTTCTTCTGCGCTGTATTCTCTTGGCTGTCGATTCTGCCGCCGTCTCTGCTCCCCCCTTCTCAAATGCCAGACTAGAGGCTAATGAAATAGGTTTCCTGATTGCTTCTAATTCGTGATGTTGCAGTTCTGCACCTGTTCCTCGTCTGCTAGCTAGACGCCTTCAAAACTATGATTGGTTCTAATTCTGATTAGATCTATCGTCTGTGTTGCTCGTTGTGAATTCTGAATAGCTAGCTTTGATGTGCCTGATTTCAGTGCCTTTCTGAGCTCGAACCAAAATTCTTCTAATAATTGCCAAACAATCGTGTTTTAGTTCTAGGGGATTTATTAGAAAGTGGATTGGATAGGGGAGGTGTATTGGGTGAGAAGTATATTTTCACCAAATCCTCTCCGGATAATACACAGAAAAACACCACAAACCGCTGCTGCCAAACGAGTCCTGAGGAAGAAGTGGTGAGTAGTGGGAGCGGTATGGAAGTGATGGGGTCAATCTTTTATCTATCAAAATTGATTAGTAATGCAATTTGAAAATTATGTGCAAAATTTGTTGCAAAAATATGCAGCAAGTTGCAAACACTTGTGGTTGAGCTATTTATTACCGAGTACCTAATTATTGATCAATTGCGACAACTTAAGATGATTTTTCGGTGATAACGAGCTATCTGAAGTACTTCATCTGTTTCGGTTTATAAGACTTACGCGTATTTCTAGGTTGACAAAATAACCAACTTAGCATGAGGTATATAAGATAAAAATTATATTATTAGAAACTTCAAATGCTATATTTTCTAATGATATAATTTTTATGTTATATAATTCATATTATATAGTTCATGCGGACGATCTAGGTATACGCGTAAGTCTTATAAACTGGGATAGAGGGAGTATTTAGCTTTGCATATATAAGAATAATTATTAAAATTCGGCAATAGTACAAACCACAGAGTCATAGCATTTGACTTCCCACCTACTGTGCCTATTTTCCTATCTAGTATCACTGATCCTGCCACCTAGCATCTCCAAAGCCAGACTGGTGTCCTGTTTGTCGCCTTACCCTTTTTCCTCGCAGCTCCCATTCTTTCTCCTACCAACTTGTTTCAACCACGTCAAACAAGCATTATAGGGTTTTTTCTAGATTTGAACGTATCTAGCAGTAAAACATGACTAGATACATCCAAACAAATCTAAATAAATTAATTTGGATCTTCTTCTTGTTGTTTTTCTAGATAAGATATTCTTCTTCTTGTTTATGTGAGTTATTAGTATGCATCCTTCATCTTTTGTTGGGCCGAATCACAATGAGTTGTAGGTTAAATCCATCTTATATTGGTCAAGGCCCAGCCTACGTATATCCCTTTGTTGCCGTGGGTTACTTCTGCTTCCCGAGTCAAAAAAAAAAAAAAAAAAAAAGAGAGAGAGAGAGAGTCCCGTTTCAAATCGACAAACCAAATTCCCAAATCGAGATGACGGACGAGGGCGGCGACGAGATGTCCCTCCGCCGCAGCAGCAGCACTTTAACAGCGGAGGGGCCGCTGGACGACGAAGATCTCCTTGCCGAGATACTCATCCGCCTGCCCCTGCTTCCCTCCTCGCTCCCGCGCGCCTCCCTAGTCTGCAAGGACTGGCGGCGCCTCGCCACCGACGCCTCCTTCCTCCGCCTCTTCCACGCCCGCCACCGGAAGCCCCCCATCCTCGGAGTCTTCACCAAGGACGACGAGGCCGGAGAGATTGTATTCACCTCTATTCTCGACCCTCCCGACCGCATCCCTACCGAGCGCTTCTCCCTGCGAGTCGGCGCCTCGGATGCCTGGAGCGTGCTCGGGAGCCGCCATGGTATCGTCCTCATCATCAACTGGATGCTGCTTCAGCTCGTCGTGTACCACCCTGTCTCCGGCGACCGCCGCACCATGGCAGTTCCGTCGGAATTTGCTGATATTGGGTACTTGGTCCATAACGGAGCGGTGCTCTGCGCTGCCAGCGACGGCCCGGACCACGTGCACGGGGACTGCCCCTTCAAGCTGGTCTTGGTAGGCAGCAGCTCTCACGGATGGATACTGGCATGTGGGGAGATCTCGTCACGACGACGGAACCATGTGCTGGGTGTGCTAGCGAAAGACCGCTAGCATGAATGGTATGCTTGGCCCGGAGTCTGCAAGTGCACATATATGGGCGTATGATGAGGATACTGATGCAATTTTTATGACGATGGACAGAGATCCCTACGGCAACATCTTGATCATCGTTGAACTTGAGTCAATGACGGTGAAGGAATGTCGTGGGTGCTCCTTGAAAGACATCTCTCTTCCATTCGCAAACTTCTATACTGCTGGTACTCATACATAGCCTGAATCCTCTTATTTTTCGGACATGGTTCCTAGAATATCTCGATTGTGCTTTCAAGTGTTCACTAACTTAGTTATCTTGCTTGTTCCATCAATAAATATAATAGCTGTTATGGTTTTTTTTTGTGCTAGTTTAACTGTGTCATAGCAAATTGTTTTGACTAATTCTGCTGCGGAGGCTTTAACATGCATTCTACATAAAATCATTGTGAGAAATCGATAAATTTGGACGAGACACTATAGTCAACCTTAAGTCTAAACATACCTTCTGTTTATACAGCTTTTGCTGTACTGCTTTTGTTGTACCAATAGATTTCCTATCGACAATACATCATAAGAAATACTTTTGTTGTACCGCAACAAAGCTTGGAAATATGCTTGCTATACTTACCTGCCCGTGCTCCTGTTAGCATTGCTTTTTGTAGGAGTCTCCAATCGAATGTTTGTACTCTTTTTTTTGGAAAAGAGTATATATTAATATCACAGGGATACCAATTACACCCAGCCTCTGCAACAACGCATGCCCTAGCAGTCCTACGGATGCACACAACCCAAAAAAAGAAAGAAGAATTACAAAAAAGAAAATATCCCGCTACAGAGAACTATTTCTCAAAGCAACAACACTGACACCATCAGAACAACACCAATAGTCCTCCACTCCAATAACAGCGTCTTCAAGAAGAAAACAGTGCCCAAGCGCCGTCGTTGCTCGATCAAAGATCATAGGTTTTCACCCTGGAAAAAGTCCTCGCTCGCAAAACAATGCCTTCAACAAGGTCATTGCTAGGCACAACCAGTTAAGGCCAGACCTTGGATTTTCATCCTGCAAGGTAAGACTGGGAACTCCTCCTATGTTGTCTTCCCGCACCAACAGTCGCTACTACGAGTCACAGATCACGTAGCCAGTTCTCCATCGCCACAAAAACTAATATCACCATCGCTACCCTCATATTTCCGCTTTCGTGACATTCTCCGCGTCTGACTTCACCATGGCTCGATGAATGACGCTTGGTGGGAACAAACAACAGAGCTTCGCAACGCTCCCGCTAAAACCAAACGGCCAGAAAAATAAGGAACGCATGACCAAATACCTTCCGATCCAGCAATCTCCAGGCATGATACGCCCATGGGAGTTCGCCGGCGGAGTCTTCCGGAACTCGCCTCTCCATTCCAGATCAACGAATATTTGCTTGTTCTTCTAGATTTGTCGCAGAAGCGCTTCCGTTTCAGGTTTAACCTGTTTTGGTGTTGGTTCTCCTTGTTTGCTTGTTCAAACATTGAGTTTGTGTGTCATTCTCTTTCATGTGCTATTTAACCTTGAATTGCTGGAGTGACCTAGCCGCAAAAATTCAGTCACAAGTTTCGCAATCATGCAGATAATATTTTCTGAACTTTTTGAGCTATGGCTCTTGCACTGGTGACTAATGCGATATGTTGCTACACGGGTATGAACCACCAAAGCAGCAGGCTCTATTTCTATAGTAACACATCAATGTGTACACTGAAGGTACTTATACAGTGGGTACCAATTGGCAACACCTACACAATGTCTAATTCACCCGGAGTCCTTTAGTACGTATTTAGTGAATCAAACATATTGAGCATTGTAGGACAAACATTGCACAACATTTATTTCGTGACAACCAAGAGAAACAGTTCAAATGGTTCAGTGCCGGGCTCCCTGACACCATCAGATATAGTAGGGATGGAAATTAATACAAACCACAAAGCCATCTAAACACACAAACAGGGGTGATAGACCCCGAATTAGCCTCAATGCTGCTGCTCCTAGGAGTTGTCGTTGTACCTCTTCAAGATGGGTCCATTTGAATTCTTGGCAAGCTGGTCACGTAGGTTCTCCATGAATTCTATCTTGTAGTTGTCACTATCCAGCATAAATTCCTTTAGGCTTGTGAGAGATGATAGCCCAGAAAACAACCCAATGTTGGCATCTTCAGGACGACAACTGAACACCAGCAGCTCAAGCTTAGGGTTTGCTCCTGCCTCAAACTTCACTGATCGGAGGTTATCTTGGACACCCAGCTCCAGTACCATCAGGCTCCGGAATGCCCCCAGATGGAAACTGAAACTGACCTCTTCACCTTGGAACGAATGGCACAACAAACGCAGGATGGCCAGGTTGGGCAGCTTTCCGAGGACCTGCATAGCAACATCGTGCTCAGATATCCTGGAGCTGCGTAGCACCAGCTTCACGAGACTTTTCAGCCCATTGATCCATTTTGGCATTTCCACTAGGTTACCATACAGCTCGAGGCTCTCAAGGTTTATATGAAGCGAGGATGGGTCACCCAAGCAGCCAAAGAAACCAGGCTTCCCCTCTGACTGCATTGACAAGGATTCTAGGCATTTGTGATTGGCAATGGCTGAGAAGAACCTCCTAGAGTTTTTCTTGTTAAGACCAGTCACTCTTAACTTGCGCAACTCTGTGAGAAATTGAAGATCTTCAAGAATGGCATTTCCCCCATTGATATTGACAACACCCATCGTGTGCAATGCCTTCAGTTTCCTGATTCCTCTCGGAAATTGGACACCATGGGGCAGCCCACTGAAACCATCTTTCACATATACTTGTGAGAAGCTCCCTATGAGATAAAACAAGTATCCTGTGAGGATCAACAGCCAGAGGATGCTGGCTAGTAAGTAATACAGGCTGCGGTAGCACAAGAACAAACAACCAGTCCGGCGGTACAAGTGAAAAGATAAATAATTCAGCCAGCGATGGATGCGGCGGAAACCATCGGTAAAGATTGGGTACGTCCATCGTTCTTGTTTCTCGTCGTCATCCTCTGGTACAAAGCCCACACGGAGGTACTGTAATTTCCGAAGCTTGATGATTGATCTTGGAAGCTTGATTATGCTTGTGTCTTCGACATCCAGTGTCTGTAGGTGCTTTAGGTTACCCAATGAATTTGGAAGCAGTAAAATCCCATCACATCTTCGCAGGGAAAGATAGTTCAGGTGAAAAAGCTGACAAATTTGATAGAGGTGGTGATCTGTTAGACCCATTGTATCTTCCAGATCTAGCACTCTGAGCAATTTCATTTGGTCAGAAATGAAAAATGATTCCCACCCTCCAAATACTGTTAATGATCTTAAGTGAGAAAAGTCCAGTCCATGCTCAAATGCACTCTTGTCTCTTGTCCAGCTACTGCTTATAGCAAGGTGACGAATTTTTCCCTGGGTATCTAAGTTGCAACCATTCTCTAGTGTAAAAACAAGGTTTTCCTCTGTGGACTTTGTGATTGCAATTTCACGGATGAGATCATGGATTTGCAAAAAACCAAGTCTCCCACTACTGTGCATATGGGCTGTTCTTTTTGGTGGCCGCACCATGTTTCTGTTGATAAGATCAGTAATGTAGTTATTCCCTATCTCTTCTGCAGTCTTGTTCCGTGTTCCTCTTGCGTATCGCTCCGCAATCCACCGTCTCACCAGACGTGTCCATCTAATGTCATGGCCTTCAGGAAAAATCGACCAATACAAGAAGCAAGACTTAAGATGATAAGGTAAACCATCATAGCTCGTGGTGAGGACTGTCTTTATCATCCCAAGCTCTGGATTGCTCTCAAGCTCAGAACTAATATGTGTATTCAGATTTATCCACTCCATGGCTGTTTTAGGTTTGGTTGCAAGAAAACTGCCTACAGTGGATATAGCAAGAGGGAGGCCACCACACTTCTTAAGCACAAGATTTGCTTGCTCAATCATGTCCGGATTATCATCAAAATTTTCGTTATCCCTAATATCCTTGAATACCTATTATTCACACAATCCAAATGCTTTAGTAATCCAATATGCACTGGTTCCTACTAAATAAAATTCTTTTTGTATAAAAAAGAGTACTTAAAAATAAATAATTTCATCAAGTATGTGAGACCCACCATCAGAATATATGTTATGTAATGCAAATTATATTTGTAGTTCACAATCCTGTACTCCGTTTTAAATTTTAATCTCTTATGGAGAAGTGTATAACATCATGTAGTATCATTATTTCCTGACAAATAAATAATTGGATATTTCTTTTATCTAACTTCACCAAAGCATAAAGCATCATAAAGATCAACAGAAGGAGATATGAATTATTTCGTAAGACTGTATTTGTTAATATTTATCAACGTGGATATAACTGTTCTCTTCGAGAAAAAATATGTACATTTGTGCAAAGTTGAAGACATGCGAACCAGGAATAAAGTGGAGAGAAATAAAAAAATATGTCTAGAGGGTCTTACAAAATAAAAAGGTAGTACAGATTAGTTAACACTTCATGGTAACACTGTGCTGTTTCAGATGTTTCTGGGCGTACCTTCTTTGTGAAGAGGAGGTTAGCTTCCTTGGAATCTAACAATTCCAGGTTGTATATTTGCTCCTCTTCCAAGGAACAACATTTAGCGATGTTGAGTTCTCGTGTGGTAACTATGATCCGGTTAGGAGTATTTACAGGGAAGAGGTCCAATACCCAGTGCAGTTCCACAGTGGATGATAGATCGTCCAAAACAATGAGGCATTTCTGCTCCAACAAAATCTTTGCTAATTTTTCAAGCAGTGTTTCTTTTTTCTTTTCTTTGGATTTATGTTGTTTTTCCCTTGATGCACTCCCCAGTTTGTCAGCCTTTTTTGTATCTTCGCAGCGCAATTTTCGGAACAATTCTCTAAGAAATTCCTGATGTTCGAAAGATCGCGACATGGTTAACCATGCACGCCTCTGAAACATTTCACCAAGTTCTTGTTGGTAGAGACCTCTCACAAGAGTAGTCTTGCCAAGACCACCCATTCCACAAATGGTGATCACATAACCGTGTTGACAAATTAATCTGATGACTTTATTTTTTGCTGTCTTCCTGTCGATAAGTTGATCTTCCTCCAAAGCACCTGCCACTGTAGTGGCGTGAGTAGGATTCTTTACAAGTTCCTCCCCAACAGGTTCAATTGAGCTGGACTTGGCATTGTCATCCTCTTTGATCAAGGTATGCACCTGAAGATGAGCAACAAACTGCATTTTATAAGTAGGGCATATAAAAAGTTGTCCTTAGAAAATATGTTTTTTATATGTGAACATTTTTGGCTCTTTTAGTCTTTGCCTCCGGCATTTACCATCAAATCTAATTTTTCTGTTTAACAAAATGTTTATAATAAACAAGTATATCTTTGAAGCGATCTTATGTGCATGTACAAAGTCAGCAATCGCACAGGGTCCCTAAAATCTGGCTGGTGGCCTTCTCTTCTCAGTTTTTTCTTACTACTTACTAGGATTACTGTCAAGTGTCCCTAAAAAATAGAATTGCAATTAATATTTAATTAGATAATTTGACATGTACATTTCTAGTAACCAAATTAGATTTATGTTCCGTCACTTTTTATTCCACTCCTCTCACATGATATTAATTCTTGTTTTTAGTATCTGTGCATTTGTCTAGTTTACTTTGTTTTTGCGGCATCTTCCAAAAGTAGCGAGGATGAATAAAAACATAACGCAAAGAAAATAATTGAACTTATGAAGATTTTACATCAGCAAATGTTAGAAGAATTAGTAACGAATACCTATTGCCGAAGTTGATTTAGCAGCAGACTAAAGTTTCTCAAATGTGGTTCTGGATTGCAAATACATGCCTCTCTAGAAACTGTGCACTAATCTTATTCCAACTTTGACTATATAATTCGATTGATGTCGTGACAATTATACTTGCTATAATATTTATATGATGTAGTTTTATGACCTTTTATCTTATAGATATAAAAAAGGTCATTTATTTGTGTCCAAAGAAAATTAAGGAGGTTACCTTCCTGTAGTAGAAGACATAAAAGTCCTTATCAAATGACCATTTTTGGTCTATCTCTGATACCGTGTGAGGCTGTTTAGTGCACAAGCTTGCAACTTCAAATTTCTGCGTGGACACAATAATTCTGCTCCCGCTCTTGCTCGGGAAGTATGTTTTAATCCAGTCCCACTCTTCTATGGTTGATACATTGTTAATGATAACAAGGTAACTCTTCTGGGTCACATACCGATTAAACTCATCAACCAAATTATCTTGTGCTGCCATCTTCTTCGTAACCTCCATCCCTGTGGTTGTTCCTTGTGTTGCTTTTCCTATTTCTTCACATGAATGTATGTAAAACTGCCTCACCAAGCTGATAAAGAAGTCACTTGGATTGAAGGGATGCATGAGCCTTACCCAGGCTCGGCACTGAAACTTAACTTTTACATTCTTGTCATCATAGGCAGCCCTGATGATAGATGTCACCCCAACATCGCTGCCTGCTGCCCACACAGCAATCACCGGCCCAAGGTCATCTGCATCCTCGGTGATCAGTTTGACAAGATCGACCTTTTTGTTTCGCTGCAGAGCAGCGCGTGTCGCTTCAGTGATGTGAAGTAGGACCTCGGTGTTGATGGTAGACCGCTCAGCAGTGGCAGTAAGCTTGGAGCTAGAGCCTTCGATGAGGCGATATCGCAGGTTCCTCTGGCTAACATCCTCCACCTTGACTCTGAGGCCCTTCATCTCCTCAGCTACACGACGCCGGTCTAGGAGCCTGAATGCGAGGTGCCACCAAGATAAGCTCTCTAATCGTACCGCGAAATCTTGAAGGCAGTCCTCCACGTCGTAGGCCACTTCACGAACTTGCTTCACCTAGGTCTTGACCACTTTGTTATCTTCTTGATCCTCATGGGCGGTCATCAGAAAAGCCTGCATCATCTCCAGCTCATCTGTTATGAAGCTGTGGTCACCCTGGATGCCGAGCTGCAATGCGACCTCCTGCGCCACGGCGGAGGAGGCGTAACCAAGTGCCCCGCTCAGCACGGACTTGCCAAGGCTCAGCACCGTTGACTCCATCACCGCCCACTCTCATGCAGTCGGCCTGGGTGGTCGTTCAACGGTGTATGTGGGTGGAGTGGTAGAAGCTGTGGCAGCGCAACGAGCAAGGGTGCCCAAGGCAAAGGTCTTGAAAACATGCCCAGCTTGCTTTTCTGGTGTATATCGGCCTCAATCGGGTATAACTTTGCTAGAGGATAAGATGCTTTGGCTTTGGAAGTGAGTGCGGAATCCATTATTATCTCTGTTGCTTTGAGGTGGTGGTGTGAAGTAAAAAAGATGTCTATCTTTGTCGGCTTGCTAGCACATTAGGAAGGATGGATAGGCCAAAGCCGTAGATTTCTTCTCTACTCTTGGAGGTTACCATGGCAGCCGAGTGTGTCCATGGATATTGAGCACCGAGTTCAAGGTTCCATGTTAATAGCCAAGTCCTAACGCAGTAACATACAACGCTCATAACAAAACTGATCAGCTGTGCAGAAACAGTAGGTATCAATTGTTGCCATATGTCCTGAACTTCAGTGTGTTCAGCCTTCAGCCTCTAGTTCTCTGCTAAAGACAGTTGTACATCATGCTGCTAAGTATTATTTCAGAGAGGTTATGTTGCTTTCTTCTCTTTTGGCAAAGTTTATCAAACTAAAGAAGCTGGTCCTGTGTGAGGCCGAATAAAGTTGGTCCTGAATTTGCTTTACTTTTCTCGGGAATATTTTTTGCCTGATATTCTTCTGCTTTATTTTTCTGGAAAAAGAATATGTCTTTGTGCTAGTTTCTTCTGACTGCCGCTCTTGTTGCATCCATATGAAAGATGATGTCAAATCCTGTCTGTTGCGGGTTTGAAGTCTTCGGTGCATGTTTATCCCTTTGGTTTGTTTTGTTTTCTCGTCTTGTCACCACAGTTTCGATATGGGGCTGCAGATTCCACAGTTTCAAGATTCAGGGTTGTTTTTCCCCTTCCTACTGAATTGGAAGTTACTCTTCAGTCCAGTGGGCGTCCAGAGAATTTCGCAAATCGCACTGAACTTACAAGGCTTCGGTGGCTTCATCTCTTGGCATTTCACAAGGACTGGTCGGTTTCTGTGAGGTCATTTTATCATGTTGAATCATTGAATGGAAGCACCAATTCCGTGTCTGGTCTTGGTGTTGAAAGGTCCCTCTGCTTCAAATCCAGTCTGAAAGATTTTGTGCCGAGAGACATCCAAGAATTAGTTTTCTCCCTACAGAAAAAAAAGGATGATTCAATGATTCAATGATTGTAGAATATGTCAGCTCTTATCCTCAACATCTTGTAAGCATTGATATATTTTAAATTTTACTCATTGTATCGGTGATTATCAGAAAAAAAAATAAAAACGGCGGAGCGATGTCACCCTGACACGTCTCTCCCACTGTTCCGACCCATGGCGATTCCTCGATCTCCACCCATGGCGGTCTTCGGGGGTCAAGCTCGGGTCCTCCTACTCTGTCCCTGCCTGCTTCTCCCTCACCCACTCCTAGAAATCCGCTCAGGTTCCGCGACTCACAAAGCTCATTGCCGACGGCGAGATTCCTGGACTTCGAATTAGGAGATCATCGGAGGTTGACGCTGGCGAGTCCTGGAGGTGATGGAGGAGGTTCGGGAGGGGGACAGAGGAGGAATGGGGGGGAGATTTGGTGTCCTGAATCACCCTCCGCCAGGACGTCGGTTCTCTGGGGTGGTTTCGGGTTGGGGAGCGCGACGGGGACGCTCCCAGCGGCTTCGTGCGGGGGAGGCGCAAGTGCTTCCGGCGATTCATTCAATCTCTGCATCGGCTCATTCGGCCCCATCCCCTTCAGGGGTTTGTTGGACCAGGCGAGGAACGCGGACGAGGAGGCGGAGCATGGCGTTGAGCAAGCTCATGGTACGTACCGCACCGGGGATTGCACTGGAGTTGGCGGAGACTCCTCTGAAGGCCTATCGAAGGAGGGGAAGACCGAGGCGGGAGGGCTCTCCTCTCTCCCGATTTGTGCAAGTTCGCCGGCGGGGTTTGCTGAAGGGGCTTGGGACGGTCCCTGTGGCACCGGAGTTCTCGAGGCTGGAATGGTCGGCTGCTCTGGCTCTGCTCGACCTCAACTTGCAGACAATGTTGTTTGCGGCGACACTGGAAGCTCTGCGGGAAGACCGGATTTCATGGCGCCCATCTGTTCCACAAGTTGTCAGTTTAGACAGTTAGCATGTAAGGAGGAGAAGCAGCGAAGTAGAAGATTCAGCCTCTGGAGGGGGCCAGTGGTCAGTGGGGGTGAAAAAGGGATGGTGGTTGGAGGTGGAGGGGAAAGTTTTGAGGACTTTTTCTCTCAGCTCTGGTTGCCTAGAGATCCACACATCCAGCTGCAGAAATCTCAACCACATGCTCGAACCACTACACTGAAGCCCAGTATAAAAAAACCACCTCCGGAATCCTAGGGTTCGTGTCCCTCTCACTCTGGTGGCGGCGCATACTGAGCTTATTTCTGGCTTGCAGTGCCTTGGGCTGGAAGTTTCTCTAGATCCCGAAGCTTGTGTTGGTGAAGAAAGGATGGGAGATCGTGGAAGGGGAGGAAAGGGACGTGGGAGAGGAATCTTTGCTTGAGTGATCAATGGCAGAACCAACTTCCTCAACCTCAACAGGGGCAGCCTCAGCAACAAGGTATGCATTAGGGGCAGTTTAGCCAGTTCCCTCAGTTCTTTGCTGGGCAAACTCCTTTTGGTTTTGCTCCTGGCGGTATGATGCCTCCCTGGGGGGTTCAATGGCCCTTTCCCTCCATTCCAACATCCTCCACAGTTTGGAGGGGGCTCCAATCAATGGATTGCCCCTACAATCAATTCTTCTCAAAACCGGCCAGTTTGAGCGGGGGTTTGACCAGAGGATAAAACAAAACCCACCCGTAAAGCTAAGAAGAAGGGGTGCCTGGGGAGAGGACGTGGTTTTGCTAATCCCAGTGGTCAGATGAGTTATTTTGATGGTATATGCTTGGGTTGTGGGGAACCAGGACATTTGCAACTTGCCTGTGAGAAGAAGCCAATGTGTTTCATATGCAAAAGCTTTGCTCATCTAGTGGACAAGTGCCCTGTCAGGAAAAGACCCCATCAGGTTGCTAGATACATTGGTAGTGGTGCACCTGGACTTGGGTTCTATCATATTGAGATCCCTGAGGTTGTGGCTACTCCAATTACTTCAACTAAGAATTGTGGTATTGTGTTGATTGAGGAAGGCTCCTTGTCTGCTAGAGAGCTTGCTGAGGAATTTTCAAAAATCTACTAGACCAACTGGCCATGGCAGATTAGAGACTTAGGGGCAGACAATACCTTTCTGGTCAAGTTTCCCCCCCATATTGTTGTGGAGAAGGTGATTGGTTATCCCAAATTTGGTGTGTCCAAGCCAGGGGTATGGGTCAAAGTTGAGGCTTGGAATGATGACCCTGAACCTGTGGAATATTTAAAGAAAGTTTGGATTATCATCACTGGCCTTCAGTCAAAATGGTGTGAATGGAACACCCTTGATCAAGCTGTTTCTGCCTGTGGGATCTTAGTGGATGTAGATTGGTTATCTATTTTCAAAGACAATGCTAAGGAGGTTAGAGTGCTAGTTAAGTGTAGAGACCCTTCCAAGCTTCCTATGGGGAGACTTTTTGAATTCAACAGTCACTTATTCCAGCTGGGGTTTTCTCTAGATGATTCTGCTCCAAACCTGGATGATGAGGATGATCTTCTCACTGATGAATTGAATGACCATAGGAGGGAGAATGAGGAGGGGGCTGCAGGAGGAAATGACAGGGGTGTCACTAAGGATACTAATGGTTTCAGGAATTCTGAACCCAGTCAATCTCAGCAGAACAGGGGTAGCCACCAAACTGGGGGGGGCTGGTGCTTCTAGAGTTAGGATGTTAGGGGGTCAGAATCCTGCAAATGCTATGTTTAACTTGCTCCTGCAGAAGAAACTGGTTAGTCTGGATATTCTCAAGTTGGGGCCACAGGAGAGGAATGTTGAGGAGGTTACCCTTGAGGCCCATCGATTTAATTGATCAGTACGTGAAGAGCAAGCGGTGACTTATGGTGGAGAAAAAGAGATCAATGCCCAGATTGCAGCTTTGCCTGAAGATATCTTACCTTCCTCTGCTGATCTTCAGGGTTTTAGTGAGGATGATGTTTCTAACAACAAGAAAAAACAGAAGGTGTGGGGCCCAGTTCAAGCTGTTAGACAAAGTGCTAGGGTGGATAGTTCTAAAAGCATTCTGGAAAAAGCCATGGACCTGAAGAAAGTGGTAAATCTGGATGCTCCCAAATCCATGAAAGGTATAATGCACTCCAATCCTTTTAATGTTTTAGATGTTGCTGATATTGAGATGGTTTCTAGAGATATAGGTGTTGTTTTTCCCATTAAGGAGATAGTTGTTAGTAGTTGCTCACCTTCCAAATCTTTGCATAATGCCAAGGATTTGGAGGATGAAGCTGATAACTGGATAGAGGTAGTAAATAAATCTCGGGCAAGCACCCCAGGAAAAAGTTACAATGATTTGTGCCTTCTGGAACTTCAGGAGCATTTCTGCTCTTGGTAGATAGAAATTTCTAGAGGATAACATCTTTCCTTTGCATGTTGACTATATTGGTTTTCAAGAGACTAAGAAAGATAGTTTTAGTAATTCTTTCTTGAAAAATATTTTAGGTAACAGAAATTTTGCTTGGAACTTCCTGCCCTCTGTTGGGACTGCAGGTGGGATCCTAGTAAGAGTTAATGTAGATCTCTTTGATGTTATTTCCTGGGATATTAAATCTTTCTCTGTTAGTACTGTTCTTAGGAATAAAAGTAATAATGTAATTTGTAGAATTACTACTGTGTATGGTTCTGCTTATGAAGAAAAGAAGCAGGAGTTTATCTCTGAACTCCATGAACTGTTTTTGAATTGGGATGGGCTTGCTTTAATTGGGGGAGATTTTAATTTAGTAAGATCTCCTGAGGATAAAAGCAATAGAAATGTAGATTTTAGATGGGTTGATAGATTCAATGCTTGGGTTGAGCTCTAGGCATTGATGGAGATTAGTCTTTCTGGTAGAGCTTTCACCTGGGGAAATAATCAGGATGATCTAATTATGAGTAGGATTGATAGGATTTTTTGTTCCACTCAGTTTGATGCTAGATTTCCTTTAGCTAGTGCCAAAGCTTTGCCTAGAGTGGGTAGTGATCACACCCCCATCATCTGGGATTCAGGGGAGGGGCAGGTGATCAGGACCAAAAAGTTTAGATTTGAAAAATGGTGGGTTGGTAGACCAGACTTTAAGGATATTGTCATTAAAGCCTGGTCACATAGAGTGAGTAGTTCAAATAGCTTGGATATTTGGCAGAGCAAGGTTAGATGTTTTAGGAGACTAGCTAAAGGCTGGAATCTTAATGTTGAGGCAGCTTTAAGAAGAGATAGAAAACTTCTTATGGATGAGTATGATGAATTAGATATAAAAGCTGAAACTAATTTGTTGTCTTTAGTAGAAAGAGAGAGACTAGATAAGATCCTGCAAGACCTTAACTCTTTTTTGGATCATGGAGGAAGTTAAGGCTAGGCAAAGATCTAGAGATAGGAATATTCTAGAGGGTGATAGGAATACAGCATATTTCCATGCTGTAGCTAACCAACATAGGTGGAAAAAACTGATCCATGTCTTAGAGGGTCCTGATGGCCCTGTAACTGAGATGGATGACATGCTTAAAGTGGCTACTGATTTTTATAAGGACCTTTTCAAGAAAGAAGATAGACCTGACATCTGTTTATGTCAGGATTTCTTTAGTGAGGAGGATAAAATTAGTGCAGATGAGAATCTGTCCTTGTGTGCCCCCTTTATGGAGGAAGAGATTAAGGATGCTGTCTTTGGCTCTTATGGGAAAGGTGCCCCTGGACCTGATGGCTTGTCTTTCCTTTTTTATCAGACCTATTGGGATATCATTAAGATGGATCTTCTTTGCATGTTTCAGGAGTGGTTTGATGATAAGTTAGATCTTTTTAGGCTTAATTTTGCTATGATTACTTTAATTCCTAAGGAGAATGATGCTAGAGTTATGAAGAAGTTTAGACCCATTAGTTTACTGAATTGCTCCTTTAAAATTTTCACTAAGGTTCTCACCAATAGACTTGCTAAAGTGATTGGTAGGATCATTTCTATGAATCAATCTGCCTTCATTAGAGGTAGATTCATTCTAGAGAGTGTAGTTACTGCTCATGAAGTCATACATGAGGTGCATAGGAAAAAAGATAAAGGTTTAGTTTTCAAAATAGACTATGAGAAAGCTTATGATAGGGTCAATTTAGATTTATCTTTTTGAGGCTTTGATCCTTTCTTTATTAGGCTGATTAAACAGATCTCTCAGGGAGGGTCCATTGGGGTTAGAGTTAATGATGTTGAGAGTAACTTTTTCCTGACTGGCAAAGGCCTTAGGCAAGGAGACCCCATTGCCCCTCTTTTGTTTAATATCATGATTGATGTTTTTGCTAGGATGCTCGAGGGGACTCATTCGGGGCCATCGAGGTTTGTGCTCTGGTTTTGTCCTGGTGGTGTAGTTTGTCTTGATATCTTGATGATACTCTGCTTTTTCTTAAAAATGATGAAAGAGTAGCTGTGAATCTGAAATGGATCCTTACCTGCTTTGAACAGATTTCTGGAATGAGAATTAATTATGCCAAAAGTGAACTCATTCCAATAAATTTGGAGAGTGAGGAATGCCAACCTTTCATTGATATTTTTCAGTGTGTCTTGGGTAGTTTTCTAGTGAAATATTTGGGCATTCCTCTTCATTATGATAAACTTAGAAGGGAGGATTTTCAACCTTTGGTTGATAACATTCTCCATAGAATTACTGGTTGGAGAGGAAAATTGCTTTCGTATGCTGCTAAGAAAGTCCTTATCCAGGTCTGTCTTTCTAGCATCCCCATTTATTTGCTTTCTTTTTTCAAATTCCCTAAATGGGCTTTGAAAATCTTAGATTCACATCTTGCCAATTTCTTTTGGAATGATGAAGAAGGGAATCACAAAATTCATTTAGCTTTTTGGCCTTCGGTTTGCATGAAGAAGGAATTTGGAGGTTTGGGCATTCCTAATCTCAAAGATCTCAATTTGTGCTTACTTGGCTCCTGGGTTAAGAGATACATTCAGGGGGAGGGCACCCTTTGGAGGAGAGTTATTGATGCCAAGTATCATACTGGATCCCCAAATATCTTGTGTTGTAGGGATGTTCATCCCTCTACCTTCTGGAAAGGGGTGATGTGGGCATCTAGATCTGTAGCTTTAGGATATAGGTGGAAAGTGGGTAATGGTAGACATGTTAGATTCTGGGAGGATATCTGGTTTGGTAATTCTCCCCTAGCTACTCAATTCTGGGACCTCTATGTTATCTCAAATCAACAAACAAAAACTATTGCTGATTTGTGGGATGGTGCTCAGCTTAGATGTGACTTTAGAAGAAACTTTTCTGATAATATGATGGTCCAATGGCTAGAACTTAGAAGTATTGCTAGAACTTAGAAGTATTGCTGATACTATATGTTTGTTGGATTCAGATGACCAACTTGTTTGGCAATATGAAACCTCTGGAGTGTATTCTTCTAAATCCATGTATGCTGTGATTAATTTAGAGGTGTTACTCCTGTTTTCTTGCCTGCAGTTTGGTCTTTAAAAATCTCCCCTAGGATTCAAATTTTCCTGTGGCTTCTTTCTCAGAATAAAATCATGACTAGAGATAATCTTAGAGCCAGGGGGATTCCTAAACCCCTTGAGTGCAATCTCTGCTCTGAGTTTGAGTATGCATTGTCTCTAAACTTCTCTGGGATGATGTGTTTGAAGTTTTTGGGATTGCAGTAGATAATTTCTTTTCAGTTGCTTCCAAGTGGATTGCTAATAAAAGACATTTACATTTCAATGTTGTGTCTTCGGCTGTTCTTTGGAGTATCTGGAATAATAGAAATAACTTAGTTTTTAATGCTTGCTCCTGGATAAATATGAAACAGATTTGGCGCCTCGTCCTGATGTACCTTCGGAACTGGAAAGTTTCATTCAAAGAGTTGGAGGAGGGGGCCTTGGAGATGTTCATGGACAAGATGGCCAACAACCTAAAAACGCCTCTGAGGCTCCTGGCGAGTTGAAATGCCCTGGCTTTGGGTGGGCTTCCACCTGGAAAGACAGTGCTGCCTCAAACCACGCTGGGAGAGCGACGGTGGAGCACTTGAAGGCGCACCCTGAAGATGAAGATTCAGTGCATGTGATCTTTGGGTGATTCGGAGTCTTCAGTGTTCCTACCGTGTGGTGGCTATGCCTGGGTTGTTGTCCTCTGCGCTTTTGCTTTAGGCTTGTTGCGGTTGCTCTAAACTGTGCTCTTAGTCTGTTTTAGTGTTCGGTTTGTCGGTCTCCTAGTTTCACTGTGTGGAGTTTGTATTTTCTGTTTAGTTCTGAGCTCGGGTGGTCTCGTTTTAATGAAAATGGGGCCGAGGGAGTGATCCCTTTTCATCTAAAAAAAATTATCAGAAAACTCTTGTGCCATCAAGATGTCCTGAACGTCAGTGAGTTCAGCCTTGAGCCTCTAGTTCTGTACTAAAGACAGTTGTACATTCATGCTGCTAAGTGTTACTATTTCAGAGAGGTTATGTTGCTTTCTTCTCTTTTGGCAAAGTTTATCCAGCTAAAGAAGCCGGTAGTGTTGGAGGCCGAATAAAGTTGGTCCTCAATGTGCTTCGGGAAAAAAGTTTTGCCTGGTATCACTGGTATAGATCAGCTCATCGTACGTGGCTGAAATTGCACATCCCACCTTTTTTTTTGACAAAAAACATATATTAATATCGTGGAGATACCAATTACATGTAATCTCTGCAACAACGTATAGACCGAGCGGAAAAAACAAGAATTATATAAAAAAAAGTTCTACTAAAGTGATCAATTTTTTGTAGCAGGGACACTAACACCACCAAACCTACACAAAAAGGTCAACCTCTTCAATGGCGGCGTCTTCACTGCACAAACATCGTTGTTGGCTAATTAAAGATCATAAGTTTTTACCATAAAGAAAATACTCGCTCACAAAACATTGTCTTTAGTTCTAGAATTTCACCCTGTAAGAAAAAAAAGTGAGGGTTCCAACCCTCACCCGCCGTATAGGCCGATACTTGTACCGACCAAGCTCGCGTGTTTGCAGGCTACTAAAAAACATTCTCATGGGCCGACCCCATGTACGGGATCTGCTAGCTCACCGAAACTCGCGTCGACCCGTAAAGTTGCTAGACCAGACCTACTTATGGTTATTGCTAGAGTTGCTCTAACAAATACTGTTGTGTAGTTGCTCTAACTAATACTGTTTTGCCGAGGTATTGACCCATCGTCTGGCGAGGTGCAAGCTCGTTATGCAAGCTCGACTTGGCACATAGAAGTTCGCGTCCATTCAAGGTAGCATGCAAACCCTTCCTATAACAATTATTATTGCCATTGTTATAATAAATATGTTTTTGGGGAATTATGATAATAATTTTGACCAATTTTTGTGAGGGGAAAATTAAGCAATTATTATGATAACATTTATAGAGGAAACTTGTTTTGGGGGGATTTAGAGAGAGCTATTCCCTCCGTTCACAATTAGATCGTATTCTGGGTTTAGTCAAAGTCAATCTTTTTGGAGTTTGACCAAATATTCAGCAAAAAGTAGAAGTATCTACCATGTAAAATTTATAGTGTTAGAATCTTTGTAAGTAATATTTTTATAATATATACATTTGGAATAATAAATGTCGATATATTTTTCTATATTCTTGGTCAAAGTTGACAAAGTTTGGCTCTAAAAAAACCTAGAACGCGAAGTAATAAAAAACGGAGGGAGTACTATGATATTAATAATTAATTACTAGTACTCCCTTAGTATTAAAATAGATGTCTTAGGTTTTGAATGAATATATACTAAATAGTGTCTAGATTTATCTAAATTTTAATAAATTTGATACATCTATTTTAAGACCGAGAAAGTATATAATATTTTTATCTGAGTTGGGCCGTAATCCAAGAATTAGCGAGCTTTTCTCCTGAGGCCCATCCCGTGTATTCTGTTGCTATTGTTTCGTCCATTACTTTTCCATCCGGAAGAAGAAGGAAAACCTTCTTCGTTTCCGTTTCAGAAGAACGAAACATCCCCATTCCAGATCCAGATGAGCGACGAGGGCGGCGTGACGGCGGCGGCGGCGGCGGTGGCTGCGGCGCCGCTGGACAATGACGACCTCTTCGAAGAGATCCTTCTCCGATTTTCCCCGCTGCCCTCCTCGCTCCCCCGCGCCTCCGTCGTCTCCAAGCGATGGAAAGGCTTCGCCACCGCCCCAAGCTTCCACCGCCGGTTCCTCGCCCACCATCGGAATCCCCCCATCCTAGGCGTCTTCGAGAAGTTGGGCGGTAAACTGGTATTCACCTCCGTTCTCGACCCTCCCGACCGCATCCCTCGCGGGCGCTTCACCTTGCGAGTCGGGGACGAGTTTAATCCATGGACTCTGCTCGGGTGCCGCCACGGCCACGTGCCTATCCTCATCCAGCGGTTTCCTCTGATGATTTTGTTTGACCCTATATCCGCCGACTGCCGCGTCGTGGCCATTCCGCCCGGTTTCAATCCCCGCCCGTCGTTTCCGCCGGATTTCGGCATGGATGAGTGCATCGTGAGCGGAGCTGTGCTGTGCGGTGCCGGCCACCGCGAGGGCCACGTGCACGGAGACTGCCACATGAGCCCGTTTAAGGTGGCCGTGGTAGGCACCTTCTGCGGAGGCCAACATCCAGCCATCGCCTCTCTCTACTCCTCGGAGACTGGCATATGGGAAGACCGTGTCTCGACGGCGGAACCATGTGCTGGTATTGTTAGCTGTCTTGCCAGCACCCTCGTTGGCAATGTCCTTTACTGGTGGCTAGATGAGTGTGAGGATGGAATACTCGAATTTGATTTGGATATGCAGACACTAGCCGTGGTCGAGAGGCCTACTTTTGCAGGCATTCGCAGCAGCTGCATCCGGATCATCAGGGCAGAGGGTGGTGGTTTAGGCATCGCTGTATTGTCCTACCCCAGCTTCCAAATGTGGGGCCGCAAGGTCAGCAGCGATGGTGTTGCCACATGGATACTGCAGAAGACTGTTAACATGCATGAGATCATTGGTCTGCCGTCTGGGACTGAGACAAGGGATGAAGCTATAGTGGGGTACTCGGAGGAGGCTGATGCGCTTTTCATATCCGTGTCCAGCAATTCAGAACACTATTCCTTCATCGTTCAACTAGAGTCGATGCAGTCCAGGAGACTTAATCGGACCTTATTGGCGAATTCATATCATCCGTTCGCGAATTTCTACACTCCAGGTAATTGTTTATCTGTACATACAAGGAGTAGCCTTAATACACTTATTTTTCGTACATGTTGCAGGAGTGCCTTTACTGTACTTTTTAGTCTTTGCTAGCAACTTAGGTATGCTCCTCTTTGCTTGATGGCTAGAATTAATAGTTGTGCTGTTTATTGTGTTATATTTGAACCGTATTTTTCCTGAACATGCCAAACGCATTTTGACTAATTTATTATATCATTCTTGCTAAGATCCGCACATGATCTATATAAAATTATTGTGGGGAACCACCCGTTAGTCGGATTGATAAGCGCTTGATGTGAGCATGCCTGGAACCTGGGTTTGATGTCAGGTCCTGGCATCCGGTGCTTTCACCATTTCAAAAAACTAATATAAAATCATTATCAAATCTGGTCAATTTACTTATGATAAAGTGTAGTCAAAGGCACAATCATGGTAAATCTTACACCTTAACGCCGAGCGTACAATGCTCTGAAGAGTGAAGAGGACTCCATTGCTTCTCACATTTGTATTGTAGCAGAGTATATTCTTTGATAATATAACATAGAGATATCGTTACCTGTGGCAGGTTTATTTGAGCCCAGGAGTAACTAATAATCCATTTCCTGTTGCTAAGTTCCTGACACGTACAAATGAAATTCTGATATGTTAAAAAGACCTTGTTTTGTTATAGGGTCGTGCTGCTGATAAGGCTTTGCATGTTATTCAGTTGCAAGTGTAGCCTGTCATCTTCCTGTCCATTTTAACTTATTGACTGAGTGGTTCATTTAAAGCCTAGAAAGTTAGACTTGCAATGCTGATAGTCAGTTATTATTCGTTAAGTTAGTGAAACTTGCGTCTAGTTTGCTCATCTCTTTGTAGTTTCATAGTTTGTTTTTGGGACTGGATATACGTCGATCAGAGCTGACCACTTTTTAACAAGAATATTTTGCATATGTCAACCATTAGCTGCTGTGCAACTGCAAATAGTCAATAGTTGAGGTGTCACCTCTCATATGCCCCTAAGTTGAGGTATCAATTGCTATTCTGCAAGGTTGAAATTTGTTATGTAAATATTGTTTTGTTAGTCGTTTGGCTACATGAAAAGACCGAATCAAATTTCCCATGTGTTCTTATCCTCTCTCCTCCCTTTTGCTCTGGAGCAAGGTTGGCTAGTAAATTTCTCTGAAGAATATGATCATTCCTTTGCAACAGTAGCTCAAAAGAAAATTAACTCGCAAGCTGTTGACAATTCATAATGTATTGGTCTTAGAATTTTGTGTGCATGTGAAGATGAATTTTTAAGGATGATATTTCTGCTATTTGCAGTATTTTAAATTTAAGACTATTGTTAGCAGCTTCCAAAGGTTCAAATAGTATCTACTAATTAATGTCTAAGCATACTTGGGAATCTGGTGATTTGAGAAACACCGGTGAATGCTATGTTGTTTGAAAATAATGTGGTATCCTTTTGGACCATTCCATACTTCAGCAATGTTAGGGTGGAGAACCTGAATTCCAGTTTGTCGTGCTAATTTACATAACCTTGCTGGACTGACCTAACTTCAAAGGTTCAGTCATTTATTCTGTAACGGTGAAGTTAACTTTCCTTGATATTTTTGAGCTATGGCTTGTGCAATCGTCACTAATTTGATTTTGTTGTGGCATAGGTACTGCTGAAGAGTGAAGTTCTACTCCAGCCATTGAGTCACCGCAGCAGCAGGGTCTATCCCTATATCGGCATACATCTCTTGAGCCACTGACCTGGCTTCAAAGGTTGAGCCATTAATTCCGTATGATCTGCGTATTTCTTATAACCTTGTTGATACAGTGAGATGGTTGACTCATAACAAGGGGGTGCCCTGTGATTAGCTGCGAGAGAGATCCTTGTCACTTTGTCAAGTCTCTATTTTACTAGTTAACTCTGTCAATTGTTCTGTCCGTATGATACCCTATGACTTATGACTAATGCCACAGCAATCTTGATGCTGCGGTTCCTGGGTTATGTTATCTTTTTTTGTATGGACACATCATGCTTATGTGCTAGTTGTTACTGGTTGCTGCTTGTAGGAGATGTAACCAGTGTTAAATTAGGCGCTACTAAGTGCACGCTTAAGAGTGCCTAGGCGCTGAGCGGAAGCAAAACGCCTAGTGCTTCGCTATTTAATCCTTCAGAAAAGGGAAAGACGGAGGCAAAATGCTTGCTCAGAGCCTGGCGCTTATTCCTGTTGTATCCATATCAAATGATGAAGTTGACTCCTGGGTGTTGGGGTTCTAGAATGAAATTCTTAAGCCATGTATTTTACTCTGGACTTACTATTCCTCTAGAGTTGCCACCCTAGTTTCGATGGTTGAGGGCCGAGGGTGCAAAATTTGGATGGTTTTGAGTTTCGGTGGAACCAAGGCAGTAGTCAAGGAAACAAAAGTAAACTTATCTCTTAAATAAGTGTTGCCAATGCAATCCCACCACGTGTAGTACAACTTGAGTCTATTACTTTCTTTAAATGGCCCTAGACTACTCGGGCTGGGAGGCCAGTGGTTGGCGATTTTGGGTCGTTTCTTTCTTTCCCGTTATTGGATTTGTTGCGTCTTGTGTTCTGCGCCTGACTTCATTTTCTCTGCGTCTCCTTTTGTGCCATCACTCTCGAATTGGCCATGGGGCTCAAAGTTAGGTTTGGTAGGTATGCCACTTCGTGCACGCATTATCCGATAGGTCATGTCTGCAGTCTCCAAGTTGCGTATTTTTTTGGGGTTAGCATATTCACATTTTCTTCTCGGCACAACCCTGTCCTTGTTTGACTGTGTCTGCATGCTTCGGGTTGGTGGAGAGCTCCTACGGTAGTTTTTGCTCTCACCCTACTCTTCTTTGGTTAAGCTGCCTAGTGCCTGACACTAGGCTATAGCTACTGCTGGGCCTGCACGGAAGCTGGGTTCTCCTTCCCACTGTAAGAACCTATCAAGCGAGTGGTCAAAGCCTACACCTCGTGATGAATAATAATGTAGCCCCTCTCCTCCCAACTCTGTGCTACCTCCTTTCTTTTCCTGTCATGGCATCTGGCATGCTGTTGAGCTACTGTGCCCGTAATGGCCGACAGTGTGTAACCATCGGTATGAGCCTCTTACGAACGTCTTGAGGCAACAGCATCCCCATCCACAACAAAGGACGATCTTGAAACACCGTGCCCATTAATCCATCCAAATATTTTCCTGTTTTGTGCACCAATATTTTGTTCATAAACGTCACCTATCTATAGTTTGGATATTAAATGACTACACTGAAGCAGCCTTGCTACTTCAGTTACAGCCACATTTTAGGGAAATATCTTAATATGGCGTCCGACAATATTATGTGATCGTTACGGCGGCACATAGGGACCCACATCATCGTTAGAAAGTCTGTTACCATCCCCGGTAAAATTATTTTTTCCAGCTGCGATGTGCTCTACCAGAGTTTTGTCTATTCAATTTAGGAGATGTTTAACTCACATGGTTAGCAAATCTAGAGCCCCTGTTGTTTGTCGGCTAGCGGCAGGAAAAATAATTAGATACTTATTTCTGTTGTGGCATGAGAATAGAAATCTGGATTCACATAGTTAGCAAATCTAAAGCCCATGTAGTTTGTCGGCTAGCGGCAGGAAAAAGAATTGGATACATATTTTTGTTGTGGCATGAGAATAGAAATTCTGGATCCAGTACATATCATTGTTTGGTTTATGCTTGATGCAGGTGGTCGCAATAGTTCAGTTGATCAGTTTTTTGGCACCAGCCACCAGGTATACATTTTTGGAATTTCATTGATGGGAGAATCACGTGTTGATGATTTCATAGGATACCACCTTTTGAACTCGTCTCCTGTATGAAGACCAGAGATAATGTAAAATCAGTAGTTGAAGGTAAGTAAAACGCCCCCAGTGTGTTTTGATTCGCATGGACGGCAGCTACAAATTTCATGCAATTGCTGTCATCTTCATGTGTCATTTTCAGTTGCCTCTGGTTCTGTTATCAGCAATTGGTGGTATGAGTTGAATCAGAGAACAGGGGTTAGGTAAGCACTTTGTCAGTCCTCATTCTTATTATGACCCTTTTGCAGCTTCCTACAAATGAGTGTTACTGTATGCTTATTTGACAAATGAAGGGGAAAAAAGTGTAGGCGACAGGAATGGAAATTGTGACGTGCCACCTTGCTTTCAACAAAAAAGTTCATTTATTGTTCCTAGTTTTATCCTTTTAGGATATATACCAGTAAAAATAAAAGAATGGTTATGAGCCAGTTTTAGATACGTCAAAGAGTATCAGTAAAAACTAAAGCAATACCTTATCAGCACATTTTTTCGTTGGCAGATATCTTGCTTTCCCTTTTTATGAACCATAACTTCGGATTTTGGGTAGATGGATAGTTTGTTGGTACTCCCTCTGTCCAATAGCATAATTTTGGATGTAATAACATCTTATATTATGGGACGGAGGGAGTACAAAATATTTATGTGCTCCTTGAATTGGATATTCTTATGACGTGAAGTCTTACGCTGCGGTTATACTAACAGACTAGTTTGCCCTTTTGATACATGTAGCTCAATTGTACATGTTTTGGAATGGTGCTTTCTATTTTCTGCAGTTTCCTTGGTTCAGTACATGTGTGGTGTGCATCAATACGCTGCCCTTGATCTATCACCTTTTCTGCTCACATCAACAGTGCAGGTCAACATTTATGTATCCATGCATTCGAGGCAAACATTTGTTTGTGTATACTTGGTTGTTTGTGCTATCCTATGTTTCCTACATGGTGTGTTCATTGTCCTTTCTCTGTTACCTTTATCTTCTAGGATACCATAATTGGACATCATTTTTGATAAAACTGCAATAACCAAACATCATATTTGTCCCTTTATGCTTGTTATATAATTTTGACTGTTACTGCATTTTAAGCTTATATGATATATCCACATTTTAGTAGTTCTTTTTATTCTTTCCTCTTTTGTGTTCTATCCCATTTTTGGTGCCTTCCTCCCATGTTTTGCATTTTCAATTTGCACAGGATGTTGGCAAGGTAACATACCTGATCACTTGGGTGCATTACCTTGACCTTTTGCCATGTCTCTTTAATACAAGCAAGAAGTCTGTCTATGATTTGGTATTACTGGTAGACAGGGTTGTTGCTGAATCCTTGGTTGCTTGGCATAGCAAGAAACTGAAATCAGTAACTGGTCCATTGGAGATCTTGTGGGTCTATGAAGGCGAGTGTCCGTTGACAAAACATGGCATGAGTTTGTCTTATGTCAAACCCTCTAATCAACTGTCCCAGAATTTCTTGACGAGTGTACATAAATGGAAAAAAGTATCTCTATTTGCTAATCCCTCATGGTGCTGGTGCAGGCTGGACTCCCCTCATGGCTTGCTGTTAATTCCTGTAAATTCTTGGTGCGCCTTTGTCCCCAACTGATAAGTATTCTAAAGACTATAGTGCATCTTTTTTTGTCTTTGTTATTCAGTACAGTTTAACCTTTGTGAACCGAAAACTCTGAAGCCAGATGCGCCGGCGAAATGGCTCTCCTCAAGAAGGGTTGAAGCTAGTATCCTTTTCTTTGACAGGGTTGAAGATACCAGGTTACTAATAAGGAACAATCTCCAAGTCTCCCTGCAGGCTCTCTTCAAATGGTATCCACTGATTGATTAAAGTGGACATGCTGCCGAGGGTCCACGATGATCAGTGATTATGGGCATCCAAAGGAAGGCATAAGTGTAATACCTCTTGATGATGAATGGAAACTAAAAGTCTTGCTGTAGACGAAATATATCGAAAACTTGAATTGAGTAATAGCAAACTATATGATACAATGTAGAATTCGTAATAAGTACATGTCTTGTAAGAAAAATTGTAAGGTAATGTGTATACTGAAATGTTTGTGTGCTAATCTGCTAACAGCGTACCAGCTTTTAGTTATTGCAATTGTAGATAATGCTTTGCATGGCCCAGGCTTGTTAGAATGGCATTGCCATTTTGTCAGTCAAACAGCAGCAAAGCAATATGAACTGCCTGATGCAGGGTTAACAAACAATCCAGTGGAATCTGGAGCGAATATATCTGCATGACAAGCCACTGCCAGAGGTGCAGGCGCAGGGTTCAAAGGTCGTCCATGTACCCCAGGAAGTCAGTAAGGGCAAGTGCTCGCCCGTTTGTATCCACTTTCGGAAATAGATAAATGCTCTTGCTGCTCACTTGACAGAAATCATTGTTCTACTTGTAGTATCGACTATTCGTTGTCGCTGGTAGTGAACTAGAAAAAGTTTGCTATAAAGTCTAGTATGTTTTGAGATGGTAGCTGTACTGAACTAATAATCAAGAAGTTCTTTTTTATATTGTAAAAAAAAGTTCTTTTTTATAAAATGCGATAGTAATTTTCAACCACTTGAAGTGAGGAAAATCTAGCAATTATAATGATAAAAGTCTTACGGTGAAATATATTATTATAAAACAATATTTACTTCTTATACCCTGCAAAAAAGATTGTATTGTATATCTTTTATCTTAGTTTTTTTTAGGGAATCTCTATGTCACAGTCGAACGACGTCAGCAACCCTTTTTCTCAGCACGTTTCACTTCCCCGCTCTAAGGTTTGTCTTACTGAGTTGTCTTGTTATGTTGTCGGGCTGTTGCATTATTTTGCTGGGCTTTTGTATTATTTTGCTGGGATGTTGTTTCTTGCATTATATTGCTGTTGTTGGCCGATCGTATGAGACATAAGCTTGTAAAAAGACCGGTCGTACAGGGCAGAAGCTTGGAAAAAAGGAACCTGGAGAAGGCAAACAAGCCAGAACACCCCTAAAAAATCTTATTTAATTTAATCATAGTTAATTTACAAAGCATGGAACAGTCTATAATTTAATCATAGTTAAATCCTATTTTAGTCTTGTAAAAATAAATAATAGTATCGGCTCGTATTAGTTGACTTGGATTTGTCTAAATTCGAATGTATCTAGCACTAAACTATGTCTAGATACATCCAAATCTACACAAATCCAAGTTAACTAATATGGGTCGGAGGGAGTAATAGATTTAAAAATCTAATATATTATCCTCTCCATCTTAAAATAGATGTCTCAGATCTGGCAAAATTTGGATAAATCTAGACACTATTTAGTATATAGATTCATCCAAATTTTGATAAAATGAAAATCTATTTTAAGACGGAGTGAGTACTAACAAAACTAAGACAAGTTAGTTACGAGTATGGTTATAACTCATATAAAATATGTACTAGTTATGATTGGATCAGTTGCGAGTCTGATTACAACTCATATGAAACATGGACCAATTGTGAATCCGATTACAACCCATACCTATGCAAAAGACAAGTCAGTTACGACTCCGATTACAACTCATATGAAACATGGACCAGTTGCGAGTCCGATTGCAACTCATACCTATAAAAAATACAAGTCAATTGTGAGTCCGATTACAACTCACCAGCTGTGATTGGACTCGTTGCGAGTCCAAATGTAACTCATATGAAATATGGACAAAAAATTGTGAATTCGATTACAACTCATATGAAACATGGACCAGTTGCGGGTCCGATTGCAACTCATACCTATAAAATAAAAGACAAGTCAGTTGTAAGTCCGATTGCAACTCATATAAAACACGGACAAAAAATTGTAAGTCCAGTTGCAACTCACATGAAACATGGACCAGTTGCGAGTCCGACTGCAACTCATACCTATGAAAAAGACAACTTAGTTGTGAGTCTGATTGCAACTCATACCTATAAAAGATAACTCAGTTGCGAGTCTGATTGCAACCCATTCTTATGAAAAAGACAAGTCAATTGCAAGTCCGGTTGCAACTCGTGAAAAACACGAGTAGTTACGAGTCTGATTGCAACTCATATTAAACATAGACTAGTTGTGAGTCTGATTACAGCTCTATGAAACATGTAGCAAAAAATAGTGAAAACATGGAGCATCTGCAAAAAGTTAGATAACAACTCGAATTGCAAAGTCGAATTGCAAAAGATCATATGAAATATGAAAATAGTTGCAAAAAAATATGAAATATAATAACAATTACAAAAATACGATTGCATCTCATAATAATTATGAACCAGTTGCGAGTTCAATCGCAAACTCATAGGGAACTAAAAAAACTATTGCATCTGATATTTATAGAAGTACTATTTTCTATATATGTCATCCAAACAACAAGAAACAAACAAAAAGTTATGCTTTTAAGATGACAAAGACATCTTGATTATAGGAAGCTTCTTCTTCTTTGTATGAATAGCAACTATAAAATGAATGGATACAATAAAAAAATCAACTACCAAATAAAAGACCACATCCACAAACTATTGTAACAGGGGTAGTATGTAACTAAAAAACTGTAGGGGTTCGTAGCATGGAAAACAAAAATTTTCTATCGCATACAAACAAACAAGCCAAGATCTATCTACTAGATTGTAGCAACGAGTCGATAGAGGAACTCACCCTCGAAGATTCCAAAGCGGTTAACGAGAGCAGATTCTCGTGGGTGATGTAGTCGTACTCTTTCCGATCTCAAGATCGCGTAGACGATCCTTCCAGCGCCACGTTCCAGCAGCGCTCCCGTAGTCGGTCACACGTTCGGTACTCGACGAAGACCTTCCTCTCCCTTGTTCCAGCAGGCAGCGGAGGTTGTAGCACTCTCCTCGCGATTCCGGCAGCACAACGGCGTGGTACCGGAGGTAGAGGGGAAATCCCGCAGGGCTTCGCCTTAAGCCAAAGTGCAGTATGGTGGAGCTTATGAGAGGCTATTAGTGGTCTAGTAATTAGACACACCAATTAGAAGGCTCTAAATCAATTAGAAGGCTCTAAACCGCTGGCTAAAGCAATTAGAAGCTCTAAACCAAAACGGCTCTAAACCGGAGATTAGAGGTGGAAACTTGTGTGTGTAAGGAGGGGAGCCCTGCCCCTCCTTATATAGGTGGGAGGGCTGGCCGGCCAAGGGGAGGAGTTCCTCCCCAAGTCGGCCTTGGGAGGTGCGCCGGCCAAGGGGAGGAACCCTCCTCCAACTCGGCCTCCACCAATCCTCCTCTTTTCCCACTTCCCAAAATTGCCGTTTGACTTTCAAACTAGCCGTTTGACTTTTCAATTTAGGATTTAAATAAATCCTTTATTTGGGACAGCAAGAACACTTAGTACATGATGCAATCATTCCAATATGTAATGACACATTCATGTACCCTTCCCCCCCCCCCGGAGTGCCGGACATTCCGGGACCTTCTAGAATGTTCCCGATGAAAACACCGGAATCATTCCGCTACTCCGAAACGGGACTTTCCTTATATGAATCTTATTCTCCGGACCATTCCGGATCTCCTCGTGATATCCCGGATCCCATCCGAGACTCCGAACAACATTCGGTCTCTTTCTCATAATACCATAACTACTCAAACAACGTCGAATCCTTAAGTGTGTCTCCCTACGGTTCGTGAATTATGCGGACATGATCGAGACACTTCTCCGAACAATAACCAATAGAGGAATCTGGAAATTCATATGGCTCCCACATATTTCTACGATTACTTTGCGATCGAATGAACCACTTACATACGATACCAATTTCCCTTTGTCTCACGATATGTTACTTATCCGAGGTTATGATCGTCGGTATCTCTGCATACCTAGTTCAACCTCGTTACTGATAAGTACTCTTTTCTCGTTCCCGTGATATGTGATCCCTTGTGACCCAGTCACATGCTTGCAAGCTAATTGGATGACATTTCACCGAGAGGGCCCAGAGAATATCTATCCGTCATATGGATGGACAAATCCACTCTTGATCCATGTGTTTCAACCAATACTTTCCGAACACTCAATACCACCTTTATAGCCACCTGTTACGGTGTGGTGTTTGATGACATCAAAGCATCCATCCAAGAAAGGTGATATGCATGATCTCATGGTCGAAGGAATTAGGTTACTATGTATCATAAAGCATATAGCAATTGAACTATTGAAATGACTTGATCTTTATGCTACGCTTATCTATAGGAGTATGTCCACCATATCATTCTCCTAACGATATGATCTTGTTGTTGATAACATCTCAATGTTCATGATAGGGAAACCACAATCATCAATCAACCAACAAGCTAGTGAAGTATAGAGGCTATACTAGGGACTTCAAATTAAGTTTACAAATCACACAAGTATTAATGTTTCCTTGTTAATACTATTATAGCATGAATGTAAACATTTATCATAAACACAAAGATATATAATAATAACTACATTTATTATTGCCTCTAGGGCATATCTCCAACAGTCTCCCACTTGCACTAGAGTCATCTAATCTAGATTACATGGTAATATACCGAACACCCATGGCAGATTGGTGTTGGTCATGTTTTGCCCGCGGGTGAGGTTTAGTCAACGGATCCGCCACATTCAGATCTGTGTACTTTGCAAATCTTTATATCCCCATCCGGATATGTTCTCGAATAGCGTGGAAACGCAGCTTGATATGCTTCTTCTTGTGTGACCTTGGTTCTTGCGCATTGGCTATGGCGCCATGTTATCACAAGAGATAGACATTGGGTCCAGCGACTAGGAACCACACCCAGCTCAGAATGAACTCTTTCATCCATATCGCTTCTTGTGAAGCCTCCGCAGCCATGTATTCCGATTCAGTTGAAGATCTCGCCACAACGCTTTGCTTTGCACTCCTCCATTAGCTATGCACCATTCAAAATAAATACGTATCCAGATTGTGATTTAGAATCATCCGGATCGGTGTTCCAACTAGCATCGGTGTAACCATTAACAACGAGCTGTTCATCACCTCCATAAGAAAGAACCATATCCTTAGTTCTTCTCAAGTACTTGAGGATGTTTTTGATCACGTCCAATGATCCACTCTCGGATCACTTTGATATCTGCTAGTTAAACTAACGGATATGCAATGTCGGGTCTAGTACATAGCATGGCATACATTAGAGATCCTATGGCTGATGCATAGGAGTCTTACTCATCCTTTCTCTATCTTCTGCCGATGTCGGACTTTGAGTTTTACTCAAGGTCGATTAGCAACATGGGCAAGAACCCTTTCTTGCTTTCTTCCATTCCAAACCTCTTTAGAACTTTGTCCAAATATGTACTTTGTGACAATGATATTCGGCGTTTCGATCTATCTCTATAAATCTTTATGCCTAATATGTAAGCTGCTTCGCCAAGATCCTTCATTGAAAAACTATTATTCAAATATTCCTTGACACTATTAAGAAGGTCTACATCATTCCCAATCAACAATATGTCATCCACATACAGATTAAGAATGCTCTGAGCTCCCACTCACTTTCTTGTAAATACAAGCTTCTCCATAAGTTTGTATAAAACCAAAACTTTTGATTACCTTATCAAACGTTGATTCCAACTTCGGATGCTTGCTTCAATCCATAGATGGACCGTTGAAGCTTGCATACCTTGTTAGCATCTTTAGGATCGACAAAACCTTTGGGTTGCATCATATACAACTCTTCATCAATGTCTCCATTGAGGAATGCTGTTTGACATCCATCCGCCATATCTCATAATCATAATATGCAGCGATTGCTAACATAATCCTCACAGATTTTAGCTTCACATCGGTGAGAAAGTCTCATCGTAGTCAACTCCTTGAATCTGTCGAAACCCTTTTGCGACAAGTCGAGCTTTATAGATGCGAACATTACCATCAAGATCTGTTTTCTTCTTGAAAATCCATTTGTTCTCGATGTTCTTCCGCCATCCTAAGTCCACCAAAGTCCATACTTGGTTTCGTACATGGATCCAATCTCGGATTTCATGGCTTCTTGCCATTTATTGGAATGGGCTCATCATCGCTTCCTCATATGTCTCGGGGTCATCGGTGTTGTCCACCACCATGACATTCATAACGGAATCATACCAACTGGAGTGGTACGAGTTCTCGTTGACCTCCGAGGCTCGTAGTAACCTCAACCCAAGTTTCATGATCACCATCATTAGCTTCCTCTCTTATTGGTGCAGCACCACAGAACTTCTTCCGGTCGCGCTACTCGCAATTTCGAGAGAAGGTTCGACAACCTCGTCGAGTTCTACTTTCCTTCCAGTCACTTCTTTCGAGAGAAATTCCTTCTAGAAAGGATCCATTCTTGGCATCGAAGATTTTGCCTTCGGATCTATGATAGAAGGTATACCCAATAGTTTCCTTCGTATCCTATGAAGACGCATTTTTCCGCTTTGGGTTCAAGCTTGTCCCTGTAACTTCTTTACATAGGCTTCGCATCCCCAAACTTTAAGGAACGATAATTTAGGTTTCTTCCCAAACCATAATTCATACGGTGTCGTTTAACGGATTTAGACGGTGCCCTATTTAAAGTGAATGCGGCTGTTTCTAATGCATAACCCCAAAATGATAGCGGTAAATCTGTAAGTGACATCATAGAACGAACCATATCTAAGAGAGTTCGATTACGACGTTCGGACACACCATTACTGTTGTGGTGTTCCGGCGTGTCAAGCTGAAAGTATTCCACATTTCTTCAAATGCTCGCCAAACTCGTAACTTAGATATTCACCTCCACGATCGTAACGTAGAAATTTAATCTTCTTGTTACGTTGATTCTCTACCTCACTTTGAAACTCCTTAAACTTCTCGAAAGTTTGGACTTATGTTTCATGAAATAGATATACCCATATCTACTCAAGTCATCCGTGAAGGTAAGAACATAACGATAACCATCACATGATGCTACACTCATTGGACCACACACATCGGTATGTATGATTTCCAATAAGTTCAGAGCTCGCTCCATTATACCGTAAAATGGAGTTTTAGTCATTTTACCCATCGACATGCTTCGCATCTTTCAAGTGATTCAAAATCAAGTGATTCAAGAAGTCCATCGAATGGAGTTTCTTCATACGCTTCACTCCAATGTGACCAAGACGATTGCCACATATAGGTCGAGTTATCGCTGATTTCAATCGTTTAGCTTCAATGTTATTAATATGTGTATTTCTACTATCGAGATTCAACAAGAATAGACCATCTATCAAAGGTGCATGTGCATAAAACATATTACTCATATAAATCGAACAACCATTATTCTCGGATTTAAACAAGTAACCGCCTGCAATAAACAAGATCCCGATATAATGTTCATGCTTAACGCAGCACCAAATAACAATTATTTAAGTATAAAACTAATCCCGATGGTAGATGAAGAGGTAGCGTGCCAACGCGATCACATCAACCTTTGATCCGCTTCTACGCGCATCGTCACCTCGTTCTTCACTAGCTTCCGTTTATTCTGCAGCTCCTGCTTTGAGTTACAAATATGAGCAACCGAATTATCAAATACCTGTGCACTACTACGAATACTAGTGAGATACACATCAATAACATGTATATCGATATACCTTTCTTCTTGATGTTGCCGTTCTTCAAATCCGCCAAGTACTTTGGGCAATTCCGCTTCATGACCTTCTCCCTTGCGGTAAAGCACTCAAGATAGGCTTGGGTCCAGCCTTGGTCTTCTTCGTCGGTATGGTAACTTTCTTACCACCCTTCTTGAAGTGTCCCTTCCTTAGACTTGCCTTTCTTGAATTTGGTGGTCTTATTGACCATCAACACTTGGTGCTCTTTCTTGATCTCCACTTCGCAGATTTTAACATAGCAAATAGTTCGCAACTCTTTGTTCATGTTCGCATGTTGTAGTTCATCACAAAGTTCTTGTAACTTGGTGGTAGTGATTGGAGGATGCGTAAACCCCAAAGTATTAGGAATCACTATACCCAAACTTTGAAGTTTATTTGCGTGCCTGCACATCTTAAGCACATGCTCACCGACGAGCTACCCTCTTCCATCTTGCGCTTAAAGAACTTTTCGAAGCTTCATAACTTTCAATTGCCGCATGAGTCTCAAAGATTAATTTGAGATCCTCGACAATATCATATGGATCTGACTCTTCAAACCTTTTCAAGCTCGATTCTAAACCATACAAGATAGCACATCGAACTATGGAGTACTGATTCTTCCGAGCGAGGTAAACATTCTTTACTTCATCGGTAGCATCAGCCGCAGTGGGTCACCTAGCGGTGCATCCAGCACATAGGTCAAATTACCACCGTGAGGACAATCCTCAAATTGCGGAACCAATCCGCAAGTTGCTTCCATTGTTTTTCAACTTTTCTTTCTCTAGGAACGCATTAAAATTGATGGTAGGGGCTGCCATTGATCTACAACATATTTGCAATAGTTTAGACTAAGTTTATGACAAATTGAGTTCAAATTAATTAATGAAATTAAACTAGGTGAACTCCCACTCAAAACAACATCCATCACATTGTTTTAGTGATCACACGAACCAAATCCACTACATCAACACCGATCATCACGAGAGTTGATATAGTTTCAATGGCGAACAATCATCATGTTCATCATATCTACTATATGATTCACGCTTTACCTTTCGGCGATCCGTGTTCCTGAGGCCATGTCTGTACATGCTAGGCTCGTCAAGATCAAACCTTAGCTACCGCATAAGCAAATCTGGCTTGCTTACGTTGTATTCACCCGCGGAATCAAAGACACCCGATCATCACGTGGTGCTTCGAAGCAGCAAGCTTTGGCAACGGTGCATACTAAGGGTGAACACTTTATAACTTGAAATTTATGTGCATGAGGGATCATCTTATAATGCTACCGTCATCTACTAAGCAATACAAGATGCATAAAGGATTAACATCACATGCAATTCATAATATGTGATATGATATGGCCTTTCTTCTTTATGCTTCCGATCTCCATCTTCAAGCACGAACATGATCTCCATCATCACCAGCATAGCATCAAGGTCAATGATGCTTCTTCATGGTTGTCGTCCACCAGCTTCAACTATTACAACTATTTTGAATAGACACGCAGGTCTTAACAGAAATTAAAGACAACCATATGGCTCCTACCGGTTGCCAACTTACAATAAGGAACATTGCATACATCAAATATAATCACAATCATGGCCATATCACATCACTGCACACCCCTGCAAAACAAAGTTAGACGCTTCTACTTTCTTTGCATATTTTACGTGGTTTGGGGCTTTCAATAAGTGTCGTTCTAACTACTTAACAAGAACCACAACATTGATACTAGCATTGTTGATTACCCGTTGTAAATTGGATCTTTACTATGCTAGGAGAAACAGCACCCATAAAGCCACTTATGCAATACAAGTTGCATGTCAAGCGTGGAGCAAGTCTCATGAACGATGTCATGTAAGGTTAGCCCGGCCGCTTCATCCCAACATACCGTAAGATGCAAAGTACACAAAAGCAATCTACAATAAAAGCATCAACGCCCACAATGACCATTGTGTTCTACTCGCAACAGATCTACATATAGACACGGCTCGATACCACTGTAGGGGTTCGTAGCATGGAAAACAAAAATTTCTATCGCATACAAACAAACAAGCCAAGATCTATCTACTAGATTGTAGCAACGAGTCGATAGAGGAACTCACCGAAGATTCCAAAGCGGTTAACGAGCAGATTCTCGTGGGTGATGTAGTCGTACTCTTTCCGATCTCAAGATCACAGACGATCCTTCCAAATACCACGTTCAGCAGCGCTCCTGATCGGTCACACGTTCGATTGACGAAGACCTTCCTCTCCTTGTTCCAAAGAAGCGGAGGTTGTAGCACTCTCCTCGCGATTCCGGCAGACAACGGCGTGGTACCAGGTAGAGGGAAATCCTGAGGCTTCGCCTTAAGCCGGTGCAGTATGGTGGAGCTTATGAGAGGCTATTAGTGGTCTAGTAATTAGACACACCAATTAGAAGGCTCTAAATCAATTAGAAGGCTCTAAACCGCTGGCTAAAGCAATTAGAAGCTCTAAACCAAAACGGATCTAAACCGGAGATTAGAGGTGGAAACTTGTGTGTGTAAGGAGGAGCCCTGCCGCCTCCTTATATAGGTGGGAGGATGGCGGCCAAGGGAGGAGTTCTCCCAAGTCGGCCTTGGGAGGTGCGCCAAGGGAGGAACCCTCCTCCAACTCGGCCTCCACCAATCCTCCTCTTTTCCCACTTCCCAACATTGCCGTTTGACTCTCAAACTAGCCGATTGACTTTTCAATTTAGGATTTAAATAAATCCTTTATTTGGGACAGCAAGAACACTTAGTACATGATGCAATCATTCCAATATGTAATGACACATTCATGTACCCTTCCCCGAGTGCCGGACATTCCGGACCTTCTAGAATGTTCCCGATGAAAACACGGAATCATTCCGCCATTCAAACGGGACTTTCCTTATATGAATCTTATTCTCCGGACCATTCCGGATCTCCTCGTGATATCCCGGATCCCATCCGAGACTCAACAACATTCGGTCTCTTTCTCATAATACCATAACTACTCAAACAACGTCGAATCCTTAAGTGTGTCTCCCACGGTTCGTGAATTATGCGGACATGATCGAGACACATCTCAACAATAACCAATAGAGGAATCTGGAAATTCATATGGCTCCACATATTTCTACGATTACTTTGATCGAATGAACCACTTACATACGATACCAATTTCCCTTTGTCTCACGATATGTTACTTATCCGAGGTTATGATCGTCGGTATCTCGCATACCTAGTTCAACCTCACATCGATAAGTACTCTTTTCTCGTTCCCGTGATATGTGATCCCTTGTGACCCAGTCACATGCTTGCAAGCTAATTGGATGACATTTCACTGAGAGGGCCCAGAGAATATCTATCCGTCATATGGATGGACAAATCCCACTCTTGATCCATGTGTTTCAACCAATACTTTCCGAACACTCAATACCACCTTTATAGCCACCCTGTTACGGTGTGGTGTTTGATGACATCAAAGCATCCATCCAGTAAAGGTGATATGCATGATCTCATGGTCGAAGGAATTAGGTTACTATGTATCAGAAAGCATATAGCAATTGAAATATTGAAATGACTTGATCTTTATGCTACGCTTATCTATAGGAGTATGTCCACCATATCATTCTCCTAACGATATGATCTTGTTGTTGATAATATCTCAATGTTCATGATAGGGAAACCACAATCATCAATCAACCAACAAGCTAGTGAAGTATAGAGTCTATACTAGGGACTTCAAATTAAGTTTACAAATCACACAAGTATTAATGTTTCCTTGTTAATACTATTATAGCATGAATGTAAACATTTATCATAAACACAAAGATATATAATAATAACTACATTTATTATTGCCTCTAGGGCATATCTCCAACAAAAACTCCGTTGTGATTTTACTAGCAATTGAAAATATACTCAGTTGCAACACTACATGCAACTAAAATAACAACTCACAACTAAAAACAACCCAGTTGCGACCCCACTTGTAACCGAGAAACAATCCAATATTACCTTAGTTGCGACACTCCGTTAAAAGTTAGTTGCAATCCTAGTTTCTACTTTTGTTAAAGCCAGTTGCAGATCCAGTTGCAACTTATAATAAGAAAAGACCGCGAAACAATTCCTAGTTGCACCGGCAGTTGCAACTCCCCAAGAAAAGCCAGTTAAAAGTCCAGCTGCAACTTATAGTAAGAAAGGACAACAAAACAAGAAAATTACTTTAATCATCTGTTGCAACCCTAGTTGCGACTGTTTAGAGCTAGTTGCAAGTCCAATTACAACTCATAGTAAGAAGGTACCAGGAAACAATCCTCCGTTGCAGCCCCAGTTGCAACTCCTCGAGAAAAGTTAGTTGCGGAACATAATAAGAAGCGGCCACAAAAACAAAATGATATTTCAATTAATACTCATACATGTAGGAATAACGAAACAAGAAAATGACATTTCAAACCTCAGTTGCAACCATAGTTTTTACTCTGTTAAAAGTCATTTTCAAGTCAGTTACAACTCCTAATATGAAGGGGTATTAACAATCATCAGTCTACTTACAACTCCCCCAAGAAAACTAGTTGCAAGTACCATTGCAACTCCTAATAAGAAGGACCAAAAAAAATGAAATTTCAATACTCATAATAAGAAGAGATCACAAAAAAATGATATTTTAATCCTTAGTTGCAATCTTAGTTGTGGCTCCCAGATAAATCTAGTTGCAACTAGGGTTGAAACTCCTTGCAAAAATCTAGTGTGAAATTAATACAATCAACATTAGGCAGCCTGGCATGGCAAAAAAAACTTATAATTAACTCAAAGTCGAAGACTCTTACAATATAATTAAAATACAAAAACACTGCAAAAGGAAGTGATAAATCATACAAAACTCTTCTCCTATCTTCAATGTTACAAGAACGATGATACCACATACGACACGAATTAGCGGAGCTCCGGCGCTGCTCAGATCAATGACCCCCCCCCCCCCCCTATACCCGCCTCGGTTGCTCTCGGCCGATCTCTGCCACTCTGAGCCTCTCTGAATAAAAGATGTCAACATCGGGGGAGAGAAAATAATGAGGTAACAACCCACTCAAGAAAACACAAGGGAGGACAAAAATATGCCAAGACCCACTCAACAACCCACGGTGGAAAAAAAGACTAGACCAACACATCATTTCTGGGCAAAAATAAACTCAAACCTAGGCAAAACACATATCTTGACGCGCAAGAATGGTTTCGTAGAAACATGTAAAAATAAATTGCAGCAAAAAATACAATCATATGAATAACTACTCTAGATAATCCAAAAAAAGCCACGACCACACACTATTTTTAGTAGCCTATTGATGGCGGTCGTTGCTTGCCGCTCAAAAAAAATTGGAAGCCATTTACCAGATCGAACCCACAAATACATAGTAGTAGCAATAAAAGAAAAAAAAAGAGTCGGCATAGAAGACAACCAAATAAGAAAAATCAAGATAGGCAAGTACACGACCTAAACAAAAACAGCCAGAAAAAAGACTATGACATAAAGAAGGGCCGTGGCGTGAAGCCAGAGTTCACATAGGACAACACAACGCGGCTATACGAGCGACGCATGACAACACATCGGAACACAGACTGCACACACACACACGCCAATCACAACGTGTGGGGAAGATTGAACGGACAACAGATAGACTATGCCCTAAGCTAATATTCTTAAAAGAAGTGAATGCAAAAATGGTCAGAAAAAAAAATCAACTACTCCCTTCGATCCATATTAGTTGACTTGAATTTGTTAAAATTTGAATGAATCTATATTCTAAATAGTGTCTAAATTTATCTAAATCTAGGCAAATTTAAGTCAACTAATATGGGTCGAAGGAAGTACAAAAAAAATATTTCACACTCAAAAAAGTTTAAAAATATTTTCACATCCATATAATATTTTTGGACAATATATAGTAGTTATATCTTAATACTAATAAAGCAAGCTTCGCTACACGACCCTAACAAATAGTACCAAATAATAACATGAAGGAACGAGAAAAAAAACAGACAAAATTAATAACAAAAAAGGAAAAAAAAAAGCGCACCCAGCTACCTCACGTGACAGCCCACATGGTCTGACAACCCATACATGATACAGCCCAATAAGGCGTATGGGCAAAAAAGACTGTCACCAATCTTGACGTGAATAGCAAATCAAACGGTCCAAGACATGACTGTGACCTAGCCTATGTCACAGCTAAGTGTAACTTAGCAAAACCGTTTTTTTTAGGATAATCTTTTATCTTAGTTGGACGCGTTTTTCATGGATCAATGAGCTTTTCTTGCAAGGCACAGTCAGCCCGTGCATTCCTGATTCCTCCAGACTCCAGTACTTCTCGGCTTCTCCTTTTCCGTTTCAAAATAAAAAAAATTCCCCATTCCAGATGAGCGCTGAGGGTGGCATCGAGATCACCAGCCGCCGCTGGACGAAAACCTCCTTGGTGAGATCCCTGTTCGACTTTCCCTGCTACCCTCCTACCTCCCTCGCGCCTTCTTCGTCTCAAAGCAATGGGAACACATCGCCCCGCCCCAGGCTTCCAATTGGCAACAAAGTTTATGATATTACCAAAGTAAGCTAATATTTGATTGAAACTAAATCAAATCATAGCCTACCTTTGATACTACAAAATCATTAGTCGAAACTATTTCAAAAATACTTAGTACATCCAGATCAAATACTGATGCATATATTTTAATCCTTTCAAGGAACGTGACAACTTATTGTTCTAGACAACAATCAACTAGCGAAAAATAAAAAAGCATAGCATCTCTAAACATCCTGAATGCGGCTAGTGTCATGCCATTCATCCTGATTGAAGATATCCCGAGAGATTGTCAGCAGACCGTTGCATCTAGTAGCCATAGTATCTCATTGATCCTGCCGGAGTAGGAACACCCATAACTACACGTAGTACATCGCCATATGAATAACCTGCAAAAGTTAATTTTTTTGTTTCTCTTTAAAACAATATTGGCTAGGTGACTTGTGAATTGGAGCAGTGGCATGCAAGTGGGGTACCTTTCAGGATGAAAACCTAGGGCCTGGCCTTAATTGGTTGTGCCTGACAATGTCCTTGTTGAAGGTATTATTTTGAGAGCGTGAACTTTCTTTAGGGTAAAAACCTAGATCTTTGATTGGGCGATAACAGTGTTGGTGCACTGTTCCATTTTTAGAGGCGTCTTTTTTGGAGAAGCTAGACTTCTGGTGCTGTCTTGGTGGTGGTAGTACTGCTATTTCAATGAATGGGTCATGATAGCGGGGATTTTCTTTTTTATAATTATTCTTTCTTTTTTGGCCATATGCATCGTATGGCCGCTAGGGCAATGCGTTGTTGCAGAGGCCGGGTGTAATTGATATCATCCGATATTAATATATGCTCCTTTTCAAAAAAAAAATAGACCAACATAAGGTTAGAACACCAATGCGAATTTTACCAATTTTTAAAAATATAATGTTGGCCGGAGGAGGTAGAACATACGTAAAGTTTACTATGTGCCATAGAATGCTAGCAAAATGACATGGGATAAGAAGGTGCTCAACGGTCTCTTGTGCTCCACAAAAGCAATACTTTGTACACCTCACCCAATTCCCTTTGGCTAAGTTATCTTTAATTAGTAAAAGTTTATTGTTAAGGAACTACATAAAAAATTGTCTCAAGAGGGACTTTCAGCTTCTAAAAGCATTGGCGAAGGAAAATCACATCAGAATTCAATATAAATACACGAAAAAATATATATCACTCAACACAATTATCTCTTTTTTTTAAAACATAATTATCTATCTCTCTCTCTAAAAAACACAACTCTCTCTCTCTCTCTCTCTCTCTCTCTCTCTCTCTCTCTCAACCTGAAGCATGAAGAACTTGTGAAAGCTAAAACAAAACCATTTATGCATTTATATCGTGTAGCAACTATACCATTTCTAAGTAGATACAACTAAAGTACATGCATTGATATCTTAGCACATATATTTGGTTAACTTGATCCTTTTTCGCACCCAACATAATATTATGACGATTCTCCAATCAGTATCAACATCTTCTCTTTCTCTAAAATTTTGAATCTTTCCCTTTCACCATATTGTCCCATCTAGGTGCGAACCATGTCTATCGAACTTAACTTCAAGCCTGTAGTTACATAGGAATATATTATAAATCTTATAAAATCTAGTATACAACGTCCGTCAAGCATTAAATATTTTTTTCCATTGTGCACTTTCGGAGTTTAAGCATAAATTCCTATTCAAAGTTTTATCAATTTGTTACAAACTAAGAGGCACATAGTATTCCTTTTCTTCATATGCAATATACATATAATAGCTATGAAATACACACCTCTTTAATAGTTAAATTTATTGCTCCCTCTCTTACAAATTAGTTGTCTCAACTTTGTCCAGATTCACATGTATCTATGTATTGAAACGTGTAAACAAACTTGGAACAACTAATTTAGGAGGAATGGAGTATATCTCCTATGTGGTTCACGACATGAGATGGAAAAAATTATTCAAAGATACAAATATCTACTCCCTCCGTTTCAAAATATAAGATGTTTTAGCTTTGTGAAGCAAATGTATCTAGACTACTTTTAATATGTAGGTTCATTTGGGTTTAGAGTGAATCTACACACTATAACAAGTCTAGATACAATTTCTTCCTAAACCTAAAACATCTTATATTTTAAAACAGAGGGAGTAGATATCACTGTGCTCCTGACCAAGCAAAAAAAAAAAAGTCGGAGCACCAAAGGAAAGGCACACACAACCGCGTCTTCTTATGTGCCATAAGTGGGCAATAATGAATTACAACAACGGCTGGTATTGCACCTATTTTTTTACTAGATCTGACGCAGCTAGAGTCCGTCCTTGAAACGCTATCTCTGATAATCAAGTTTGTAAACCGCTCATATTGTATGCATTTCTTTGTATCATACATGTGGAGTCCCTCCTGGACACGTTCTCTTTTTTAGATAAAATTTAGTACGACTTGTCTGGTACTGGCTCGCGACTTCCTTTAGATTCCGTACATACTCTCATCCAACACAGATCGTGTTGCACCCATTTTTTATATACAACTAGACTCCGTCCTGAAACATTATCTTTATTAATCAAGTTTGTAAACCGTTGGTATTGTATGTATCAGACATCCAGAGTCCGTCCAGGAAACGTTTTCTCTTTAAATGTGAAATGCGAGGGTGTCATCTTTTTCCCCTTTTAGAATAACTTTATTGGTTGGATGAAATACCAAAGGGCATGCATGGCGTTCGTGTTAGAAAACATCACTTTGGAGGACCATTGGATTGTTTGATGGCGTGAAAGAAGGGGTTTACATTCACAGTTTTCTCTAGGTCGTTGCCGTTTGGGAAGAGCTAGACAGTGTGCATTTAAATCGAGATTCAGAGGATGCATGGACATAGACGTGGGATGCCAAACGTTCCTTCACATCTAAATCAGTCTACATGGCGCACTACAGGACCTCGACACAATCTGAACTAGCAAAAAATATTTGGAGTTCTTGGGCACCTTTATGATGCAAGATCTCCATGTGGCTGTTCATACAAGAAAGAGTTTGGACAGCAAATCGGCTAGCAAAAAGAGGACTACCACACAAAGACAAGTGCGTTTTCTGCAATATGGCTGAAGAAGATCCTCAGCATCTCTTCATGGGTTGCGCGGTGGTCAACATCATTTGGAGTTCAGTATTGCAATGGGCCAATCTTTCTCAGGTTGTCCCGGACACTCGGCAAAAATTTTAAAATTTGGTGGCAGCAAGCGACCACCAATCTTCAAAGCACAAACAAGAGGAAACTGAATACAATAGTCATGCTTGTCTCGTGGTCAGTATGGAAGGAAAGAAATGTTCGAGTTTTTAAAAACGTATACAAGCCTTTGCTTCTAATCATTGATCAAATCAAATCGGAAGCAAGGTTGTGGTCGTTAGCAAGCAAGGGTCGTTTCAACCTGTAGGGAGTGGTTTTTTCCTGCGTTTTCTTCTCTCTCTTTTCAGGCTCAGTTTGTAACTTAATCTCAACACATCTGTTTTTGTCAGGACAAGTCGTGTTTAAAATCTTTATATGTTTTTTCTCTCGTACTTTCAGCCCTTCTGAGGATTTCTCTGAAAGAAGGGGTTTAAGTTGATTAGTGATTCATGCTGATCTTTACTATTATTTCCAAAGCTGCGAATGCCTGGTGTCACACTTCAAAAAATTACAACGAATATGCCACCGCAACCCCTCTTCCAAAAATCTCTCAACGTGCTATAGAAGTCCCAACAAACTTAATTTATCCTAACAAATTTCATAACAACCTTATCTCAATCTCTATCCTCCTGTTTTCTGCCGGTAGCACTTCGTCGGCATCCTTCGTCGACATCCTTAGTACGCCCCCACACATGATGTTTTGCTCGACCTCCCCCCAACGCCCTGCGTCTCACGCACAGTCCCCATCCTCCACCGCTCCCATTCCACCCTGATCGTAGCCCAGTTCCACCTCTAACATCGTTCGGCGAAGGAGGTGGAGGGACGGGACACCGCAGGATCCGGCGAGAAGGGAAGGGAGGCGACAGTGCTTGATGGAGGCGGGGACTGGAGATCCAGAAGATCCTCGTGACCTAGGTAAGTTGCTTAATCTCCTATGTCTCGCTCGTGCGTGCCCTCCTCCGAGATCCAGGCGTGTGCTCCTCTGATCGGATCGCGCCTACCTCCAAGCTCCACGCCGCGATTGGCTCGACATCGCTGTTATCTCCCAAGACCGCGACCGCGGCGAGATCGTCCATCCCCGTATCTCATTAGCGCTCCCGGACGGGACCGTGCCTCAGACCTCCTCGCCCACCTTCAATCCTTTTGTGATTTAGTCAAAGATTTGTATTTAATGAATATTGAATGCATTTTCCAGATCATCCCCGACCTACGGCCACAGTCGCTCCTCGCTCGTCTCCGTTCGGCCATAAGTGATGCAGAGAAGAGCTACAAGAGGCCGCTGCCCATGCCAAGGCTCCCGCATAACCATGAAGGTACGCCTCCCTGGTTGCAAAAATCCATGCATATTACGAGAGGCATACCCACCAAATTCCTTAGTTTTTATACCTCCTCGATCGTCTGGCCAGTTGTCCCATTCGTTTTGGTAATCATTTAGTTCGTATAAAAAGATCTTTTGGCATACCCTCAATTATCTGATTGTTCACTCAAACTCAAATTTATTTTTTTGTAAGCGAGTAGTGGCTAGCTAATCCTATGAACCGGCAACTTAATTGTAATCTTGTGGTGACTAAATGGTAATTCCGCTTAGCATCACCTACAATATCGATGACATGTATATATCATCCCTACACCGTTCTTCTTTTTTCCATCTGCATGTTTGTGGTACAATATTTCTTTTTTCAAGTCCAGTATTTTGCTTGTCTCGTGGTCAGTATGGAAGGAAAGAAATGTTCGAGTTTTTAAAAACGTATACAAGCCTTTGCTTCTAATCATTGATCAAATCAAATCGGAAGCAAGGTTGTGGTCGTTAGCAAGCAAGGGTCGTTTCAACCTGTAGGGAGTGGTTTTTTCCTGCGTTTTCTTCTCTCTCTTTTCAGGCTCAGTTTGTAACTTAATCTCAACACATCTGTTTTTGTCAGGACAAGTCGTGTTTAAAATCTTTATATGTTTTTTCTCTCGTACTTTAAGCCCTTCTGAGGATTTCTCTGAAAGAAGGGGTTTAAGTTGATTAGTGATTCATGCTGATCTTTACTATTATTTCCAAAGCTGCGAATGCCTGGTGTCACACTTCAAAAAATTACAACGAATATGCCACCGCAACCCCTCTTCCAAAAATCTCTCAACGTGCTATAGAAGTCCCAACAAACTTAATTTATCCTAACAAATTTCATAACAACCTTATCTCAATCTCTATCTTCCTGTTTTCTGCCGGTAGCACTTCGTCGGCATCCTTCGTCGACATCCTTCGTACGCCCCCACACACGATGTTTTGCTCGACCTCCCCCCAACGCCCTGCGTCTCACGTATAGTCCCCATCCTCCACCGCTCCCATTCCACCCTGATCGTAGCCCAGTTCCACCTCTAACATCGTTCGGCGAAGGAGGTGGAGGGACGGGACACCGCAGGATCCGGCGAGAAGGGAAGGGAGGCGACAGTGCTTGATGGAGGCGGGGACTGGAGATCCAGAAGATCCTCGTGACCTAGGTAAGTTGCTTAATCTCCTATGTCTCGCTCGTGCGTGCCCTCCTCCGAGATCCAGGCGTGTGCTCCTCTGATCGAATCGCGCCTACCTCCAAGCTCCACGCCGCGATTGGCTCGACATCGCTGTTATCTCCCAAGACCGCGACCGCGGCGAGATCGTCCATCCCCGTATCTCATTAGCGCTCCCGGACGGAACCGTGCCTCAGACCTCCTCGCCCACCTTCAATTCTTTTGTGATTTAGTCATAGATTTGTATTTAATGAATATTGAATGCATTTTCCAGATCATCCCCGACCTACGGCCACAGTCGCTCCTCGCTCGTCTCCGTTCGGCCATAAGTTGTGCAGAGAAGAGCTACAAGAGGCCGCTGCCCATGCCAAGGCTCCCGCATGACCATGAAGGTACGCCTCCCTGGTTGCAAAAATCCATGCGTATTACGAGAGGCATACCTACCAAATTCCTTAGTTTTTATACCTCCTCGATCGTCTGGCCAGTTGTCCCATTCGTTTTGGTAATCATTTAGTTCATATAAAAAGATCTTTTGGCATACCCTCAATTATCTGATTGTTCACTCAAACTCAAATTTATTTTATTGTAAGCGAGTGGTGGCTAGCTAATCCCATGAACTGACAACTTAATTGTAATCTTGTGGTGACTAAATGGTAATTCCGCTTAGCATCACCTACAATATCGATGACATGTATATATCATCCCTACACCGTTCTTCTTTTCTCCATATGCATGTTTGTGGTACAATATTTCTTTTTTCAAGTCCAGTATTTTGCTTGTCTCGTGGTCAGTATGGAAGGAAAGAAATGTTCGAGTTTTTGAAAACGTATACAAGCCTTTGCTTCTAATCATTGATCAAATCAAATCGGAAGCAAGGTTGTGGTCGTTAGCAAGCAAGGGTCGTTTCAACCTGTAGGGAGTGGTTTTTTCCTGCGTTTTCTTCTCTCTCTTTTCAGGCTCAGTTTGTAACTTAATCTCAACACATCTGTTTTTGTCAGTACTAGTCGTGTTTAAAATCTTTATATGTTTTTTCTCTCGTACTTTAAGCCCTTCTAAGGATTTCTCTGAAAGAAGGGGTTTAAGTTGATTAGTGATTCATGCTGATGCTTTATAACAATTGACAGTTAGTTGTCATTCTTTTCCTTTTTAATTAATTGGTTGTGTGCATCCTTGAATTTTTGTTTGGTTGATCCTATGTATAATAATTTTAGCTTCTCATGAATATATGTGGGGTAAGCACATAAAACACACACAACATTATAGGACAAACAACTGAATAATGATAATTTTTATTTCAACTCGTCCACATTTTCTTCCTCTCAGTTACTTTGGTTGTACAGAATATAAATGACATTTTTACCACCCATTTCGAAATACATGGATCTTAGACATAGACACGATTATTTACCCGCGTGAAATAAACATGTTACACTGAATAAATTTTCCTTTCAAACTGTGTGCGATAGTTGGAAAAAGCTCCAACTATCATCTTTTCTGAGAATCATTGGCCTAAACCCCTGTATGGTTGACCTTTTTGGGACTTGACACGTCCATACATAGAGCTTTACATTGATAGGAATCTACCAGGATTAATTTGTCATATTTAAATCTTCATAAGTTTGGAATAACGACATACTTGAAGGGAGTATAGAGATGCAGTAAATAAATATAATGTACTAATTCATATTAGCATTCATACGTTAGAAGATTTTCTTATGTTTGAAGAATCAATTTGTTGGATATATTGTTATGCCTGATGTAAGCCATAAAAAGTGTTGGGATTATGCTTTAGAGGCAATAATGATGATGATTATTATATAATCCCTATTCAATATGTATGTTCATTGAACTATGCTATAACTGTTGTGAACCTTCATTTTGAGAATCAAAGGAAGCATCATGTGGAGATGTAGTAAAGATGAACCCATCAAGATGTTCCTAGTCGAGTTTCTCGGACTGACTCATGTCGTTGAGTGATGATCAAGTTTCCAGATCATAAGTAAATAGTATAACACCAACTATTGAGAGTACATTATATGGAGAGACAAGGGTATGCAATAGATCCACGTGATGATCGTCAAGGAAATTTTCCATGCAATCATCCAGAGTCCGTCCAGGAAACGTTTTCTCTTTAGATTAACTAGCACATTGGTCCTCGTAAATGTGAAATGTGAGGGTGTCGTATTTTTGTCTTTTAGAATAACTTCAATGGTTGGATGAAATAACAAAGGGCATGCATAGCGTTCATGTTAGAAAACATCGCTTTGGAGGACCATTAGATTGTTTGATGGTGTGAAAGAAAGGGTTTATATTCAGAGTTTTCTCTAGGTTGTTGCCATTTGGGAAGAGCTAGACAATATGCATTTAAATCGAGATTCAGAGGATGCATGGACATGGATGTGGGACACCAAAGGTTCCTTCGCATATAAATCAGTCTACATGATGCACTACAAGACCTCAACACAATGTGAACTAGCAAAAAATATTTGGAGTTCTTGGGCACCTTTACGATGCAAGATCGCCATGTGGCTGTTCATACGAGAAAGAATTTTGGACATCAATTTCGCTAGCAAAAAGAGGACTACCACACAAGGAAAAGTGTGTTTTCTACAATACGACCGAAGAATATTCTCAACATATCTTCATGGGTTGCGTGGTGGTCAACATCATTTGGATTTCAGTATTGCAATGGGCCAATCTTGCTCAGATTGTCTTGGACACTCGGCAAAAATTTAAAATCTGGTGTTCGGTGACCGAGCATACCACTGTATAATGTAATACACTATAGTCATTAACATAACATCAATAAAACACCGTTCCACTAGTATTACATATCTCAGAGTGGTACAACAGAAACATAGCGGTTCCAAGGCATGTCTATAGATTTACAACTCGACTCTTTACAAAAGATTTAGAGAACACTCTAGTTTATAGAGGAAGAAAGCAACTTATTACAAAGAAGAACAAGAAATAACAACTCATAACTATCATACTAGAGAGAGTAGTATCTAAACTATCTGGCTTGGAATTGCTGCTATTGCAATGCTCTATAGAAGTAGGTTCTATGGCTAGAGATGATACTCCTATCTACTCAGGAATTTCGTCTGCACTTCAATTGAGTTGTTTGTTGACTCCACTGACTTCATTGAAGAACTTGATCCTTTGGTGATGATTTCTTTGAGCATCCGTTGGTGTTGACAGCGTCTTCATCGTCTTATGAATCTAGCAATGGTTAAAAAGGTACGGTTGAGTACGAGCATACTTAGCAAGTTTATTAAAAAAGAGTGTTTGATTTCACTAACTACTGCCATAGACCATAGGTCGTAGGCTATGCAGGTTTTCGTAAATATTTCTTCAAATGTTGCTTTTATTCTAAAAATCTATGTCCGTTAGCCTTCACATGTTTTCTAGAACTTCATAGAGTTTCTTTCCTGCCGTGTTCATAGCTCCTTCCCAGAACAGGGAGTAACATGTCACAATTCTTACACTCTGTAGAGGTGCATTACTTTACCCATAAGAGATTAAATCCTTGTTGCACAACCGACCGATCTTTCCCGTCCACACTTCCTTTGGTGTGGGGCCCAGTAGATGATCCAAGCCTATCACTGCCCTTCTCCGCAATCCCACACGCCTGCACGACCCCACAAGCAGAATGACCTTTGTTAACTCGCATATAAGCAGAGATAACTATGGTTGACTCCTTGTGGACTCTAGTGAGCAGAGCATGTTCCTGGCAACCTCCAACGAGTTGGATGGCCTATCTACGAAAGTCCCTCACATATGATCTAGACACCAAGTTCCGCGTGGATACTAAGGGGTTCCATCCACGTATTGGTTCTCGAAAGCCATACAAGTGACATGATATGGTCATCCGTCGACATGCGAAAGGAAGAATATACAACCGACTTCTCCATCCCATTCCAAATCTCATGGTTGACACGTAATATACGGTGCAAGAATCACTTGCGACATTGGTTGTTAAGTCCTAGGTATTATGTTCCTTTACCACTTGAACTGTAATAATAGGTTATTACCACTTGGTAAAATAACTAACAATCATATCATTATGAAAATAGAATTTATGTCCTTTTTGAAATGCAGGTGATATTAATAATAAATTGAAAATACTTGATAGAAAATAACCAAAGGATATGAGAAAGTGTGAACTTGCCATTTGTGATTGCAATATTATGCGCTCATGGTCTTCAGGACAATATAAACACCAATATATGAAAACACCATCATTGGTCCGGTAAGGACTAATATTTAAAGAAGCAAGATGCTATTATGCATAAGTAATTCTATCCATTTTGTAAAAACTCCAAAATAATACCCAAGTTTGTGAATGAGGTTAACTTAGGTGATTTATTTAATATTTTGTTTTTCTTTAAGTTTACTTCACAAGAAAATATATCTACAAAGCTTAAACTTACATATAGATATAAAAGTAAATGCAATAATAACATATAATTGGGTTTGATTAATATTAGGTAACTTTTATAGATGATTTTGTTTTAAGTCATTAAAGTTGAAAAGAAATAATATAATGTTTTTGTTTGAAGTGACGAAAGAATAACTTTTGAAGAAAATAATGTTTATATTAAGTTAATCATTTCTTAAGATTACTAGGATTAAAATTATGGTTTTTGATAAAGCACAAACGATCTTGATTTACTATACTTCTAATTGCTTGTATAATATACCAATGTTAACTATAAAATATAATTGAATTTAAGACATAAAGTGTCTAAAAACATTACCAAGTTCTAGGGTTTTCCTAAGTATGATCAAGTATGTGAGTTCAATCACTTCCAATTTAAGTGAATGATGATTTCAAGACTTGATTTGCTATTATAATTACAAAAATAAGATTTAACTTATTGATGATACTAGCATATATGGATGATCCCAATAATTTGTTGTGATTGAAGTATTTAAACAAACTTGAGAACTCACATTATTGCTTAAAGAGTTAGTTTCATATAAGTTCTATTTGTTCTAGCTTTAAATAACTACCTTTTATGTTTCAATATATCCTAAATAGTCTATTAAAGATAACAAGGACTTATTTTGATTTATAAATGATAAAAGTAAATTATGTCTCTTTTATTTTAAGAGAAGAAAAGGACTATAAATTCAATTATAACACTTATTTGTTTATAAATCCTAAAATGACTTGGAAGTTTATATTTAGCATTTTTATATAATAATAGATTTATTTTTATAAAAAATGATTTTTATTGGTTTCTAGGACTTTTCCTTATTTTGTTACATTTCTTTGAGAATTTTAGTGGATTTAATATTTATTTGTATTTTATTTAACTCAAATAAGTAATGTTATATTTTTCGTAGGTAGAGATTATTTTTTGTGATCATTTCGATAAATTATATATATTTTAGGATCTTCCTACATTTTTCTAGGGTTTAAAGTGTTATAGGGGTATTGTGGTAATTCCTTATTTGAATTTTAATTTATGGTATACTTATCACTTAAGTACTAGGCTTGGCCCACTGGCTGATTCGGTATACGGTTCAGCCTAACCCATAGAATCGAGCTGGACCATGCGATCTGGTCCACTGGGTCGGTTGACCCAAACCTCATCCTCACTCTCTCTTCTGGATGTCCTCCTCTCTCCCTTCGACAATGACGTGACCCTGCCACCATCGCCGCTTGTCCTTGGCGAGCCTAGGTTGTTGCGGTCGACGCTGTCGCCGATGGTAAAAGATGCGGATCTCTCCTCTATACTCCTGTACAACTCAATTTGAATCAAGATCTCACCCGATCGCCCCTTGATGGCTGTGATAATACAACACTTTTTAGCTATATAAAATGTGTCATTTTCCTATCATATCATGCTCCAACTAACTTTTGATATGCCTGATATGCATGATTACTGGTTACATTACATTTAATATGAGCATTGCACATTTAGCAGTTTAGGTAGAATTTTATCCCTCTTCCTTGTCTTTGCATGTGTGTAGGTGTTGATGTTGATTATGGATAAAACAAAGGCAAAAGGAACAAAGAGAGTATAGTATGGAGGAGCTACAAGACCAGACTTAGCCATTTGAGGTGTTGTAAAAAGTGAATTTTTCCAACTTCTCAAAATAAAGATCCAATACCATGGTATTGTAGCCCTTATCGATACGAATCCAACGAGCCCAAGAACGCCCATAACGGAGTTTGTATGAAGAAATGGCAACCAGAATACGAAAGAGTCTGCAAGTTCAACGACCAACTATACAGCCGGAGCAAAAATTCCGGCCGTATAGCTCTAGCCGTAGATCTACAAAAAAGGTCGCAAACGATAGGATTTTGTCCCCCAGAAGCTCCATAACCTTGGGGGAACCCTAGGGCACCCCCAAGGCCTATATAAAGGAGGGAGGGTCCAAAGAAGAGAGGAGGAAGCCACCACCAACCATATACAAGATCTAGATCCCATCTACCGCCTCCACGGCGGCGCCGTGCCGCCTCCATAGCCTCTAGAGCTCCACTAAGATCCAGATCTCTATCAACGCCATCAAGCCATCCAAGCAAGAAGAGGAAGAGAAGGAGGACGCCGCCATCAACACGCCGACGCAACCATCACATGGCCGTAATCACCATTTCCATCGCCACTTCTCCTTCATCCTTCCCCATCATGGCCTCCGTGATGGGTTGTAATATGGCTTGAACCCCCTTTTATTAATGTTATAATGATTTGAGTAATTGAACTGTGGTGTGTTCTTGTTAATTAATATGTTTGTGCTTTCTCTTTACATTGTTCTATTAATCATATTATTCTAGTGATTGGAGACATTCAATCCATTGTTGAGGAATTTACTAGGGATTCATGGTGTGTCACAAAACTTATCATTAGTCTCTGCTCTTCCATGGGTAGAACTAATAGGCTATTTTCTATAAGTGATTTGCGGAGGCAATAGCAGCTTAGGATGCAACCCCTAGAGTTCTCCAAGATCACTCATGATATAGATAGGTATAGTCTTGCGAATTTCTTGTTGACTCCAAAGTGACAGACGGGATATCTTGTGACTAGCACACTACTTGATTAGGAGTACAGTTGTCCATAGAAATTAATGCCTTTGCTCTGATTTACCTTGATTGGTGTTGTTACCTTAATACATTATTTTTCTTACGAGATGACCTATTTCCGAAGAGGGTATGGACAATTGAGTTGTCTTGTTGCCACTTACCAACGGTGGGAGACAGCAGTATTTGAGGGACCGCCACATGTACAGTTTATAGCTATTCTATAAGCACTTATAATGCACACCGGTATATACAATAATACTTGAGGAATCGTAGCATTAATATTTCATATCATTGCATTCACCTATTTCTATTTTTTACTTTTGTTCTAGTCTTCTTCCAGTCCTAGTAGTAGTTGTTACAAGTCATCTTAAATTCATTTATCCTAGCAACCTACAGATTAGACTATTTCCAAACCACGGTTTCGATGTGAACGTGGCCGCATTGACAACATGGCTGCAAGGTCGTGTTCGCCGAGCTCCCATTAAGGCAAACTCTTTAAATATTTGCTGCTACAAGTACTGCAATAACCCTGTTATTGGTGCGGGAATCCAGTCATCAAATTGGTGTCGTTGCCGGGGAGCAAAGTGTTCGGTTATCTACTCGCACATAGTTTATTTCCGTTTGTTACTATTATCTTACTGCTTTATTTTATATTAAAAACAATAAACAAATTATAAAACCAAAAAATTATAAAAACTGTTGCGTCTTCCGAGATAAATTTTGTTCAACAGATAATACAAGCATTAGAGGATATAAAGGATTCAAGTTTACCAAGCCTGGTTGTTAGATATGATTTGATAGAGAAAATGTTGAACTAATTGGAAAATCATTCATTATGGTTGCGTGTTAATGATGGATCTTATTGCACAATTTGTACAACAGATGACCACCTTAATTTTTAATGTAAGTGTTCCAACAATTCTACTCTAGCAAATTATAATAGAGATAAATTCTATGCTAGTTTGGACGTATTAGAATATGTTATTTTCAAAGGTGCATCTGAAAGGGTATTTTGATTAGGAAGTATTGATGTTGAAAGTGAAGCACTTGATGGAGTTTTTAATTTAGTATACCTCATATTCCTCTTTTGTTAAAATAATTTAAGTAATAATGCATTGGTATTATATTATTTGAAGCGGTCTAAAACTGCCATGGAGAAAGATAAACTTTTGCAGAACTCACTAAAGAGCGGAGAGGGAAAGGAGCACAAGGAAGAGGAGGAAGAATGGATTGATCACCCGCTCACACCTTCAACTCCTACTTTTGATTCTATCATTGCTATTAAAACACTAGTCGATGAAATGGAGGAACAAAAAGGTGAGGTTGACAATGAGAGTCACAGTATAACTTTTGTTTGTGATGCCTCTCACTCTAGTAGTGTTTTTTATGATGCTAAAACTGTTGATAATTGTTCTGCTGAGGCATTGTGTCTAGACACTCATATGGAGAATATTAATAATAATGAACTAGAGATAGAATCTTGCTATACTAACATGCAGGATCCTGAACTCCCTGCTATGAAGGAAGAGTACTATGAAGTGTTCCCCTACATAGGTAACCAAGGTAAAGATTTAAGAATTTTATATGAATCTCAAATTCTCTCATTGTAGCTATACACGGAGGCATGTTCACCAAGCTTGATGCATCAACACTCGCTTGAAAGAGAGAACTTGTTCATCTACATGTCGTCGATGCACCGTAAGAGGGTACGACTCTGACTGAACTCTACTGCAAGATGCTCCATACTAGTATATATAACCTCACCTCGAGTCGTTATCCCTTGGGATCCAGGTGGGTAACGTATGGAGAATCCTAGCTTGGCTTTATGGCTTTAAATAGAGCGCTTCCCGGGAGGCAACCCAGAAGTCATTAGGCGTCTTTATTAGTTTTGTGTTTTGAGTCTAGTTGTATTCATGTTGCATTGGCACTTTTATTCTTTGCATGTATTGCTATTAGAGTAATATTGTGGTAGTTTTCAAAAAGTAAAATTTATTGTCACTATATTATGTATTGCATAACTCGGTTGTACTTAAATCCCGTTTTATACATGCTAATGTTGGTCGAAAATTAAAGTTGTCATTTTTCTGTCAAAATATGGTGTGTCGCTAAGTTTAAGGTTAGGAAAGAATTTTCGAAGAAATAGGTAATTTTTGGCGACTCCAGAAGGTTTAACGACCAACTATACAGCGGGAATAAAAATTTCGGCCCTATAGTTGCGGTCGTATAGTTATCGATGCTTTCGTCAAATTTCTTTTTCAGGGTATAGAAGGTTTAACGACCAACTATACGGTGAGACCTTTTTGGTCCGGCCGTATAGTTGTCGCCGTATAGATATCGACACCTGCTTAGAATTCTTAAATCAGATTATTGCACGTTCGACGACCAACTATACGGCGGGAAATATTTTTCTGGCCGTACAATTGCTGCGACCACAAAATCGCCATGGGAAGGTAACCCAGGTATCAAGATTTCGATATAATTTCTCCCTACTTCTTCTAAAAACCTCAAAACTCCACATGAGATCTTCTCCCTTGATCAAGGGGAGGCCGAATATCTATAAGCAATAAAAATTCTACCTCAGAAACTTCCTAGACTGTAATTTTCTATAGAAGTTCATTTTTTCTACTTTCCTTTTACCGGTGGGGTAAACGAACTATGTTCGTATACCAAACCGATGCATTTTATTTTGTGTGTTATTTTCGCAGAGACTTAAACCCTGTGTGACAACGTGTACGGTAGTGCCAACCGTGCAAACACTCGCATGAGCCACTTGGTTGATTCAATTCAATATGCCTACCTATTAATTTCTGGTAAAACTTTCCAACTTGAACCTCTTTTAACAATAACATAGGGGCTGCACACTCGTGTCTCGTGTCCTGTTTCACTTGCACCTAATCACAATCTAGGAGATGCATCTTCTAGAACTAGTTTGTTGATGTCGTGCTTAGGTTGACTAACCGACTCGGTGGGACTTGTATTTTTATCACTTGTGAGCTAAACCCATGTCTTCAAAAGCACAAAAATATTTCATTTTATTTTTAGTTTCTAAGCATGTTCTCAAGGAAGGCACACTGGGCCATATCAAGAAACACATGTTGAAGCAAAGGTTCTTTGTCCATTGAAAGAGAGGTTACTAGTACCTCAACGATAAAATGCGTCACGCTTTCTTTACTTAAGCTTGGGGAGGTAACCACTTCTTATACCCTCTTTTGATAACTGCATTTTCTCTTTTGTTTTCATGATCTTCTCAATTTGGTATTTGAAAAGTCCTTAGCTTGGGAGGTAATTTTGCATGCGTAGAGTCTTGTGCAATGTTCTTTATCTTAAATAGTTTTCATGCTATTGTGTATCCCTTTGTTTTTGAATGCTTGCTTAGGTGAATTTTTTTTCATATTTATATAAGGGATATACTTGCTCATGTTAGGCCCCATAGGAGACAAACCATAGCTTTGATGCACCTTATTCAACTTTTATCTAGCTTGTGAAAAATATTGTGATCCTCTAAATATACATTGCCATGTTCTCTACATTTTGAAAAGAAAAAAAATATAATAAAGAAGTTCTTTGAAACTTGCTAGTTGTCACTATTCAGAATTGTCTTAAGTGAATGGTTACCGAGTAGCATGACCCCATAGTGTTGGAAATTATGGTATTAATAGATGCTTACTAAGTGAGTTGTCAAATAAGAAATGATGTTTCAAAGTTTCGAGATTACATATGCCAAAATTTTGTCTTGGAAATCAAAGTGAGATATTGCTTTATGCGTGTCTTGCACCACTGTCGCACTCCATGGGGTCTAACAACTTCGCTGGCCTATAAATGATCTACCAAGAGAGAAATCTCATATTTTGGTTATGAGTTGATTAAACATCTATAACAACAATGTTATGATGGGTAAGAGTTTTGGCTCCCTTATGGGTCTGCGTTACAAGCGAAAGTTGGAATACTCCTCTAACCGTTATGAGAAATCATTATACCAAAAAGGGAAACCTTAGTAATGGTCACGAGTGTCCTTCCTAGTTTGGCATGGTCTCGTTACTAAGAAATAGATTTTCTATGAGTTCAACAATAAAAGTTTGCACTTGAGAGACTTTAATAGATGGCATGAGTGGGCAGCATTGGAAAACTCTATCTTTATTTATGATTGACAACTAACCGTGTTCAGCTTTGCCTTATACAAATAAAAATACAAAAATACAATAAAGTGCGTATAGAAGGATCACAAGTTTACTTGCAAGCTAGATTTAACTTTGACATGGGGCATAGAAGTTCTTGACTAATCTCTAGTGGTTTGGAATAATATAACTAAGCTTATATTGCCTTGTATGATTATGTGCACTCTTGCTTTAAGTTTGTAGGAAAAACAAGAACACAGTGCATTGATTTCAATGGTAAGCAAGATCACATGCATTAAGTTATCGTCCCTTTTGCTCAAGGACAAGCAAGATCTAGCTTGGGGAAGTTGATGGCAGTGATAATACAACACTTTTTAGCTATATAAATTTGTGTCATTTTCCTATCATATCATGATCCGTCTAACTATTGCTATGCATGATATGCATAATTACTTGTTTTCATTACATTCAATATGAGCTTTGCACATTTAGTAGTTTATTTAGAATTTTATCCCTCTTCCTTGTCTTTAACATGTGTGTAGGTGTTGATGATGATTATGGATAAAACAAAGGCAAAAGGAACAAAGAGAGTATAGTATGGAGGAACTAGAGGACCAGACTTAGCCATTTGAGGTGTTGGAAAAAGTGAATCTTTCAAACTTCTCAAAATAAAGATCCAATACCATGGGGTTATATCCCTCGTCGATACGAATCCAACGAGCCCAAGAATGCCTAAAACGGAGTCCGTATGAAGAAATGGTGACCAAAATACGGAAGAGTCTACAAGTTCAACGACCAACTATACGGCTGGAGCAAAAATTCCGGCCGTATAGCTAAAAAAAAGATCACAAACGACGGGATTTCGCCCCCGGAAGCTTTAAAACCTTTCCTAAGTCATATGACGGCATTGGGGGAACCCTAGGGCACCCTGACGGCTGTCTACGCACAACCTGTTGGGAACCCAAAGAGCAAGGTGTGAAGCAGCTAGCAACAAGTTTTCCCTCAGTTGAGACCGAGGTTATCGAATCACTAGGAGAAAAGAAACGTCACATAGGTGTTGCAAGCAACACGGAGACCTGCACAACACAAACTCAAGACTTTGCCCCAACGAACAGTGAGGTTGTCAAGCTCACCGGTTTGCTATAACAAAGGATTAAATGTATGACGTGGAAGGTAATGGTTTGCAGCAAGTAAACAAGTAACAGTGGAAGATGTATCAATGGTAAAGATTGGACCGGGGTCCATAGTTCAGTAGAGGTGCTCTCCTTAGATAAACAATATGGCATGAAGGGTAAACAAATTACAGCAGGGCAATTGACACGAACTGGCAAGGCATAACAATGTAATTACTAGTCAGAAAGATCCTATGGGATTCGATTGAGCAATACAACAAGATACATAGACCGCCATCCAACTGCATCTATGACTAGAAGTCCACCTTTAGGTTATCATCCGAACCCCCTCCAGTATTAAGTTGCAAGCAATAAACAACTGCTTTAAGCAAAGTGTGTAAGGTAAACAGTCCACATGTTCCATGAATAAGAGACCGTTGTTTTCTCCCTAGTAGCAATAGCACATCTACAACCGAAGAGATTTCTGTCACTTCCCTTGGAAACTAGAGGCATGAACCCACTATCGAGCATAAATACCCCCTCTTGGAGTCACTAGAAACTACTTGGCCAAGATAGCTACTAACAAAGGAGAGCATGCAAGATCACAAACAACACAGACATGATATAATCATAAAGACAACCATTAATCAAACCAACATAATAATCTCAATATCCATCGGATCCCCGCAAACACAACATGCATGATTACAAATAGATTAGATCTTGATCATGAACGGAGATCACAAGATCTATACATGAAAGCACAAAGGAGGAGATACAACCATCTAGATAGTACATGGACCCATAGTCGAAGGTGGAACTACTCACACATCATACCGGAGAGAAGGCCTCCGGGATGATCTCCCCTCCGGCAGGGTGCCAGGAAGAACTTCAGATCCCCCCGATGCTTGTTTAGTATCTACTTTGCTTTACTTGTCTACACATTGAGGTGCTTTTTACATGTTTTCTGGTACTAACCTATTAACAAGTTGCAACAATGCCAGATGCCCGTTTCTGCTGTTTTTGGTTTCAGAAAAGTTAGTAAAGAAATATTCTCGGAATTAGACGGGACAAAGGACAAAGTCAATTACTTTCCGTGGGGAACAAGAAGTCCAGAGGAGAGCCCGAGGGGCCAGACCCACCCCAGGCGCGACGGGGCCCACCCTGTGCCTGGCTAGGGTTTGGTCACCCTGGTGGCCGCCTCGGTCTCCCCCTTCGCCTATAAGAAGCCCCCGATGCAGAAACCCTGGATACCCGATCAGAAATCCACGAAACCGTCTGTAGCCTCCACCACCATCGTCCCTAGATCGGGGGGATCTGAAGTTCTTCCCGGCACCCTGCCGGAGGGGAGATCATCCCGGAGGCCTTCTCTCCGGTATGATGCGTGAGTAGTTCCACCTTGGACTATGGGTCCATGTAGTAGCTAGATGGTTGTATCTTCTCCTTTGTGCTTTCATGTATAGATCTTGTGAGCTCCGTTCATGATCAAGATCTAATCTATTTGTAATTATGCATGTTGTGTTTGCGGGGATCCGATGGATATTGAGATTATTATGTTGGTTTGATTAATGGTTTTGTCTTTATGATTCTATCATGTCTGTGTTGTTTGTGATCTTGCATGCTCTCCGTTGTTAGTAGCTATCTTGGCCAAGTAGTTGCTAGTGACTCCAAGAGGGGGTATTTATGCTCGATAGTGGGTTCATGCCTTTAGTTTCCAAGGTAAGTGACAGAAATCTCTTCGGTTGTAGATGTGCTGTTGCCACTAGGGAGAAAACAACGGTCTCTTGTTCATGGAACATGTGGACTGTTTACCTTACACACTTTGCTTAAAGCAGTTGTCTGTTGCTTGCAACTTAATCGAGGGGTTCGATGATAACAAGGTGGACTTCTAGTCATAGATGCAGTTGGATGGCGGTCTATGTATATTTTTGTATTGCCCAATCAACCTCATAGGATCTTTCGACTAGTAATTGCATTTTATGCCTTGCTCGCCTCTGTCAATTGCCTATGTAATTTATTTATCCTTCATGCCATGTTGTTTATCTAAGGAGAGCACCTCTAGTGAACTATGGACCCCGGTCCAATATTTACCATTGATACATCTTCCACTGTTACTTGTTTACTTGCTGCAAACCATTACCTTCCACGTCATACATTTAATCCTTTGTTATAGCAAACCGGTGAGCTTGACAACCTCACTGTTCGTTGGGGCAAAGTCTTGAGTTTGTGTTGTGCAGGTCTCTGCGTTGCTTGCAACACCTGTGTGATGTTTCCTTCCTCCTTCTGGTTCGATAACCTTGGTCTCTACTGAGGGAAAACTTGATGTTGTGCTGCTTCACACCTTGCTCTTGGGGTTCCCAACAAGACTCCACATCAAGCACCAAGTTCTCTGGCGCCATCAAGGAGTCATCAACAAGTTTTCTGGTGTCGTTGACAGGGAGGCCAAGGACGTCTTCACTAGGGGAGTCCTTCACTTCCTTTCTCTTTACTTTGTTTTTAGTTTGCTTTGTTTCTTTTGCTTGGTTTTGTTTGCCTCTTTCCAAAAAAACCCCAAAAAATAGTCTAGTTTGGTATGCTTGCTTTATTCAAAAACACAAAAAAATTAGTTCCCGCTTTAGCTGCTGCTGCTATTTTTGGCTTGCCCACCTTTGCCAAAATGAACTCCGCTGAGAACACCAAGTTGTGTGACTTCCCTAGCACCAACAACAATGATTTCCTAAGCACTCCTATTGCTCCACCTGCTCCTGATGCTACCTTTAATGAAATTAAGCCTGCTTTGTTGAATCTTGTGACGAGAGAGCAATTTTCTGGTGCTGGCTCTGATGATCCTGCTGCCCATCTTAATAGCTTTGTTGAACTTTGTGAGATGCAAAAGTATAAGGATGTAGATGGAGATATTATTAAGCTCAAGCTTTTTCCTTTCTCCTTGAGGGGAAAAGCTAAAGAATGGTTGCTTTCCTTGCCTAAAAATAGTATTGATTCTTGGACTAAGTGCAAAGATGCTTTTATTGGAAAGTACTATCCTCTTGATAAGATTATATCTATGAGAAGTGACATTATGAAATTTAAACAACTTGATAGTGAACATGTTGCTCCAGCTTGGGAAAGAATGAAATCTTTGGTTAAAAATTTCCCTACTCATGGACTCACTGCTTGGATGATTATCCAGACCTTTTATGCAGGTTTGAACTTCTCCTCAAGAAACCTGTTGGATTCTGCTGCTAGAGGTACCTTTATGGGCCTCACTTTGGGTGCTGCAACAAGGCTCCTTGATAATATGATGATTAACTACTCTGAATGGCATGTTGAGAGAGCTCCACATGGTAAGAAGGTAAATTCTGTTGAGAAACTTCCTCTTTGAGTGATAAGATTGATGTCATCATGGCTATGCTTGTTAATAGGAAAGCTCCTTTAGATCCTAATAGTGTTCCCTTAGCCTCTTTGGTTTCTCAATAAGAGCAAGTTGATGCGAACTTCATTAGAAACAACAATTTCAACAACAATGCCTATAGGAATAATTTTGGTAGCAACAACAATTATAGGCCTTATCCTCCTAATAATGGTAATTTTTGTGGAAGCTCTTACAATAATGCTAGAAGTTCCCCATCTGAATTTGAAGTCATGCTCAAGGACTTTATTAGTAAACAAACCACTTTCAATAAGACTATAGAGGAAAAGCTTTTAACTGTTGCAAAAAATATATCCTCTTTGTCTGAAGCTCAGTCTTCCTTGGTTAATAAAATGGCTGCTAAACCTAAAACTATGGAAAACACCTTTGCTACTGCTCATGCCATACAAGTTATTATTGATGAAAATGTTAGGTTGTTGGCTCAACTTCATGCTAAATGGAAAATGGAAGCTGAAATTGATAGAAACAATAGTGTGTGCACTATCACCACTAAACCACAAGTAGTCCCTATTCCTACTCCTACTATGCCTACCACTAGTGATGCTAAGTTTGACTTTGATATTGATGGTTGCAATATTTCTGAAGTGATCATGTTTTTGCAAAATCTTGCTAGAAGTCCTGATGCTAGTGATATGCATGTTGCTTTCACTAAACACATTACGGATGCTCTTGTTAAGATTAAGGAAAAGAAGCTAAAACACAAAGCTTCTATTCCTAGGAAAGTAAAAGATAGTTGGGAACCCATTATTAATATGCAAGTGAATGACTTTGATCTCAAAGCTTCATGTGATCTTGGTTCTAGTGTCTCTATTATGCCTAGGAAGATTTATGAAATGCTTGATTTGCCACCATTAGAAGATTGTTATTTGGATGTCCCACTCAATAATAATGCTAAGAAGAAACTCATGGAGAGTATTAATGATGTTCTCATCATGGTTAATAATGCTTATGTCCCTGTGGATTTCTATGTTTTGGATGTTGAATACAATGCTTCTTGTCCTATTACTTTGGGAATACCTTTTCTTAGAACAGTTGGTGCCATCATTGATATGAAAGAAGGAACCATTAAATATAATTTTCCATTCAAGAAATGTATTGAACACTTCCCTATGAGGAGAGAGAAGTTGCTTTTTGATCCTCCTTTGAAAGCAAGATTTGATGTTAATGCTTCTTCATTTGAAAATACTTGATTCTTCTTGCTTCTTGTGCCTAACTTAAAGGCGTTAAAGAAAAATACTTGTTGGGAGATAACCCAAGAGTTTTCTTGAGTCTTGGAAGTTATTACTTTTGTAATGACCTTTCCTTATCCTTTGTATTTGCTTTTTGTGCCAAAAATGACCTCTAATGAGAGGGAAGTAAGATTTGGGGAGTTGCTGTCCCGAAACAGATTTCTGTCCTCCACCAAAAACATTCGTGAGGAGGCTCTATAACTCGGATTGAGCTCAAAATTTACAAATAAATCCTGCCATATGTTAGCTAACTTTCGTTAGTTCAACACTTTTTGATTTGAGGAACAGAAGATGTTCGAAAAAATTGGTTTCTACCTGCTGGTCTGTTTTGACAGATTTCTGCCATTATTTGCATTTGCTTCTTATTGATTCCTTTTTGAGTTCTCTTTAGGTGAATTGATATTTTTGAAGGAGTTACCACAGTAGCTTGTGTTTTTAGTGAAAAGCCTTGCTGTTCCAAAGCTTTTTCAGTGGTCTAATATCTTTTGAATAATCTAATGTTGCTAATGAAGATTGTGTGAAGTTTTGTATGAAGGAAAAATTTCAGGTGTAAAGAAAGAATGATGCAATGAGATGAACAATGGAAAAAAGCTGAAGCTTGGGGATGCCACCAAGGTGTCACCCCAAGAAATATCCAAGAGGTACAAGCGTCAAAGCTTGCGGATGCCCAAGGCATCCCCTTCTTCATCAATAAACAGCTCAGGTCTGTCTAGACACTTCGTTTTTATTGTTTCATGCACAGTTGTGTTGTTCTTGGAGCGTCTTAGTTTTCGTTTGCTTTGATTAGTTTGTTTAGTTTGCTTGAATAAAGTAGTTTGGACCCCGTTCTCGCTGTGTTGTTTTGCAAATAAGTTTGCTTGGTGTTTGGAAATGAGTAGTAAGTTCTTGCTTGAAGTGCAAGAGGAGCTTGCATTGACTGTAACTTAGACTTTAGCATGACATGCTAGGTGTTGTTTTAGCATTATGCCTAGTGATTATTGCTGTAGCATGTCTTGTTCCAAACAATTGGGATTGCTTAGTGTGTCTTGAAGAAATTATGCGTTGTTTTAGCATACAAAAGCATAGTATTGTGGTATTCTCCTTTGATGCTTTGTTTGGGTTGACTTGGCACATGATCACACCATGTTATGACTATGACAAGTCACCATTAGCCTCTATGATCATTTAGTCCTTGACTTGTAGTACCACTCTTTGCTTTTATTAGTATGCTTTGTTGCATTACATGATTTTGGCTATTATTGCTCTCTTAGTTGGTTGCTCCTAGTCTTTTGCTAGCCTCCACTTGTATGAGTAAGCTCTACTCATGCTTCCAACTCCCAAGAAACCAAGTTATTCCAGAGTGTCCACTATAAAATCCTATGCATGGTGTGTTACACCATTCCAAGTATATTCTTGTTTTCAACTATCTTCCAATTAAAAACTATTTTGTTATGTGAAAACTTAGTGATTAAAGCCCTCACGAACTTGATGGCACACTTTATTCTTTGACCCTAATAAAATTGAACCATTGTGACAACTTTGTTGTATATGCTTGCACTTATGAGTTGGAATTAGCAGAACCGTGCTGTCACGGGGGACGTTTTCAACATTGCACCTGTACCTTGGTGTACTCAGTTGATATCATGTTCTTTTGTCTATGGATGTCACAAGTGTGAAATATAGAGGGAACTTGTAAGTCCATGGAGTTTGTATCCTGTGTTAGAGAAACGCCTGGGCCACTAGCCTAAGCCATGCCTAATCATGGTGGAAACTTGCAGCATCACCATAGTGAGCTATCTATGAAGCATCCTCAATAAAAAGCTATGCATATGGTAAATAAAAAGATTGCTAAGATGCTCATTGTCTACTTGCCTTGTCATTTTGGTTATGGGAAAGCTCATGTACCATGTGCAAGGGGTACCCCGTTGGCGGTTCTTAATGATATGCAAATACTTACAGTGACAAGAACTTACCTGGACCCAAAGTTGAGTATGCATGAGGTGTGGCCCTCGTATTCAAGGGGCATGAGATTGCCAACTTATACTTTGCCAAGCATATACTCCAGCTTTGCCACTTTAACCTTAACCACTTCAAGATGCTTATGATAGAGGCAATGAGGGCTGAAAGCTAACAAGTACCATAATTTTTGGAAGCTCTTTTTGAAACTTGTAATCCCTGTTTCCTTTACAAAAAGGCCTTTCTTCCACCACTATTGAGTCTCCACCTTCTACCTCTAGGCACCATTAAGAGAGCATAGTTGTCATTCTGTGTGCAGTGTTTCAAAGCTTATTAATTGATGCATATTGTGTTATTACTTGCTCTTGTGCTACTTGTTTCTAGTCACCCTTGTGAACTTTGTAGGTGTCCTATGCATTATATTGCTACTCTATGAGGGACAAACTGATTACCACTATGCTATGTTTTCTGTATGTGAAACAAACAAACGTTTTTCAATGCATGTTATTCATGATCTTTGTTTGTAACCTGCCATGTTGCATGCATAGTTACTATGTCCTACTATTAGAACATTGCATGCACATGTTTAGAGTTCTTTGATCCCAGCTTTCAATGCTTGCAAATGGTTGGATCTTTATTGTGAGGGTGCACCTCAAAAATTATTCTGTTTATCACTTACCTACTCGAGGACGAGTAGGAGTTAAGCTTGGGGATGTTGATACGTTGGAAATGTATCTATAATTTTTGATGATCTATGGTTGTTTAGTATCTACTTTTCTTTGCTTGTCTACACTTTGAGGTGCTTTTTACATGTTTTCTGGTACTAACCTATTAATAAGTTGCAACAGTGCCAGATGCCTGTTTTCTGCTGTTTTTGGTTTCAGAAAAGTTAGTAAAGAAATATTCTCGGAATTGGACGGGACAAAGGACAAAGTCAGTAGTCAACTCCTTGAACTTGTTGGAACCCTTTCGCAGCAAGCCATGCTTTATAGACAGAAATATTTCCGTCTTGCTCAGTTTTTCTCTCAAATACCCATTTTCTCTCAATGGATCTTGCTCCATCTGGTAGATAAACTAAGTTCCAAACTTGATTGTCATCCATGGACTTTAACTCAGATCTCATGGCTCCAAGACATGACTCAGAATCAACACTTCCTATCGCATCATGACAAGTAGTCGGCTCATCGCTGTCTAGCATAAGTACATCTCCATGTAATCTTGCTGATCTTCATGGCTCTGGTGCATTTGCCAGCTTAGGCACAACGTCCGGCTCAACCTGCAAGGTTGCCGACTTTTCCTAAGTCGGTGAATCCCGAATTTCTTTGAGGTTCACCCTATTCCCACTATCTTTCCGGCTTAGAAACTCTTTCTCCAGAAAGACACTGTTTCGAGCGACAAACACTTTGCCCTCTTCTCGGTTGTAGAAATAGTAACCCAAAGTTTCCTTAGGGTAGCCTACCAAAAACAACCTTATCCAACTTGGGGCTGAGCTTGTCGGATTGCAATTTCTTTACAAAATGTCCACATCCCCAAATCTTGAGAAAATCCAAGGCCGTCTTCTTGCCCATCCACATATCATGTGGTGTCTTTTCTACTAATTTATATGGTACTTTGTTTAGTGTTATTGATACTGTCTCTAGACAAAACCCAGAATGATAAAGTTAGAACCATCTTACTCATCATCGACCTCAACATGTCTAATAAGGTTCGGTTCCGCCTTTCCGACACACCATTTCTCTGAGGTGTTCCCGGTGGGGTGAGCTATGGAACTATACCACAACTCTTGAGATGTTCATCAAACTCATGGCTCATATTTTTGCCTCCACGATCTGATCATAGAAACTTGATATTCTTGCCGAGTTGGTTTTGTACTTCACTCAGAAAATCTTTGAATTAAGGTTTACGACTTGGATTTCATCAGGTAGACATATCCATATCTACTAAAATCATCCGTGAATGTGACAAAATACTCATAACCACCTCTAGCTGTCGTGCTCATTGGACCGCATACATCACTATGTATCATCTCCAGCAAGCCGGACGCCCTATCACAACTTTTTGCCAAAGGTGTCTTGGTAATCTTAACCATCAGACAAGATTCACATGTTTCGAACGGCTCCAAGCCGGACGGATCCAGGAGTCCATCACCATGGAGCTTCTGCATGCGTTTCCAGCTGATATGACCAAGGCGACAGTGCCATAGAATAGTAGAACTAAGATCATTCGTCTTTAACATTTTAACATTCATGTTATAGACTTATTTACGTTCAAGATCAAACACAAAAGTCCGGATTGGATAGATGCATAGACATGAAACACATTATTCAAATAAAAGGAACAACCATGTATCGTAATATTCGACTAATAACCCTCCTCCATTAAACATGAGGCATAAATGATGTTTCGGCTTATTACATGAACATAATAACATTTATTTAGTTCTAGTACAAATCCTGAAGGTAATTGGAGTTGCATCATCCCTACGGCTAACGTAGCAACTCTTGCTCTGTTTCCTACTGTGATGTCAATCTCCCCTCTTACCACGCTCCTATGCCTTACCAGTCCCTGCATAGAGTGGCACACATGACCAACCGATCCGGTATCGTATACCCAGGTGCTGCTAGGAGTGTCGACAAGATAAATGTTTATAACATTTACAACAAGTGTACCTGAGTCGGAAGTCATACTTCCACTCTTGGCTTTATCCTCCTTGTACTTGTCATAGTTCCTCTTCCAATGACCCTCTGCTTTAGAGTAAACGCATATTGTACCCGGAGGTTTTGGCGGCTTGCCAGGCACTGAGCCGGCTGGAACATGGATCCAGCGTGGCATCTCCCTTTGGCTTGGCTTTCTTAGACCAAGACTTCTTCTTGATGAAGTGTTCTACACCATCAACACTTGATTGGTGTCGCCTCTCTTGATGCCGGCTTCTGCTGTCTTGAGCATCCCTTGCGGTTCTGCCAGTTTCTTCTCCATGCCGTGCATATGGTAGTTCAAAATGAACGGACCATAGGCACTAGGAAGAGAATTCAGGAGAATGTAGGTAGTGAACTCTTCGCTCAAGGGAAAAACCATATGATCCAAGGACTGCACATATACGACCATCTTGATCATGTGCGGCCCTAGTAGATCTTCGTCTTTCATCTTGCAATCAAGAAAGGCCCTGGAGACATTGTACCTATCCATCCTAGCATGCGTCTCAAACATGCTCTTGAGGGCAACGATCATATCGTATGCCTCAATATTCTCGAACTGCTGCTATAGTTCTGGCCTCCATGTGGGCGAGCATGAGGTAGCTGACTTCCGTTGACCATCCTGAACCTGGTGATCAATCCGGTTCTTACAGCATTAGGCTCATCACTTCCTAGCTCGTCTGGAATCGGATTGTCTAGGACATGTTCCTTCTTTTCTTTTTTGAGAACGATTCTCAAGTTACGATACCAGTTGGTAAGGTTGGTTCAATTTGGCTTGTCCTTCTCAAGGATAGCACACAACGCAAAGTTGAAAATCTAAACGGTGCTAGTAGGTGCCATTTACAAACGAAAGATGCAAAACACTTAATACAATGTATCTATAATAGGAGAAGGCGGATTAAATTCTTTAATCGTGCGTACTCCCATTGAGACTGATATCCCTCCGATAGTTGATAGTGATTCAGGATCTCAATCATTTATCTGACTAGCGAGCCTTTGCGTCACTGCTAGCCAGAGAACCTTAGGCAATATCTTGCCAATTAGATGTCTATCGAATTCCTGTTGGATTGTCCGACAATCCTTCTTACCCTGAAGCCCACAACTATTATGTTAGCTCCATCTAGCTAGCAAGTGCCCTGTAGAGAGAGTCTGAATCTCTCACACTTTATCGAAGAGAATTGGTAGTGCCCCTGTATGGTTGACCTTTTGGGACTTGACACGTCCATACATAGCGATTTACATTAATAGGAATCTACCAGGATTAATTTGTCATATTTAAAGCTTCATAAGTTTGGAATAACGACATACTTGAAGGGAGTATAGAGATGCAGTAAATAAATATATAATGTGCTAATTCATATTAGCATTCATACGTAGAAGATTTTCTTATGTTTGAAGAATCAATGTGTTGGATATATTGTGATGCCTGATGTAAGCTAGAAAAAGTGTTGGGATTATGCTCTAGAGGCAATAATAATGATGATTATTATATAATACCTACTCAATATATATGTTCATTGAACTAGAACTGTTGTGAAACTTGATTGTGAGAATCAAAGGAAGCATCACGTGGAGATGTAGTAAATATGAACGCACCAAGGTGTTCCTAGTCGAGCCTCTCGGACTAGCTCATGTCGTTGAGTGATGATCAAGTTTCCATATCATAAGTAAATAGTATAGCGCCAACTATTGAGAGTACATTGTATGGAGATACAAGGGTATGAAACAAATCCACATGATGATTTACTATGAGATGTAAACTTTAATGTTAATAGTCATTCACCATCTTTGTATTATGCATAAATCTTTAGACCATGAGAATATCATGTACCCTCATGCCAGAAGGCTTGTCTTTGGTTTTGTCTCGATCCCACCTGAAGTGGTGGCCATACGACGATTCTGGGATAAGCACCAAAGTATGTTTGGGGACTTGGACAGTTCAAGACAAGGATTCTTCTCCTCCTAACGATGGAGAGATATACTTTGGGACCACTCAGTATTTCAATGTCACCCATCGTCTGCGCAGACAAGTCTTGTTGATCATAAGGACATTGGAATACCGACGAGTAAATGAGAGTGAGACACGAACAAGGATAACATATATAGTGATCAAGAGTTGCATCGTGAGGATACCGGCATCCCTCCTCGGTGTTGTCACATATCGTGAAGCACAAGGATTAGCACTTGTATAATGAAACGGGTTCACTCGATGATTCGTGTAATATACATGAGTCATCATGGGAGTTTAGGTTCCGCTATTGGTTATTGATCCAGAAGAGTTTCCGATGTCATGTCTGTATATTACTGAACCAGACCAGGTCACATGCTTAAGGCCAAACAATCAATTTGTGATAATAGAATTTGTGGTTAAGAGAGTTGTTTGGAATATGTTCTAGAGACACTGAAATAGTATTAGTAATGATTGAGAGATCAGAATAGTTCGGGTGACATAATCTATTCTAGGAAGTTAATCTGAAGTCGTTAGTAATGATTTCAAGATGTTCCCCTCACTTAGAGGAGAGATTGATTGGTGGGGTTATAGATCTAGATCTCCTCTTTTAAATTCTCAAGTATATGCAAGAATCATAGGAGGGATTGAGGGAAAGCAAGCTCAAGAAGGTCAAGAATGGAGGAGAAGACTTGCAAAACTAGGGGGACCTCATTGGAGAAGAAGGGACCCGTTTTATAGGCCCACTGATTTCTGACCTTTTTATAGGCCCACTTGCAAAATATTGGATGCCACAAGTAAGAATATTTCATGTATTATAATGTGAGATACCTCCCTTGGTGAGAAATCGGAAAACCTCCAAGATAAAAAATGCAATAAGATATAAAAGGAAAATCCGTTTTTGGTGAAATAGAGCTTGTTATGAATATTACCAAAAGCTCTAGAACCACACATGGATAAGATCCAAATAACAACCAAGAAAGGATGATGCTAAGTATACAAAGGTTTGAGCTCTCTTTGAAAGATATGATTAAGTTACTCACTTGAGAGCCCCTCTTGATAGTATGGTTGTCTATCCTATAAATCGGTCTCCCCAACTAACACCACGAGACCGGTAAGAAAGAAACCCTATCAAGATCATACCTTTGCCTTGCGCATATTCCACTTGATCTTGGTGTAGAAGATCTTGTCCTTCTCAAGATGGAACACCTTTATTGATTTCTCTTGCACGCACTTGCTTGATGAATACTTGCAAGTTGCTCCCCCATACAACATGGGGAAACATTTAATTTGACCTTGTCTTCATCGATCCATGATCACCGAGGATGGCAAGCTTCAAGCATGAGATCTTCTAGATATGGCACATCTTTAGCTTGCACAACATTTCTTTTTTTCTTCACTATGTTGGTGCCTTAAAGGTACACCAGATATATCACTCCATCTTATTTTTCAAGTCACACTTGCCATAGGCTAGGCTCAACTCTTCCATGACCAATCTTTGGATCACTCCTTAAACATCTTGGTCATCACTCGATCTTCTTCATTTTCTTCTTCTTCTTCTCCTTCTTCTTATTCTTATTCTTATTCTTATTATTATTATTCTTCATTTCTTCTACCTTAAAGCCAACACATGCTCCAAGCAATGCTAATGGACTATTCCTACAAGTGTAACTCAATGAAAACATTAGTCCATAGAGATTGTCATTAATTAGCAAAACCACACATGGGGCCCACTTGCTCTTTCAAAAGGCCTATCTTTAGTCTCAGTTGGAGACACCAGCCCAGACTAAAGGTAAACGTATATTTTTTCCTCTATGCCTACCCCTATTAAAAAATGTATAAAAAATAAAAAAATGATAAAAACTTCAAATTTCAAAATCCTTTGACATGTCTGTACCTCACCGCAACCAACTTTTAGGGAAATTTTCAAATTTGAATTTATTTTTTTTGCAAAAAAAGGTTGTTCTGAATTAAAACGGCTATAACTTTTGCCTACTAACTCGGAAACAATCGTGTAATATATGAAAAAGTATCTATGTGAAAAGTTACATCCGATTTCAACCGCCTACATCCATTTGTATAAATAACAGATTTTTCAAAATTCCAAAGGGAAATATGAAAGCAGGAAGATTTTAGGTTTTGCAGATAAAAAATGATATTTTTTGATATTTTTGAATTTCTTTTGTTGTTTATGTTAATTCTTAATTATTTTGATGTTTTTATATTATTTTGGAATTTTATTTTTTTATTTTTATAGAGTTTTTTGATTTTTTAAATTAACAATTGAATTATGCATATACTTGGAATTCATTGTTGCTTATTATTACTTAATCATTGTTGCTTATTTTTAAAATTATTTGGAATTAAAAAATAAAAGCATGTGTTATCAAGCCTTTCACAATGGGATGTATCTTAACACGTTATCCTAAAAGTAATAAATGGTTAAGAACAACTTGTCCAATGCAATGTTTCTTAAGTGGTGTCTCTATATTTAATGATTTAGATGACATGCATGCATTTGATTGGCTTAATCATGTTTTTTGCCTATGGTTTCGTGTAAGAGGTGTTTCTTAGCCAAGATACAACCCCAATCTTTTTATCATTAACTATAGTGCCATATAGGCAAAGTGCCTAGGATACACCGCTAAGAACCACCCATTGTCAAAAGCCTCAAAGTCTAAGGGTTAATAGAATTAATAGCATACTATCATCAGGAAGTTATGAACGTGGTCTTGGAAGCTAATTTAGAAGGAACTCAAAAGTTAAGCATGCTAAGGTTGGAGCAGTGTGAGAATGGATGACCGATCCCGAAAGTTTGACCACGAGTATGCACTTTGACATGCGAAATAGGGGTGATTGGAGATTAAACTGTCAAACAATTAAAAATCCAAAACTTTGAAATTAAAAAAAACCGAAAAACCATTTTTTTATTTTTTTAAAAAACTTCAACCGGTCCTCCAGCCCCAGCACGCGGCCGTAGCCACGTGGAGGGCCTTTAGTCCAGATTTGTGGCACAACCGGGACTAAAGGTCGGGATCTCTAGTCCCAATTTCGTAGTCCTGGTTCGACAACCGAGACTAGAGGCCATCTAGAACCGGGACTAGAGACCCTTTTCTTTTAGTGATTTAACCGGATATTGTATATTTGGCCTTCATATTTGCAACTTTCCTGGGCTTCGAAATAATTTTGGGTGCACTACTATATGCATGCACCCTGCAGAGGGACCGTACCTTTGGTCCTCCATCGAGTGGAGCTTCTCCTCATGGTTGGGAGGGATCGACGTGATCATCATTAAGGAACTACACCAAGTATCTTCCACTACATATGTTTGGTCATCTCAGCTAGATCTAGATCTATTCTATTAGATCTATATCTCATGTTCTTGCATAGTTGATCTTGGTGTGTTCGTAGTAGCGGATTTTTTAATTCCCTATGCGAAACGCAGCAGTTTATGCACCAATCATGGTTGATCTAGAGTGCATAAGATGTACGAGTATTTCACAAATTGTTGTGTGGGCGTTAGATTGGATCTTATCACTCGATGATCATATATGCTTCCCCTGAGTTTGCATGCATTGATCTCGTGATATAGAGAGGTTTTACAAAGTTATGGTTATCTGCGATCCATCCGGTTTCTCCTGAGCATATCCGGTTCGTTCGATCAACGATGTGCTTCATGTTAATGGATCTCTTTATAGAGAATAAATATATGAGAATTGCGAACAAGATGTAGAAATGAAGATCTAATCTTCACGGGGTCACGAATAATGACGATTTTTAGATAGGGTTGGAACATTTCTCATGAGATCTCACTCCTCTACCGCCTCGCAAGTTAATCTAGTATATGGTTGATCATGCTTATGTTTTTCTCATGAGTTTGGAACTGCACATGGGGATTGAGATATCTCTCACATCGCTATTGCGCTGGCGCGGTTCCTAGATGGAACTGTACACACAAGAGACAACACCTGAATACGCCGTTGCGCTGCAGGGATTCCAGCAAGAGGATCTACTTCCATGCTCTCGGCAGGGATCAGAGAACTAGAGGTTATTTTTGTACACCGTATGTGTAGGAAACCACGAGGGTACTGCCATTAGTGGCACCTTGGATATCCTGACCGGACTGCTACATGATGGAACAAGGGGTGGCTTGCAAGGAGTTGCACGGAATACATCAACCACGTTCCCTTCGGAACGTTAACCGCTTTCAGACTATAAGAGTATGTATCCTAAACCTCGCGGTTATAGTATTACTCCAATATAGATCCTCGCATTAGGTGTGTTCGCGTAGGAAAATTTTGTGTTTTCTGCCCTGAACCCCTTCAGGTCCTCCCCAATCTAGCCACAGGCGAGATCCAAATGTATCCTATAGAGATTAGCGCATGACAGTCCTTGATCTCTAGATTGGAAGGATTTCGGTCGTGCGCGTCCGTATCACCAGTTATGTGGCACAAATCTTGGCTTTCTGTGTACCCTATAGGGACATGTCTACGCCTCGATTTTCATGGTGTTGGTAGTGATAGAGAATGTCATAACTACTGTGATTTTCTTGGCACATGTAGAGTTTGAGACTGCAAGTAATGGATGAGAGGGATTTTAGATGCAATGAAATCTTTGCTTCACATGTTAACCATGGCTTGTGGAGTTCCCGTTCATACCAGACAGATGATACATGTGAGCCTCGCGTGTTGGTGACTTGCAGTTGCAGCATTGTCAAGCGGGGCGGTAGCACCAGATGACTTCATTTTTGGTGGTTCTCTTCGTGTATGGAATCTTCGAGAATTTCCAGGGTCAAAATAACATAGCCTGACCTTGATGGATTGTATCCGACAATGATCTGGTTGAAGGCATTTCTTTGGGATCCAAACATTTTTAGGGTGAAAATCTAAAATGTGTTTACCGGACAACTATGGTGTTTGTGCACTATGTCCTTTTTAAAGGCGTCACTTATGTAAAACATTTTTGTAGTCCGGGTGCTATCTTTGGTTGTGGTTTGTATGTTGGGTTGGTAGGTGTGGTTGATTGCCGTTCATGTTTTTTAATTTTTTTCGTGTGACTGTGTGAGTCCTCAATTGTCTTTAAGATATTTTATTGCTGCAGAATATAAATATACTTGGTATCTTCGCGATATTAATATTTTTTTTACTTTTCGGTAATAAATCGTCATAATGCAATTTAGAAAAAGATAAGTGTACTATAAGATTATAATATGTCACGCAAAAATAACAATAACCTAGGATACATCATCCATACAGACATCATCCATACAGACATCATCCATACAGACAAAAGGACACCAAGACCAACTATCAATGTGTGCACCAAAGGACGCGCCATGACTGCCGTACTTGAAGCAGAGCATCCCGCCTTCCGCCTGGTGTCGGTTGTAGAACACAGACGCCTGCCTATCCATGGTAGATGGACCGTTTTGATGGCCATAGAAATGTTGGTCGCGGGATGATTTGGAAAAAGCATCAGACGCGCCAACACACGGTGCCGTTGCCGTGGAAGTGTGTGGGCTTGCCGTTGTGTGGCGTCGTGAACCAGAGCCAGCAGTCATACTTGTAGAAGAAGACGTCCTTGACGGACCACACCTTGTACATAACTGTGAGGGAGACGGTGACCCTCAGGTGTACCGTCCCCTCGGTCCGCTCTCTCTGCAGCTGCGCCACCACATCAGAGTCCACGTTCACCACGCCGTGGAACGCTGGGTGTAAAACCTGCATATGCAACGCTCTAGTTGTCATAGTTACCGGATGGTCGCAACTATGATAGTATGCTAAAACGTACTTCTTTCGTTTAGAAATATAAGATATTTAAGGTTTGTGAAGTATATGTATCTAGACACCTTTTAGTGTGTAGATTCATTTGAATCTATATACTAAAAGATGTCTAGATACTAACCTAAAACATCTTATATTTCTAAACGGAGGGAGTACTATTATAATTAGGTACATAAGGAGTATATATCAAGTCAGGAGAAGTCGGTGCGTACAGTGATGTTCTTGGGTTTCTGGACGAAGCCGTGGAGAGGGTCATCGGTGGGGCCGAGCCTGGTGCCGTTGTAGAACACGGATGCGGCAACGTCGAGGTAGCGGATTGGGAGGCGGTGCGAGTTGCGCACGCTGAGGTTGACGGCGAGGTCATACTGGATGGCGGAAGCATTGTTGGTGAGGTCGAGGACGGCTAGGACGGCGGACTCGGTGTGTGGGTGGAATTGATCGGGACGGTAGACGAGCCAATAGATGAGGAAGGTAAGGCTTATGGGCGTCCACATCTGCGCGCAACCCCACGCGAACGTCAAACACTTGAAACAACTCCTGTACCGCTTGTATGCGCTTAGGAAGATGCCCTTGACAGATTGAAACATCGACTTCTTGCCCTCCGCCATTGCAGCACCAAGGTGGTAATATATTTGCTCCCTTACTAGCTAGCTGGTCTCTCTATATGTAGTGTAGTAGTGTAGTACTTTGTATTGCGTGGATGACATGGATGTGGTTAGCTTAATTATAGGTGGAGTGGAGAAGAGGCTTTCCAACAGAATATATGAATAGAGAGTGATGTGTGGATTGCATATTCACTAGTTGCTGCCCAAGTCCATTAATTATGGGAGTAATCACGCGGGAACGCGTACGGCACCACAGCGCGACGCGGTTGTAGCACGGGATCTGGGTCAGCGAGGGAAGTCAATTTTTTTTGGATGTTTCGAGAAAAAACCAAAGTTGCCAGGGCCCCACACGGAATTACGATGGCAACTTTGGGTCCGTAGCTCGGACGTGCTACAACAGGCACGTTATCTCCTTATAAATTTCGTTAATTATTTGTTTATTATTCGTTGCTGATCGATGTTAAGGAGCATCGATCGAGATGTACATATATAGCCTATATATGGCAACCCATATATAGGAGCATCGATGTTAAGGAGCGTCGATGTTAAGGAGCACTCCACAAACTAATCACAGTCTCTAGTGTTCGCCATCATGACTACAGAAGACACTGAGAGTCCAACCTTCGAAGAATTCACTGAAATGCTCTCCATCTATCAGAACAGTTGGTCCATGTATGCAATATGTGTATATTATAAAGATTATTTTCCTGACAAACTTAATACATGCGTATTAACTTCGATTTCTCGTGATTGACCATTTCAACAGCGGAGGTCAACTGTGGCTTTTGATGAAAGATGAAGTAGGGTTCAAGGGCAAGGTGGTCTTGTTCACCTTCAAGACGATCATCAACTACCTGGAGACTGCCTTAGGCTTGCTCATCCTCTATGGCATCTACTTTCGCCCGTATGCCGTCCGCCCCAACATCGACACCGCTGCTCTGAAAGCCTTCAGCCTCGCACCTGGCAACGACACGCTCCGCTACGACCTCGCCCTCAACGTCACCTTTTGGAACGACCACCGGATTTGGGCCATCCGTTACAACCACTTCACTGCCACGCTCTACTTCAACGGCACCATGCTCAGCCCGCCCGACGACACCTTCCCAAAGTTCAAGAGCAGGACACGCCGGCACCGCACCGTGTACCCGCTCCTGCGTGGCGGCGCCAGCAACGTCAGCGCCGCCATGGCGGAGCACTTCTCCTGGCAGCATTCGCAGGGGTGGTTCGACGTCGAGGTCAGGCTCAAGGCCATCTTGAGATATATTATATGGCCCACACGGTACCGCTACTACTTCGAGTACGACTGCTGGCTCCGTTTCCCCAGCAATGCCACGGCCATGCCGGCAGTCGTCGGCGGTGTCAAGTGTAGCAAGGGAAAGAGGTTTGGGATTTCCTAATTTAGATTTCACACGACTGTCAATGCTCTGCTAGTAGTACGGTTAGCAGTCCATTGCGGTGCAAATGCCTAGCAAGCTCATGAGCAATTAAGGCTAGCCTTGGCTATGTCTCCCTTTATCTTTTTTATGTTAATTTTTGTGATTTGTTTTGTGTTGTCGTTTGTTTTAATGCTATATGTAAGTTGTGAATCTTCTTTGCCTATTTATTATGGGAGAGTTGTTTTAAACAGGGGACCAATAATCAGGCTTTCTGGACCAATATTTGTTAGTAACATTGAAACATTTTTGTTACTACTACAAATGGATTTTTATTCTATAAAGATGGGGCAGCATTTTTGCATGATATAATATCAACAAGTTTATACTTCTTAGAAGGAACATTTTTCCAACAGATGGAATAATTTATATTTTCTGGAAACATCCCGATCAATTACTTTGACTTGATGGAACATCTTTGGTAAACACTATAGATCGTGGTCCGATGAGAATAGGATCATAGGACCGATTGGCTGCCATATATTTACATTAGATTCCACGGTGTGAGATTGTTTCCACCTCCAAGAAAAATAGTGCTCATTAACCCCAACACACGATGCCATCTGATTGCTGAATTCTATCTACTAGTTATTATACGGCTCCGATTGCATCTTTCCCAAATCGCATAGCCGTGACCCGCTGCCACTGTCCAGGCGAGCAAGTCCTCTGTAGTCCGCAGGCCCTACTTAATTCTTGCCACCGATCTTTGTCCCACTCATCACCCCACAATAACTTTTGTTGATGACAGAGCCAAAGAGTGTCTTTGGAATATGTACATGACACACTTCTATATACCAGAATTGGACACTAGGGAACTCACAGAGGCATTGAGGTTGACAGTCAAAAAGTTTGCACTTAAGAAGATGGGCGAACAATTCAAGGACTGAAAGAAAAGATTATACCACAACTTTATAAAGAAAAACCTAACTCCGCCATTCACTAGCCCGCTGGAGAAGCAACGGGATAACTGGGCCTTTGTGACGTACAAGGAATCAGAAGAAACTAAGGCAAAGTCGAAAAGAATCAGAAAAATGCGGCCAAGAAGAAATATCACCATACTATGGAGACAGGTGGCTACAAGACGGCCATGCCTAAGTGGGCAAAAACTAAGAAAGCCATGCGTGCTAAAGGGGTCATTCCAGCATCAAATAAGTGGCATGTGAGGTCAAAAAAATGGTTACTTGGGCATGGGGAATCGTATGACCCTAAAACCGGGGATATTATTTTTGCAAAGAAGGCCATTGTTGAACCCAAAGATGCAATTATTAAAGCAATAAAAGAGGATCAAGAGGGAAAGTTTATTCCCGACAGGGAGAACGATGAGCTGACACATGCCCTCGGGAATCCTAAAAAATTCGGACGAACACGAGGCTTTGGACCATCTGTTCCACGGAAGACTGGGTTTCCCCAGGACATTGACACTTATAGAAGCCGATCGAGAAAAACGAACCGGTAGAAGGCGGAGGAGGCATCGCGGTTGGAGGCGGTTAAAAAAAGGAACGAGAAATTTCAAGCCATGTTCAAGCTGCAGCAGGATCAGATTAATGAACTTAGAGTACTGGCCCGACAACAAGATGTAACACCTGGCCTCTCCGGACCGGCGGCTGTCACTCCTGGCAGCTCAATATGATCTCTAGACTAACCCCACAGACCAACACTAGTCTTTTTCTGCGCACTTTGTTCTCACTCGTGCGCACTCGGTACCCACTTCCTGGTCGGTCGCCCATCCTCAAATTGCTCCAGGCCAAGCACGCTTAACCTAGAGGTTCTTTTTGAATGAGATTCCGGAAAAGAAGTTGCAACTTGTTGGTATGGGTTTCTTATCAATCCTATTAAGCCATGCGCCAGGGTCTCACATAATGATGTCTAAATCGATTAGCTCGACGAGCCCATTCTAACTATGCATTTCAAGATATGAATTGAAGCATGCATCATATAAATATTAAATAATCAGAATTGTTTATGGGAGTAAAACATGCCTAAATAAATTAACAAAGTGCTTTATTTGTTTCCACACCTCAACATGCCATGCTATGTCATACCATATAAATTATGCATCATATCATCATGGCATACCTTGTTTGCTTGTTGTATATGATTTATATAATTGTGCAATGAATTTATTTCGGCCTTTGTGTGTTTGGTTTTTATCCAGATAGACGTTGAGCAAAGAGAATATCAGGAGTCTCAGGAGTATTACCCGGATCCATTTTATTCTGCAACTGAACTGCCAGGCAAGCATTTCTCCATGCTTGCACTACATATAGTACCTATTGCATCTATCTTATTCTTGCATCATGTGTCGCGATCCGAATAAAATTGAATCCCAAATACTGCATAGCCTTTATTTTTAAACCCCACCGAAGCTTGTCCCCTCAATCCTATGAGCCATTACTACATGAGTTGTTTGCGCCATGCGAGTCATAGAATTGCATGTGTAGGTTTTGTGAGTGTCTTTGAAGAATGAGGTATCTAAACAACTGAATTGAGTAGTAATGGGATAACTAAAAAAAGAGGCGCCGATGGACAATAGCGGAGATCTAGTTTTTATCCGCCCACTTGTGTCCCGTAGGACCCCGAGTACTTGATACCTGTTCCTCGACTATCGCGCTATTCGCATGTGCGACCATGAATCCCCTTAGTACTAGCTTGTGTCATATTTAATTTCTTGGGGCCACAAAGTAGTTTGGGTCTTTATTACTATCCTGTATTTATGACATGCTTTACTGCTTTACTACTATTGCGCGTGGAGCGCATGTACTATTTAAGAATTGTGGTACATTTATGCGGTATCGACAAGCCCAGTCACACTTTCGGGTTCCCAGTTGTTTACAGCCGTCGACACAAACCTCTAGGTCCATCTCGGAGCTGGCCAACTTCGTCGCGGGTTGCTTAGTTGTAACACCCCAGTTTTAGTTATTCTTATATTAGGGTTTGTTTGTGCATCATGAGCATCATTCCTTAAAATGCATGCAAAGAAAATAAAATACAAACCCTAAAACCCCAGTTCTTCCCCTCTATTTGAAAAGCAATTCAAAATGGACTAAAAGGGCCCCACAATAGTTTGTATAATTTTATAAAGTTCTGGTATTTTTAGAATTTTCAAACTAGAAAAGGATTTGAAAATACAAAAGGATAAATGAAAACAGAAAAATAAAAACAGTAGCCAGACCCCTACCAGGCCAGCCCAAAACCCTCCCAAGTGCTACCTGCCGCCCATCTGGCCCATACCCCTTCACCCTCCCCGTTCGTCGTCTTCCCCGTTGCTGCAAGCAGCTGGGTGTCGCCGGCGCCGCCGTCGATCCCTGTCGCCTTTCCCTGGCCGTCCGACGAGCTCCGAGGTGGGGATAAGAACGCCACCCTGCCCTGGCCTCGACCATATCTCTTTTCCCTCTCTTCCCAGACCTCTCTCACCCTTCTATGTGAGGCGGCCGAATCCTAGCTCCGCTACTGCCTCGAATCGCCGTCGCTCTGGTTGCTCCCGAGCTCCGCCGAGCACGTAGGAAGCTTCGCCTCATCCTCCTCTACTCCTCTGTCAAATGAATCGAGCTGGGACACATGGAATCGAGCCCCACGACTCCTTCTTCCCCGAGCCCAATGCCGCTTGCCGTCGCCATTACTACCGCTCCCCTGTCCTCGCCGAGGTTACTCACGCGTCGAGGGTAAGATCGCGGTCCTCCTGGACCACCCCGTTGGCTCCCTCCCTCTCTGGTTCGCCCTCGCCTCGACCACCACCGTGCGCCGCCGTCAGTCACCACCGTAGCTTTATCTCTGGTGACCACCCCGCAGCGGCGCCGCCCTTTTTAGGTTCACCGGGTAGCCTCGGATCGAACGCATCCCTCCGCACTAGCTTGCTCTTCCTCTAGCGCCGCCAACCATCGCTGTCCGACTTGTCTCCGGCGAGCCCATGTGGCGTCGACGTGGCGCCTGCATGGCAGTCGCGTGGGCGTTGACCCCGCTTGGCCAGCGTGGCCTGCCGACCTAGCCCAGGGCCCCAGTAGTCAGCGACTGTGGCTAGCGTCCGCTGCGGTGTAAAAATGCTAGATGATCGCGCTGACGTCATAATGACGCAGTAATCAATTTAATTGGTTTAATAATTTCAGAATTTGAATAAAACTTGTAAATTCAATAAGTAATTCTTTATAAGTCAGAAAAATATGTATAATATATCAAAATGTTCAGAAAAATGAGAACTACCTATCTAAGCTATAATCATGCATTGTTAATCAACTTTCATGACAATTTTAAATAGTAGAACATAGTAACCCCTCTAATATGAATCCAGAGTTTCCCCGAGTTAGGGTTTGCACCCCTCGGAACCCCGATTAAATGGTCGAACATGCCTTAGGGTTATATTTCAATACAAGTTAACTTGGCATATCATCATTCTTGTTTGAGCATTGCATCGATGCCATGTGTTGATTGTTTCTCTTTCTTTCTGGTGTTTGGTTCTTCGCGGTAGAATACGATATCGAGATCGAGATTGAGATCAAAGACCAAGATCAAGACCATCAAAGATCGACGAACAATACTTGACCAACTATACTCAAGTCAATCCCAAGGCTTCCGAAGCTCTACTTATTCGTTATCAACATGCAAAGGCAAGCATAGCCCCACCATGATATAATCCTATGATTTTGAAAGCATTTCAATTCCGGCCATGATGCATACGATTATATTGTGGTCTTTTATCGATAGATAGAGTTTCCTACCTGTTGCATTACTCCCTTTGAGCTTATATTACCTTATCCAATGCTCCTAGCATAACTAGGTTTGGCTTGTGTGCACTGCTAAAGCTTATATCTGTGTCCTGCTTAGCCATGCATAGCTGCCAAGTCTGGTTTATCCAGATGTTGTGTCTGTTGGGGATATGCTATATGGGTATCCTCATAGCATGTCTCCTATCTGGATAACCCGGGTGGCCCAGAGTTGGTAGCATGGCTCATGGCCTACTGGGCGACCCAGTTAGATGGATCCAGAAGGGAGGCCCATGCCAGATAAAGGAAGGCTACGGTGGAGTCACCAGCGTACCCGGAGCCTTGGAGTACAAGATACGCAAGACTAGTAATAGACGGTGTAGGACTGTGTAACCTGTCCGGCTAGGACTTTTTCCTGTAACCCTGGACCTGGCGACTATATAAGTCGGGCATATGGGAGCCTTTAGGGCACAATAAATTAGACAATCTCAGACGACCAAGTAGCGATTAGCATACACCTCGCATAGCGAACCTATATCTGTAACTCAGTGTATTGCCATTATAGTGATTTATAGCAGGAGTAGGATTCCGCCACCATTGTGGGATCTGAACCTGGGTAAGATGTGATACCTCATACCCATCAACCGTCCGCCTTCCCCCACGTATCTAAACACGCACTGTGAGGACCCCTCCATGGCGTACTCGTCGGCAATACCACAACAGTTGGCACCCACCGTGGGGCAAGAGGCGCTTCAGGCTCTTCAGCGGGCGAGGACCAAGATCTTTGCGGGAATCGGTGAAACTGTAGCCATCAGTCGCGTTCTCTTCTCCAGCAACGTTCTGATCGTCCCTCTCGACAAGTTCTGGATCCCGGTGAAGACGAACCCTACGCGGTGTTCGATCGTTCCTATCGAAGACATCCACCTCTTCATTGGCGAAACCGACTCGGGCACTAGTTCCCTGGGAGTCGGAGGAGCATCAAGGCCCGCATGGACCGCCTACGGGCAGGATACGTTCACGGAAGGATCAATGTCGGATCTCTCTTTGGAGTATGCCGGCAAAGATCGGAAAAATTCAAGGCCCACCCAAACCGCCCCTGTGCAGGATATAATGGTGGAAGATCGCTGCAAGTCCGCCGGCTTCGCCCGTGCCTCTGGACAACAGAGATCCAAGTTCGTCGGCGTGGTTACCATCTTCTATCTGGCGTGTTGCGTTTAGAGAGAGGGCGAAAACCCCCGCGACTACCTGGCCAGGTGGCTCCGTATACGAGTCGATCTGGCCCACTACCCCAATGATGATGCTATGTATCACTTTGTGGAAGGACTGGACCATGGCACGCTTCTCCGACATTCTCTAAGACGGCAGCAGGCGTCGGGACGCCTTACCTTCGAAGGCATGGTGAACACCGTCAACAACTACGCGGAGGCCGAAGCAGTAGCTCAGACAGCGCTTACGCTCATTGACGGAGCCCCTCCGATTCAGCCACTGCCACCACCGCCTTCGGCCGCCATCGCCGCAGTCGCGCCGCCACCTCTAGTCATCGTCGCTGCTGTGGCACCTCCACCGCCCGTCATCGAGGAAGTCCTGGCACCCTCCGACTGTGATTGATGCGCTATACGCCGACTTCAGTGCAGATTTAGAGGAGATAGATTTCAGTCCAGAGGAACTAGACTCCGCCATGTAGGAGATGGAGGAGGAGTACACGCGCGACGAGCAAGCCAACAACACCGTCATGTCTCGAGAGGTGTTCGTCACCATTGGGATGGCGATGGATGAAGATCAACCCGGACGAGCTCCGCCTACAGCGCTGGACAAGGGGAAGGGACCACCTGTTGCTGCCGACGATGGTCGCGCAAAGGTCATGCCCCCCTCCCCCGCCTAATCCAGTACAACAGCCGCAGGAACTCGGCACCGGCCCGAGCAACAACAACACCACAAACTTGTCGCCTCCAACATCTACGTCTGCTGCTGCCCAAGTTACTCCAGCTGATAGAGTGATGTACGACAACCTCCTCATCGAGCCACTGACCGTAGCTCATATTCGGAACGTGACCCAGCTTGACGAGAAGTGTCAGCAGCTGCTGGAGTAAGCACATGCCATCACGGAGCAAGGCGCTAAGCTAGATCGAGATCTGGTCAACGCGCAAAAATCCATAGAGAAAGCCAGAGCAATGGAGGCCGAGTACAAGACTCTGCTGCAGGAGCAAAAGGCCAAGAAAGCTCCGGCTCGCGTCATCAATGATCTTGGTGTACGGCGAAACCTAGGATGGGCTCCCCCGAAGCTGGCACAAGCCAAGCCATACATTGACAGTGAAGGCAGACAGGTGATGCCCACTCCACTCCTCAACCTCGCCGTCGCCAAGACCCTTCTGTAGCAGGATAGATCGCCCGAGGCAGTGGACCAGGTCTATGACCTAGTGGCCAAGGCGGTGAAGCAGTAGGAAAAGGCCACTTCTCAGAGGCTTGAGTCTGACCCAGCGTTTTGCCAGTCTAGCCAACATAAGCCACCAAGGGATAGATCTCCTCTTGATGTCGGGTCCCAGACAGGTTCATCAGAACGAAGACGGAGGGATGCGCGCAATAGGAAGGATGCTATCCCCATATCCTCCGACCACGGAGAAAAGGCCCGACCTCGTCGCCCATAGCCACCGCCCCGATCCCCCCGACATCGCAAAGAACCAAGGCTCACCATCGTACGGATATGCCCCCGCCGAGGCAGAGCGGCATCGTCATCCGCAACAACACGGATCAGACCCGTCATGACAGAGAGCGCAACCAAGGACACAAGAGCAGGTCGCGCCATGACCCTCCGCGTCCGGCAAGCAATCGCGACAAGCGCGAGGCGTCCGCAGGAGGGTAATAGCAATAAGGCTAACCCACCGCGACCTCAGCCTCTGTCGCCACCTAGCAGTCACCATGGAGGAGGGGGCCCGCGTCGTTCACGCAGCCCATCCCCTGTTGACAAGAAGAAGAAAAACCCGGAGCCGTACGATGCATGTTCGCGGATCGATAAGATCCATGAGGCCCGGGAAGGACCATACCTGGGACCATGTTGCTTTGGACCTGCGATACGGTCCGCAACTTACCCCAAAGATTTCTGGATTGACAAGACCATCAAGCCCTATGACGGCACTGCTAAGCCAGCTACATGGTTGCAGGACTACAGCAACGCGGTAAAGATTGCCGGGGGTAACCCCAACGTTGCCGTCAAGTACCTCCCATTGCTGTTGGCGGGCACAGCCCGTCAATGGATTGACGACTTGCCGGAAAAATCCATCTGCAATTGGTTGGACATACAAGAGGCATTCACCAAGAACTTCAAGGGTACGTACAAACATTCCTGCACTGTTGGCGATCTACAGCGGTGCGTGCAAGAGAAAGACGAGACATCTTGCGCCTACCTCTCTCGCTGGCTGGATATGAAGAACTCCTGCGCAGGAGTGCACGCTCAGACCGCCATGGCCGCCTTCATCGATGGGTTGGAAAGGGGCACGTTGCTCCGACATAACCTGAAGCGCTTGCAGGACAATCACCAACTTGACTTGAACCAGATGATTCAGTTGGCTAGTGAGTTCGCAGCTGCCGACAACGATGCTCACGGCTCTCTGTCGGCAACGGTGTTCCAACTCAAGCTCGGAGGAACAGCAGTACAAAGCGGAAAACCGCTCTAGAAGAAAAGCAATCTCTCGACATGGTCGCCATGACCTTTGCAGGACGAGGTGATGGCGGACAACGTGGCCGAGGACGGGGAGCTGGTCGTGGGCAGCAACGAGGAAGTGAAACTACCTCGCCACCGCTCCGCGTTCCCCAAACCTACAAAGAGTACCGCGATATGCCGTGCCTCGTACACCTCGGAACGGCAAGGCCACCCATACCAATCGACACTGCAAGTTCGTCAATGACCTCAAGGAAGACCCGGAGTCTGGCTACAAGCAAAGTCGGAAGAACAGACCGCGAGGCAAGGGCAAGGGGAATAAGAAGGAGAAGGAGTCCAAGGATTCAAGTGACATGGACGAGGATGTTGACCCCAAGCACGCCGCCAAGAGCGACGACAAAGTCAAGAACCCCTTCGTGAAGAAGGCACCAGTCTACCATACTTTCCTTGGCACCCCACAATCCGACAACAGAAGACCTCTATGATGATACTAATGGCCACTCTACCCCTAGTTCCCTAGTACCTGCGCTGGTCAAAGGTTCCAATTACTTGGGATAGGAAGGATCACCCAGACCTCATCCCTACGGAGAACCAATACGCCATGGTCATCAACCCCTTGATTGACGGCGTGGAGTTCACCAAGTGTATGGTGGATAGTGGAAGCAACATCAACATCATGTACCTGGATACACTACAGAAGATGAACTTGACGGAGGCAAACCTAAGGCGGACCAACACCATCTTCCACGGCGTAGTTCCTGGTCGGGAGGCTCGGTCCCTTGGGTGCATCACACTTCAGGTTGCCTTTGGCGATGTTAATAATTACCGCCAAGAGCGCATGACCTTTGAGGTGGTCCCCTTCAAGAGTGTGTACCACGTCATATTCGGCCACGACATATTCCACACCTTCATGGCCAAGCCATGCTTCGTCTACAACAAACTCAAGATACCCGGACCAAACGGTGTCATCATCGTATCCGGAAGCTTTACCAAGGCAAGGGACTGCAAGATTAATGAAGCAGCCTTCGCGAAAGCTGTCCTCTACAGCAAAGAATTCAAAGAGATCCAGAGTAAGGTCGATGACTCAGAGATGCCCGCGTCGAAGAAACAGATTTCCGACTCCGCTCCTGCATTCAAGGCCGCCATCGAGACCAAGCCGGTGGAACTTGTGGTAGGCGATGCCTCCAAGACCACCGCCATTGGGACGAACCTGGATCCCAAATAGGAAAGTGCGCTCGTCGAGTTCCTCTGTGAGAATAGGGACATCTTTGCCTGGCAACCTGCCGACATGAAAGGTGTACCTAGGGAACTTACCGAGCACAGCTTAAACATTGATCCAAAATGCAAACCAGTGAAGCAACCTCTACGACGCTTTGGAGATGAGAAGAGATGCGCCATAGGCAAAGAGATAGCTAGGTTACTTAAGGCTAGTTTTATCCGAGAAGTCCTTCACATCCAATGGGTGGCCAATCCTGTACTTGTCCCTGTGCGTTGATTACACCAGCTTGAACAAGGCTTGCCCCCAAAGATCCGTTTGCTTTACCTCGCATTGACCAAGTCATTTACTCGACGGCTGGCTCGGAACTTTTGTGTTTTCTCGATGCATACTCAGGATACCACCAGATCAAGATGAGGAAGTCGGACCAATTGGCCGCTTCATTCACTACCCCATACGGCACGTTTTGTTATGTTACGATGCCCTTTGGGATGAAAAACACAGGTGCTACGTACCAGCGGACAATGCAACGTTGCCTTCACGGCCAAATTTGTCAGAACGTTCATGCCTATGTGGACGATATCGCGATGATGTCTAAAAAGTCAAATGACTTAATCTTCGACTTAAAAGAAACCTTTGATAATCTCCGGAAATACAACATGATGCTTAACCCTAAGAAGTGTGTCTTCGGGGTTCCAGCCAGCAAATTGTTGGTCTTCATCATTTCCCAGCGTGGAATTGAGGTCAACCCGGAGAAAATCAAGGCCATCTTAAACATAAACCGTCCGACAATGCCTAAAGTACATTCAATGACTAACAGGTTGTGTTGCAGAAGTTAGTCGGTTCGTCAGCCGACTTGGAGAGAAGGCTCTGCCGCTGTACAAGTTGCTGAAGAAGGCGGACAAATTCACGTGGACGGACAAAGTAGATGCAACATTGAAGCAGCTCAAGGAGATTCTTTCCTCAGCGCCCATCCTTGCAGCACCTGAGCCTGGAGAGCCCATGTTAATCTACATGGCGGCAACCAACCGGGTAATCAGCATCGTCGTCGTGGTAGAGCGGAGGGAACCAGGCTATGAACATGGAGTTCAACGACCATTTTACTATGTGAGCGAGGTCTTGACGGAGTCCAAGCAGCGTTACCCGCACTACCAGAAGATAGCTTATGGAGTATTCCTTGCTTCTCGGAAGCTGAGGCATTACTTTCAGGAGCACCCAATCACAGTGGTGAGCAAGACTCCACCGTCCGACATTATCAACAACAGCGACGCTACGGGAAGGGTCGCGAAGTGGGGCATTATACTTGCCTCCTTCGAGATCACCTACAAGAGACACGACGCTATCAAGTCACAAGCCTTGGCGGACTTTATCGCAGATTGGACGGAGATGCCAGATGCTACTCCGTTGCCGGAACCAGAGTACTGGGTGATGCACTTTGATGGATCAAAGATTCTCAACGGCTCGGGGGCTGGTGTATTGCTACAGTCACCAACTGGCGACAAGCTACACTATGTTCTGCAAATCCACTTCGAGGTTACGAACAACATGGCAGAGTATGAAGCACTCATTCACGGACTATGCGTGGCCAAGGATATTGGCATCAAGCGCATAGTTTGCTGTGGAGATTCCGACTTGGTTGCCCAGCAGGTGTCTGGCACCTGGAATGCGTGGAACCCTATGATAGCGTCATATCGAGATGAAGTGGACAAGATAGCCAAGAGCTTCTTGGGCTACGAAGTCAAGTATATACCTAGGGAGCAAAACGAGGCGGCTGATCTACTGTCTAAGCTTGGATCAGGGCGCAAACAAATTCCGCCAGGAGTTTTCCTAGAGCATCTACGAACACCATCCATGAAGGGAGCCGGAATCGACAACCCGGATAGAGTTGACTCTTTCGTCCACATGGTGTCAAAGGTCCCTCCGGCTTGGACAAAACCGTTCATGGAATATCTCGAACACGAAACTTTGCCCAACGACGAGGTCGAAAGACGGCAAATAGTACGATGAGCAAAGGATTATACCATAATCAATGGACAACTCTACAAAAGGAGCACTACTGGTGTATACCTTAAGTGTGTTTCCCAGCTAGAAGGTATTGAAATCCTACGCGAAATCCATCTCGGAGATTGCGGGCATCACGCCGCTCCTCGATCATTGGTCGTGAAAGCCTTCCGGCAAGGATTCTACTGGCTGACCGCGAAGGCAGATGCCGACAAGCTGGTTGAGACATGCATGCGATGCCAGTATTATGCCCGACAACCACATGTTCCTGCTGAAGAATTGCGAACAATACCAATAACTTGGCCATTTGCAGTTCCACCAAATTTAATGTAAACTCTCATTAAATAAAACTATTTTATTTTATTCAGAATTTTGTCAATTACTTTAATGACAAACATTCACAAATAACCCCTTGCTAGAATTCCATTTCACATGCATAACCACTTTATGCAATTTCACCCGAAAACCTATTTCGGTATCTAGTGAAATAAATTCCTGCGCTTGTTTATTCTTTCGGCATGAAACATTTGCTCCAACTGGATGCCAGTGTCCCTTAAGTGTGTCACCCTACGGTTTGCGAATAATGCGGACATGATCGAGACCCTTCTCCGATCAATAATCAGTAGCGGGACCTGGAGATCCATACTGACTCCCACACATTCAACGATGACTTTTCCTCTGATCGTCGGAACCTTTTACGCTTGTATCTTAATCCCTTTGTTTCACGATATATTACATGTCCGAGATTCAATCATCGGTATCTCCATACCTAGTTTGATCTCGTTACTGACATGCACTCTTTTCTTGTTCCCGTGATATAACATTCTAGTGATCAAATCACTTGCTTGCAAGCTAACCAATGTGATATCACCGAGAGGGCCTAGAGCATATCTATCCGTCATCGGGATGAACAAATTCCACTCTTGATCCAGGATTCTCAACTTAACACTTTAGAAGCTTTGAAGCCATCTTTATAATCACCCAGTTACGGAGTGACGTTTGATGTCAACAAGAAACTCTTCTGATGTTAGTGATTGGCATGATCTCATGGTCTAAGGATTAGGATTACTTCGTAGTTTGTTTATAGCAATATAAACTTAGTGACTTTTATCGTAATGCTATACTTCGGATGAATGTTCATCACACCATTACACTAATGTTGTGATCTCGTTATTAACAACATCCAATGTCTATGATCAGGAAACCGTGATCATCTTGTTAATCAACGAACTAGTTTATGAGAGAGGCATAACTAGGAACTTTCTGTTTGTTTATTAAACACACATGTATTAACGTTTCTGTATTAATACAATTATAGCATGCAAAATAAACATCTATCATATACTTGGAATACACATAATAAACATTTTATTATTGCCTCTCAGGGCATATTCCCTTCATAACCCACTCGCCTCCTTCGGACAAGGAATGCATGATTCTTGCCGGCAACTTCATCAACACCGCCATCACCCAGGCCAAGGAGATCGCCACACCCCAACAGATTTACATCAAGGCCTCGGATTCCATGGTGAAGTACTCGGAGATTCTGCGCCGAGCCCCCGAGCGTGTTGCAAGCTAGAAAGCTTCATGTGCACGGGCTGGCGCAAGGATGGCGTTGGCCATGGTGAAGGCACATTATGACGATGCCGACATTGACATGGTAACATCTGGTATCCCCGATGTGGATGATGACCGCAAGGCGATTGATCACGAAGCCATCCTGTCATCACTCGCGGGCTATGACACGAGGGTTGCCGAGTTGGTGGACGTCGACGTCTTCGTGCCCAGGAACTTTCTTGACAACGCCGAGCCTGAATCCTCCGAGTCTCCTCACAGTGGCGACGCTGAAGGTGAATCTCCGGCTGGTGATGATGCAGCCTCCAAGTCCCCTGCACCCAAGTAGTGAAAAACACTTTGTAATTTCTGTTTCACCTTTGTCGTGTGCGTGGAATAAACTTGATGATGCAATCCTTAAGGCGGAAAACAGTTGTTGTCGTATCCTGCTACTTTAAGAATTATTGCCCAGTATGTATACATTTTTAAGCAAGTGCTGGCTTATCCATTACTCTGGTTTTTATGCTTGACTTTTCGTGAGTCGGAAGACTCATTGTCGGAACCATGCGCTTAGGCGATGATACCCAATGGCACCGTCAATAACCTTAGCACAAAATCGCCGACTATAAGTGCCAAAAGTCACAACTCCAAAATCCACATAAAAGCAACAAAGAACGTGTAGACCAGAAAACTTAAGCTAACGCCCGTAGGCGGAATATTCACAAGTGCAATTGCAAAGCTTGTGCATAAAGGTTTATATGATCCAAAAATGAACACTAAAGGAGGTAAAAGACTCAACAATATGAGTGAACCAAAGAGCTTTATTTCATTGATCATATAATAGGTACGTGATTAGATAAAAAATGCTAAGTGTAGAAAGGACGTAGCTGTGCTATGTTCCATGGACGATCAAGCTCCGGGTAGTCATCATCCAGGTCACGTCGCTTACGCTTATGATCCTCGTTGGGTCTATCCTTGAGTTCACGATTGTCGACAAGGTAGTAAGACCCATTGAGCAGCGCCTTGCTTATGAGGAACGGTCCTTCCCATGGCGGGAATAATTTATGTGACTTCTTCTGCTTAAGTCGGAGCACCAAATCCCCCTCTTTAAACGAGCGATGCCGGACGCGGCGACTATGGTACCTGCGTAGCTTCTGCTGGTAGATGGCGGATCTTTGGCATGCCAAAACACGCTCCTCCTCGAGAAGGTCCACATCTAGGCGTCTGGATTCTTCAGCGTCATCTTCATCGTAGGCAGCAACTCTTGGTGCATCGTGGAGGATGTCGGAAGGTAGGATAGCTTCTGCTCCATATACCATGAAATAAGGGGTGTAGCCGGTGGATCTGTTGGGTGTAGTTCGTAAACTCCACAGCACAGATGGAAATTCTTCCGCCCAGGCTCCGGCTGCTCTATGTAGTGGTGCCTCAAGACGTGGCTTGATTCCCTACAGAATTAATCCATTGGCCCGCTCAACTTGACCATTGGATTATGGGTGTGCCACAGATGCAAGGTCAAGTCAGATGCCTTTGTTCCAGCAATAGGCCTCCACTTCCCCGAGTGACAAGTTGCTTCCATTATCGGTGATGATGCTATGTGGGAGACCAAATCTCACCACCAAATCCCGGACAAACCTGAGGGAAGTTGCCCCATCAAGCTTTCTAATGGGTTTAGCTTCTATCCATTTGGTGAATTTATCAACTGCTACAAGCAGGTGCGTAAATCCACAAGGTGCCGTTTGTAACGGCCCCACCATGTCTAGCCCCCAGACTGCAAACGGCCAAGTTATTGGTATTGTTCGCAATTCTTCAGCAGGAACATGTGGTTGTCGGACATAATACTGGCACCCTGTGCATGTCTCAACCAGCTTGTCGGCGTCCGCCTTCGCGGTCAGCCAGTAGAATCCTTGCCGGAAGGCTTTTGCGACCAACGATCGAGGAGCGGTGTGATGCCCGCAATCTCCGAGATGGATCTCGCGTAGCATTTCCATACCTTCTAGCTGGGAAACACAGTTTAGTTATACACCAGTAGTGCTCCTTTTATAGAGTTGCCCATTGATTATGGTATAACCCTTTGCTCGTCGTACTATCTGCCGTCTTGCGACTTCGTCGTCGGGCAAAGTTCCGTGTTCGAGATATTCCATGAACGGTTTTGTCCAAGCCAGAGGGATCTTTGTCACCATGTTGACGAAAGAATCAGCTCTATCCGGGTTGTCGATGTCGGCACCCTTCACGGATGGTGTGCGTAGATGCTCTAGGAAAACTCCTGGCGGAATTTGCTTGCGCCCTGATCCAATTTTAGACAATAGATCAGCCGCCTTGTTTTGCTCCCTAGGTACATACTTGACTCCGTAGCCCAAGAAGCTCTTGGCTATCTCGTCCACTTCGTCTTGATATGCCGCCATCATAGGGTTCCACGCATTCTAGGTGCCAGCCACCTGTTGGGCAACCAAGTCGGAATCTCCACAGCAAACTATGCGCTTGATGCCAATATCCTTGGCTACACGTAGTCCGTGAATGAGTGCTTCATACTCCGCCATGTTGTTTGTAGCCTCGAAGTGGATCTGCAAAACATAGTGTAGCTTGTCTCCTTTTGGTGACTGCAGCAATACACCAGCCCCCGAGCCGTTGAGCAGCTTTGATCCGTCAAAGTGCATCACCCAGTACTCTGGTTCCGGCAACGGAGTGGCATCCGGCATCTCCGTCCAATCTGCAATAAAATCCGCCAAGGCTTGTGACTTGATAGCGTCGCGTCTTTTGTAGGTGATCTCGAAGGCGGCAAGTTCAATGCCCCACTTCGCGACCCTTCCCTTAGCGTCGATGTTGTTGATAATGTCGGACAGTGGAGTCTTGCTCACTACTGTGATTGGGTGCTCCTGAAAGTAATGCCTCAACTTCCGCGAAGCGAGGAATACTCCATAAGCTATCTTTTGGTAGTGCGGGTAACGCTGCTTGGACTCCGTCAAGACCTCGCTTACATAGTAAACTGGTCATTGAACTCCGTGCTCATAGCCTGGTTGCTTCCGCTCTACCACGACGACGATGCTGATAACCCGGTTGGTTGCCGCCATGTAAATCAACAGGGGTTCGCTAGGCTCGGGTGCTGCAAGGATGGGCGCTGAGGAAAGAATCTCCTTGAGCTGCTTCAATGTTGCATCTGCTTCGTCCGTCCATGTGAATTTGTCCGCCTTCTTTAGCAACTTGTACAGCGGCAAAGCCTTCTCTCTAAGTCGGCTGATGAACCGACTAACTGCTGCAACACAACCTGTTAGTCGTTTAATGTCCTTTAGGCATGTCAGACAATTTATGTTTAATATGACCTTGATTTTCTCCAGGTTGACCTCGATTCCGCGCTGGGAAATGATGAAGCCCAACAATTTGCCGGCTGGAACCCCGAAGACGCACTTCTTAGGGTTGAGCATCATGTTGTATTTCCAGAGATTATCAAAGGTTTCTTTTAAGTCAGAGATTAAGTCATTTGACTTTTTAGACATCACCGCGATATCGTCCACATAGGCGTGAACGTTCCGACCAATTTGATTGTGAAGGCAATGTTGCATTGTCCGCTGGTAGGTAGCACCTGCATTTTTCAGCCCAAAGGGCATCGTGACATAGCAGAACATGCCGTAAGGGGTAGTGAACGAAGTGGCCAATTGGTCTGACTTCCTCATCTTGATTTGGTGGTATCCTGAGTATGCATTGAGAAAACACAAAAGTTCCGAGCCAGCCGTCGAGTCAATGACTTGTTCAATGCGAGGCAAAGCAAACGGATCTTTGGGACATGCTTTGTTCAAGCGGTGTAATCAACGCACATTCTTAATTCATTGGTTCCCTTTTTGGGGACAAGTACAGGATTGGCCACCCATCGGGTGTGAAGGACTTCTCAGATAAACTCATCCTTAAGTAACCTAGCTATCTCTTTGCCAATGGCGCGTCTCTTCTCATCTCCAAAGCGTCGTAGATGTTGTTTCACTGGTTTACATTTTGGATCTATGTTTAAGCTGTGCTCGGCAAGTTCCCTAGGTACACCTTTCATGTCGGCAGGTTGCCAAGCAAAGATGTCCCTATTCTCACGGAGGAACTCGACGAGCGTGCTTTCCTATTTGGGATCCAGGTTCGTCCCAATGGCGGTGACCTTGGAGGCATAGCCTACCACAAGCTCCACCGGCTTGGTCTCGTTGGCGGCCTTGAACGCAGGAGCGGAGTTGGAGATTTGCTTCTTCGACGCGGGCATCTCTGAGTCATTGACCTTGCTCTAGATCTCCTTTAATTCTTCGATGTAGAGGACAGCTTCTGCAATGGCTGCTTCATTGATCTCGCAGTCCCTTGCCTTGGTAAAGCTTCCGGATACGGTGATGACACCGTTCGGTCCGGGTATCTTGAGCTTGTTGTAGACGAAGCATGGCTTGGCCATGAACGTGTGGAATATGTCGCGGCCGAATATGACGTGGTACACGCTCTTGAAGGGGACTACCTCAAAGGTCATGCGCTCTTGGCGGTAATTATTAACGTCGCCAAAGGCTACCTGAAGTGTGATGCACCCAAGGGGCCGAGCCTCCCGTCCAGGAACTACGCCATGGAATACGGTGTTGGTCCGCCTTAGGTTTGCCTCTGTCAGGTTCATCTTCTGCAGTGTATCCAGGTACATAATGTTGATGCTGCTTCCACTATCCACCATGCACTTGGTGAACTCCACGCCGTCAATTAATGGGTTGATGACCATGGCGTACTGGTTCTCCGTGGGCACAAGGTCTGGGTGGTCCGTCCTGTCCCAAGTGATTGGAACCTCCGACCAGCGCAGGTATTGGGGGACTGGGGGGAGAGTAGCCATCAGGATCCTTAGAGAGGTCTTCTATTGTCGGACGGTGGGGGTGCCAAGGAAAGTGTGGTAGACTGGGACCTCCTTTGCGAAGGGGTTCTTGCCTTTGTCGTCGCTCTTGGCGGAGTGCTTGGGGTCAACGTCCTCGTCCATGTCACTTGAATCCGTGGACTCCTCCTCCTTCTTCCCCTTGCCCTTGCCTTGTGGTCTGTTCTTCCAACTTCGCTTATAGCCAGACTTCGGGTCTTCCTTGAGGTCGTTGATGAACTTGCAGTATCGATTGGTATGGGTGGCCTTGCCGTTGGCGTCGAGGTGTACGAGGCACGGCATATCGCGGTACTCTTCATAGGTTTGGGGAACACGGAGCGGCGCCGAGTTGCTTTCGCTTCCTCGCTGCTGCCCACGGCCTGCTCCCCTTCCTCGGCCATGTTGTCCGCCTTCTCCTCGTCCTGCAAAAGTCATGGCGACCATATCGGTAGATTGCTTTTCTTCTAGAGCGGTTTTCCGCTTTGTACTGCTGTTCCTCCGAGCTTGAGTTGGAACGGCCGTTGCCGGCAATGAGCCACGAGCATCGTCGTCGACAGCTGCAAACTCACTAGCTAACTGAATCATCTAATTCAAGTCAAGCTGATGCTTGTCGTGCAAGCGCTTTAGCTTATGTCGGAGTAACATGCCTCTTTCCAACCCATCGATGAAGGCGGCCATGGCGGTCTGGGCGTGCACTCCTGTGCAGGAATTCTTCATATCCAGCCAGCGGGAGAAGTAGGCGCGAGATGTCTCGTCTTTCTCTTGCACGCACCGTTGTAGATCGCCCACAGTGCATGGACGCTTGTATGTACCCTCAAAGTTTTTGGTGAACGCTTCTTGCATGTCCAACCAGTTGTAAATGGATTTCTCCGACAAGTCGTCGATCCATTGACGGGCCGTGCCCGCCAACATTAACAGGAGGTACTTGACGACGACGTTGGGGTTGCCTCCTGCAATCTCCACCGCGTTGCCGTAGTCCTGCAACCATGTGGCCGGCTTGGCGGTGCCGTCATAGGGCTTGATGGTCTTGTCAATCTGGAAACCTTTGGGATAAGTTGCGGTCTGTATTCCAGGTCCAAAGCAACATGGTCCCAGGTATGGTCCTTCCCGGGCCTCGTGGATCTTATCGATCCGTGAGCGTGCATCGTATGGCTCCGGGTTATTCTTCTTTTTGTCAACAGGGGATGGGCTGCATGAACGACGCGGGCCTCCTCCGCCATGGTGACTGCTTGGCGGCGACGGAGGCGAAGGTGGCGGTGGGTTAGCCTTCTTGCTGTTACCCTCCTGCGATGCCTCACGCCTGTCACGGTTGCTTGTCGGACGCGGAGGGTCATGGCGTGACCTACTCTTGTGTCCTTCGTTGTGCTTTCCTTCATGACGGGTCTGCTCCGTGTTGTCGCGGATGACGATGCCACACTGCTTTGGTGGGGGCATATCCGTACGATGGTGAGCCTTGTAGTCTTCGTGACGTCGGGGGGATCGGGGCGGTGGCAATGGGTGGCGAGGTTGGGCTCTTTCTCCGTGGTCGGAGGATATGGGGATAGCATCCTTCCTGTTGCGCGCATCCCTCTGTCTTCGTTCTGATGAACCCGTCCGTGATTCGACATCCTGCGGAGATCTGTTCCTTGGCGGTTTGTGATGGCTAGATCGGCAGAGCGCTAGGTCAGACTCAAGCCTCTGAGAGGTGGCCTTTTCCTGCTGCTTTACCGCCTTGGACACTAAGCCATAGACCTGTTCCACTGCTGCGGGTGATCTATCCTGCTCTAGAAGGGTCTTGGCGACGGCGAGGTTGAGGAGTGGGGTGGGCATCACCTGCTTGCCTTCACAGTCAATGTATGGCTTGGCCTGTGCCGGCTTCGAGGGAGCCCATCCTAGGTTGCACCGTACACCAGGATCGTTGATAACGCGAGTCGGAGCTTTCTTAGCCTTCTGCTGCTGCAGCAGAGTCTTGTACTCTTCCTCCATTGCTCGTGCTTTCTCTATGGACTTCTGCGCGTTGACCAGATCTCGATCTAGTTTAGCGCCTTGCTCCGCGATGGCTTGCGCTTCCTCCAGTAGTTGCTGGCGCTTCTCGTCAAGCTGAGTCACGTTCCGGATATGATCAATAGTTAGTGGCTCAACGAGGAGGTTGTCGTACATCACCCTATCAGCTGGGGTAACATGTGCTGCTGCCGACGTAGATGCTGGAGGCGGCAAGTTTGTGGTGTTGTTGTTGCTCGAACCGGTGCCAAGTTCCTGCGGCTGCTGCACTGGTTTAGGCGGAGGAGGCATGGCTCTTGCGCGATCATCGTCGGCAGCAATGAGTGGCCTCTTCCCCTTATCCAGCGCCGTAGGCGGAGCTTGCCCGGGCTGGTCTTCATCCATCGCTGTCCCAATGGTGACGAACACGCCTCGAGACATGACGGTGTTATTAGCTTGTTCGTCGCGCGAGTACTCCTCCTCCATCTCTTGCATAGCGGAGTCTAGATCTTCTGGACTGAAATCTATTTCCTCGGAATCCGCACTGAAATCAGCATAAAGCGCGTCAATGACAGAGTCGGAGGGTGCCAGGACTTCCTCGATGACGGGCAGTGGAGGTGGAACGGCCTCGACGATGACTGGAGGTGGCGGTGCTGCTGCGACGATGGAGGCCGGAGGCGGTGGTGGTGGCTGAATCGGAGGTGCTCCGTCGATGAGCGCTAGCGCTGTCTGAGCTGCTGCTTCAGCCTCCGCGTAGTTGTTGACGGTGTTCGCCATTCCTTTGAAGGTGAGGCGTCCTGACGCCTGTTGCCGTCTTAGAGAATGTCGAAGAAGCGTGCCGTGGTCCAGTCCTTCCACAAAGTGATAGATGGCATCATCATTGGGGTAATTAGCCAGGTCAGCTCGTATACGGAGCCACCTGGCGAGGTAGTCACGGGGGTTTTCGCCCTCTCTCTGAACGCAGCGCGCCAGATCGAAGATGGTAACCATGCCGACGAACTTGGATCTCTGTTGTCCAGACGCACGGGCGAAGCCGGCAGATTTGCAGTGATCTTCCACCTTTATATCCTGCACAGGGGCGGTTTGGGTGGGCCTTGAATTTTTCCGATCTTTGCCGGCAAACTCCAAAGAGAGATCCGACATCGATCCTTCCGCGAATGTATCCTGCCCGTAGGCGGTCCGTGCGGGTCTTGATGCTCCTCCGACTCCCAGGGAACTAGTGCCCGAGTCGGTTTCGCTGATGAAGAGGTGGATGTATCCGATAGGAACGATCGAGCACCGCATAGGGTTCGTCTTCGTCGGGATCCAGAACTCGTCGGGGGGACGATCAGAACGTTGCCGGAGAAGAGATCGCGACCAATGGCTATGGTCTCGCCGATTCCCGCGAAGATCTTGGTCCTCACCCCACGGTGGGCGCCAACTGTCGTGGTATTGCCGACGAGTACGCCATGGAGGGGTCCTCACAATGCGTGTTTAGAGACGTGGGGTAAGGCGGACGGTTGACGGGTACGAGGTAACACAGCTTACCCAGGTTCAGATCCCACGACGGTGGTGGAATCCTACTCCTGCTATAAATCACTATAATGGCAATACGCCGAGTTACAGAGATTAGGTTCGCTGTGCGAGGTGACTAGAGAACCTAAGCTATTGTCTGAGATTGTGCCCTAAAGGCTTCACAGGTCCGACTTATATAGTCGTCAGATCCTGGGGTTATAGGGAAAAGTCCTAGCCGGACAGGTTACAGAGTCCTACACCGTCTATCACTAGTCTCGTGTATCTTGTACTCCAAGGCTCCGGGTACGCTGGTGACTCCACCGTAGCCTTCCTTTATCCGGCATGGGCCTCCCTTCTGGATCCACCTAACTAGGCCGCCCAGCAGACCATAGGCCATGCTACTGACTATGGGCCACCCTGGTTAGTCGGATAAGAGACATGCTATGAGGATATCCATATAGCATATCCCCAACACCCGGCCGGCAGCCTGTAATCTATGGGATGGGACGTCATCATTATACTTCAGGCCTCTTAGGCCATTTGTTAAGTTTGCTATATTTAGTAGCATAATTTGCCTTCCGTTGTTTGATGATTGTGGTCAGTGACCTCTGCTTGTAATATTTGGTTCTCTGCTCAGTTATGAGCTTGCTGTAATAATTTTTGTGTCATAGGGTCATTGTTGTGTTATCGATTCTTCACTTGATATTCTCGATCTCAAGGTTAAGCTTATGTCAGACGGAGGTCTAGGATTTGTTTAGCCCCGATCCCGGGGGTGTCATAGTTTTTGGTATCAGAGTAGTACCGACCGTAGGAAAACCTTGCTATTGGTTGATGTTGAGTCTAGTACTTGTGAAAACCTACTTTAAAGCTAAAAAGTATTTGCGAAAACTCTAGTATGCTTCTTTTCTCCTTATCCAGTTTCGCTCTAACTCTGGGTTATCTTATCTTGTGTTGCTTCGAAAAGTTTTGATATCTCTTCTTGTATTTCAAAACTTAGGTGCCTTCTTGGCATGTTGTTTCTCAGCCAGTTGACCTAGCGTTGAGTTCTCTAGAGTTTTGTGTGTGGTGAATTCCTTGTTCCATTTGCTCTATTTATTCTAAGGGATTCCTTTCCATCATGATCTCTATATCTTTTGGACCCACAATATTCTATTGTAGGATCCACAGTGTTTTGCTCTAGGCTTCGACATTTCCTTTCGCCTCGTGTGCCTCCTTTTTACTTGTTTGGGTACTTCAGAAGTCGTTTCATATTTTGGAAGCTACCTCGTGATTACTATATTGTAGTGTATGTTGTGTCACTCAAGCAGTAGTTACTCCTTTCTTTGGGTTTTAACCCTTGGACTTGAACCAAAGATCCCCAATTATGCTGAATTCTGGTGTTGTGAATCTTGTAGATGAAGCTGACCTTTAACACAAGATCCTTCCTTTGACCCCTTGTCATTAATGTTCACACATTACCTTAGGATGGCTTGTATTACAATTCTAGCCTTCAAGCTTGTGGTCTTTGTCGCGATTGAATTGTGACAATGAAGGACTTCCCCTACCACATGTTATGGCAGGTATTCTTTAATGGAACCAAATAGATCAAGACAAGAGTACTCTTCGTGAGTCTCATTTATATATTTGTGACTCTGCCACACCTTACCCCTTCTCTGCATTGGTTTTCGTAACATTGTTGTCTTATGCATCCACATCTCGGGATTCCATCCTGAGCATGTTCTTTCTCCCTTGTTGTCTTCCGACCTTTGTTTACCAGTTGGTAGCCAAGTAGTAAATGTGCATTGGTGTCCTCCAATGCAAGATAATCTTGTGGTCCGTCAAGACAAACCATTTCAGGATGTCTAGGAGAAACAAACTCCAGTACCTTGTTATTTCTAGGACCAGGTCAAAGCGTTGTAATCCGCAGATTAAGAGGCATTGAGTGTCTTTCATCTGTTCTACCTTAAAGTATCACACTCTTTTATACCAAGAGGTCGTGCCGAGTTCCATGACCCCTTAGTGAAGTGATTCTCTTACACATAATTACCCACCCTCCCTCGAGCTTTCGTGCTCGTGAGTGATACGTGTGCGTAATAATGTGGCCATCTGAGATTCTTAGCAATTATTATTGTTTTGAACCCTAAGGACATTTGAGTAATTCTTAGCGTAATTGGTTAATCCTATCACTATGCAAAGGATGATTGTGCTACCGAGTCCACTACTTTGGTGCACTCTCTTTGGTCAAAGAGTTAGGCTCGTACCGAAACTCTAAGACTATGTCTTCTTGCCATACCAAGCAAGTTTCCTCTCGAACTAAGTGACATACCGGTGGTTCGTGATATTCTAGATGTCTACTAGAAGTATCGCCATGTTGCCACATGACCGTGTTGTCAAGTTCTTGAGAAAGCAAGTTCTCTGAACTGCTCCTTTCTTCAAGGATCCGTACTGGATACCCCTGAGCAAGTTGGTTGAGATTAAACAACAACTTGGTGAGTTGTAAGACAAAAAATTTATCCGACTCTGTTCCTTCTTTAAGGGATGTCTAGTTTTGTTCATGTTGAAGAAAGATAGTATTTCCTTTGTGGATATATTATTTTCCCCCATCTTTGATTTGATTTGGGTTATCGTCAAATCAAACTCAGTTCAAAGGATTATCTTGATGATGTTTCTACTTGTGATGTTTCACTTGATTACATCTTCATTTTCTTTGGTCTGACCAATACTACTGCCTCGTTCAAGCAACATATGAGTCCATCTTCTTGGATTGTCTCGATAAGTTTGTTGTTGAGCCCATCAACAATATCTTTACCTTCTCCATGTTAGATTGGATTCATGTGGAACATTGGGCATTGATGTTGGAAACTTTTTGAGAACCATCCTCGAGTCATCTCGAAGTATGTGTTCTGGATGTTAGAAGTAACCTTCTCTAGTTCACGTGCAAATGTTGAAAGAAGTCGCCGTGAATTCGAGAAGAGTTATCCCTTTTCTCTTAAGGACACATGTGTGGTTTATTGTTAGTACTCTATGTGTATGCAGTTGTCTTTCGACAAGTTGCTAAATACCTGGGTCTAGCAATCTAGCTCATCTTCTGGAGCTTTACACCGTAGTCCATATATTGAGAATATATTAACTTTACATTCGCGGTAAATGTTGCAAACTATCCATTCAGATATGCTGAGTCTGAAGTATCATTCCACCTAACCAAATCCAAATCTCAAGCAGCAATGATGGTTGGTGTTCCTCAAGATTTTGACATAGGTATCTTTGTAAATCTGGCAAGATTGATGTAATGGTTGACAAACTTAGCCGGAAATACCTTTTGTTATAACCTCTTGATTCAGCAATAACAACCACTCCTCATGAGGCTTCTTCTATGATTTATTCTAGAAGTTGTCCTTATGGTTCCTTTGTATCCGAAGTCCGACCTTTACTTGATGTTTGTTTTCACGAACATCGAGGAGAACATTTAAAGTAGTGTTGCTAAATGTCTCTTGGTTGATCCTCCGGACACTTTTATGATGGCAAGCATTTTGTTGTGTCAAGTAATTGAAGTCTAAGAATGAAGTTTCTTTCTTCTCATGTCATCAGGAATATTCTTATTTATTCATCTAGTGGTGTAAAGTGATATCATGATCTTTGGCAAAGATTTAATAGACCTGGATGGATAAAGAGTTTCCTTCGTTTTTTCAACCATGTTCTAAGAGTGACTATGATTTTTGTAATCACTAGTTTCTCTTGCTACATGTTCCTTGTGATTCTTATGAGTCCTCTCCACTAAAATACATTTCTTTCTTGGCCTTCTGTTGGATGAAAAAGTGACCATTCTGTTTCAAAAGTAGTTCAACAACTTGGTTTTGTTGATCCATGTCTCTAAAACCTGAAATCTCTACTTAAGATGTTTAGTAGAGGTTCCCTATCGAAGTATGTGCTTATGTTCTTTCTGTTGGAAGCTTTCTTTTTTAGAAGCTTCAAAACCTCCTACAAGTTCCATGGTCTAAATCCTTAAGAATACCATCTATCTAACAACTTGAAACCTTCTCCTCTTGTTCCTCCGTTACCTTGATGTGTTTCATGTTCGTCACCTCAGAGTTGTTTATAAACACTCCATCCATGAGTTGACCATGAGATACTCCGTGTGTTATTTAGAGTGCTCCCTCTTATCCTTAGAGTGACCCTGTCTCTCTCTGTCTCTCTTCCTACCTTAGGAATCTCGGGTCGAGATTCTCGTAAGGGGGATAGAGCTGTAACACCCCAGTTTTAGTTATTCTTATATTAGGGTTTGTTTGTGCATCATGAGCATCATTCCTTAAAATGCATGCAAATAAAATAAAATGCAAACCCTAAAACCCCAGTTCTTCCCCTCTATTTGAAAAGCAATTCAAAATGGTTTTGAATATTTTGAAAACCATCAAAACCTATGGAGCCCAAATGGACTAAAAGGGCCCCATAGTAGTTTGTATAATTTTATAAAGTTCTGGTATTTTCAGAATGAGAAAAGGATTTGAAAATACAAAAGAATAAATGAAAATAGAAAAAGAAAAACAATTTTGCGAATAAAAACAGTAGCCAGACCCCTACCAGGCCAGCCCCAAACCCTCCCAAGTGCTACCACAGCCATGCGTGCAGCCCCGCATGGCACCGCCCATCTGGCCCATACCCCTTCACCCTCCCGTTAAATGCCCTCCTCCCGTCTGCAAGCAGCTGGGTGTCGTCAGCGCCGCCGTTGATCCCCGCCGCCTTTCCCTGGCCGTCCGACGAGCTCCGAGGTGGGTATAAGAACGCCACCCTACCCTGGACTCGACCTTATCTCTTTTCCCTCTCTCCCCAGACCTCTCTCACCCTTCTCTGTGAGGCTGTCGAACCCTAGCTCCGCTGCTACCTCGAATCACCGTCGCTCTGGTTGCTCCTGAGCTCCACCGAGCACACAGGAAGCTTCGTCTCGTCCTCCTCTACTCCTCTGTCAAATGAATCGAGCTGGGACACATGGAATCGAGCCCCGCGACTCCTTCTTCCTCGAGCCCGATGCCGCTTGCCATCGCCATTACCGCTGCTCCCGAGCTCCTGTGTCCTTGACGAGGTTACTCACGCGTCGAGGGTAAGATCGCGGTCCTCCTGGACCACCCCGTTGGCTCCCTCCCTCTCCAGTTCGCCCTCGCCTCAACCACCACCGTGCACCGCTGTCAGTGGTCACCGCCGTAGCTTTATCTTCGGTGACCACCCCGCAGCGGCGCCGCCCTTTTTAGGTTCGCTAGGAAGCCCCGGATCGGACGCACCCCTCCGAACTAGCTCACTCGTCCTCTAGCGCCGCCAACCACCACTGGCCGACGTGTCTCCGGCGAGCCCATGTGGCGTCGACGTGGCGCCTGCATGGCAGTTGCGTGGGCGTTGACCCCGCTTGGCTAGCGTGGCCTGCCGACCTAGCCCAGGGCCCCAGCAGTCAGCGACTGTGGCTAGCCTCCGCTACGGTGTAAAATGCTAGATGACCGCGCTGACGTCATAATGACGCAGTAATCAATTTAATTGGTTTAATAATTTCAGAATTAGAATAAAACTTGTAAATTCAATAAGTAATTATTTATAAGTCATAAAAATATGTATAATATATCAAAATGTTCAGAAAAATGAGAAATACCTATCTAAGCTATAATCATGCATTGTTAATCAACTTTCATGACAAGTTTAAATAGAAGAACATAGTAACCCCTCTCATCTGAATCCGGAGTTTCCCCGAGTTAGGGTTTGCACCCCTCGAAACCCTGATTAAATGGTCGAACATGCCTTAGGGTTACATTTCGATACAAATTCACTTGTCATATCATCATTCTTGTTTGAGCATTGCATCGATGCCATGTGTTGATTGTTTCCCTTTCTTTCCGGTGTTTGGAAATTTGCGGTAGAATACGATATCGAGATCTAGATTGATATTGATGACCAAGATTAATACCATCGAAGATTGACGAACAATACTTGACCAACTATACTCAAGTCAATCCCAAGGCTTCCGAAGCTCTACTTATTCGTTATCAACATGCAACGGCAAGCATAGCCCCACCATGATATAATCCTATGATTTCGAAAGCATTTCAATTCCTGCCATGATGCATACGATTCTATTGTGGTCTTTTATCGATAGATAGAGTATCCTATCTATTGCATTACTCCCTTTAAACTTATATTACCTGATTCAATGCTCCTAGCATAACTAGGTTTGGCTTGTGTGCACTGCTAGAGCTTATATCTGTGTCCTACTTAGCCATGCATAGCTACTAAGTCTGGTTTATCCAGATGATGTGTCAAATGCATAGAATCTAGTATGAAAGGAGAACGTGATGATATGAGATCAGAGGTGATATGAGTTAAACATGCTAAGGCTTGTATGGGAGGCCACGGTGGGATGTGGTTTTTATAGTCCCATGCTCGCCACCACTAGGAACCGAGTTCTTGCCTTTGGAATCGAGACGAGCGTACAGCCACATGAGGCTTGGGAACCCCTCGCCTGATTAACTTGCCTAGTAGATTCCATGAGTCACATAGTTCGGGCGTTCCATTCGACATATGCATATAAAACCTTTTGAAAGATTTGCCGGGTGAAGGTGCATTCATAACAGGTAGGTAAGCATGGTCGGGGTTGCTTGGGGTCGATGGAGCCCCTGGTGAACCAACCTCGCCTCACATCTTTAAGGACCGGCTTCGGGACTTGAATCGTTACGGCAGAACCATCCTTAGGGCGTGACTCATGGTCTCGGCAAAAGCAAGGTAAAGGTCGTGGCCAACCACTCTCTGCCAGCCTTCCAAGGAAGAGGGCTAATAGCTTGGCATTAAGAGTTGGTCGGTACATGTGGGTAAAGTTGTACACCCCTGCAGGGTTAAATCTTTTCGAAAAGTCGTGTTCACGGGTATGAACGCTTGGTGACCAGATTCTAAGATAATAGATAACTTTAACCTAATCGTAAAACTTGATAGATCAACATGTGTTTAAGGATGATTCCTCATGGGTACGAGGGGGTGATCCTAGTTGTAGATGATGATGATTTGGTGGATATCAAAAGATGATGATCAATACTTTGGAGATGTCGCTCTCTTATCCCCCTTTAAAATACTCTGATTAGACGAGCTTCTTCTCTCTCTTGTTTTATAAACAAAGATGGCTTTATGCAAAACAACTCCACCAGCCAGAAGTCTTGCGGAGTACACCCTATACTCACCCTTGCTTTGTTGATACTTTTGGCAGAGTAAGTGTTCCCTGAAGATCAGTTTGGCACTACATCGACACTGACGAGCAGCTTGGGATTCCTGGCCGGCAGCCTGGAATCTATGGGCTGGGACGTCATCGTTATGCTTCAGGCCTCTTAGGACATTTGTTAAGTTTGCTATATTTAGTAGCATAATTTGCCTTCCGTTGTTTGATGATTGAGGTCAGTGACCTCTGCTTGTAGTATTTGGTTCTCTGCTCAGTTATGAGCTTGCTGTAATAATTTTTGTGTCGTAGGGCCACTACTGTGTTATCGATTCTTCACTTGATATTCTCGAGCTCAAGGTTAAGCTTATGTCAGACGGAGGTCTGGGATTTGTTTAGCCCTGATCGCACTGGTGTCACATTAGTGGGGTGGCCTGACGTGGCTTAGTTATAGAGCTTCGCTGGGAGACCCCAAGAAGAAGGTATGATGAGCACATCGGCAAATTTTCCCTCAGTTATGAAACCAAGGTTATCGACCAGTAGGAGCAAGGAAACAACTCCAAAGTGTTGCTAGCAACTTGTGTAGGGGTTCATAGCATGGAAAACAAAAAAATTCTATCGCATGCACACAAACAAGCCAAGATCTATCTACTAGATTGTAGCAACGAGTCGATAGAAGCACTCACCCTCGAAGATTCCAAAGCGGTTAACGAGAGCAGATTCTCGTGGGTGATGTAGTCGTACACATGCCGATCTCAAGATTGCGTAGACAATCCTTCCGGCGCTGCGTTTCGTCAGAGCTTCCGCAGTCGGTCACATGTTCGGTACTCAATGAAGACCTTCCTCTCCCTTGTTCCAGCAGGCAGCGGAGGTTGTAGTTCTTCCCTCGCGATTCCGGCAGCATGACGGCGTGGTGTCGGAAGTAGAGGGAAGATCCCGCAGGGCTTCGCCTAAGACGGTGCGAGTTATGGTGGATCTAGGGCTTCCCGGTGTTCTAGGGTTTTGAAGATCGGGAGGAGAAGGAGGTGTCGTCGGTGGCTAGGGCGATGGCGACGGGCTGGCGGCGGCGCAAGGCGGTGGCGTGGCGGCGGCAGCGCACGGGTGTGGGGAGGGGTAGGGATTGGCTTTTGGGGCAGCACTCCCCCTCTATTTATGAGAGGAGGGGCAGCCTTGGGAGGGGTGGGTTTGAATCCAAACCCAAAACCAAGTTGGATTGAGATAAGGACTCTTTCCTTCTTCCATCAGGAAACCATTGTTCCAGTTTGACTTTTCAAACTTCATGTTTGACTTCTAATTTAGAGCTTTAATTCTCTCTTGCAAATGCCCAAACCAAGTGACCTAGGATATGATCCAATCATTCCACTTATCCATGACACATTCATGGTCCATTCCCCTTCCGGTCCGGTGAACCTTCTAGACCCGTCTAGAACCTCTCCGATGAAAACATCGGAATATTTCCCGAACTCTGGAATCAGACTTTCCTTATATGAATCTTATTCTCCGGACCATTCTAGATCTCCTCGTGATATCCCGGATCCCATCCGGGACTCCGAACAACATTCGGTATCCCTACTAACATTCCATATCTACTAAACAACATCGAATCCTTAAGTGTGTCTCCCTACGGTTCGTGAATTATGCGAACATGACCGAGACACTTCTCCGATCCATAACCAATAGAGGAATCTGGAAATTCATATGGCTCCCACATATTTCTATGAGTACTTTGCGATCGAATGAACCACTTACATACGATACCAATTTCCCTTTGTCTCGCGATAGTTTACTTATCCGAGGTTTTGATCGTCGGTATCTCTGCATACCTAGTTCAACCTCGTTACCAATAAGTACTTTTTTCTCGTTCCCGTGATATGTGATCCCTTGTGAGCCAGTCACATGCTTGCAAGCCAATTGGATGACATTCCACCAAGAGGGCCCAGAGTATATCTATCCGTCATATGGATGGACAAATCCCACTCTTGATCCATGTGCCTCAACACATACTTTCCAAACACTCAATGCCACCTTTATAGCCACCCAGTTATGGTGTGGTGTTTGATGTCATCAAAGCATCCTTCCTGTGATGGTGATTAGCACGATTTCATGGTCGAAGGAATTAGGTTACTATGTATTAGAAAGCTTATAGCAAATGAACTATTGAAATGACTTGATCTTAATGCTATGCTTAATTATAGGAGTATGTCCATCACACCATTCTCCTAATGATATGATCTTGTTGTTAATAACATCTCAATGTTCATGATCAGGAAACCATGATCATATATTAACCAACAAGCTAGTTTAACAAGAGGCTTTACTAGGGACTCTTTTATGTTTACAAATCACACAAGTATTAATGTTTCCGGTTAATACAATTATAGCATGGTATGTAAACATTTATCATAAGCATGAAGATATGATAATAACCACTTTATTATTGCCTCTTGGGCATATCTCCAACAGTCTCCTACTTGCACTAGAGTCAATAATCTAGTTTCAAACCTTTGTGTATTTAACACCTATGGCATTTCGGTGTTGTATGTACACAATTGCTAGTGGTCAACTGATCTCCGGATCTGACACTTCCAGGTCCGTGTGTAATTGCATGTCTTTGCATCTCTACGCATCACTTATTCTCTAATGAGATGGCTCTGTATAAATTTGGTCCTTTGGTGAGACCTTTTAGTTCCTTGGGGTTAAAACATGTTGAAAATATTGTCGTACAATATATCTTCATAGTACTATCCCGCTGTGAACCACACCTAGTTTGATAACAAACTACTTGACACAAATGCCCTCTTTTGCTGCTTTTAGAGCAGTCATATACTTAGCATTTGTTGTAGTATCTGTCATAATGTCTTAACTTTGGAACTCATCCAAATCCATTATGGAACTTACTTTCCATCATATTGTGCCACCCTTAGTTTAGATAGAGATAAACTTACTTTGTACTTTGTGACAATACTAGTATCAATGTAATACTTTTACAATGAACTAACCATCTATTTGTCACTTATACAAAATAATATATTCTTAGTTCTTCTAAAAGATCATAAGAATATCTTTACTATCATTAAATAATCATCTTATGAATCATTCTGGTATATGCTCATAACATTTAGAGCATAGGACATATCTGGATTTGTACACATCACAGCATGATTGATAAAGTACTCTCTGTGATTTTATATATCAAGTATCAAAAATACTTGAATCTTTATTCAATCCTTCATGTGCATCAAGAACCTTTCTTGTAGTTTCTATATTGAAATCATTCAATATCTCATCTATGTACTTCTGGCACAACCATATTAGCATCTCAATTTATCCATATAGACATTGATGCCAAATATTCGGGTTCTACCTAAGCCTTTCTCGAGATGAAATTCTTAACTTGTGTCAAAAGATACATCATTTCCAATCAACAATATGTCTTCCACATAATGTATTAGAAACATGTCTTAGCGCTCCCACTTAATTTCTTGCAAATGCAAGTATCTTCATCGTCTTCGATGAAATTAAACTCTTTTAACAGTTTCATCATAGTGAAGATTCCAACTCCATGATGCTTACTTCAACCATTAAAGTTTGCATATGCTTTTAGCATCCTTTGAATTAACAAAACCCTTTGGACCGTGTCATGCACACGTCCTAGGTAACCATTCTATTAGAAGAACTTGTTTTGTTTATTCAACACATAACAAAATTATATGTCGTGGTTGCTTCGTTAATCTGTCTAGACTAAATATCGCTTACTGAAAGATCAGATCTTGTCATAGTCAACTCTTTGAACATTGTCGTGAACTCTTTCCCGACATGTCGATAATTTCATAGATGTGAAACATCCATGTCTATTTCTTTATAGATCCAAATATGAATGTAAGGTCTTGCACCTTTCCAGAGGGTCTTTCAAGTTCAAAGCTTGATCTCTCGTATATGGAACTACCATGGATTTTATGGCTTCAAGCCATTTGACAGAGTCAGGGCCCATCATCGCTTCTTTGCATGTAGTTCGTTCATTATTGTCAAATAATGATTCAACCCTCAAATCTTGGTATTTGATTGTTTACCCGACCTACTTGGTTCAATAGGAACTTAGACCTCTATGACCACAACCTTTGAGGCACGTGAGTCATGAGTATTGTTGTTGCCTCCGGAACACTTTTCGGCGCTGCGCAACTTTGCACATATAGCTAAGGTTCTCTTAACCTTATCAAAGTTCTATTGTCCTCCTACTTAACTTTTCACGGAAAATTCCTTTCTCAAAGAAACTTGACGTTCTAAGCAACAAACATTTTTGTCTTTGGTGTTATGGAGGAATACTCAACGATTATTGAAAATAACATACAAAGATATGTTCATCCGATTTTGGTTGCAAACATCTTTCTTATGCATAGCATACCAATGTTTAAGAAAGGACATCTTGGGTTTTATCCCAAACCATAACTTTATATGGTGTCAATTCAACGGATTATGATGGAGCTCTTTTCAGTGGAAAAACGGTATTCTCTAAAGCTTTTAATCTTTAAAATATAATGGCAGCTTTATGAATTACACCTTTGATCTTACCATGTCAAACAATGTTTAATTACATATCTCGAACGCTCCATACTCTTATGGTGTTTCAGGAAATGCAAATCAACGGAATGATTCCTTAAATCTTAGATGTTTATGCTAAACTTGTAACTCAAATATCTTCCTTTATGATCTTATCATAAACTATTTATACTCTTGTTACAATGATTTTGCACTTGATCTTGAAAGTCCTTGAATTTTTCAAATGTTTCATACTTCATCCTTATTAAGTAAATATTCATATATGCACTCAAATTTTCGAAGAAAGCATATGAAGTTGAAATTCATCGCTCTTGACTACACATAATGGACTTCATGCAACAATATGTACAAGTTCCAATAAGCTAGTCATTCGTTCCCTTTTGGCCTACGAACGAAGTTCTAGGAAAGTTTCACAAGCGTCATTTGATCAAAAAATAAAAAGACTCCAAAATTCCATCCACATGGAGTTTCTTCATGTTTTATTTCCAATATAATTTAAAGGCGATGTCACTTCCTAAGTGATCTTTTCTTATCAATTGTCTTTCGACATTTTTAGCAACAGTTTTATGGATGTGATTTATCCAATGAGATTTGTAAATCATCCATCTTTTATGGATTACGGCAATTATTTGAACAACCCTTTTGTTCATAATACCTGATAAAACAAATCTTGAAGGCAAGATTTGATGTTAACGAGCAACACAACAACCATTTATTTGTTCTTGATGAACATCATCACATATTCTTTTGCTAGTTACTTAGGCCATTGTAGTTCATGAATTGTTTTGTTTCGTATGATGATTCAACAAATTCAGTATCCAATACTTAAGAACCACATCATTTAACAAGCAAAGAATACAACCATAACTCATATATCCTCTATATGCCTTAGCTGAAAAATTCTAGTCTTTTCTATTCTGCCATATATTTATGAGATTCTCTTTCAGTATTTCCTTTTTTTGTTTGACAGAATCTATCAACATCAATAGTGGAGCCATATACATGACACATAGTCCAAAGCATGTATAGTTAAATACCAATGTCTTTGGACTGCACTTTGAAGTAGATCACCATCATCAAATGTTTGGTGTTCTTTCAAATTCCATTCTTTAGTAATCTTTTGGTGTAGTAAACATTTTACCTACATCAAATATTCACCCTTATCATGGAATTATTCATGATCAAACAACTTTTAGCTTATAACGATGAATCGCGAGTATAATGTTGCTCTCCAAAACCTTTAGGAGGATTAGGACGACAAGCATCCCCAACCTTTTTCAAATTCTCATCAAATATGAGAACATAAAATTTTCCATATTATACTCTCTCATGTTGCAACCAAAACATCATTTCAGATATCGCAATATCTTCCATACATGATGGTTTCTAAAACAACTCTTTCAACTCCTAGATTACCTTGATATTAAAACGATCTTTTGAATATCAAGAATCATGGAGACAAACATGATACTTATATACTAACACTGGAATTTATACTCTTAATTTAATACCAACTATTAAACTTCACGGAGTAATCAAAACTTACTGAAAGTTTGCAATGGGACTTTTAAACTTTATATTAACACTTCAAAACAATACGATACCAGTTCGTAAAGTAACTAACCAGAATTTTATAGTTCTATTATCTCATTTATAACTAAGCGCAAGGTGGTAAACGGATGCCAATGACTACAACAACTATGCAAATTCACTTTGATTTAATTTATGATAAATAGTGTTTAACTTTTAATCATGTTGCTGTTGAACTCCCACTCAAAACAATATCCCTCGCATTTTTTTAGTGATTACACGAACCAAGTCCACCACATCAAAACCGATCATCACGAGAGTTGATGTAGCTTCAATGGCGAACAATCAACATGTTCATCATATCTACCATATGACTCATGCTTTATCTTTCGGTGATCCGTGTTCTGAGACCATGTCTGTACATGCTAGGCTCGTCAAGATCAAACCTTAGCTTCTGCATGAGCAAATCTGGCTTGCTCCCGTTGTATACACTCGCAGAATCTAACACACCCGATCATCATGTGGTGCTTCGAAACAACGAGCTTTAGCAACGGTGCTTACTAAGGATGAAAACTTCATAACTTGATATTTTGTGAGAGGGATCATCTTATAATGCTACTGTCGCGATCTAAGTAGTACAAGATGCATAAAAGGATTAACATCACATGCAATTCATAATATGTGATATGATATGGCCTTTCTTCTTGTGCTTCCGATCTCCATCTTCAAGCACGAACATGATCTCCATCATCACCGGCATGGCGTCAAGGTCAATGGCGCCGCTTCATGGTTGTCGTCCACCAGCATCAACTATTACAACCTCTTTGAATAATAGACACACAGGTCTTAACGGAATTAAAAAAACAACCTTATGGCTCCTGCCGGTTGCCGACTTACAATAAGGAACATTGCATACATCATATATAATCACAATAATGGCTATATCACATCACAACACACCCCTGCAAAACAAAGTTAGACGCCTCTAATTTTCTTTGCATGTTTTATGTGGTTTGGGGCTTTCAATAAGTGTCATTCTAACTTACGAACAAAAACCACAACGTTGATGCTTGAACTATCAAGTGTCCGTTGTAAATTGAATCTTTACTATGATGGGAGAGACAGACACCCGCAAAGCCACTTATGCAATACAAGTTGCATGTCGAGCGTGGAGCAAGTCTCATGAACGATGTCATGTAAGGTTACCCCAGGACGCTTCATCCCACAATACCACAAGATGCAAAGTACACAAGAAGCAATTGATAATAAAAGCATCACCGCCCACAATGACCATTGTGTTCTACTCGTGCAACAGATCTACATATAGACACGGCTCTGATACCACCGTAGGGGTTCGTAGCATGGAAAACAAAAAAATTCTACCGCATGCACCAAAACAAGCCAAGATCTATCTACTAGATTGTAGCAACGATTCGATAGAAGCACTCACCCTCGAAGATTCCAAAGCAGTTAACGAGAGAAGATTCTCGTGGGTGATGTAGTCGTACACTTTCCGATCTCAAGATCGCGTAGACGATCCTTCCGGTGTTGCGTTACGGCGGCGCTCCCTGATCGGTCACGTTACGCTTTTCGATGAAGACCTTCCTCTCCCTTGTTCCAGCAGCGGAGGTTGTAGTTCTCCTCGATTCCATTAAGACGGCCTGCAGTGGTCGGAAGTAGAGGGAAGATCCCGCAGGGCTTCGCCTAAGACGGTGCGAGTTATGGTGGATCTAGGGTTTCCCGGTGATCTAGGGTTTTGAAGACCGGGAGGAGGAGGTGTCGGCGGCGGCTAGGGCGACGGTGACGGGCCGGCGGCGGCGAGCGGCGGCGGCAGCGCACGGGTGTGGGAAGGGCTAGGGCTTGGCTTTTGGGGCAGCCCTCCCCCTCTATTTATGAGAGGGGGGCAGCCTTGGGAGGGGTGGGTTTTAATCCAAACCCAAACCCAAATTGGATTGAGAGAAGGACTCTTTCCTTCTTCCATTAGGAAACCATTGTTCCAGTTTGACTTTTCAAACTTCCCGTTTGACTTTCAATTTAGAGCTTTAATTCTCTCTTGCAAATGCCCAAACGAAGTGACCTAGGATATGATCCAATCATTCCACTTATCCATGACACATTCATGGTCCATTCCCCTTCCAGTCCGGTGAACCTTCTAGACCCTTCTAGAACCTCTCCGATGAAAACATCAGAATCTTTCCCGAACTCCGGAATCGGACTTTCCTTATATGAATCTTATTCTCCGTACCATTCCGGATCTCCTCATGATATCCTGGATCCCATCTGAAACTCCGAACAACATTCGGTATCCCTACTAACATTCCATATCTACTAAACAACATTGAATCCTTAAGTGTGTCTCCCTACGGTTCGTGAATTATGCGGACATGACCAAGACACTTCTCCAATCAATAACCAATAGAGGAATCTGGAAATTCATATGGCTCCCACATATTTCTACGATTACTTTGCGATCAAATGAACCACTTACATACGATACCAATTTCCCTTTGTCTCACGATAGTTTACTTATCCGAGGTTTTGATCGTCGGTATCTCTGCATACCTAGTTCAACCTCGTTACCAATAAGTACTCTTTTCTCGTTCCCGTGATATGTGATCCCTTGTGAGCTAGTCACAAGCTTGCAAGCCAATTGGATGACATTCCACTGAGAGGGCCCAGAGTATATCTATCTGTCATATGGATGGACAAATCCCACTCTTGATCCATGTGCCTCAACACATACTTTCCGGACACTCAATGCCATCTTTATAGCCACCCAGTTATGGTGTGGTGTTTGATGTCATCAAAGCATCCTTCCGGTGATGGTGATTAGCATGATCTCATGGTCGAAGGAATTAGGTTACTATGTATCAGAAATCTTATAGCAAATGAACTATTGAAATGACTTGATCTTAATGCTATGCTTAACTATAGGAGTATATCCATCACACCATTCTCCTAATGATATGATCTTGTTGTTAATAACATCTCAATGTTCATGATCATGAAACCATGATCATATATTAACCAACAAGCTAGTTTAACAAGAGGCTTTACTAGGGACTCTTTTATGTTTACAAATCACACAAGTATTAATGTTTCCGGTTAATACAATTATAGCATGGTATGTAAACATTTATCATAAGCATGAAGATATGATAATAACCACTTTATTATTGCCTATTGGGCATATCTCCAACAACTTGGAATCCTACACAACACAAACTCAAGACTTTGCCCAACTTACATTTAGGTTGTCAATCTCACTAGTTTGCTGAAAACAAAGGATTAAACGTATAGTGTGGAAGGTAATGGTTGCTTGTAGAAAGAAAACAGTAAACAATAGATGATGTATCAATGGTAAAGATTGGACCGGGGTCCACAGTTCACTAGAGGTGTTTTCCTTAAGATAAATAACATTATATGCTGGGTAAACAAATTACAGTAGGGCAATTGACAGGACTGTGCAAGGTATAACAATGCAAATACTATACATTCATGATTCCTATGAGATTGGATTAGGCATTACAACAATATACATAGACCGCCATCTAACTGCATTTATGACTAGTAATCCACCTTCAGGTTATCATCCGAACCCCCTTCAGTATTAAGTTACAAGCAACAGATAACTGCATTAAGCAATGTGTGTAAAGTAAACAATACAATTGTTCCATGAACAAAAGATTATTGTTTTCTCCTGTAAGATCCCTCCCTTATAAAGGTAAGGATCCCTGTGATTGCAATGCTAGTCCCTGGATCAAATGCTAGCATCCACAGTTTAAGATGAAGTACACAGAAACAAAGGTCATTATTACATCGTCATTCCAGAGATAACATAGTCTTTTACAACTCCATGGCCATAGGCCTAATACAAGAGTTTAAACACAACAATATAAATAAAGTCTTCATCTTCATGTGCCACAGGAAAGCATGTTGAGTGTAGACCCACAACCCCTAATCATCATCAGAGTAACCTGCAACATCACAAGTTGCAGCCACAGTGGGTCAATACATTGGAATAGTATTGGCAAGTGGTACCTTAGTAAAATATTAGCATCTAGTTACTACATGAATTTGGCTAAGTGTAGCTTAGGCTTGCTTTGCTCAAAATAGGTTTTTCCTATTAGTTGAAAACACTACGTTTTTCTTTGCCAAAACTTTCCGCAAGGAACCACCAATAGAAATTGGTGAACCTTCACCCTTGTTCAACCACAAGTTTTAACTTAGAAAATTGGGATGAGGAGATTCTTGATAGCTTCCATGTCTTGATGCTCAAATTGTCCAATACCAGGGACATGGCTAAGTACTTAGATTCTTCCATATGCAGAGGTTGTGCACTTTCCCCACAAGACTTGATTTTCACCAAGACAGAACCTTTCAGAAGCCTTCCCTTAGACCAAATGGACGCGTTCCAACCTATCATCCCACTACCACCAACTATCCAAATGGCTAAGTTATTGCAACCTATATGATCCAGGCAGAGCCCATAATGCCATGTGGCTGCACTAGAAGCTTCTTAACATTTGGCATCTCAAATCCCTTTGTTCCTGGGTGGATTTCCACAAGTGTGATACACAAGGTAACCATAGAAATGGGCCTTGTGTAACCACTCAACACAAACTAATCTTTCTATTCCACCCAGGTGTTTCATTCACTTAGTTGTTTTATTAAGCAAAACACAAGTCAAAGACTTAGAAATATTTCTCATAACATGATTATACTCCACCCTTGGTTGCTATTAGCTAGGCTAAGCATGTCAATAACAAGTATCCTAACTTAAAGGAAATTCTAACATTTCTACATCTACTAGGATTTCCCAAGCATAGCATATAGATACTTAGCAAAATAATCATGCAAGTCCTATACAAAATATTTCTAATGCATAGGGAAAAATATAGGGATAAAAACATGAAGCACCACTTGCCTTGGTAGTTTGGGGATTAGCAACAATCTTCACAACCACAATCACTATTAGCACCAAAATCTATACATAAAATAATGGCACCAAATTCACATATCAAAAATATACAAGCAAATATATATGAATGCATGCAAATGCCATGTGATGATTTTCTACACCAAACAAGACAAGTATATAGTACTGAATCATAAACAAGACCAAGACATACTAAATAAACTTTATTTGATCTTTAAATCATTTTTCAAATCATTTCTATACTCAAAATAATCCTATAAATGTCTCTGCAAGAATAACCAATTTTACAGAAGAAAAACATTAAACACATTGCATAAATGGATAGCATTCTTTCTCCTGATTCCAATGATATAAAATTTGCAAAATTTGAACATGTGGATCAAAAGTTATGAATTTTGCAAGTTTGAACAACTAATAGATCTAATTTATGTTTTTAAAACTAAACTCAGGCCACGTGGCGTGTTCTGATTGGCCCGTCGGCCAGATCTAAAACGTACCCCTTCGATAAGTGATCTATTCCTATGCGCTGGATCTAGATCTGACGGATATCGATCAAGCGACCACGGATGGGCGGCGCTAGCGACGGCGGTGCGGCGCGGCCAGTGATGTTCCGGCGGCTACGGAGGGGGTTGGGGTTAGCAGAGGTGCTTACCGGACTCACAAGGTCGCGCTGATGCTCAACTACTTGCTGGCGTGGGCGGGGGCGTGCTGTGGAGGTCACTGGGGCTCGTCGGAGTTGCGGGCGACGTCGGGTTCCTACAGACGACGACGTTATCGACGATGTGGACCGTCCTAACACAAACCAAAGGCGTCAGGGTGTGCACAACAATCTGGCGATCAAGATAGGGTCAGAGAGAAGGCAAGGGGTGGCCTGGTATTACCTAAATCATTCACCGGAGTTAGACTGCGGTTCTGTCGTTTGCTGAGGTGGTCGGGGACGGCGACCTGGGTCACGCGCGGGCAAACCAAAAGCATCAGGAGAAGCACAGAGACACGGCGAACTCGACAGGGTCAAGAAGAAGACGAGGGGCGCTTGGAACTCACCGGAATCAGTCGCCGTAGCTCGTCGGGAAAGCGGTGGAGTTTGGTGAAATCTGGGCAGCCTGGTGGCGAGGATATGGTGTTGTGTGGGGGGAAATGGCCGTGGTGGGGAGGGGATTTGTCAGGTTCCCAACCTTTGATAAGGTAGAGATCCCTGTGTTTACAATGCTAGTCCCTGGATCAATAGCTAGCATCCACAGTTAAGATGTAATATCAAGAAACAAGGGTCATAATATAACTTTATAACCAGGAATAACTTAATTTTATTACATCTTACATAGCTCATTTGGCTATTACAATACATTGCAGCAGAAAATCTATAAGCATGGGGTCCTTCATCTTCAAAGTGCCACAGGCAAACATGCTGGTTGTAGACTTTGTAATCCTAATCAATCAACTTCACTAATATCAAACAAACCTGCAACATAACAAGTTACAGCCACAAGGGTCAATACATTTGAATTTTATTGGCAAATTTCACTACTATGTAGAATATAAGTGGATCCTATCATTACATGCATATTTGGCTAAGTAGGGTTTCAGGCTCATTTGCAGAAAGCAATAATTTATCCTATCTTTTCAAAACAGTTTTGGTCCCTGTCATAAATCTTTCTGAACTCCTTGGTAAATCCCCAAGTGTTTCAAGTCTTTGTCAAAATCTCTTGAGCTCCTTGGTATACCCCAAGTGCTTCAAATTTTTATCAAAATCTCTTGAGCTCCTTGGTACACCCCAAGTACTTCAAGTTTTTATCCAAATCTCTTGAGCTCCTTGGTAAAACCCAAGTGCTTCAAGTCTTTTGTTGTTACTTTAAAGTTTTGCTTTTAGAAATTGGAATGTCGAGATTTCCCATAGCTTCAGGCCTTTAGTTGCTCAGTATTGTCCATAACCGGGGACACGGCTAAGTACTTAGAATTTTATTATCTTCTGCAGAAGTTGTACACTTTACCCACATGACACAATCTCATCTTGTTGCCACCAGTGGCTCCTGGATAAGTACTCACCAAGATGGAGTACTGGCAGATTGAGAATGTGACGAAGTCTTTCCATAGGGTCCCAATACAATGCTAGCTTGACTTCAGGCACCAATGTAGGGTTCCTAGTTCCCTCATTTCCAGTAACCTGAAGACCAATGCATGGGTCTTCCCAATGTAGTTGACTAAGCCAGAGCCATAATAGCATGTGGCTGTACACGAAAGCCACTGTTGGAGAAACATGTTCAATCTCTAAGTTCCTGGTTGGTTTTCTTTTGGTGCACAACACAAAGAGATTGCCATAGACATGGTTCCTTTTGTTGCCACCCTTATCCAAAATTTGAGTATCCTTGTCCACCCAGGTGGTTCATTGAGTACTTGTTTTATTATATAAAACATAAGTCCTTTCTCAACTTCATAAAATCTCAACATGTATCTCTTCTCAAAATATTTAGCATGGCTAAGCATTTTACAACTACATTGTTTTCACTAAGGAATATATAAGGTATCCTATTAGGATTTAGCATAGCATAAGTATAGAAATTATTTTCATGCATGTTTCAAAATCCACTAAGTATAATGAAAATAGTAGGACTTTAGATGATAGTGTCACTTGCCTTTTTGGTAGGGAATGTTGGTTCACTTCATGATCTTGCTAGTTTCACACTTTTCTAACTTCACTACAAATCAATCAAGCAAACACAATATCAACTAGCATTCCAATCAATAACCAATCAAACAAAACATCACACTTTAAAACTATAGGAACTAAGTCATGCATGCAAGCATGCAAAAGAGTTTTATTTGCAAAGGTGGTTTCCACTAGGCTCTAAACATTGTAAGGTTCAAAGTGGTCATTTCCTAAAGTGGCAAAGTCATTTGCAAAAAGGTTTTATCCATAAACCATTTTTAAATCCAACCATTATTTTATGTGCTGGAAAATGTTTTTAGCAAAGCAAAAAAATTATATTGTTCACCCAATAAGTTGTTAGTTCACAAAACTTGGTGTTTAGGGTCAGTAGCTTTGAATCAAAACATTTTCCAAAGGTTTTTGTTCAAAAATCATTTCCATAACAAAATCAATATTTTTATTTGACTAGAAATGGGCTAATTCAATTAATCAATCCTAAACTTTTCCAAATACATTTTTAAATCCATGAGTTGGTTCCTAGGGTCAGTAGGTTCACAACAAACCAATTTGCAAAGATTTCATCCTCAAAATCATTTTGGAATAATTTTTATAACCTAAACAAGCATACAAATGTTTCTGCAAAAACAAACATTTTACCTGAAGCTTTTTACTAAACAAATTGCATGGTTGGCTAGGGCTTGTTCCACTGATTCCATTGATATAAAGTTTGAAAATTTTGGACGTGTGGATCAAAAGTTACAAGGTTTTCAAATTTGCAAACAAATCTGATTCTAAAATCTGTTTTAAAACAAAAGCTGGCCACGCGGCGTGTCCTCATTGGGCGGTACCGGTTCGCACGGATCACGCAACTACAGCCGTTGGATCTAAGTGAGGAGGTGCGGTTCAGATTAGCCCGTACCTCTTCGTTTAATGAATCTATCGAGGCCGCCAGATGGAAATCTAACGGTGCTGGTTGACTTGACCAAACACGAGCGGCGCCGACGGTGGCTGGCGGCAGCTACAGGAAGCAAAGAAGAAGGTGAGGGTGCTTATAGTGATCGCGGTGACGCTCTGATGCTCAAGGTACGGTCAGCTCGTCGAGGGGCGCTCTGGTTCCAGCGGGATTTCTCGCCGAAGTTGCGTCTGTCAACGGCCACGCTCTGTCGTCGTCGGGGACGGCGCTATGGTTCACGAGGGAGCAAACAGAGTGCATGGTCAGACGCGCAAAGACAAGGCGATGATGCGTGCGTGATTGAGAGGGCGCGGGGTGGTCGGTTCTTACCAGGAAAGCTCGCCGGAGAAGGAAACAGACGCGGCGGCGCTCAGTCGAGATGGTTGTCGACGTTCTGGGTCACCAGAGGATGTGTGGCTGGGGTCAGTGGATGCGCAAAGTGATGGAGATCCAGTGAGCGTGAACTAGAGAGGAGGGGGCGGCGTGTACTCACCGGAATTTGCTCGCGAGTTCGTCGGAGCAGAGGGTGGTGCAAGAGGTAATTCGGCAGCCTGGGGGCACGCTAAGGTGGGGCGATGGAGGGGAACGAGAGAGGAAGTGCTGGCGCTTTAGTAGGCGTCGTCGCAGGGGGAGTTAAAGCCGCTATCAACGCGAATTGATCGCCGGCGTTACTGGCTGCAACGGCAGGGAGTAATCGGCGCGGGTTCGAAGACGATGAACAGGAGAGGTGGGACCTTGCTGTTAGCGAGAAAGGGAGTGAGGGGAAAGGTCCACTCGTCGGTGTCTGTGTGGGTCAGTAAGTTGGTGCGAATCGTTTTCTGCGGGGAGAGAGCTAGTTGGGCTGGTTGGGCCTTGTTGGGCTGGGCTGGTTGGGCTGTGTCCGTTTTTATATTTTTTCCTTTCTGAATACTTTTTCTTTTTCTATATCTATTTTCTATTTTGAAATTCAAACAACAATCAAAACACTCAAATCAAATCAAACTTTCACCAAACTTTGTATTGAGTTTTTGGTTCTGTTTAACAACATATACCAAAGTCCCAAAAACAAAAATAATATTTTTATTTTAGGGTCCATTATTAATTAAATAAATAGACCTTGTTTATTAAATCAAAATAGGATTTGATTTATTTAAAATCTCCATTTGAAATTTAAGTATTTTCAAAACCAAATCAGTAGGTTTTATTTGGAAATAAAGAATACTTGGAAAACTTGTTTAAAATAAATAAATAAGTTTTAATGTTTAATTAAAATAGTAAAACCTTTATTTTTAATAAACTTGGATATTAAATCCTTATTATTAAATAATCCTTTACTAGTTTTATCAAATAGAAATATTTTATTTCAAAGGCTTGGCCAAGTTTTAATTTAGCTTATAAAATAATCCTTATTTATAATTCTATCCTTTGCTTTTGAAAACCAATCTTTTTATTAAAAGATCAAAAATAGTAAATCCAATTATTTTCAAATTTTCCTTTATTAATTGCTTATCCCTTTTAAATCCCTTTAGGATTTATTGGATCAAAATAGGTTTGAAAGTTTCCAATTGGGTTCAAAAAGTTTCTTCTCACCCTGAAAATCAACAAAGTTTTATTTTATTCATTTATTTTTCACATTACAAGATTTGAAAAATCTTGGGTTGTGACAGGATTAAGTAGCCAGGAGCGGGGCGGGGATCACGCACGCAATCAACGGCAATTAGCCGATTTTAAACGCGGCAGTGAAGGAGAGGGAGGAAACGGCGAGGCCAGGTCGAGGGCGGGGTTTGGGGACGATGATGACGGGGCATGTGGGGTCGGGCTGTCAGCGAGTGGGTGCATGCTGCTGCGGTGAGAAATAGAGAGGGAAAGGAGACCCCGGGTGGGCTGTTTTGTCTACTGGGCCGAAAGGGTGGCGCCTGGCCCAGTTCTGATTCTTTATCCTTTTTCTTTTTCTAATTCGATTTTCAGGAAACATTTTCAAATGAATTCAAATGTGTTTGAGTTCAAACTTTTTCTGGATTTTTATAAAGTGAAAATTGTACACATTTGGTTGCAGAACAATGTTGTACACTTTAAAATAATTTGGCACTTTGGAATTTTAAAATAAACAATGCTTTTAACCATTGTTTATTAAATACAAAGAAATGGTTTAAATTTGTTTCTTTGTTTTGAAATCTTTGTCCTAGCTTTGGAAATTATCAAACAAACATCATTGGTTTAAAACAAACAATCTCTCATAAGAGAGTAGCATTGGATCAATGCTTTGCTTACATAAAATAATAAGCATTCAAATGCTTCTGTTTTTGTAATGACTTTGAGAATGATCCTAAAATGATCATGAATGCATGGATGATATGCAAAGTTTGAAAACATGATTTTAGGGATGTTATATCTCCCTAGTAGCAACAACACATCTATAACCTTAGAGATTCCTGTCACTTCCCCAGATTCAATAGAGGCATGAACCCACTATCGAGCATAAATACTCCCTCTTGGGGTCACTAGCATCTACTTGGCCAAGATAGCTACTAGCAACGGAGAGCATGCAAGATCTCAAACAACACAGACATGATAGAATCAATAATATACAAGACATGATAGAATCAATAATCAATAAGACATGATAGAATCAATAATCAATCTGACAATAGCAATCTCAATATCCATCGGATCCCCGCAAACATAACATGTATGATTACAAATAGATGATCTTGATCATGAACGGAGCTCATAAGATCTAAACATGATAGCATAAAGGAGGAGAAACAACCATCTAGCTACTGTATGGACCCATAGTCCAAGGGTAACTACTCACGCATCATACCGGAGGCTGGCATGGTGATGAAGAAGGCCTCCGGGATGATCTCTCCCCTCCGGCAGGGTGCCGAGAAGAGCTTCAGATCCCCCCCGATCTAGGGACGATGGTGGCGGCGGCTACAGACTGTTTTGTGGAGATCTGATCGGGTGTTTAGGGTTTTGGCATCGGGGGGCTTTTATAGGCGAATAGGCGAAGCAGGAGGGCGTCCAGGGGGCCCACACCCTCGCCTGGCGTGGCCTAGGGTGGGCCTGTGCCTGGGGTGTGCGGCCGCCCTGTGGTGCCCCTCCGTCTCTCCTCTGGATTCTTTGTTCTCATCGGGGAAATATTGACCTTGGCTTTTGTCCCGTCCAATTACGAGAATATTTCCTTACTAGCTTTTCTGAAACCAAAAACAGCAGAAAACATGCAACTGACACTGTGGAATCTTGTTAATAGGTTAGTCCCAGAAAATTTATAAAAATACCTCAAAATGTAGACAAAGCAAAGCAAAATTGATAATAAACAAGCATGGAACATCAAAAATTATAGATACGTTTACGACGTATCATGGCCCCCTGAAATCAAATATAAATCTTGTGAATGCTTTGTTGTGATGCCTCGTTGGGTTTTCATTTGGTTTTTTCGAGGTTGATCGTGCGTGTGTTGCTATTTGTGCACCCCTGCAGGATAAATATTTCTGAAAGCCGTGTCTGCGGTTATGGATGACTTGGAGCACAGTTTCTCGATCATAGACAAGCATAACTAAAGTACCAATTCTGAATTGACTAAGACTTGACTAGTAATAGCGCGACACTCATGGAATGATTAATAAAATTGCCAACAGCTGGGATGTTCTTCTGCCTTCTCGTTCGGGAATGGGAAGGTGGGTGAGCGAGCTTTATTAATGTTGATATATATCTAATGGGTAATTAAATGTTATTTAATTAATGAACGTCCGTCTATCATTGGTTAGGCGGATGTTGTAGTGTGTCTCTATAAAATTTCTAGGCTTTGTTTTTGCTACAATTGTGTCACCCTCAGGTTGTTCCCTTTAGATGCATAAAGACTTGCTGAGCCCCCTAAGGTCTCACACGATAAATATTTGGTTCAGATGGACAGGTATACTCTAAGGAAGGTTACTGGAGGAGACCGATGGAGGTGGAAACGACCGTCTGGTGTAGAGATTCCGGGGATGGAGATCCGTGAGATCTGTGGGCGGGATGTGCTTATTTTCAGGACATCTTATGTCAATTTGCTTCTTATCCGTACTCGGATGTTGTCTTCCACTTCCGCTTGATAATCTGATGTGTGATGTCTGAGGATGTATCCTAACTATTAGCTATCTATTATTTTGGATCTTGCTGTATGGTGTTGAGTATTTCTATTTATTTTAGATGGATGTCTCTAATGTACTCTTGTATGTAATTGGCATACATACTCATTTTTGTATGCTTGACTCGCAGTCCAGCCGGCTACGTCTCTCGCACTTGAAGTTATAACCACGAGGAGTGGATGAGGTGGTTGGTCGGTACTGTGCCCTGCTCCGAGTAGATGGGCCTGCTCATGGGCGGCCTTTGGGCCTCCACAGTAGTACCACCTTATGCACTCTTGGGTTATACCGGCTTGTGATTTAGATCATAGGGTCCAGGGGATTACATATGGTATCAGAGCTCAACAGTTACGATACCCCACTTGTCCAGACTGTAGGATAACCTAGCTAACGGACGTTGTAGAGTGTCAAAACTATTTTGGAAAATCGGTTGGATAGATCTGATTAGGTATGTTTTTACTCCTTACCCCTCTGATATTCTCCTCTTACCTTTGTGTGTTTTGAGTCTGCCCCCTTATCTTTTTTTGAGTCCAGGAATTCTCGTGGTTGGGTTTTTGTCATACCTTCAGGGTTTCGTTTCCTTCCTCTTATAACGGTGCATCGATATCCGGTCTTCACGCTATCTGAGGAACTTTCCTCTGTTGTATCTTTCAGTGGACCGAAAATTCACTAAAAAAATTCTTTGCATCTTCCGATTTTTCTAACACAACGACATCATCTATGTCAGATCCGATCAAGAGCCTACATCATTCCTTTATTTCCAAACATCGCTTGTTAAGATCTTCAGTCTGAATTCCGAGAGTTGGTTGCATAATTCTCCTATTCATGTGTAGAGTAATGCCTTGGGTGCGCGATGGACTGATCACCATACGAGTACTCTTATCATTTGCTTCTGTACATTGAATGGTGGACCGATGCAATTCTACTCCTTCCATAGAAGTTAGAGGTGGACTTATCTTTTGAGACCTCGACCTTCGTATTTATTTCTCTCGAGTGTTCTCTCGATGATCATGGACAACGACCCTTTGTTGGTGGTGTCGCTGTTTTCCAAGATGAAGAAAGAACCCCTGTTAGTGGTGTCGCGAGGATCTACATGAAGCGAGAATGTTCAGATCGTCGGCCTTCTTCCCCATACCATGAGGCGAATATCGAGGGCGGGATCCATTGATAGTGGTGTCGAATTGTAACTCCCCGGCCTCTCCGTACCAGCGGCTGTCACTCCTGGCAGCTCAATAGGATCTCTACACTAGTGGAAAAAGGGCCATCCGTTCGCGACCCCTCAGAGCATTAGTCCCGGTTGCGCCACCAACCGACTAATCTTGCTGCTGCATCTGTTGGGCCGAGCACAGAGGGCATGCGTCTCGGTTGATAAGGGGGAATACGTCCCGGTTGGAGCCACCAACCGGGACTAAAGGTTTGGCCACAGCCACGTGGCGTGGCACGCACCTTTAGTCCCGGTTGGTGGCTCCAACCAGGACGTATTCTCATGCCCTCTATAAATGCAACGCCACAGCCCCCTCTGCCTCCACTCTGTTTTTTCGAATGGTGGAAGGTGTGAGGGGTGTGCTAGTTTTTTCTCTTCTATGAATGCATTGAAGGTGTTTGATGAAATGTTTGAGTGAAAAATCCCGTTGAATTTCTCATAGAACAAAAATATAGAAGGTGTCCGAGACGCACTTGAGCTTTCTCCTCTTTATTTCCCTCGATCGAGGTTAGCAATCTTATCTTTTCTAGGTCATTGATACAATTCATGTGTCGGTGTGAATTGGTTATTTCACTATTTATGATGTCCTGTTTTTTGATAAACTTACTTATATGATGCAGATGAACGGTCGGGAATGGATGTACGGTGACGTGGCGTAGCAGTATATCAAAGGCGTGGATAAATTTATCGATGTGGCTACGGCAAACAAAGAGAATGAATTTATACGTTGTCCATGTGTTCAATGTCAGAACAACAAGGAGTACTCTTCCTCGAAAATCATTCGTGGCCACCTGATTATGAAAGGTTTCATGCCCAACTATAATTTCTGGACCAAGCACGGGGAAAGAGGGGTTATGATGGAAGATGGTGAAGAAGAAGATGATGATAACAACTATCATCATATGTTTCCTGAATATAGTGATACTGCAATGGAAGACAATGGAGAGGAAAGAGGTGAAGAACGGGCATCAGATGAGCCGGCTGATGAACTTGGTAGGGTCATTTCTGATGCAAAGCGAGACTGTGAAACAGAAAATGAGAAGTTGAAGTTAGAGGGCATGTTAGAAGATCACAAGAAATTGTTGTACCCAAATTGTGAAGATGGCAGCACAAAGCTTGGTACCACACTGGAATTGTTGCGATGGAAGGCAGAGTGTGGTCTAACTGACTCCTCATTTGAAAAGATGCTGAAAATAATGAAGCCGAAGTTTCCAAAACATAACGAACTTCCCGAGAGTACCTCTGAAGCAAAGAAGACTCTCTCCTCTGGGATTAGATGTGCAAAAGATACATGCATGCATTAATGACGCATCCTCTACATGATAAGGAGTATGAGAATTTAGATAAATGCCGGTATGCAATGCGTTGTGGTATAAGATCGCAGAGATGACCCTGGTGATGTTGAGGGAGAGCCCCTCAGGAAGGGTTCTGCTAAGGTTATGTGGTATGCTCCTATAATACCAAGGTTGAAACGCATGTTCGTAAACAAAGAGCATGGCAGGTTGTTGCGATGGCACAAAGAAGACCGTAAGAAAGACGGGAAGTTGAGACACCTGGCGATGGGTCACAGTGGAGAAAAATCGAGAGACTTCCCGGACTTTGCGGTGGCGCAAGGAACTTATGGTTTGGTCTAAATACGGATGGCATGAATCCTTTTGGGGAAGCAGAGCTGCGATCCTGACACTGGCATGTGACTCTATGTATCTACAACCTGCCTCCTTGGTTGTGCATGAAGCGTAAGTTCATTATGATGCCAGTGCTCATCCAAGGCCCGAAGCAACCGGGCAACGACATTGATGTGTACCTTAGACCATTAGTTGAACAACTCTTACACTTGTGGGGCAAACCAGGTGTACGTGCGTGAGATGAGAACAAACAGGAGCCATTTGATCTACGAGGGTTGTTATTCGTAACCATCAATGATTGGCCTGCTCTTAGTAACCTTTCAGGACAGACAAACAAGGGATATAAGGCATGCACCCACTGTTTAGATAAGAGTGAAGGTACATATTTGCATAAATGCAAGAAGGTTGTGTACCTGGCGAATCGACGATTTCTTCCGACCAATCATCCCGTAAGAAAGAAAGGCAAGCATTTCAAAGGTGAGGCAGATCACCGGAAGAAGCCTGAACTCCCTGCTGGTGATGATGTATTTGGTATGGTCAAGGACATAGAAGTAATCTTTGGAAAGGGTCCCGGCGGTCAATAAGTTCTGAACGACGTCGCTACAGGACACGCACCCATGTGGAAGAAGAAATCTATATTTTGGGAGCTGCCATATTGGAAAGTCCTGCGTGTCCGCTCTTCAATCGACATGATGCACGTGACGAAGAATCTCTGCGTGAACCTGCTAGGATTCCTAGGCGTGTATGGGAAGACAAAAGATACACCAGAATCACGGTAGGACCAACAAATTATGAAAGACCCAAAGAACAAGAATACACATAACAAAGGCGGATAAAGGCGTCACTTAAGTCGTGCCAGCTATGCTCTTACCAAAGCAGAGAAGGAAATCTTTTTTGAAGTCCTTTACAGTATCAAGGTGTCGTCGGGCTTCTCATCTAATATAAAGGGGATAATAAATATGGCAGAGAAAAAGTTCCAAAACCTGAAGTCTCATGACTGTCACGTGATTATGACGCAGTTGCTTCCGATTGCATTGAGGGGGCTTCTACCGGAAAATGTTCGAGTACCCATTGTGAAGCTGTGTTCATTCCTCAATGCAATATCTCAGAAGGTAATCAATCCAGATATTCTGCCAAGGTTACAGAAGGATGTGGTACAATGTCTTGTTAGTTTTGAATTGGTGTTCCCACCATCCTTCTTCAATATTATGACGCATCTCCTGGTTCATCTAGTGGAAGAGATTGCCATTCTCGGTCCGGTATTTCTGCACAATATGTTCCCCTTTGAGAGGTTCATGGGAGTCTTAAAGAAATATGTTCATAACCGTGCTAGACCAGAAGGAAGCATCTCCAAGGGATATGGAACAGAGGAGGTCATTGAGTTTTATGTTGACTTTATTCCTGACCTTAAGCCGATTGGTGTTTCTGACTCGCGGCATGAGGGAAGACTAAGTGGAAAAGGCACGCTGGGAAAGAAAGCAATGATATGTAGGGACGGGGATTCTTTAACTAAAGCACACTACACAGTTCTACATAATTCCACCTTGGCAGCTCCGTATATCGAGGAACACAAGAATATTGTACGCTCCAAAAACCCGGGGAAGCCTGAATCATGGATTACAGATGAACACATGAAGTCTTTCAGTGGTTGGATGCGGACACATATCTTGAATGGCACCATTGTTGGAGATCAGCTATACTTCTTGGCCGCGTCACCATCTTCTACTGTATTGAATTTCCAAGGGTACGAAATAAATGGGAATACATTCTACACAATCGCCCAAGATAAAAAAGAGCACCAACCAAAATAGTGGTGTCCGCTTTGATGCAATAGACGAGAATGGACAAAAGGACACATATTATGGTTACATAGAGGAGATATGGGAACTAGACTATGGAGTCTCTTTTAAGGTCCCTTTGTTTCGCTGCAAATGGGTCAACCTGAATGGGGAAGGGGTAAAGATAGACGGTTATGCGGAATGACAACAGTGGATCTCAACAATCTTGGTTATAGAGATGAACCATTCGTCCTAGCCAATGATGTGTCTCAGGTTTTCTATGTGAAGGACATGTCCTCCAGACCGAAAAAAAGAAAAAATATGCAAACGAATACATCATATGATGAGCCAAAGCGTCACATAGTTCTTTCAGGAAAAAGAAACATCGTGGGAATCGAGGACAAGATAGACATGTCAGAAGATTATAATAAGTTTGATGAAATTCCGCCCTTCACAGTGAAAACTGACCCAAGCATTCCGTTAAGTAAAGAAGATGCTCCATGGTTACGTCTGAAGCAATCATAAGGAAGGACATATGCCAAGAAGTTCATGCTCATATTATGTAACTCTAGTTCATGTCTTTCGCGGTTTGTGGCTTGACAGAAGGATATCTTTCGCGGTTTGTGGCCTTTAGTCCCGGTTTTGTAGTATCAGTTTTTAATATTAATAAATGTCTTGAGTGTTAGTCCCGTTTTGTGGCTGGACCGAGACTATGAAGAAGTTGTCCCGATTCCCCGAGTGGCTAGGGGGCGCCCCGGTGTAAAAACTATTTGCCTTTTTTTTAATTCTAGAAAATGATTTAATATTGTAAAATCAATAACTTATTGTTTATAAGTCAGAAAAATACAAATAATATATCAAATTGTTCAGAAAAATGAAACCTATCTATTTAACCTATAATCATGCATTGTTCAACAACTTAAATGACAAGTATAATTATAAGAACAAATGCACCCCTCTCATATGTTCCGGAGTTGCCCCGAGTTAGGGTTTTCACCCCTCGGAACCCTGATTAAATCGTCGAGCATGTCTTAGGGTTACATTCCAATGCAAATTAACTTGTCATATCATCATACTTGCTTGAGCATTACATCGATGCCATGTGTTGATTGTTTCCCTTTCTTTTTGGTGTTTGGATTATTAGGTTTATTATTAGTTAGGTATTATTAGGTTTATTAATTAGTTTGGTATTATTGGTCTTATTTACAGTCATCCTTGTGGGTAGCCCAGCACCGATTCACATTGTCAAGCAACTTAAAAGCCCTATCTTAGATAAGGAATCATTAATACCCCTTAGGTGCATGTGGGTTCGACGATGTGCCTATCTACTACACGGTTTCCTTTTTGTAGCTAGGTTTCGGATTTAGGGTTTCTCTTCATTTTTATTATTGTGTATGTATATATTAGGGTTTATCTGAATTAGGGTTTATATCTCTCAACACCATACCTAACTTTCTCCTTTAGACGCTTTGACTTATTCGTTTTTCCACCTATGCAGAAAATATGGACCCACACGTCAGAGACGAAGGAAAGGAAGAGTTGATCCAAGGTGTGATCCGTTGGGAAGAAAATTTAGACGTATCAACGTTTCTGAACAACTCCGGTGAGGGTGATCCTCTTTTTACCGGAATAGACGACTTGTTTGAGGTTAAAGGTGTTGCCTTCCACGAGGGAGAAGGCGATGCCTTGTGTAATCGAGAAGACGACTGCTCCGGCGAGGTTCATGTAATATAATCAATTCATTAATTAATCATCTGTTATCTATATAGAAATAGTAACGACGATCTTTCTTCTTTTAGCCCTCCGGATCGAAGGAATCTACTGAAAAGAGCAGACGAGGCCCAACCAAAAAGTTGCAAGACCATGAGAGGTTCAGGATCGAAGATGTCGAAAGACGGCAAACCGACGGCTCCGAAGTTATCGCAAACAAATTTGTGGCACAATGCGAATGTCGTTAGGGACTTAATCCGATCACCATTAGAAATTGGAATCGCTGCTAATGCGGATGAAGAGGAACATGTTTATTTGTCCCTAACCACGCCAAAGATTTACTGTGGAAGAGGCTCATGGTTAATTTCAAACTACCAAAGATAGAGCTGGATCCAAATGCGGAGGATCCAATTGAGGACGCCTTACAACATGGGAGAGCCATGGAGGCTAAGGTCAGGGAGTGGGCTTTGAAGAAGATGGCCCAGTGTTTCACCAACTGGAAGAAAAGATTGCACCTTGACTATGTCGTGAAAGAAGACTCGATTTCAAGAATATTCAGTTTGAGAAGATAAAACCATTCTAGGCTGAGTTTGTGGAATACAAGACATCGGAAAAATCTAAGAAAATGTCTGCGAATAAGCTGAATCTGCTAACAGAAGTATCACCATACTATGGGGCAATGTGGCTCTGAGTGGCATTCCTAAGTGGGAGAAACTTGAGAATGAATCGTGCTAAAAGATCACCCAGAGATGCGATTGGGTAGAACGTGCAAGGAATTGGTTTTACGGGCATGGGGGCACGTTGGACTCGGAAGGAGGTGTATATATAACATACGACATAAAGAAGACCCTTGCCAATCGAGAGGATGAGAAAAGCGATAAAGGCTGTTAAAGATGGGGACTTCATTCCCGATAGAGAATGATGAGCTCACACTCGCCCTTGGAAATAAGGAACATAATGGGACGAACACGAGGCACAAGAGGCTCCCAACCATGGAGGACTGGTTTCGAAGAGGAAGAAATATCTGATAGAAGCCGTCGGAGGAGAAAGACAGGCGGAAGTTGAAGCGATAGTCAGAAAGAGCGAATGCGTTTAATTGAAGAACGATTAAAGCAACAACAATATGAAATTAATGCACTTAAAGAGCAAAGTACTACCGGCCCATCTCAGCAGCACACTGCATTCGATGCTACCGGCCTATCGAATAATAGAAAAAGCAGTGTGGCTTCCACCGAGGTCCCGGGTGATGACAATGGCGATGACGATGGTGCACCGACGATGGCTCCTGTTGGCTACCCAGTGGATGATATCATAGAGATGACACACTGCGAGCTACATGTCAAAGTTGTGAACATATCAATGAAGGTGGCGGTCGGCTATGCCTTACCAATTGGACCCACACCAACTTACCGCGTCCGATTCCGGAGGGCTACGCTGTTGTCGGGTGGATGAAATCATGCCCACCTTTGAAGTTTTGGATCTTCACTACCTGCGGTGAAGGGATGTGGATTTATCTTGGAAGGCATAAAAACGTCACCATTCTATGGCCGAAGGAATGTATCGTGCTTCGAAATCACATGCCAAGGCCATCTTTGTCGCCGCCTCACCCGTCTCTAGCGAGGTCGTCGCCGCCGCGGCAGCCGTCTTCGTCGCCTCACCAATCTCCGATGCAGCCATCACCGTGGGAGCCATCGCCGGCGCCTCAGGATAAAAAGCGTAAGCGTCTGCCATCTTGTCGCGTGGTAGCGATCGCCACGTAAACAAGAGCCTCTTCCAAAAGTACCAAAGGTTCCTCCCAAGAGAGCTTATGGTATCTTGAAGAGGAGATCGGCGATCGTTGATGCGGAAACGACAGCGTTTTTCGCAAAGCTGAGGTTGCCGAAAGAGCCAGAGTTCCCCAGCACCAAAGAAGAAAAATCCAAAGTGTTGAAAATGCTAAAGACTCTTCATCAACCCGAGCCAAAGCTGTCATCAGACTATGAGCGTTCTATTCTCAAGTCACATGTGGCACAAAAAGCCTCGAAGAGCAGTACTGATGCAAGCGAGAAATCTGTCGCCCAGCTCGGAGAACAAGCAAAACAGACTTGCGCCCCTCTCAAGGTGATTTCCCAAACCAATGTGGGGTCGAGCAAATATGGGGCCGAAGAGCAGTATGATCTAGAGGTAGTTACTGTCTGGAGAAGCTGCTCAAGGTATGAGTATTGCCCGATTACTTATCCAGTTATAGTTCTTCCCGTGAGTGAAGTAGCATACAAATACCGATCTGCAAACCTCTCGTCAAACCTGAGGAGGTAAACAATCTTCCAACAAAAATGCGAAGATTGCATAAACTGGTACATGCATGCCACAAAGGCGGGGCTAAGCTGGATAGTCTGAGGTTACAAAAAAGCATCATGGGAAAGAAAAGGATGACATGATATCCATTGAATTTGATGAACTATTTCAATTATTCAATCAAGACGCCTTGGACAAATCGATCATCAGTGCCTATTGTCTGTAAGTACTAATTCTGTAATTAATTTAGTCTCCATCTATCTCACCTTGTTTATTGCATGTATATAATCATACTGTAATATGTAGAATGAAGATTCTCGAATGCAGCAGAGAACAAATCTATGACATTGGCTTCATTGACCCATATTGGGTTCATGAAGCTAATCTCAAAATAAGCCCCCAGGATACGGAGGATAATATAGTACACGCGTTAAGGTTTCAAGAAACCAGATGGGAAATACTTTTTCCTTACAACTTCGAGTGAGTGTTATTGTCTTGTATACACTTTATATTTCGCTTACTCGATGTTAAGTATATAATTGATTAGTTATGCATTCGCAGCTTCCACTATATTCTGTTAATCATTCAACTTGACAAAGGGCGCGTACTAGTCATGGACTCGAAACATAAACCCCTTGAGACGTGGAAGGACATGCAGATGCTTCTCCAGCGATAATTCTAATCATTATGACACTATATCGGCAATGTTCGTGAATTTTATGATATCAAGTAATTAGTAACTTATTTTATTTGTTTTCTTCGCCGGGCAGTGCTTGGAAACGGTTCACCAACAAGGCTAGGGGTGTTTGGAAAGAGGAGCTTACATTTCAACCACTAAATGTAAGCACCACTAGCTATATCCGCGCATCTCTTTGATTCTAGTTTTGATACAGTTATTATCATGCTTGATTATTATTTTTGATTGAACTCTGTTCTCGTAAAGTGCGGCAGGGACCAGGTAACAATCTATGTGGATACTATGTTTGCGAGTTCATCCGGCAGACGTGCGATGAGAAGGGCAGAAATTTAGAGCAACTCCACGTACGTAAACAATTTCTATAGTTTTTAATTACAATCAAATTGTGTTTAGTTTCATTCATATAGGCTGACTCCTTTTTAAATCAGATCGAACGTCTACGGGACAGTCTTCTGCCAAAGGATCGCGTACGAGCAATTCGGGAGCAATTGGCGGGATTCTTGTATGCAGAAGTCCTAAACCCAAAAGGGGAATACTATTCGGCTATGTATAGACAATAGGAATTGGCCAGTAGCATCGAATAGCAACTTTTGTATGTAGTACATGAACTCGATCCGTGTATTGAATGTAATATTGTCATGATGATCTTGTGTAATATAAGGTTCCTTCATTGATAAGTGCAAAACACTAAATAAACAATAAAACAACCTAACTGAATTCTCTGCCGCGGCACAAAAAGTGGCGAAAATGCTGCCGCGGCAACAAAATGTGCCAAAATGATTTCTCTGCCGCGGCAGAGAAATGGGCCAAATCTCTGCCGCGGCAGAAGGTTATTAGTCCCGGTTCGTGTTACGAATCGGGACTAATGCTCCACTCCCCTCGCCCTCTGCCGCTGCCACGTGTGCACCCTTTTGTCCCGGTTGGTGGGGCAACCGGGACTAAAGGTTAGGGCTTTAGTCCCGATTGCCCCGTCCCGGTTGGGCAACCGGGACTAAAGCCCCGTACCAACCGGGACCAATAGCCCCGTTTCCACCAGTGCTAGACTAACCCCACAGAGCAACACTAGTCTTTTCTGCGCACTTTGACCTCGTGCGCACCCGGTACCCACTTCCCGGTCGGTCACCCATCCTCAAATTGCTCTAGGACAAGCACACTTAACCTGGAGGTTCTTTTTGAATGAGCTTCCGAAAAAGAAGTTGCAACTTGTTGGTATGGTTTTCCTATCAATCCTATTAAGCCATGCGCCCGGGTCTCACGCAAGATCCTGCATTCGATAGTCCAGTGGGCCCATCTCAGCAGAGAAGCAGCGTGGCTTCCATGGAGGTACAAGCTAATAATGTACTGCTGATGGAGAATAATGCATTGGTGATAGATGATACGGCCGGTGCAACGATGGTTCGCTACCCCGTTGATACGCCCAATTTGCATCACCTTTCTATATCATAATTTACCTCTATTCATTGATATATGTCTTATTGTGAGGTATTACTTATGGATTTTCATATGTTTATGCATGTTGGATGATTCTTGGAGGATGAACTACCGAAGTCTGGATTCTGATGGAAAAGAAGGCGTTTCGATGCAATTTCGCGAAGATTAGAAAAATACCAGAACAATATGGAAAAATATTATTTTTCCAAAAGACGGAGGAAGCCAGAAGGAGGAGCGAAGAGGGGCCGCTGGGGCCCACACCCCCTAGGCGCGGGTCCCCCTGGGCCCCGCATAGGGCAGGTGTGGCCCACCTGCCCAGCTCCCGACTCTGCCCCTTCACCTATATCTTCCCTACGGACCCCTAAGACTAGGGGTGACCACAGATAGATTTTCGCCGCCTCTGCCGGGCGGAAAACACCGAGAGATAAAGATCTCTCCGGCAGACAGATTTTTGCCAGGAGAATTCCTTCTCGGAGAGGGGAGACCGTCGCCATCAACATAATCATCAAGTAGGCTTCATCGGGATCATCATCATCATCCACACCATCATCTCCACCAGCACCATCATCACCACTCCATCCCGCTGTAACAATTGTGTTGGATATTGCTTTAGTTCATTAGGGGAAACCTTCCCGGTGTTAATTACTATTGTAGTTGATGCTTGTGAGTGGAACCATTGGATTATTGTTTATGTTCAGATTGTTATCCATTATCATATCATCTTTGATCTTGATCCATATGATGTCTTGTGAGTAGTTCGTTGTGTTCTTGAGGACATGGGAGAAGTCATGTTGTTAGTAGTGGATTTGTGATGAGTTATTATTCAATGGTTTAGTATTTAAGTTGTGGTGCTATTCTTATAGTGGTGTCATGTGAACGTCGACTACATGATACTTCACCATTTATGGGCCTAGGGGAATGCATTGTATATTTGGCTACTAATTGTGGGGTTGCCGGAGTGACAGAAACCTGAACCCCTGTTAGGACACGTTTGCAGAAGGGAGTGTAGGATCTCAGAGTTTAAGGATGTGGTTAGATTTATATCCTAATTACTTTCCTGTAGTTACAGATGTTTGCAGGGGGTTTTATCACAAGTATGTATTAGTACAAGTAAGGTCGGTATGTTAGCACATGTTCACCCACACAACACTTACAACACCAGAGAAGAGTACTCAGCTATTTGAAGCGAAAGCACTTGACAGAATTCCCATGTGTCTTCGAGAACGTTTGGTCCTTATAATTATTTCCACCATCTTGTCCTTTGCTAAGAAAGGATTGGGCCACTTGCTCGGTTTGTTCGTTACCTTTTTTACTTGCTCTTTATTTTGTTGCCTTATCATAAAACCACTAAAAATCGGTTTGCTAAGTATTCACAGGGATTTCCTTCTCCATAACACTTTTCAACACTTCTGCTCCTCGTTGGCATTGACACTCCTATTTTTTGAAAGTACTGCGATACACCCCATATACTTGTGGGTCATCAAGACTATTTTCTGGCGCCGTTGCCGGGGAGTTAAGCACTATTGAAGAGTGGAACTGGTAAAGAAAGCTTCTACTGTGAGTATTGTTTTTGTTTCTGTTTGTTGCTTTGTTTCCAATATGGATAACCCGCTTGGTTTTCTGTTTGGAGAACTACTACCACTGAAAGGGTAGTAGAGGAACCACCACCTGTTGAGATAGATCCTTTAAGGTACCTACAAGTATTGTTGATCGTGTTATGGATAATTATTATTTAGGGGATGGAACCGCCCATCCTGGTGATCATTTTCTTTTTATCCATAAATTATGCGGGTTTTTTAAGTGTGCGGGTATCACAACTGAACAGGTGAAGAAGAAGTTACTCTCCATATCCTTGAAAGGGAGAGCTGAGGAATGGTATAAGTTGCTGAAGAATGGATAATCCATGGAATGGGAGGAGATGGCATCTCTCTTTTACTCTAAATTTTATCCTCCTAGTGAGATTCACAAGGATAAAAATCTTATATATAATTTTTGGCCTCGTGATGGAGAGAGTACAGCTCAAGCTTGGGGAGACTGAAGTTACTAATGCTTAAATGTCCTATTCATGAACTCCCTAACAATATTATTATCAATAACTTTTATGCTAGGATTTCTCTTCATGATAAAGATTTACTAGATGCTTCTTGTGCTGGATCATTCACACGCATGAAGGAAGAAGCTAAATGGGACCTACTAGACCGTATTCAAGAGAACACTGAAGCTTGGGAGAATGACAAAGGAAGAAAGTCAGGTATAAACTATGATTATGAATGCATTAAATCTTTTATCGGAACTGATGGCTTACGTGATATTAGTAATGAGTTTCGTCTTGATTCCCAAAGTATTAACAACTGTTTTAAGGCCTTCGCTTCTTACATAGAAATTCCCAAGAAGAAGTGGGACAAGTACCATGCTCCTTTTAAAGATGTTGTTAGTCATGTTCCTTTTAGAAGTACTGAAGTTTGTACTATTGATCATATTGTGCTTGAACCTTATGTTGAGAAAGTTCCTTTCCCAGCTAAGGTAAAGGAGTATTCTATGATTATTAGTGCAAATAACAAAGGTACAATGAAAACTGTGGAGCCTAGTGAGCAAATTAGTGATGAACCTGTGGTAGCTATTATGAAAGATACTGTCACTAGAAATATAGAGGATGAGCATATTGTCTTATGTGAAGACACTTCTAATATTATTTCTCATCCTAGTAAAGCTAGAAAAGCTAGTGTTCCTGTGCTTTCTGTTAAAATTAGTGATCATTGTTATTATGGTTTATGTGATATTGGTGCTAGTTCTAGTGCTATTACTTATGAGATTTACAGGGAAATTATGCATGAGATTGGTCCTTGTGAGCTAGAGGACATTGATGTGGTTATTCACCTTGCTAATAAGGAAACCATTTGCCCCGGAACCGGAGTCCGGGGTGGACAAACCCACCCCAAGCACGGGCACAGCCTGGCCGCGCCTAGAGGGGGTGTTCCACCCCTGCACTCCGTCTCTGCCTTGTTTCCGTGTCAGTTCCTTCCTTATGCATTGAAACTTCATAATATATAATCCCCCGGATCCCCCGAGGTTCGTGCATCGTGTTCTTGTCGTGTTTTCGTTTTGATCTATTTCTGTCAGGAAATCTTCTCAAGTTTAGAGCGCCATGGCCTCTGCCAACGACAAAGGCAAGAAGCCCGTGGAGGAGATAAAGTTGGAAGAACAAACTGCCGCAGGGACAAGGGCAAGGAAACCTACTATTATAGGAGCAATTAACACTCGGATGCTTTTTCTCGCAACATGCAGGGAATCATAGCCTTCGGTCCAGATTTCAGATACTGCCACGAGGCAGTGGAAGCCATTCGAACCACTGATGAGTTTTGTGAAAAATACCGTGCTTTGCGGATGAAGGTGTATGAACTTCAAGAGGGGAACAACAAGCTTCGTAAGATGCTGGAGGGTTTTCTTATCCTAAACAAGGGGGCAACACCACCACCACCGAAGGAGTAATTCATCATCAGGTTTGGCATCCCCTTGGCTTGTTCCAAGCTTGGGGGAGTGTCGCGGTATCACCACCATTATCTTTCATCTTTTACCTTTTTAGTGGATTCATATCTTTGGTAGAGAAGTTATCTTATAGTTTGGTTTGCATGTGGAAGTATTTATACTTTAGTTGATTATCTATGTATCCCTTGGTGTGAGTGCCTTTATGAGAAGCCTCATCTTTTACTTTTTGCACTTGTTATTTTAGTTTGCAATCTCTATTATATGATGGATCTTGTTGATCAGTATTGGCATCACTTTGGGAGCATCAAGTAGATCTAAATTGGTTTTGGCAAATCAAGATCTGGTCAGTAGAAATACTTTTTGAGGTTTGAAAGAAAAAGAGAAAAAGCTTACATGTATTTGGTATCATCTATTTTATTTCTTGATTGGCTCATAAGCTTAGTATTCTTTATTTAAGATCTTTTGTGTCTTCAAGGAAGATTGCATGTTTGGCTTTATTACTTGTATGTTTGCTTGTTTCTTTCAACTCTCTTGCTTGCTACCCAGCCTTGCTAGCCAAAAACCTGTTTTGAGAAGGCATACTTCTCATATTTACAAATCCCTGTGAACCCAACCTTTGCCATTTGTGTCCACCATATCTACCTAGTAGCATTATTGCTATTCCAAGCAAATTCTCAAGCTTCATCAATCTTTTGAATTAAAAAGTATTTTGTTATGTGAAAACTAGTTAGTAAATCTCTCACGAACTTGATGGCACACCTTATTTTCTTGCCCCTAATACACCTGAACCATTGAGAACATCGAAGTTGTATATGCTTGCATCTATATGTTGGAATTAGCAGAACCGTGCTGTCACAGGGAACGTTTTCAACATTGCACTTGTACTATGTACACCGTTGATATTGTGATCTTTTGTCTGTAGATGTCACCGGTGTGAAATAAAAGGGGAGCTTGTGAGTCCATGGAGTTTGTATTTTGTGTTAGATAAACGCCTGGGCCGCTAGCCTAAGCCATGCCTAATCATGGTGGAAACTTGTAGCATCACCATAGTGAGCAATCTGTGAAGCATCCTCAATAAAAATATATGCACATAGTAAATAAAAATATCGCTGAGATTCTCAATGTCTGCTTGCCTTGTCATTTTGGTTATGGGAAAGCTCCTGTACTATGTGCAAGGGGTACCCCGTTGGCGGTTCTCAATAATATGCAAGTACTTACAATGACAAGAACTTACCGGTGATCGAAGTTGATGTAGCATGAGGAGTGGCCCTCATATTCAAGGGACATGAGATTGCCAACTTATATTTCGTCAAGCATATACTCCATCCTTGTTCACTTTAACCTTAATCATCTCAAGATTGTTATGATAGGGGCAATGAGGGCTCAAAGCTAGTAAGTACCATAATCTTTTGAAAGCTCTTTATGACTTGTAATCTCTGCTTCCCTCTATAAAGGGACTTTTCTCCCACTTCCAAGTTGAGTCAGTAAACCTACTTCCTCTCTATCTAAAGCAAGCATTTGAGTTGTTGTGTTTCAAGCATTCATATGGTGATTTATTCAATCATGTTCTTCATCTTCCTTGTTTTCACAAAACTCTTATCTATTGAGTATTACTTTGAAAGCCTTCACTTGTGAAAAACCTTTTTGAGCAAAGAGTGCTCCGGTTCTGAAACATCTACAAAAATCTTTTTGTGAAACTATTTGCCAGGTGTTCTCTGACCAAGAACAAAAAATTTCCAATTCCAATTATAATTTATCTTTATGCATCACTATTGTGACTGTTATACTTTGTTGCAAGCTAAGTTATATAATGGTGAGTTGTTTTCTTCTATGAGTTGTGCAATGGTAAGTGTGATGCTTCATGTTCGTATTCTTTTATCGACACTTCACTCCATAAACCTCTAGACATGTTCTTGAACTTCGTTTTAAGCAGGGACAAGCAAAGTCTAAGCTTGGGGGAGTTGATACGCCCAATTTGCATCACCTTTCTATATCATAATTTACCTCTATTCATTGATATATGTCTTATTATGAGGTATTACTTGTGGCTTTTCATCTGTTTATGCATGTTGGATGATTTTTGGAGGATGAACTGCCGGAGTTTGGATTCTGATGGAAAAGAATGCGTTTTGGTGCAATTTCGCGAAGATGAGAAAAATACCAGAAAAATATGGGAACAGAATATTTTCCCAGAAGATGAAGGAAGCCAGAAGGAGGAGTTAAGAGTGGCCGCAGGGGGCCCACACCCCCTAGGCGTAGGTCCTCCCTGGGCCGCGCCTAGGGCAGGTGTGGCCCGCCTGCCCGGCTCCCGACTCCTCCCCTTCACCTATATCTTCCCTACGGAACCCGAATACTAGGGGGCGACCATGGATAGATTCCCGCCGCCTCTGGGGACGAAAAACACTAAGAGAGAAAGATCTCTCCGGCAGACAAATTTCTTCTAGGGGAATTCCTTCCTGGAGAGGGGAGACCATCACCATCAACACCATCGTCAAGATAGGCCTCATAGGGATCATCATCATCCACACCATCATCTCCACCAGCACCATCATCACCATTCCATCCCGTTGTAACAATTGTGTTGGATATTGCTTTAGTTCATTAGGGGAAACCTTCCCGGTGTTAATTACTATTGTAGTTGATGCTTGTGAGTGGAACTATTGGATTATTGTTTATGTTCAGATTGTTATCCATTATCATATCATCTTTGATCTTGATCCATATGATGTCTTGTGAGTAGTTCGTTGTGTTCTTGAGGACATGGGAGAAGTCATGTTGTTAGTAGTGGATTTGTGTTGAGTTATTATTCAATGGTTTAGTATTTAAGTTGTGGTGCTATTCTTCTAGTGGTGTCATGTGAACGTCGATTACATGATACTTCACCATTTATGGGCCTAGGGGAATGAATTTTGTATTTGGCTACTAATTGTGGGGTTGTCGGAATGATAGAAACATGAACCCCCGTTAGGACACCTTTGCACAAGGGAGTGTAGGATCTCAGAGTTTAAGGTTGTGGTTAGACTTATATCCTAATTACTTTCCAGTAGTTACAGATGTTTGCAGGGGGTTTAATCACAAGTATGTATTAGTCCAAGTAAGGTCGGTATGTTAGCACATGTTCACCCACACAACACTTACAACACCAGATAAAAGTACTCAGCTATTTGAAGCCAAAGCACTTGACAGAATTCCCATGTGTCCTCGAGAACGTTTGGTCCTTATAAGTATTTCCACCGGCTTGTCGGCCACTTGCTCCATTTGTTCGTTACCTTTGTTACTTGATCTTTGTTTTGTTGCCTTATCAGAAAACCACTAAAAATCCATTTGCTAAGTATTCACAGGGATTTCCTGCTCCACACCATTGTTCAGCACCTTCTGCTCCTTGTTGGGATTGACACTCCTATTTATCGAAAGTACTATGATACACCGCCTACACTTGTGGATCATCAGTCGACGATAAAGGCAAGAATCTCGAGGAAGAAGAACCTCAAGACCCCAAGGAGGAGGAGATCTTTGTCGGGGATGAAGAGGACATGGAGGGGGATGAGCACCTGGATACCCGCGCTACCGTCGCAAGCATTGGATTGGTGGCATGACCTACCAAGCTTAGGAGGACAACACGGATGTCTACAGGAGGGATAACTCCGCGTCATATCCTTGCTCCACGCACACTTCCTCCTCGTACCACTTGTTCTAACCATGCAGGGAAGGAACACTCTAAGAACGAAGAGTGGAGAAAGAATAACAAGGACTGGGATCCTTGGTCCGAATTGATCATGAGCTACATTAAGCATAATTTGGTGTTGATTCGTACTCTGACCTTCGATATGGAGGATTTGAAGAAACTTATTGAAGAGATTATCAAGAGAACACCACCACCGAAGGAGTAATTCATCATCAGGTTTGGCATCCCCTTAGCTTGTTCCAAGCTTGGGAGAGTGCCACGGTATCACCACCATTATCTTTCATCTTTTGCCTGTTTAGTGGATTCATATCTTTGGTAGAGAAGTTATCTTATAGGTTGGTTTTCATGTGGAAGTATCTCTCCTTTAGTTCGTTATCTATGTATCCCTTGGTGTGAGTGCCTTTATTGAATATTAATGAGAAGTCTCATCTTTTACTTTTTGCACTTCTTATTTTAGTTTGCAATCTCTATTATATGGTGGATATTGTTAATCAGTATTGGCATCACTTTGGGAGCATCAAGTAAACCTAAATTGGTTTTGGCAAACCGAGCTCTGGTCAGTAGCAACACTTTTTGAGGTTTGAAAGAAAAAGCTTACAGGTATTTGGTATCATCTAATTTCTTTCTTGATTGGCTCATAAGCTTAGTATTCTTTATTTAAGATCTTTTGTGTCTTCAAGGAAGATTGCATGTTTGGATTTATTACTTGTATGTTTGCTTGTTTCTTTCAACTCTTTTGCTTGCTACCCAGCCTTGCTAGCCAAAAACCTGTTTTGAGAAGGCATACTACTCATGCTTCCAAATCCCTTTGAACCAAACCTATGCCATTTGTGTCCACCATACCTACCTAGTAGCATTATTGCTATTCCAAGAAAATTCTCAAGCTTCATCTATCTTTCGAATTAAAAAGTATTTTGTTATGTGAAAACTAGTTAGTAAAGCTCTCATGAACTTGATGGCACACCTTATTTTCTTGCCCCTAATAGACTTGAACTATTGTGAACATCGAAGTTGTATATGCTTGCATCTATACGTTGGAATTAGCAGAACCGTGTCACGGGGAACGTTTTCAACATTGCACTTGTACTCTGTACACCGTTGATATTGTGCTCTTTTTTCTATGGGTGTCACCGGTGTGAAATAAAAAGGGATCTTGTAAGTCCATGGAGTTTGTATTTTGTGTTAGAGAAACGCCTGGACCGCTAGCCTAAGCCATGCCTAATCATGGTGGAAACTTGCAACATCACCATAGTGAGCAATCTATGAAGCATCCTTAATAAAAAGCTATGCACATAGTAAATAAAAAGATCGTTGAGATGCTCACTGTCTGCTTGCCTTGTCATTTTGGTTATGGGAAAGCTCCTGTACCATGTGCAAGGGGTACCCCGTTGGCGGTTCTCAATGATATGCAAGTACTGACAATGACAAGAAATTACCGGTGACCGAAGTTGAGTAGCATGAGGAGTGGCCCTCATATTCAAGGGACATGAGATTGCCAACTTATATTTCGTCAAGCATATACTCCATCCTTGTTCACTTTAACCTTAATCATCTCAAGATGCTTATGATAGGGGCAATGAGGGCTCAAATCTAGTAAGTACCATAATCTTTTGAAAGCTCTTTATGACTTGTAATCCCTGCTTCCCTCTATGAAGGGACCTTTTTCGCACTTCCAAGTAGAGTCAGTAAACCTACTTCCTCTCTATCTCCAGCAAGCATTTTTGTTGTTGTGTTTCAAGCATTCATATGGTGATTTATTCAATCATGTTCATTATCTTCCTTGTTTGCACAAAACTCTTATCTATTGAGTATTACTTTGAAAGCCTTCACTTGTGAAAAACCGTTTTGAGCAAAGAGTGCTCCTATTTTGAAATTTCTACAAAAAGATTTTTGTGAAACTGTTTGCTAGGTGTTCTCTGACCAAGAACAAAGTTTGCCAATTCCAATTATGATTTATATTTATGCATCTCTATTGTGAATGTTGTACTTGGTTGCAAGCTAAGTTATATAATGGTGAGTTGCTTTCTTCTATGAGTTGTGCAATTGGTAAGTGCGATGCTTCTAGTTCGTATTATTTTATCGACACTTCACTCCATAAACCTGTGGACATGTTTACTGAGCTCAGTTTTCGCTTGGGGACAAGCGAAGGTCTAAGCTTGGGGGAGTTGATACGCCCAATTTGCATCACCTTTCTATATCATAATTTACCTCTATTCATTGATATATATGTCTTATTATGAGGTATTACTTATGTATTTTCATTTGTTTATGCATGTTGGATGATTCTTGGAGGATGAACTGCCGGAGTCTGGATTCTGATGGAAAAGGAGGCGTTTCGGTGCAATTTCGCGAAGATCAGAAAAATACCAGAAAAATATGGGAAAATATTATTTTCCAGAAGACGAAGGAAGCTAGAAGGAGGAGCGAAGAGGGGCCGCAAGGGGCCCACACACCCCCGTAGGCGCGGGTCTCCCCTAGGCCGTGCCTAGGGCAGGTGTGGCCCACCTGCCCGGCTCCCGACTCCGCCCCTTCGCATATATCTTCCCTACGGAACCCTAATACTTGGGGGCGACCACAGGTAGATTTCCGCCGCCTCTGCTGGGCGGAAAACACCGAGAGAGAAAGATCTCTCCGGCAGATAGATTTCTGCCAGGGGAATTCCTTCCCGGAGAGGGGAGACCGTTGCCATCAACACCATCATCAAGCTAGGCTTCATCGGGATCATCATCATCATCCACACCATCATCTCCACCAGCACCATCATCACCACTCCATCCCGTTGTAACAATTGTGTTGGATATTGCTTTAGTTCATTAGGGGAAACCTTCCCGGTGTTAATTACTATTGTAGTTGATGCTTGTGAGTGGAACCATTTGATTATTATTTATGTTCAGATTGTTATCCATTATCATATCATCTTTGATCTTGATCCATATGATGTCTTGTGAGTAGTTCGTTGTGTTCTTGAGGACATGGGAGAAGTCATGTTGTTAGTAGTGGATTTGTGTTGAGTTATTATTCAATGGTTTGGTATTTAAGTTGTGGTGCTATTCTTCTAGTGGTGTCATGTGAACGTCGACTACATGATACTTCACAATTTATGGGACTAGGGGAATGCATTTTGTATTTGGCTACTAATTGTGGGGTTGCCGGAGTGATAGAAACCTGAACCCCCGTTAGGACACCTTTGCACAAGGGAGTGTAGGATCTCAGTGTTTAAGGCTATGGTTAGACTTATATCCTAATTACTTTCCAGTAGTTACAAATGTTTGCAGGGGGTTTAATCACAAGTATGTATTAGTTCAAGTAAGGTCAGTATGTTAGCACATGTTCACCCACACAACACTTACAACACCAGAGAAGAGTACTCAGCTATTTTATGCGAAAGCACTTGACAGAATTCCCATGTGTCCTCGAGAACGTTTGGTCCTTATAAGTATTTCCACCGGCTTGTCCTTTGCTAAGAAAGGATTGGGCCACTTCCTCCTTTTGTTCGTTACCTTTGTTACTTGCTCTTTGTTTTGTTGCCTTATCAGAAAACCACTAAAAATCCGTTTGCTAAGTATTCACAGGGATTTCCTGCTCCACACCACTGTCCAGCACCTTCTGCTCCTCATTGGGATCGATACTCCTATTTATCGAAAGTACTGCGATACACCCCCTATACTTGTGGGTCATCACCCGTGGATGAATTTGAGGCAAGGACAGCTTGTGAGCTACATGTGACACTGAAGACCATTTCTATGAAGGTGGCGATCGGCTTTTCTTTACCTTGTCCACCGGAAGCTACCTACCATGGAAGTCAGATTCCAGCTAGCTATGCTCGTATCAGTGTGGATGAAGTTGAACCGACATGTCGACCACTGGAGCTTGACATCCCTGCAGGTGAAGGGAAGAAAACACTGGGAGAAGTGGAGGGTGAGATCATTCTTTGGAAAAAGGAGCAAATCGTGTTTCCAGGCTGGGCGCCAAGGCCATCTTCTGCTCCGAGAAGCAAACCATCACCTCCGAGGCCACCATCACCTCTGAGTCCACCGTCTCCACCGAGAAACAATAGTCCACCCCTCCTTGAGAGGGACCGCAGTGCGAGTGCATCTCCATCTCCGGCGCCTCCGCCCATTGAATCAAAGGGAAGAAAGCGGAAGAATAGCACCGCTACGTCGAGGGATAACCGACGCCGAAAACGACAAGAGCCCCTAACAAGAGGACCTTCATCTCCTCCCAAGTTGGCTTATCACCAGACTGATGAGGAAAACATGATTGTCTCCCAAGCCGAAGTGAAGGCCCATTTTGCACCAAAACAACCCGAGCTACAGGTGCAAGTTGATCCAAAAGTTAAGAAGCACTTCAAGGAATTCCTTATGCAACCACCCCAACATGTGTTATATAGGAAAGATGACTATACACGCTGTCTTACGAAGACACTGAAAGAGAAGTCATCAAGCAGTACTGAAGATCAAAAGAAGTTCCCCAGCTCGGCAAACAGGCAAAATAATCGATCGCCCCGCTCAAGGTGTTATCCCAGCCCACTCAAGGTGCAATAGATATGGAAGAGGCTATTAAATTAGCCAAGGAGTGTAACGTGTCTGTCAAACAAATTCTAGGCGGCGGAGATGTCGCCACGACACCAATACCACGGAAATCTGTCTACGAGGAGCCTCTGGTCAGCGATGAGGTATTCGATGATCTGACAACACATATGCGACTTTTGCATGATTTGTACTTGAAAGTCACATAGGAAAAACGACAATTTCTCCTATGTAAAGTTGGAGAGGATTACTTCCGTCCAGACGTGATCTCTATTGAACTTTGTGAATTATTTCAGTTATTCAACCTAGACGCCCTCGACAAGTCCTCCTCAGCTGCTATTGTGTGTAAGTAATTAAGTCTCTAACTCAGCTCGCTTAATTCATTGCCTATAGTTATCCTCACTATATCTCCTTCTCTATGCTATTATATATGCAGAATGAAGATTTAGGAATATAGAATAAAGTCAATCTACGGTATTGGGTTCGTTGACCCAAACATAGTTAATGCACATACAGTAATAAATAACCCCGAGGAAACGGAAGATAACTTGCTAATGTTTTTAATGGAGCAAAGTTATAAGACGAAAATATTATTTCCTTATAACAACGGGTGAGAGTCTTCATGTCTTCTACACATTCACTTTTTGTTTACTCGAAGTTAAGTGTATATAAACGTGCGCAGCTTTCACTGGAAATCTCAGACTCGTTAAAGAATCTGATGAAAGACTACCGCAGAATACTTGATATGCTCCAAAAGTAATTTTAATCATTATTGCACTATATGTGTTTCTTTCGTTCATTCTCTGAGATGTCAAGTAATTAATAACTCATTCATTTATTTCTTTTTTGTCGGACAGGGTTTGGAAAAATTTCAAGAAGGAGGTTCTGGGTGAATTGCGTAAGGAGCTGACTTTTTGTCTGATCCCGGTAAGTAGTACGAGAACTAGGTCCTTGCATCTCGTAAATTCTAGTCTCCATACAATTATCATGCTTGATTATTATTTGATTGAATTATATTCTCGAATAGTGTGCGACGCATCCACAAGGGACTATAATTTATGTGGATATTACCTATACGAGTTCATTGGTGGGTGTATAGTGCAGGACACGGACTTTCTTCAAGTATGTAAACAATATATTTACAATTTATTTTATACCATAATTTTTGTTTAGTTTCATTCATAATGATCTACTTTTTATATATATAGTTGGATGTGATGTGGGATAAGCTCCTATCGCATCAACGCCTACTAGCAATTCAAGAGAAGTTTTCAGGATTTTTGCTCAAGAACGTCATAAACCCAAAAGAATAGTACTAAGTGGATAGACCTTAAAGTATCAATGTAATGTAATGATCTTCGTGTAAATCAAATAGACGAGCTCTAGTCTCAGTTGTCACTCGTATACCAAGTTGTGTATATAAATCAAATATGTCTGTATGTAATCGTGAGAGAAATTATATTATATATGCATCAACATGTATAACATGTAGTAGTGTAGAATAATATGTATACGAAAACTTGTTTGAAATGAAAACACAAAATAAAAAATAAGTGAACACAAAAAAAGAAAACCCTAAAACCCCATCTCCTGTCACGACAGCCGGTTGCCCCAAAACGCTGCCGCAGCAAGACACCTATAGTCTCGTTTCGTGTTACCAACCGGGACTAAAGGTCCTCTAACCCAGCGCACTCCGTGGGGCCACGTGAAGACTCTCTAGTCCCGGTTCGTAACAGAACTGGCACGAAAGGTTTAACCTTTAGTCCCGATTCCCTAGTCCTGGGTTCAAATCCGGGACTAAAGCCTCTTACAAACCGGGACTAGATGTTTGTTTTGTACTAGTGCTAGGTAAAGTTAAGACAAGTAATTTGGACCGAAGGGTATCTATATCTATATCTATATCTATATCTATATCTATATACTGTCTAAAAAGAAAATGGAGATTCCGTTTTCTACCTGCCTGTGCAATACGTCGTCGTTTAGTTGACTCCCCGCCCGTGGCTTCGTCCTCCCGCAGACCGCGCTTGGGAAAAAACGTGTCCCCTCCACCCCTCCTGATCCACCGCGCCGTCTCCACAATCTGTCTCCATGCCGTCTACCGCATCTCCCTCCCGCCCATACGTTGTCCCGCACGCCTGCACCCATGCGTCTGGCCACACTATGATGCCACCGTACTCATCCCATTTGGAAATAGGGATCCGCTACCAATGCCGGAGCACATCTTCACCAGGAGTCCGAGACTATATATGGAGCTCTCCAGGCGCTGCTCCTCACCCATAGGATCTGCGATGGCCGTGGTGCTCCATCAGCGAAGAAGCTCAGGTCCTACAACTCCCAGATTTGGTATCCTACCTTAACTCCCCCTTCCAACGGGTGCCTAACCTCCCGGATCCAGTCCCCTCAGATGGGCGCGCCCGCCGCTCGTCGAGGGTCGGTGCCGGTGTGAGATGCTAAGGTGGGATGGAGCGGCCAAACTCGTGTCGCGTCGAGGATCTCTGCAGGCGCTGCTCCTCACCCACAGACAGGATTTATGGAACTGTTCCTCAAGTTCATGCATAGAAGAACGTATCTGGAGTGCCGCCAGTCCAGCCTGTACACTCCCACTTCTTCCTCCCGGTGAGCCGTGACCCGGTCTTTGTGATCCCCCATAAGAGGACGCGTTGACGATTTCTGCTGCCAACCAGCGTTATTTCCCCCAATCATCTTTCTGACTACATTCAAGAGTTCCTAAAGTCAAAGGAAGGCATATCACAAAAGGTATGTGAGATCATAATGAACCTAAGTGTAACAACATCATTTGTCCAGTTGATCTGCATGTTTCGTAAATTCCGATGCATTTTCTTTATGCTCACAAATGATAACGTTGCGAGTAAATTCTTATGGTTAGGTAAATAACTTCAGGGGACGGCTTTGGTGTCATATCAAGGAGCTCTGATATACAATCTTGTCGAAGAAGAGGCCGAGCAGTGTGAGAAGAAGCTTTAGGCATTCTAACAGTGGCAGAAATTGATCAACAGTGGTGGGCTTGGATATGCACGGTGCAAGGAAAAATGTAAACAACGTTAATCGTCAAGGCAAAATGCAAAATGTGGTGGGCTTGGATACCATCGCTGTGATGAATCTGAATTCACGTTATGGAAATTCTAAAATATATGATTCTGCCGAATGGATAGTTTCGTCAATCGAGAGCAGCTACTTACAAGCATTTATTTCTTCAATCGAGAATATTATTTACCTTAGCCTAATATGAGAAGATGGGAAAGGACACGAATCCAGATTAGATAGTTTTTTTTTGAAAATGAGCATATATTAATATCAGAAGATACCAATTATACCCAGCCTTAGATAGATAGGAGACCTTCACGGATACGAAGGTAATTAGTTTTGCTTGGTTTGTTTGGTCCTGACTATTTCTTAGGGATTTTTTATGTGTCCCTTCTTTTTAGTGAAGAGGCACTCCTTCCTGCTTTTTTCCTACCAAGGCCGGTAATTATTCCTCTTCTTGATTGTTTTGTGTGTCGTGCTATCTAATCCTCAACACTTCTATTTCTTTGCTATATATGTGTTACCTAATCCCTACTTAAGTGCTAACACCAGATACTAATCTTTGTAACAGAGAAATATCGAGGCATCTCTTTTAATACCATTATAAATCTATGTAGGTTCTTAGAATGTTGTTTCTTATTGCTTGCATGTATGTGTTGCCTTGCCTCTTCATGTTCTATATACTGTTCTTCTTGTAGTCGGAGCCATAAGAAGTACATTTCCATGGCGAGCGGGTGGGCCTTCATATTTCCTTTTAACCCGCACTATCTCTCTTGTAGGGCCTATTCATGTGATGAGAATATGATTTAACTTGCATGTCTATTCATAGGCATATATGCTACCAAAATATGATTTCACACCCGGGGCTATTTTCGCATTTACAATGGGCAACATGGAAGGAGAAGGACCACTGTCTTCATCAGTGCGTACAACTGAATTGCGGTGAGCTATCTGACCTTGCCCTTCTTTTGTTTAGTCATCGGTTATTTTGAACTTTTTTGGCTTCATCCATTGCGGGAATGCAGTATACAAATGGATGTGCCTAGCAGCGAAAATAAACAGATGCATTAATTTTTACGATTCATATGTGGGAAGAAAAAAATAGGGTAAGAAAAGAGAACAACTTAGTGCATTTGATCTATTCTTCGATGTAGGATGCTGGTAAGTTGGTCCGGCTGCATATTTTTTATGCCAACTTTCCAGTAGATACATCAATGGCAACATTGAAGACTTAATAATGATGTCTTTTGTCAATACAGTTAGATTTTGAAAAAGGATTCAGAAGTTTGCGATCCACTCGAACTGCTTTTAGTTTATTCGTGAACTGCTCTCAGGTTTGACCTCCATCTGTTGGTAGCTCAGCCTTGCTAGCAGAGGAATCTCAAGTCTCAAGTGGCAGATGACTTTGCCGATCTGGTCAACCAAATTGGGGGCCTTCGAGAAATGTCCATGACGACGTGCACGCCATCTCATCCGCAGTCATCGAGTCCAACCACTACAACAAGGTCTACCTCAAGGTATGGCTCATCTCTCCTCTCTCTCTATTGTTTAGATATAATCTTCAGTCCTTCATCGTTGCACTCATTGACGCCTGACGTGATTTTCACTAATGGTGTGGGGAAGTCCTTCTTGCTATTGCTGGTACATCTTTTTGTTTGATTTTGCGGATCATTGTTAGTCAATGGTTGAGAGGATGTGGATTGGGATTTTTTGGTCTTGTTAATTTGGGCACATGGTAGTACTCATTTGAAATCACACTGGACAGTCCAAATCCGTCACATGGTGTAGTTCTAAAAAATCAAAGATGGATTGTTTGATGCTTACCTATGAACTCCATCAATCATTAATGATCACATGTATGCATTTTGGATGAAGATGGTCAAATGTGAAAGTAATAAAACACTTCCTCTTGCACGAACATGGTCAAATGAAGATTTCGTTTGGAGTGGCTTCACCTGATACATCGTTTGGAGTACCGCAATTCTACGGGGAAAGGGGTATTTTGCTGGCAGGGCGCATGGCTGGAAGCAACAACGACGCACATCAGTAGTATATGTAGTTGGTTCAAACACTTCTGGTGGTACCGTTTATCCTTCTTTCAGTTGTTATTTTAGCTGATTCTTTCAGTTGTTTGTTTCCATTAATTTGGTGACCTCTATCCTTCTTGGTAGTTTGAAAGAAAGACAAAGACCACCAAAAAAACAGTTGTCCCAGACCAATTGCTATACTTAGTGAGCTTTGGAGGTTAGGTAGAACATCTCAATATGGACTTTTACATCAACCAAAGAAGATATGATAAAATTTAGCACAATAATATCTCTATCTGGTAACCATTTTGTCAAAATGCAGGAATAGTTGGTGCATTTGCATATGCAGACAATCTTCTTGCTGCTGCACCTGTAGGCCTAATGAAACTGCTTCTTTTGTGTCAAGTCATTCTAATTGTGCTCTGCTTTTTGATCATATGTTTGAGTTATAGCTGAGAATATATGTTGGAGTATTCTATTTTTCTATCTTACAGAGCATGTAACTACTACCACGGTTCTGAAAACTACTATATACTACAAATCTTTAAAAAGAATTACTATACTATCTGGTTGACTTGGTTGAATTTCATATAGATGGTGATATTTTTTTACAGGATTTTGCGAAGACATCTGGCAAATTTTGCAAAGACAAAACATCCCAGTTGCTATATGTAAAAGATTTACAAGATTTTGCGAGAAGGGAGTATGGAAGCTATAGATGGTGATTTTTTTAGGAACTATGCTATCACCAGTATGGTCTTCAATATTTTTGTTGTGGTGGCTATGATTCCAAATGTTGGATGGTTTGGTATAGAAGGAGATTACATCGTCTTAGTTATGGATTTGCTAGGGCCAAGCATGGAGGATCCATCCATGTTTTGGGGTAGAAAATATCTTTTAAAAGTTAAGAATGTACATGTGCTTGCCGAGCAGATGGTATGACATACTCCAATTGTTTTTGAAGCTATTCCCTCTCAAAGAAATCCTTCTTTTTTGTATATATCAAGGAATTAATTCTATAGGTGTAAATTTTGTATACCACATTTTGTGCATGGACATATTTTGACTTGTCTTTTCTTTTTGTCATGTATTTATTGATCTTTCTTATTCCTTATTTTTATACATTAGGTGCTATCTATTTTCTTACATTTTCCTAGCCTATAAGCTTTGGTTTACATGCCATTTTCCGGACCTAGGGGAGTCAAGCAAGCTGCTGCAATACAAAAGAAAACCATTTAAGGTCTCAATGTCATAAAAAATAATTAAAAATCAAGGAAGATGATTATGTTTTATGATCGTCATTTTTTCACTCCCATTGCAACGCACAGAAACATTTTCTAGTCTACTATATAATTTATATAATTTGTCTAGAGGTGGTTTTCGCATCCGGCTGTTTTCGTCCGTCGTCAAAGGCGTCTTCGCACCGCGTCCTCCCCATCGTTTCGTTCAACACTCCGACTCCAAGTCCATGTTCTGACTTACTCCGACTACAAGTCCAAGCCTAGACTGTCTAGATTCGCTGAGCCCCGACTCCCAGACCTGCGCCCCCGCCGAGCCCTCCTTTGTTTGGCCCCCCTTCCCGCCGTTGCAGGCCAGCTGGCGTCTGCCGCTGTGGCAGCGCCCCCCTGCTTGGTGGTTGTTGTAGTCATCGTCTCCTCGATGGTGGTGCAGGGCGCGCTGATCGCTGCCTAGGGCAGTGCCGATCTAGCAGAGGGACCTCGCGCGTGTGGGCTCCGGCCATGTCCGTCCATGGTGGGCGCTGGCTGGACGGAGACGATGAGGTGTTGTGGCGGGGCATGGCCGTCGTGCGCTTGGTCCCGTGTGGGTAGTTGGGTGCCTCACGCGCGGGCCACCCTCTTTCTCTCCCTTTGTAGTCAATGTCGATGCCTCGATCCCGCCATGGGAGCTCAAAGTGGTGCCGATTCGGCATGGCAGGTCGGATGTGAGCGAGGGAGAAGGGTGCCCGAGAGGGCCACACACTTTGAGGAGGATCCCGTGAAGAGCTGCGTCTGTCGTCGAGGTAGGAGGCGGCACGGACGGGAGAGCTCGTGCTCCAGGACAGGCGGCCACGAGCTTGCGACCCAAGCCCCTCATGGCAGACCGCCGTATGCGTGCGGCGCTAGTGCACGGCGAAGGAAACAAGCTGGGATCTGCGACCTTTGGTGGCGACGGCCGTTGCCACGCGGAGCAGAGGCGAAGGCAGAGCCCGCGAGGAGGGTAAACGGGCGAAGAGCGTCGATGCATAGTTGCTGATGGAAGGACGCGGGCGGGACAAATAGAGACGGTGACCATCGGTCGACGACGAGGTACAGGTCGGCGTTGCGGAGCTCGATGGCGGTGGAGCACGCTTGGGCTCGAGCGAACGGCGGCAAGGCGAGCTTTCTGCTTGGGATGGGGGCTCCAGGCGGCGACGAAGAAATAGGAGGTGGGGCGATGCTGGGAGAGCTCAAAACCGGGGCTCACGTGAGGAGAGGCGGTGGCCGGAGGTCAAGGGGTGCTGGCGGAGATCGAGCAGAGGGAGCAACTCCTGGCGGTGTGGCTGGATGCGAAGGAGGAAGGAGACTCGGGGCAGCTGAGGATGAGACGGGTAGGTGCCGGGATTGATGGAGGCGTGCGTGGTGTGTGTCGCGTGTCTGTGCGGTGGTTGTGTAAAACTGCTGCGCAGATTCTCTAACTTGCTGTAGACAAGTCAGAGGCTGCCTTGCCCTGTCCCGATGCCCTCTGTTGCAAATCCAACGGCTGCTGCCTCCCTCTCCTTTCTCAGCGTAGTGCAAACAGCCCAGGTGCAGATATTAGCCCAAATAAGGCCAAGTAAGACCCAATTGGGACTGAAATCAGTCCAGTTCGGGAGGGAAAAAAGACAAGCCTAAATATACACAACAGAGCTTATTCAGTTCAGAAACGCTCTGTTTCAGAGTGGAATTATACAAGCATTTAGCTCCAGTATGCATCCATATATTGAATAGTGTTATGCACCAAATAACCAAAATAAATTTTAACAAGAGGCACTATTACAGCAGATCGAACTGTGCATTTTAGCACATGATTCTTAGGGCTGCTGAAGCAACACCAAAATGCATCAGTTAGAAAAATAAAATAGCTTATAATGTGGCATCAGCTACTAAAATAAGAACTACAGCAAATCTTGAACTGACATGTCATCAATTCCATTAGGACCCTGCAAAGACAAAGGAAAAGTTCAAATAAGACAATACCGAAACTAGTTAAGAGAAGTTCAAATAGGCCAATATTCAAATTACCATAAGCAAATCTGTGAAACTAGTGAAGGTATTGTTGCAATCCATGTTAGCCGTTGTTGTTGGTACTTGGCTTTGTACAGCACCATCATTCTCTTGTTGCTGCATAAAGACGCCAATCATGTTAGTAACCATGTAGTAGAGGCCACTTAGGACAAGTCCTGTATAAGAATGCTAAATTGCAAAGGGTGTACAACAACATACGCTAGATTTCTTTGGCGCTTTCTTTTTGTACTTGCGTGTCTTGTCGAGCCAACTTCTATGTCTCTTTGAACTTTTTGGTTGAACCTCCTTTTTCTTTAGGCGGGCAGAAGTAAGCAAACCCCCATCTTGTTGAACATTAGGTTGGATATTATATGGATCACTCAAAATACTTGTAGATGAACTCATTTTTTCTTCTACTTGCTTGGCAACACAGTCCAATGCATTGTCCACCAGCAAGCTACATTCCACATCGTTTGCGGCTTTGTATGCAAAATCATGAAACTTGTGAGAAAGAAACTTGTAGCGCAACATAGCATCCAATTTTGGATTTTCAATGATGTTCCTTCCTTTGGTGTCTTGTATAGTTCCATATTTTGCTTCCCTTGTCCATCGCTTTAGAAGATAATGACTCGGCAATAACTTGACATTCATCAAGTCAAGAACTTTCAAAGCATGCCCACACAATACTCCAGTCCTTTTAAACTGAAAACAACTACAAGAAGCCGTTCGCTCCAAAGGATCACCAACAACTATGCGCTCTAGTTCAGAACTTAAATCACCATCAGCCCTCACAATTGCAACAGAATAGGTATTGTCTCCATCCAATGCTCTAGTACATGCAGCCATGGACCTTTCATATTCAGTTTGGAATGCTTCAAATATGATGGTTGTGTAAAGTTCGCTTGTTTGCAACAACATAGGTGTTTTCATTCTTACTTTTGGTAGTTTTTTCCTAGCTTCAAATTCTGCATCTAGTTCCTTGTCCCTTTTTCCTTGCACCGCCCTTTCAAAATGTTTTAAGAACCGAATGATGTCGAAATCTGATTTGAGATGTTTCTTCAAGTCACTATTGAAACTCTCACTTAATTGTGTGCTTCTCATTCCCAATGAGAAAACATTCCTCATGTAACATTCAGCCCACTTTTTCTTATGTTTGTAGATACTATCTAGCCATGATGCCTTCTTCGTGTCCACCTTATTCCTCATGATGTCAAATGCTTCTTCAAAGGCCGCCTTGTCCTCAATGTTATACATACAAGCGCTAAATTCCAAGAGAATGTGAGGTTCTTCATCTTGCTCCTTTTTTTTGGAATTAGAGTCATCTTCTTTGCTATTGCACAAGTGCTTGACAGCATTTTGCATGATATGATAGGTACATAATCCATGCCATGCTTCTGTGAATACCTTCTCAACAGCCTTTCCCATTGCCACATCTTGATCGGTAAATATAGTTCTTGGTTGCTTTCCATTGTGTACGGCTAGAAAAGCCTCAAATAGCCATGTGAATGAGGGACATGTTTCATCAAACATAAGTGCAGCCCCAAATATAATAGTCTCTCTAAACTGATTGAATCCGACAAAAACACCAAAAGGCCTATATTCTTTATTTGTACCAAAAGTAGTGTCAAAGGTGACAACATCTCCAAAGTGTGCATAGTCAATGCACATCTTAGCATCAGCCCAGAATATATTAGTTATTTGTTCTTCACAATCCAATTGCAAAGTATGCTGGAAAGAAGGGTTCTCGCAGACCTTGTCTTGAAAGTACTTCAACATGCTGCCCGCCTGACCATATGCCAACTCCCTTTGTCGCCTACTCTGCAAGTGATTTTTTTGATCACGGGAAGTGTAACTGAGATTCATTCTTCCTCCAACTTGGCGACTAGCCAACTCATGTGCTTGTTTTGGCCTAATTCCAGAGTCATCGGCAGCCTCAATTTTAAAAGCTTGCAATTCTGAAATCCTCCTTTGTGATAACATCAAATGGAGTGTTTGTGGCAAGTAAACTCCATGATTATGATCAAGCATTACCTCCACCACTTCATAATGTCCTGCCACTCGATCTAATGAAAGACACATATGAACATCACAACATGTTCTTGTTTCAGCTCGAGGGTTCTTCGTGATATGGTCCCTCTTGTCTTGTGCTCGACGACCCTCCTTCGCACACACATATCTACATGAAGTTACTTTTCCATCCATTTTACTTTTCCAGCTAGACCTTTTTCTAACCTCAAAACCTGCACGACCTCCATAGTTTACCCAACATAACCAAGCATCATCCAAGTTTCTAAATTTCTGACCAAGTTGAGGTGCACAAATAGGAATCACATTCTCCCTACAGCAAATACATATAAATTTATTGCTACAGATCTGGATGCAAACAAAGAAAAAATTCAAATCTTAGCCCAACTTACTTGTTCGGTTGTGCCATTGAAAATTAATTGGGAGAAAATAACTCAGTAAATACTGCACAAATCATAGACAAAGACAAGTAAAATTTCAATCTAGTGAACATCAGAATTGAAAGAGGGGGATATTTGTGTGGGTTCTTGCTGATTGGAAGCATCTCAGTGGATGAAGTGGAAGAAATCGGAAGAAATTGGAAGAAGATCTGCCCCTTCGGATTACCGCTCGATCGCTGCAGACGCTCCAATCCGCCGCCAAAATCGTGTCGCCGCACAAGTAGTCCCGCTTAAAATCTCTCACGCTTGTTGTATCCCCGCCAAACGATCGCTCTGTTTTCTCTGTTCGAACTGGGCATACTACATGGGCTGGGCTGTTTGCACTACGTTGAGAAAGGAGAGGGAGGCAGCAGCCGTTGGATTTGCAACGGAGGGCATCGGGACAGGGCAAGGCAGCCTCTGACTTGTCTACAGCAAGTTAGAGAATCTGTGCCGGTAAAACTGGGTCTAGGTGCGTCGCATGCGTGTGAGACGTGTTTGTGTGGTTCTGGAGGCTTCTATAATCGTAACATTAGAAAGTACTATTCTTTTCATCCCAAATGACACGGCTTTGTCTAGATATATATGTATCTAGACATTAAAATAAGTCTAGATACATATAAATTTAGACAAAATCACGTCACTATTTTTAGGACGGAGAGAGTACTTTTGTTTTTGGTACGCGTGGGCGTGTAGTTGCTCGATGGTGTTACTCCCTCGTATCTGATTTCGAATTTTGCTGCTCTGTTACTCAATTTATGAGTTTTACATGGTGCATATCGATAACTATGTCAATCAAAGTAGAAGAATAGACTAGGTTTGATACTAAGTTTCTATTACAAAATTTAATAAGTATAAAAAAATAGACTAGGTGCGTCGATTGTGGGACGGCATAGCATATGATAATTGGCCTGAAAATGTATAATGTTATCGTAAGATGTCTTCTTAATTATAACATGTTATATAGTTTGTTCCGTAGCAACGCACGGACACTCTGCTAGTATAATTTAAGCTAACGTGGTTTTCGTCTATCGTACGTCCCCGCCTCTTCGTCCATTTTTTTGATGAGTTTGCCCTTACCTGTTTGGAAAAATTACAAAGCCTGCCACCGCTTATGTAAAACTAGACGGGTCACGCAGTCCCGCGACCGGCCCTCCGTCCTTCCTCTCGTGAGAACGCCGCTGCGTAGAGTTGGATCGATCTTGGGCGGTGAGAGGCTCACCATCCTCTTCCAGTTTCAGGTACAAGTACTCGATCCCCTTTGCTTCTGATGCGTTCTTGTTGTGCTTGCGAATTGGGCGAGCGGCCACCGGAATCCGGGAGGCGGCTATCTATGAGCACCCATGACGGTGGCGGGTGGCGCCAGGCGTGGGATATGCAGAGCGAACGAGGTTCAAGGAGGAGAGGCCTTCTAGGACAGGCCGTCCCAGACCTCGGGAGGGGTCTATAGATGGACAAGAAGTACTGAGAATGGCAGAGGCAGGCTGCAATTTTGGAAATGTGCTATTGGAAACTGTTTCTTCCAGATCTTAGAGATGAGTAAGCTGCTGCCATGATTTTGTGACGCGGGGAGTTTATACCGAGTGACAATTATGAGATACAAACAGTTTGCTACTAATTCCCGAGGCTGCTGTGGTGGTCTTGCCTACTGATTTATAGCTGATTGATGCTTGTATATATTTTGTACAGTTGCAGCCTCGTACATATAATATATTTTGCCTTCACGGTTTTGCACCGTAAGTGTACAAGTCTGATACCAATTGGATCTAACGAGAAGCTAGGCTCTGAATTTTGGTGATGGTTCTTTTTTCATAGAAATGCATGTTTCACCACATTTGATGGTTTAAGATGCAATGCCTGAATGATACATCCACAAACACAACTCTTTGAATGGACGGCCTAATATCTTGCGGTCATTATATTTTGCACTTCAACCATCTAGCACTTTGGAAGATCGAAGGTACCAATACTGATCGAAGCTAGGTTTGTCAGTGTTGATTTGGTGTCTGAATTTCTTTATGCTCAATGTATAGCGTGATGGGCCTCTGCTGGTGATCATGCACTTTTGGTTGAGTGCATAGTTTGCTCACGGACAACTCTCTTTCTTAAGGGCATTCGGGTTCTGATTTTGATCTGAAACAAACATCTGCTGATCTCATGGCATGGATCTCGGGGATACATGCTGTTCTATTGGCATGAAGCGACATCAATTTTTCTCATCTTCTCCTTGTTCACTTTCTTAGTTCATTTACTGGATTGGGACATGCTACGGCGCCATGTTGTATCTCTGACTCTGTGTTAACCAAATATTGAAGGGATTGTCTAGGCAACAGACGCGTGCTATGCATCGAACCAAGTGAGGTATAGCAAATCCGAATATGAAAACTGTGTTTTCTTTCAATGTTTTCATGTTTTAGTTGTATATGAATTAAAAAAGGATCAATATATATTTTGTATTTACACATGAGTAATATGTGATGGCAAAATAAATTTAGAGGACCGTAACAACGCACGGGCGTTCAGCTAGTATAAGATTATCTATGTCACACAGAAATAACAAGAACCTAAGGTACATCGTCCAATACAAACACAAAAGGACACCACACTATCAACGCGTGCACCAAAGGACGCGTTGTCGTACTTGAAGCAGAGCATCCCTTCCGCCATGATTGTCTGCCATCCATGGGAATCTGCTAGATGGTCCGTTTTGATGGTCATAGAAATGGTGGTCACATGACATGATTTGGAAAAAGCGTCAGACGCGCCAGCACACGGTGCCGTTGCCGTGGAAGTGTGCGGGCTTGTCGTTGCGCGGCGTCGTGAACCAGAGCCAGCAGTCGTAGTTGTAGAAGAAGACGTCCTTGACGGACCACACCTTGTACATGACCGCGAGCGAGACGGTGACCCTCAGGTGCACCGTCCCCTCGGCCCGCTCTCTCTGCAGCTGCGCCGCTACATCGGAGTCCACGTTCACCACGCCGTGGAACGCTGGGTGTAAAGCCTGCATATGCAACGCTCTAGTTTTCATAGCTATCATAGTTTTCATAAGACGTTTTAGCACACTATAGGTACAAAGGGAGTATGCATCAAGTCAATAGAAGTGGTGCATACAGTGGTGTTCTTGGGTTCCTGGACGAAGCCGTGGAGAGGGTCGTCGGTGGGGCCGAGCCTGGTGCCGTTGTAGAACACGGATGCAGCGACGTCGATGTAGCGGATTGGGAGGCGGTGTGAGTTTTGCACACTAAGGTCGACGGTGAGGTCATACTGGATGGCGGAAGCATTGTTGGCGAGGTCAAGGACGGCTAGGACGGCGGACTCGGTGTGTGGGTGGAATCGATCGGGACGGTAGATCAGCCAATAGATGAGGAAGGTAAGGCTTATCGGCGTCCACATCTGCGCGCACCCCCACGCGAATCCAAAGCAACACGTCAAACACTTGAAACAACTCTTGTACCGCCTGTATAGCCTGAGGAAGATGTCTTTGAGAGACCCACACAGCGACCTCTCGCTCTCCTCATCCATTGAAGCACCGATCGAGGTGGTAATCTATTTGCTCCCTTACCACCTGGTCTCTCTCTAAATATGGTTTGTAGTAGTGTACCTTGTGTTGTGTAGATAACATGGATAGCTTAATTATAGGTGGAGCAGAGAAGAGGCTTTCCAACAGAATATGTGAATAGAGAGTGATGTGTGGATTACATATTCACTAGAGGCTGGTCAAGTCCATTAATTATGGAGAGTAATCACGCTGGAACGCGTTCCGAAAATGGCAGCACAGAGCGACGCGGTTGTAGCAAGGGATTTGGGGTAGAATCGAGGGACGTCAATTTTTTACATTTGTGTATTTGGCGGAATTTGGCATGTCTTAACCAAACCTTCCGCATGGGCTCGTCGTGCATTTGTATGGTCCGGAGAAGCTTACCTGTCTTATAGTTTAGCTACTTTATTTCTCTTTAATTTTATTAATAGGTTAAAAAAACTAAGAGATGGATGAAATTACACAAGAAATACTTGCCTTAAAGAAGAGGAAAATTGTGATATGGCGAAATCGGTAGGCGTTACGGACTTGGTATGGAAACATGCTAAGTGGTAACTTCTAAATTTAGAGAAACCCTGAAATTGAAAAAGGACTATCCTGAGCCAAATCCGTGCTTTGAGAAAACAAGGAGGTTCTCGAACTAGAATACAAAGAAAAAGGATGAGAAAACCAAAGTTGCCAGCCCCAACTGGAATTACGATGGCAACTTTGGGTCCGTAGCTCGGACGTTATCTCCTTATAAATTTCGTTAATTATTATTCGTTGTTGATCGATGTTAGGGAGCATCGATCGAGATGTACGTATATAGCGTATAGCAACCCCCTAGATGGAGTAGTACTCTTCAGCTAGCTCCACAAACTAAATAGCAGTCTCTATTGTTCGCCATCATGACTACAGAAGACACCGAGGGTCCGACCTTCGAAGAATTCACTGAATTGCTCTCCATCTGTCAGAACAGTTGGTCCTTGTATGCAATATGTGTATATTATGCAGATTTTATTTAGACAATGGTGTATATTATATATACAGTTGCGTATTAACTTCATTTCTGATGATTGGCCATTTTTACAGAGGAGGTCGCCTGTGGCTCAAATTTAAAGATGAAGTAGGGTTCATGGGCAAGGTGGTCTTGTTCATATGCAAGATGATCCTCAACTACCTGGAGACCGCCTTCGGCTTGTTCGTCCTCTATGCAATCTATTTTCGCCCATATGCCGTCCGCCCAAACATCGACGTCGCTACTCTGAAAGCCTTCAGCCTCGCACCTAGCAACGACACGCTCCGCTACGACCTCGCCCTCAACGTCACCTTCTGGAACGACCACCGGATCTGGGCCATCCGTTACAACCACTTCACCGCCACACTCTACTTCAACGGCACCATGCTCAGCCCGCCCGACGACACCTTCCCAAAGTTCAAGAGCAGGACGCGCCGGCACCGCACCGTGTACCCGCTCCTGCGTGGCAGCGCCAGCAATGTCAGCGCCGCCATGGCGGAGCACTTCTCCTGGCAGCAATCGCAGGGGTGGTTCGACGTCGAGGTCAGGCTCAAGGCCATCTTGAGATATATTATATGGCCCACACGGTACCGCTACTACTTCGAGTACGACTGCTGGCTCCGTTTCCCTAGCAATGCCACGGCCATGCCGGCAGTCGTCGGCGGTGTCAAGTGTAGCAAGGGAAAACGGTTTGGGATTTCCTAATTTAGTTTTCACACGACTGTCAATGCTCTGCTAGTAGTACGGTCAGCAGTTCATTGCGGTGCTATGCCTAGCAAGCTCATGAGCAACTAAGGCTAGCCTTGGCTATGTCTCCCTTTATCTTTTTATGTTAATTTTTGTGATTTGTTTTGTGTTGTCATTTGTTTTAATGCTATATGTAAGTTGTGAATCTTCTTTGCCTATTTATTATGGGAGTGTTGTTTTAAATAGGGGACCAATAACCAGGCTTTCTGGACCAATATTTGTGAGTAACACTGAAACATTTTTGTTACTACTACAAATGGATTTTTATTTTGTAAAGACGGGGCAGTGTTTTTGCATGATATAATATCAATAAGTTTATACTTCTTAGAAGGAACATTTTTCCAACAGATGGAATAATTTCTAATTTCTGGAAACATCCTGATCAATTACTTTGACTTGATGGAACATCTTTGGTAAACACTACAGATTGTGGTCCGATGGGAATAGAATCATCGGACCGATTGGCTGCCGTATATTTACATTAGATTCCACGGTGTGAGATTGCTTCGACCTCCAAGAAAAATAGTGCCCGTTAACCCCCACACGATGCCATTCCCGATTTTTGTCTACTAGTTACAACTCCCATTGCTTCTTTCCCAACACTCATCTCCGCGACCCGCTGCCACTGTCCGGGAGAGAAGTCCTCTGCAGTCCGCAGGCCCTACTCAATCCTTGCCACCGATCTTTGTCCCACTCATCACCCCACGGTACATAGTTCGCGCACTTTTGCTTCGGTGTTCCCCCTCCTTTTCAAACTTTGATAACAAAAACTCGACACTAATTCATTTCGAAGACCGTATGAACCCACACGAAGCCTGTATGGTCCTCTTAGACGTATACTCACTATACACGTATACTCGCGTGCCTGGGGACGGAAATCGGAAGGTATATAGCGGGAGCAACAAAATTTCAAAATATGACATGCAAAGACTTAGATCGCGATAACAGGAGGTGGGATCAGCCCGTGAGAACATGGAGTGTATCTAGCTCGACCGAGTACACCTATACGAAGGTATGGATATGGATTTCGACGGGTCAAAAAAAGTGACCCATACAAACTTAAGTTTGAGGGGGGAGGGAGGGGCGACACCAAAGCACACCTCTAGTTCGCGAGCGAGTCCTCGGACAGGCACTCGCATCTCGGAACCGACAGCCTCATTCTGAATGGTCATTGCCGACCAGTTCCACCGCCTCCTCAAAGACGACGACTGGTTCTTCATTGACGCCGTCTTCAGTGACGTCCTGGCTACACATGTTCCAATAGGATGTCCTTCCGCAACGTTGTAGCGGGATTGGCACCTCTCGTAGTAGACGGCGTTGGTTCCTTCATAGTAGACAACTTTGGCACCTAAAAGAAGCACCCTTCCCTGAAATCTTCCATGAGAGCGCCAATATGGTTCATCTACTACTGCGAGGAGGAATGGTAATAAGTTTGCAGGTTGTATGATGTTATCAAGCAGTATCATAGTTTTAATCGTATATCGTGTTTGCAGCAAGGTCATGGGCGTCCACACATCAAGCATTGAGGTCCACAAGGTTACCGACTTCAGCACACTAGAGGCATCCGCGGGTTGAGAAGGAGGATCCAAGTTTTCGCATACAGTAACGACCGATCCCGTAAGACAAGGCCACTATGATTTTGTCTGCATTACTTGTTATTGGCGGGGGATTGGCATCAATATGGTCTTTAAACCAGTAAGTGAAAGAGGAGTTGTGCGCTCTAAATACCTCTTCTTCCATCATTGGCCTGTCAGCACTGTTCTCGATCATGGTCATGTGCTGATCCACCCAAGGCCTGACATCGTCCATGTGCTATAGCGCTACTAAGTGGGACGTTTTAAAGTCGGCTCTCCTACTAGATTGATCCACGTCCATTTCCCCATTGCCGGTGTTGTGGCCTACTCCCTCGAACCTGCCAAGGTGCTTGTTTGCGGGCAAACCAACTGGACATGGGTTATCCTCGTTTAGATAATTCTTGAAGAAAGAGACTCACTCCTTGGTGAGAAAGCCCTGGACGATGCTTCCATACGGATGTTCCTTGTTACGGATGTATCCTTTGATGATCCCGTTCATTCTTTCTAATTCCATCATGTTGTGAAGGAATGGAGGCCCGAGATCCTCGATATCGTCCACCATATGCAGCAGCAGGTGGACCATGATGTCAAAGAACACGGGCGGGAAGTACATCTCCATCTCGCATATGATGGTGACGATATCTTCCTGTAGCCTCTCGAGTTTCTTGACGGTTATCGACTTCCGAGTGATGACGTTGAAGAAGTTATAGAGGCCAGTCGGCATTACACGGACGTGCAGCTCCATTATCTCTCAGATTGCAACCGGAAATATCTGTGTCATCATGACAGTCATGAGACTTCTTCCCGCTGAAGATTCTTTTTGTCAGGTCCAGCCATCGGCGTATCAGCCCTGCATATCCTAAGGGAAATCTGACTCCTAGGAGGCAATTGAAGATTTGTTCGAGCTCATCAGGATTTAGAGCGAAGAAGGAGGGGCGCGGAGTTTCGCTCTACTTGGTCCTTTTGCCCTTAGGATCTTTTGTGTCCTCCTCAACCGGCTGCTTCCCTACCCTTTTGCGCTTGTGATTGTCCGTCTCCTCAACCCTAGACGAAGGCGGAGGGTGAAGATCTTCTCTGATATTCACGGCCATCAGGTCATGTCTTGCTTTCGGTCCGTCTTTGGTCCTATCCGTCATGTTGAAGACAGTGTCAAGCAAGCTCTCGCACACGTTATTCATTATATGCATGACATCAAGGCTATGAGGCGTACCGAGGATCTTCCAGTACGACAAGTCCCAAAACACGGACCTCCTTTTCCATACCCCCATGAGCGCCACAGGTTCCTTTTTCTTCTTCTTGTCTCCTCTCTTCCGCCTCTGCTTCTTTATCTTACCCGACGGAGGGCACTGTTTCCAATTTTTCAACAAAGTATCGATCTTCTCGCCGCTACGCTTAGGTGGAGGTCCTTCGAGCTCATCCTCACCGTTGAATAGATCTCCACGTTTCCTCCACGGGTCATTCTCGGGTAACAACATTCGAGTCCTCGTGTAGACGGTTTTCAAAGACCTGGGATCCTTACCCAGCTATAGATACGACGTCTTTTCCATGCAACACACACAAATCCTTGTGTCTGCGGCACACCTAGCACGCAATATATCTGTAGCCGAGATAGTCCCGCACTATCATGATCACTGTGACTTTCAGACGGAACGGTTCTTCAAGGTAGGCATCCCATGTTTCTACCCCTTCCTCCCACAAGATGGCTAGCTCCTCCTTCAATAGCTCGAGGTACAGGTTGAGATCGCTCCCTGGCTGTCTCGACGCTTGGATTAGCATACTCATGTGTATGTTCTTCTTCAGACACAACCATGGGGGCAGGTTTTACATCCACACAAACAAGGGCCAGGTGTTGTGCTTGCTTCTCTGGTTGCCAAACAGGTTCATCCCATTGGTTTTCACACCAAGCCTGATGTTTCTTAGGTCTTTCCTAAATTCTTTGTACTCATTGTCTAATGCTTTCATTGGCTTGCATCCGAAGGGTGTGTCAGCACTGGGTTTTCAACGTGTATAGGATCCTTGATCACCGCTTCCTTCCTTTCCGCGTGCTAGCGCATGAGTTTTTCTTCCTTTTGGTCTACGAAGTACCGCTGAAGGCAAGGCCTGAGCGGGAGGTACCACACAACTTTTCGAGGAGATTTTCTCGTCTCTCTCTTGTATCAAGGTTCGCCACATGATACGTTGCAAACATATCTATAATTTTTTATGCTTCATGCTTGTTTTGCACCAACTATCTTATGTTTTGTCTACACTTTGTGGCATTTTTATGCATATTTTGGAACTAACCTATTAACAAGATGCCATAGTGTCAGTTCCTGGTTTCTGCTGTTTTTGGTTTCAGAAAAACTAGTAAAGAAATATTCTTGGAATTGGACAAAACAAAAGCCAAAGTTCCTATTTTTTCAGACACGACACGGAGTCCGAAGGAGAGGCGAAGAGGCGCCACGAGGCAGCCACACTAGGGGGCCGCGCTAGTCCACCCCTGGCCGCGCTTGGCCTTGGTGTGGGCCTCTCGAGCATCCACCGACCTTGCCCCTTCGCCTATATAAACCCCCCGAGGCAAAAACTCTAGGTACCCAATCAGATTTCCACGAAAAAGTCCCTAGCCGCCGCCACCACCATCGTCCCTAGATCGGGAGGGATCTGAAGCTCTTCCCGGGTGGCTGCGACGGCCGTGAGTTGGTGCTCACGGTCCTCAACCTCCTTCTGCTGGCATTAGAGGGCCTCTGCAGCATCCGTTGCCTTCTTCTCCTCCTAGCCGAGGGTCTTTTCGAGAGCGTTCAGCCTACGGAGAGCAGCATTGTTCTCATCTACAGCATTGAGAAACAATGGATGAATATAAAAACAAACTTGATGCACTCGGAAAATAGGCAAGAAGACTCATACGCACCTCAGAGCTGTTTGATTTCACCCTCTAGCGACAGATGCTGCTGGATGAGGAGGTTGGCACCGCGGACAAAAGGCTACAAAAAGGCCAGCAGGTCTGATGAGTAAAAGACTCAGGGGCTATTCCTATCAGGAGCGCTGACCGCGCACCTGAGATATTATAAATACAAAAGCACCTCGATAATATCTTCGAGTCCTACGTCGAGTCTACGACTCCACTACGGACTCAGGGGCTACTCCCATAGGGAGCGCTGATCACGTATTCGAAAAATGTGTCCTTCGGACTAATAATGCAAACCTATGAGAACGACTGAACTAAAATCTTTGCTCGAGTCTACGACTCGAACAGACACTCGGGGGCTACTACCATATGGAGCGTTGGTCGCGCACCATATGAATTATTTGACTGAGATCCTTCGGATCAAATACGACAAAAATATTTTGGCAACTTTGCCCAAACTAACGCTAAGTGAGAAGCAGTATCCTTGGCCACCCGAAACACCTCCGCGGTGATAAAATTTCGGATGTTGTGTCTACGATGCAAAGATAAGCCCTATAGATATTATCTGATGACCTGGTAATGCACCCGACTGCGCTCTGCCAGTAAATTCCTGTGTCAGCATGCACGATGAAAATCCCGACGAACGCGTTAGGTACATCATTTGAAAAACATTGGGGTTTGACTCCTATAAGACCTCAACGACCTGAGTTGAATCACACCGGCATTCGTTCTGGGTTCAAGTCCACGGACTCGAATCTAATGAAGATCGTGTTGTTTTGTCCTATGACAGTTAACTGGCCCTGATCTTTCGGATGAGTCAGGCACACGCATCAACAATCCCTATAAACTAAACTTTTCTTCCTAAAAAACAGGTTCAAATACCAAGCACCCGAAATATTGTAGAGTCTCTAGTCGAATCTTCGAGTCGACTGAATACCCGGGGGCTACTAACATGGATATACCATACGAGTGCATAACATTGTATACCCGGTCCAGCCCAAGAAAGGCCCACGCAAGGATTTGCAGCCCAAGAAGATTTCGGGTGGCCCAAGCCCATGGCAAATTCGACTCCTTGGAGGACAAGTCTAAATTAGATAGAATTTCAAAGGGTATCAACCCTAATTTGTAACCGACTCAACTTATCCCAGGACCTGGCCTATCTATATAAAGGGCCAGGAGGGTACGACGAGAAGAATCTCAACACCTCATACACACACCTCCACGCCAGATTGCATCTGAGCATCCCTGTAACCTTTGGTTCCGCCGTAGTTAAGAACAGACAAGCAGTAGTAGGGTTTTCCCTCTTGGGGACTGAACCTGGGTAAACCTCATGTCCCCGTGTTGCTTGCCTGTTAACCGTTCAATGACTTCCAGCATCCCCACACTAGTGGGAACGAGGCCTTTGGTTGAGCCTGGAAATGGGCTTTAACATCGGTTCTTCTACGAACCGGTGTGTTAAAGAAGCCGTGGGTCTGCAGCAAAGAAAAGGAGCCCCTTTAACATCGGTTCGTGGCACGAACCGGTGTTAAAGGCCCCGCACCAGTGCAACATTCCTTTAACACCGTTCGTGGCTTGAACCGTGTTAAAGAGGGCTATATACACCGCATGACCCACACCCCACTCTTCCATTTTTTCACTATCTCATTTTGGAGCCTAGCAAGAGGGTGTGAAGTGTGCTAGTTTGTGTTTTTTTGTATGCACAAGAGGTGTTCGGTGAAATTCCCGAGAGCTCAAAATAAGTTTTCTCGTTGCTCTTTCCTTCTCGGTCGAGGTCGGCAACTATCCTTTCATGTGTCATTGATGTACTATATATATATAAATGGTCATCTCCCTATTTATTTTTGATATATACTATATATTAATGCAGATGAACCAGCAATGGATGTACGGTGACCGCCGCACTTCCGAGTACATTACGGGCCTCCAAAATTTCAACGTTGTGGCTAATGCAAATCGTGGTCACAATGGTTTTATGTGTTGTCCGTGTGTTCACTGTCAGAACAAGAAAGACTACTCAAATACCAGAACCATTCACGCCCACCTGCTTCGATCCGGTTTCATGCCCAGCTATAATTGTTGGACCAAGCACGGAGAAAAAGGGGTTGTGATGGAAGACAACGAAGAAGAAGAGGATGATGACAACTATCATAATATGTATCCTGAATATGATGATATTGCAACGTGGGTAGATAATGAAGATCAAGAGGCAGCAGATGGGCCCGCTGATGACGATCTTGGTCGGGCCATTACTGATGCAAAGGAAGAATGTGAAACTGAAAAGGAGAAGGAGAAGCTGGGGCAGATGTTAAAGGATCACAAAACATTATTGTACCCAACTTGCGAAGATGGCCACAAAAAGTTAGGTACCACACTGGATTTGCTGCAATGGAAGGCAGAGAACGGTGTATTGACGGTAACATTTTCAAAGTTGTTGGTAAAAATGAAGAATCTTCTTCTAAGAAATAATGAGTTGCCTGACAAGACATACCAAACAAAGAAGGTTATACGCCCTCTAGGATTAGACGTGCGTAAGATACATGCTGCATTAATGTCTACATCCTCTACCGCGGTGAGAAGTACGAGAATTTGGATGCATGCCGGTATGCACCTTTGCAGATAAGATCAGACGAGACGATCCTGGCGATGTTGAGGGCGAGGCCCCTAGGAAGAAGGTTCCTGCCAAGGTTATGTGGTATGCTCCTATAATACCACGGTTAAAACGTCTCTTTAAAAATAAAGAGCATGCCAAGTTGTTGCAATGGCACATGGAAGACCGTAAGAAAGACGCGATGTTGAGACACCCCGCTGATGGGTCAGAGTGGAGAAAAGTCGAGCGAGAGTACCCAGACTTCGCACATGACGCAAGGAACTTAAGGTTTGGTCTAAGTACAGATGACATGAATCCTTTTGGTGAGCAGAGCTGTAGTCACAGCACCTGGCCTGTGACTCTATGTATCTATAACCTTCCTCCTTGGTTGTGTATGAAGAGGAAGTTCATTATGATGCCAGTGCTCATCCAAGGCCGAGGCAACCTGGCAACGACATTGATGTGTACCTAAGGCCATTAGTTGAAGAACTTTTACAGCTGTGGGCCAAACCAGGTGTACGTATGTGGGATGAGCACAAAGGGGAGCCATTTGGCATATGAGTATTGCTTTTTGTAACCATCAATGATTGGCCTGCTCTTAGTAACATTTTAGGACAGACAAACAAGGGATACAATGCATGCACACACTGTTTAGATGAGAGTGGAAGTGTATATTTTGGATAAATGTAAGAAGGTTGTGTACCTAGGGTATCATCGATTTCTTCCGAACCTGCATCCAGTAAGAAAGAAAGGCAAGCATTTCAAACGTCTGGCAGAATCCCGGAGGAAGCGACATGAGGGGAGACTGCGTGGAAAAGGCACCCTAGGATGTAAAGCAATGATATGTAGGGACGGACATTCTCTCAATCAAACACACTACACGGTTTTACAAAGATCTATCCTGGTTGCCCCGTATATCAATGAACACAAAATTTTAATACGCCTCAAACACCCGGGGCAGTCTGATGAATGGATTATAAGTGAACACATGGTGAGTTTTGGCGGCTGGCTGCAAAGACTTCTCACGAATAACACCACTGTTGGGGATCAGCTGTACTTGTTGGCCAGGACACCATCTTCGACTGTATGTACTTTCCAAGGGTACGAGATAAATGGGAATACATTTTACACGATATGCCAAGATAAAAAGAGCACCAACCAAAATAGTGGTGTCCGCTTCGATGCAGCAGAATACAATGGGCAAAAGACCACGTATTATGGATTCATAGAGGAGATATGGACAATTTTTATCGCACCAAAAAGGTATTTTCCATTTTCCGAGCATAAAAACGAACGGTTTTGTGAAGCAACCACCAAATGGCTAATTCAAAAAACCACAACACATTTTACAAAAATACTAGACCACCTTATATGGACAATGTACCAACAGGGGGATCTGAAATCTTTCGGTCCACCTCTGGTAAAAAAGACAAATTCCTGCCGAATCGGCAGGAAGTGGGTCAGATATGAACTACAGGTACATGATACGATGCTCATGATTTTTTACAAAAATCATTTTTAGGTTCACAATATGCTATTTTATCAAAAATCCCCGGTAGTTAATTAGTTAATTAGTAGTTTAGTGTTAGTATTAGTTTAGGGTTATTAGGGTTTATTTAGTTTAGGGTTATTAGTTTAGGGTTATTTATTTAGTTTAGGGTTATTTAGTGTATTTTATAGTTAGTATTAGTTTAGGGTCGTCACCTCGCTGCTCTGCAAGCGCCGCCGCTGGCCGTTGTCATTAACGTCGCCTGACCCTAAGTAGGGCGTGATCACGCCGAGGCGAACCACCTGCTTACCTAGGTCGCTCTCTAGCGCCGCCAGCCGCCGCTGTCTGGAGCATCCTCCGGTGAGCCACGGTCCCACACATCAGCCACTATGGCTAGCCCCTCTCATATGCATCCGAGATTTCTCCGACTTAGGGTTTGGACCCCTCGGAACTCGTTTAAAATGATCAAGCATTTGTGTATTTATTTGTGTATTTTTGTATGAATAATATGTATATTTGTGTATGAATCCAAGTCCACTTGAATGTTTACTCTCTTACTCTAGATAATATTATGTCGTCGACCCTGACCTCCTCTGTCCTCGCCAAGCCCATGTCGTGCTGGTTCGAACGCACACCCCCACGCATCCCGGCCTCGCTCTCGCCCTAGCGCCGCCACCTCTCGTTGTCAATATAGCATTATAATAACCATGCTATGTTAATCAACTTTCATGACAAGTTAATTAGAAGAAGTAAATGTACCCTCTCATATGAATCGGGGGTTTCTCCGAATTAGGGTTTGGAATGACCAAGCATGTATTAGGGTTACATTTTAATACTTTTAACCTGTCATATCATCATATTTGCTTGAGCATTTCAATAGATGTATTACTGATATTTGTGTGATCATATTATTGTTTTAGAAACTATGGATCCACTTAGTAGAAACCTTGAAGATGAAGAAATAATGGAGAACATGATCCACGAGGACACCTCACAATATCTGAACTTGGAGGGACATGATGACAGCTCAAGTAGTCATGGAGAAGATGACGACTCCGGTGAACGCACTTTAGGGTGTGTTTGGTAGGTCGGTCCAACCGAAATATTCTCATCTCAGCCGAGATTTTTAGTGATTTGGCTGTTTGGTAGGTCGGTTTTCTTATCTGGGCAGTGCCCACCTCGCACAGAAAATGGCTCTCAGCCCACTTAGATAGAAGCTCAAATCGAGCTTGCTACTCGGCAGGCTGGACTACCGAAATTCCATCCTCAGCGTGCAGCGCAGGCTCGAGACCACAGGGGTCACAGCCCCGCATCCCATTTCCCCCCTCACACCGCTCTCTTCCACATCTCCAAACGACGAGCCCCGCCTCCCAACGATGCAGGCCGCCGCCTCGGCCAACCATGGCGTCGCCGCCTCCTCGGCCAACCACGGCGCCGCCTCGGCCAACCACGGCGCCGCCTCGGCCAACCTCCTCGATGCAGGCCGAGCGTCTCCTCCTCGACGAGTGTCTCCTAACGAGTAGCACCGCTTCGCCAGCCCACGGCGCCTCCCCGACGCAGCGGTGATTGCCGCCTTCACGGCAAGCCATGGCAGCCCCCTACACCCGATGCAGGCCGCCGCCGTCGCCCTTCATGGCGAGCCACAGCCTTTACCGATGCGGTAGCCGTTGCCCTTCACGGCCAGCCACAGCAGCCCCTACCCCCGATGCAGGCCGCTGCCACCTCCTCGATGCAGGCCGCCGCCGTCGCCCTTCACGGCCAGCCACGGCTGATACCTCCACCAGGACGCGCCGCCCCCATGACCCGCTGCCATGGTCGGAGCACCTCTAAGGACCCGATTGCTTTTTCTTTTTTTGTCTAGGGACCTTTTCTGTAAAATGTTCGACTCAACAGCATCTCTACTCATGCATCCCACCAAACAACATCTGAGATGAGCATCTCTGAGCTAATACAGGCTGCCAAACAAGGCACAAAATCTCAGCGCAACATATCTAAGATGGGCATGTCTGAGGTGGGAAACACATGTTGGAGTGACCCGACCTACCAAACACACCCTTAGTGATTACAAAGTCTGTCGAGGTATATGCATGGATTAAGCCTCTGCTGACTTGCACCGATTGATTTGTATATATGTAAATGTATTAATTAACGCTTCTTTCTTCTTTTAGCCCTCTGGATCGACCAGCCAGCAACAATCTTCTTCTACGAAAAAGAGCAAGCGAGGCACGAGCCATCGGTTGAAAGATCGTGCAAAGTTCACGATCGGCGAAGCGTGTTGATGGCAGGCCGATGGAGCCCAAGAAGGCCGCAGACAAATTTGTACGTCAGGCTGGAGTTCTTGTTAGGGAACAAATCCCAATCATAATTGAATATTGGAATAAGCCAAAGAAGGGCGACAGTACCTTTGTCGATGAAAGATCCAAAGAAACGCTTTGAAATTCGCTGTTGGTAAATTTCACCCTTCTGCCAGAGGAGGATAAAAACAAACCGGTTATAAAGGAAAAGGTCAAAGAGTGGACTCTAAAGAAGATGGCTGATGCTTTCCGCAACTGGAAGACAAAATTGAACAAATTTGTCAAAACTCGCGAGACTCCAGATTTCGAAGACGCATATTATGCGAATATAAGACCTCACTGGCCCGAATTTGTGGCATATAAGGAAGGTGCTATAGCTAAAAAGAGGTCAGAAACCAATACGCTAAATGCCCAGAAGAAGAAATATCACCAGAGGACGGGGGTCAGGTGGCTACATATCTCACATGCCTAAGTGGGAGGAAGCTGAGAAGGCCCTGCGCGCTAGACGGATCACACCCCAGACAGATGGGTGGGACCTACGTGCAAAGACTTGGTTCTACGGAATCGGGGCAAGGTTGGACCCAGAAACAGGATTGTGTATCTTCCCAACCCTCCTTGCCAAACCCGTCACTGAACTCATCACGACATACGAGGAAACAGCCGCCAGGACCTTCCATCCCGACAGAGAGAATGACCAGCTCACACGCGCCATCGGTAAAAAAGAACACCCTGGACATGCACGAGGCACAGGGGGTATGACGTGGAAGGATGGGTTTGCCGATTGGGGCGACTCTTACAGATGGCGGCGAAAAAGAAAAGAGCGTCTGAGCGGATGACACAGATAGAACATGCACTTGTGGCGCGGCGCAAGTGAATGCACACAGAGCCATGAAGCTACCGCCCATCTCAGCGGCACGAAGAGCTCGCATTGGAAGCTGCCCGGACTGCGTGGAAGCAGCGTGGCTTCCACGGAGAACGTGCAGCCCACGCTTGAAATGGCGGGTCCTCGATACCCGTGGATGAGATCACGGAGAGCAAACACGCTGAGCTGGTGGAACTTATCATTACCGACCGATTCCAGATGGCTATGCTATTGTCGGGGTGGATGAGGTTGTGAAGGAATATGAGGAAGCACAGCTTGACCATGCTACAGGTGAAGGGGAAACTCAACTCAAATTTGCAGTGAAAACAACCATTCTTTGGAAGAAGGAACACATCGTGCTTCCAAATTGGAGGCCACTGCACCCCTCCCGTCTCCGTTGCGTCGAGCCGCTTTAGCCATCTCTGCTGGCAGCCCATCTCTGGCGCTTCACCATCTCTGCGACAGCCATCTCCAGCGCGCCAGCCATCTCCTGCCCGTCAGCCATCTCCGGCGCTTCAGCCATCTCCTCAGCGTAAGCGGAAGAGCACTGCCACGAAGAGCATCACTAGCACTGCCACAAAGAAATCCGCAGGAAACCGTACGCCAAAGAGTTCAAAAAACTACGTCCTGCAGCCTTCCGCCAAGCCATTGCCGGTTTTACCATGGAATCGTAGCGACGAGGAGACCAATAGGATCTCGGAAGAAGAGGTCAAGAAATTCTTTGCACCTAGACAGGCCGAGCCAAAGGAGAAAATAGATCCGACGATGGTGGAGAAGTTTTACAAAAATCTTTTGAAACCTAAAACCCCACTTGTGCCGGACTACGAGCGCCAGATTTTGAAGGGGGATGCAAGGCGCCGTAGGGAGACTGAAAGTAGCAGTCGTGCGGCACCCCAGAAAACAGTTCCCATGCTCGGAGAGCAGGAAAACCAATCATGCGCCCCGCTCCAAGTGTTCGACACACAGGACGCTCCTCCCGTAAATGATTACGAGGCAGAGCTACAAAGAAAGGCCAATGAGATGGGGATGACTTACATTGCATACTTGAACATCATGGGAGACAACTTGCCCAAAGGCGATGCCAACCCCATACAGCCATGGAAGTATGGGAAAAATCTCGTCAAGAAAGAGGAGCTCAAGAATCTACCAACAAAGATGTGAAGATTGCACAAGTGGTACCTTGATTTCTGCAAGACGAGAAAGGAAGAATGGATCACGGCGCATATAAGAGATCAGATTTTCTTGTGCGGAGACGACGCGATCACCTTCAACATTCAAGACTTGCATTTTCTATTCAATCAGAAGGAACTCGACAAAGCTGCCATCAACTTTTATTGTGTGTAAGTACTATTTCTTTAATTTCTATCTCATCTCATTCAATTCATTAATTGCATGTATATATATATATATGCTCACCATATATTTATATATATACTATTATGCCGGAAAAAGGTTATGGAATGCATGAAAGGAGGCCCTTTTGACATTGGGTTCGTTGACCCAAATAGAGTTCATGAACAAGTGGTAAGAGACAAACCCGGGCAACAGAAGATTTATTGCTAAGGTCTTTACTGAGACAACAAACCAAAAGGGAAATACTATTGCCTTACAACTTCTCGTGAGTACTGTTACCCTCTCTTGTACACATTCTGTTTCGGCTTACTCAATGTTAAGTTTAACTGATGATGAGTTATGCGTGCGTAGGTTTCACTTTATTCTGCTAGTCATTCAACCTGACTCAGGAAAAGTCGTTGTCATGGACTCGTTACAAAAAGAAAAAGAGCTATGGGCAGACTTTAGAGAGATGCTCCAGAGGTAATTTCAATCATATTATCGCACTAGATCGGCAACTTTAATCATATTATCGCACTAGATCGGCAACTTTCGTGACAACAAGTAATTAATTACTCCTTTATCCATTTTCTTTGCCGGACAAGGTTTGGAAAAGGTTCACGGGCAGAGCCGTGGGTGAATGGTCAGAAGAACTAAAATTTGTAGACCAAAATGTAAGTAATACTAGCTAGCTAGGTCTGCGTATATCTTTGATTGTGCTTCCAATTCCATTATATCATGCTTTATTGATTATTATTTTGATTGAACTCTCTATTCTCGTAAAGTGCGCGCATCAGGGACACGGCAATAACTTATGTGGGTACTATGTTTACGAGTTTATTCGCAACACGATATGTGCGACGGGCCAAGCCGCACTAGAACAACTTAGAGTAAGTAAACAAAGTACACAACATTATTTTATTACCATCAATTGTGTTGAGTTTTATTCTTATATATATATTGACCCCATTCTTCATATATATTCAGATCGAACGGATGCGGGACCAACTCCTACCATTTGACCGCATACGAGCCATTCAAGAGGAATTGGTGGGGTTCATACTTGATGAGGTCGTCACGCCTGGCGGAGAACTCTTTAGATATCCACCAAAATGAACATGGACGGAGATGTTATATTGTATATATGCATGCTTGAACGGAGAATACCACAATGACGATGTTTGTGTATAATAATAGTTGTTTAATTATGCATGTACTCGTATATACCGAAGATGTATGTGTATACCTCTCCCGATCGATTCTCCCTCCCTCCCGTCCCCTTGGCACCACGCCTATACAATAGCATGTATATTTTAGAACTCTGCATGGCAGATATTTATGTCGTTTTCTGTCATGCAGAGAACCTTACTAACCGGTGTTAAAGGGAAATTTGGCCGAAGCGCGTACGTCGCCACCCTTTAACAGCGGTTTGTATAAGAACCGTTGTTAAAGGAGGGGGGGCTCTAACACCGAACCCCCAACAACGGTTCTAGAACCGCTGTTAGAGGCCTCTACGAACCGGTGTTAGATGCCTCGTTTCCACTAGTGCCATTTTCTCCAAAACCCAAGTCCATAACAATAGACATTGACAAGCCCAATCCTCGTCACTCCCATCTGCAGGCTCTCCACGTCCGTTCCTGCACCTTGCCGAAGTCGAGGGCCGCGCCTGGCCATCTCCGGCTGCCTCCAAGGCCGCCGACGCGTGAGAGCTCCGGCATGAATCGACCGCAGTCGTGCAGGCCCCGTTGGGGAAGACCTCGCCGGAGTCGCGCTACCGATCTTGGGTTGTTGTCCACCTGGGTGCCGCTGCTATAAGGGGATGCCTGGATATGCTACCGATGGCGGGTGGCTTTTGCTACCATCGGTGTACTATGTTGCTAGCAACGACGGTGTGCTTTGCTACCACTGATGTACGTCGTTGCTACCGACTACGGGAAGTTTTTTGCTACCACGGGTGTACGTCGTTGCTATCGACGGTAGACGGCTTTGCTACCTTAGGTCTACGACGTTGCTATCGATGTGCTTTGCGTATTTTTTGGCTATGAATTCCGACGAGAGTTCTAATGATGTCTACGGCGAAGTTTGTTTTTGCTACACTTTTTTGGCTATGAATTCCAGCTCAAGAGTTCTAGTGATGTCTCCGGCTAGAATTCCGACGAGAGTTCTAGTGAATTTCTATATATTTCTCGCTATTTTTTTTTTAGTGTAGTACTCCCTCTGTCCAGGAAAGGATGTCGGAGTGATCATTTTGCAAAAACACCCTCGCTAAATTCCTGACACAACCCGCACTCCACGCTCGTCTTCCTCGCTCCGCTCCGCTCCCCTCCCCTCGCTCGCGATGGTCCTCTTCCTCGCTCCCTTCGCTCGCCTCGCCGCCCCAGGCCACTGCTCCCCTTCCCCGCCCCACGCCACTGCTCTCCCCCTGCCCCACGCAGCCGCTTCCCCCCACGCTGTGGTACCGTCGCCTTGTTCCTCGTCACATAGCTCCCCCGTGCTACTGCTGACTGCGAAGACGTCGCCGCCTCAAGCTTGGATTTTTATGTCAATAAACCGTCTTGCTTCCCCCCTGTTGATTTCGATCCCTGCAATTTCGATCTCGTCGATTTCGATCCATGTTGATTTCGATCTCGTCGATTTCATTCCCAGACACCGACGGCTCGCCGAGAAGAGGATCCTGTTGATTTCGATCCCGATGCGAGCAACAGCTCAACTCAGGTTGCTTGCCTCAGTGAGGGTGAGGTAGCGGGAGGAGTTCCATGGCACCTGCCGCTGCTGCCGCTGTTCTCCTCCACGTACAGCTGCTGCATCTCCTCTGCTCAGCCTGGTGAGTCGCCCTTCCTTGTATGACTGAACTAGATATGTAGCTCCAAGAAGCTTATTCAAATCAACATGTTTCTCCTTGTATGTCTGAACTAGATAATCTACATTGGCTGTATGTTAAGAAGAATTTCATGCCTTTTTCATGTAATGAGAAGAAGGTCTCATTTTTTTCTCAAACCATGTATATTTGGCAGAAAGTAAGAATTGCTTATTTCATTGTTAGTTGGATATGGTCTCATCTAATGCACAATAATCACAAAAAAAGTACTAATACTAGTACTCCTTTCTGTAGTTAATTATTTGGCATCCTTTAATTACTCAGTCTGGCATGATGTTGCCATTTTGCCACATTGACTCAATTTTAGTTGTTGCTGGTGATTTTCAAATCTAAGATTTTTTCGGTTGGCAATGCGAAAGAGCATATCCAAGTTGAATAGTAGTATGAGCTTGCTGGTTTGTAAATGAATACTTGCTGATGTTCTTTACTCTGCAGATAGTTATCATGTCAGATGTACACTCAGGCACTCGACAAAAAATAAACATTATCATCTCCAAAAATAATTCTATGCTTAAGTACCACAACATATTTAACTAGCCAATTTGTTCTTGACAGTTTTATTTTAGTACTGTAGGTTGATGAAGATATTTTCAGCCAACTTAGGGTTTTAACTAGCTGACACTATGATATGACAGGAACAAATTCATCTTCTAAGTATCTTGAAATACAAGAACAAATTCATAGGAGTAAGTACAGGAACAAATTCACAGGAGTAAGTACAGGAACAAATTCATCTTCCAAGTATCTTGAAATACACACTATGATATGACAGGAACAAATTCACAGGAGTAAGTATATGAACAAGTACAGGAACAAATTCATCTTCTAAGTATCTTGAAATACACACTATGATATGACACTCTTGGAGATTTCATAATTTTACTGTTGGTTATTACACACATTTGGCACCTGGCACATGATAGAACTCTAGAGGAGTTTGAGTTTTTTGTCTAGACGGGATATTGACATTTTAGACACGTATAGGATAGAACTTTACAGGAAAATGACTCGAAATGGCTGAAACTTAGACACCTAGAAACTGTTTAAATATACTCCTTGTTGGTGACTAGTACTGTTAGTTACATGAATATCACATGAATTTTGTTTCTCAAACCAGGTTTTGACCAGTGTTGGCAGAACTAGCTAGAGTAGGCTAAGGATTTTGTTGTTCTTCTCTGATTTATCTCTGAAGAATTTACTGGTTATGTTTCCTAGTTGTTCACTAGTTCAAATAAATTATGACACTCTTTTTAATTGGTAAGATGGATCCATTTCATACATGTTTTAACATGGCTTTATTGACACTCTGTTTAATTGGTACCAGAAACTTTGTTCAACCAGGATTCAACATGAAGCTTGCCTGATTCTGTCTTGTAATTGTCGTCAGGTACAATGGGACGAACCTTCATCCATTCTTTCTTTGTTATACAAATTCATAGAACTCTTATCACTTTATTATCCAAATAGGGAACCATAAAATATTCATATTTGAATGTCATCGAAAAATAGAACATGAACTTCAGATACACCGAAGAAAACCCTATAGGACTACATTAACTTGGGAGTACTAATCCTGACACTTTCTAGCCCTTCTTTGATCCATATCTCTCACTTATTGCCTGACATATGATAGCCCTTCTTTGATCCTTCAGATTCTTCTCCTGGCGTTCTCCAAGAACTTGTGCCATAAAAGAGAAAAGTTACTTGGTAAGTTGGCTTATTTGTCCACTACTAGTATGAATTGCTATATTATAATTTCTTCATCCGTAGTTCTTGTTTGTTTGCCCTGTTTCACGATTGACGACATACATAAGAAACCAAAACCAAAAAACCCACAAGAAACAGAGCAGCACATATGAGGAGACAAAAACCCGTACAGTACCTTATTCTGCTTCTTCTTTGATGGCAGGGGAGAAGCAGCGGCGAGCTCAGAGGGATGCGCAGGAGTGGCTGTCCACGATGGAGGCGTTGTCGGAGACAAGATCGGCGAGGGAGGCGCGGGAGTGGGGTTGTCCACGAGGGAGGCACCGCCGGAGTCGAGCTCAACGAGGGAGGCGCAGGAGTGGCTATCCACGAGGGAGGCGCCGTCAGACCCGAACTTGAGGAGGGAGGCACGTCAGGCATGAGCTCGACGAGGGAGGCACTTCGGGATTTGGGGGGCATCGAGGGAGGTGCGTCGAGGGCAACGAAGGGGACGCCACCGTCACGCCCGAGCTCGACATCCGTGATTTCGGGCGGCGGCCGCGGAGCAGGGTGGCCCCATGGTATCCCTCCGGCGGCGAGTAGGGTCTGGTGGAGCGACCCACGCGGGATCCCTCCGACAGCGATCGGAGCGGCGGCAGACTGCGTGGGGAGCGGCGAACTGCAGGGACAAGGACAAGATTTGATTTTGAATCGGCCAGTTTTAAAACAATTCGACTGTATTAGGGTGTTTTTTTGCAAAATCAAATTTAAACTATGACTTGAAGGAGTTGCGATATCTTTTATTGGACGAAGGGAGTATGTATCTTTTATCTTAGTTGGGCCCTTTTCCGTGGTTTAATTAGCTGTTCTCGCAAGGCCCAGTCAGCCCGTGGACTCCAGTGATTCCCCGCTTCTTCTCCATTTCCGTTTCATCAGAATCAAAAGAAAAGAAAAAAAAAACCCATTCCAGATCCCTCAAATCAAACCAAAAAAATCCCCATTCCAGATGAGCGGCGACGGCGGCGTTGAGATGAGCGGCCGCCGCCGCCTTTCGGCGGCGCCGATGGAGCACGAAGACGTCGTCGGTGAGATCCTCGTACGACTTTCCCCGCTACCCTCCTCGCTCCCCCGCGCCTCCTTCGTCTCCAAGCTCTGGGGACGCATCGCCACCGCCCCGGCCTTCCACCGCCGGTTCCTCGCTCACCACCGGAAGCCCCCCATCCTCGGCACCTTCGAGAAGTGCGGCCGAGAACTGGTATTCACCTCTGTTCTCGACCCTCCCGACCGCATCCCCCGAGAGCGCTTCTCCATACGACTCGGCCGCGTGATATATGAGGCGTTTAATTCATGGACTCTGCTCGGGTGCCGCCACGGCCGCGTCCTTATCACAAGCTCCTATGAACCTGTTCTCCTTGTGTTTGATCCTATCTCTGGCGGCCGGCACTACGTGTCTTTTCCGCCGGATTTCAGCCACTCTATGCGCAACGTCAGGGGAGCTGTGCTGTGCGCTGCCGGAGATGACCAGGACCACGTGCATGGAGACTGCCACTCGAGCCCCTTTAAGGTGGTCTTGGTAGGCACCAGAAGACATGAAGAGCCAGCCATGGCCTGGGTGTACTCCTCAGAGACTGAGATCTGGGGACATCCTGTCTCGACGGCAGAACCATGTGCCAGTATGGTGAGTCGTTTTCCCTGCACCCTTATCGGCAGTGCCCTTTACTGGTGGCTAAATGAGTCTCAGGATGGAATACTCGAGTTTGATTTGGATAACCATAGACTAGCTGTGGTCAAGAAGCCAACGTTTGCGGGCATTGCCAGCAACTGTATCCGGATCATCAGGGCAGAGGGTGGTGGTGTTGGCATGGCTGTATTGTCATACCCAAACTTTCAGATGTGGGATCGCAAGGTCAGCAGTGATGGTGTTTACACATGGGTGGTGCAGAAGACAGTTAACATGCACGAGATCATTGGTCTGCCGTCAGGCATCGAGACAAGGAATGAAGGTATAGTTGGGTATTCCGAGGAAGCTGATGCGGTTTTCATATCGGTGTCCAGCAATAAGGTACATCGTGCCTTCATCGTTGATCTAGAGTCGATGCAGTCCAGGAAACTTAATCTGAGCTTCTTGGAGCATTCATATCATCCGTTCGCGAATTTCTATACTCCAGGTAATTGTTATCTTTACATCACAGGAGTAGCCTAGATCCACTTATATTTCGTACATGGCTGCATGAGTGCCTTTACTGTGCTTTTAAGTGTTTGCTAACAACTTAGCTATCCTTTTCCTCTTTGCATGATAGATAAAATTAAGGGTTGTGCTGTTTTTTGTGTTATAATTGAACAGCATTTTTCCTGAAGATACCATACTATTTCGACCAATTATTCTATCATATCATTCTTGCAAAGGTTCGCACAGGTCCTATATAAAATCATTGCGGGGAACTGCCTGTTAGTCGGATTGATGAGCACCTGATGTGCGCACACAGGGAACCCGGGTTTGTTGTCGGGTGCTTGCACCATTTGAAAAACAAATATAAAATCATTATGAAAATTGGTCAATGTTTTTAAGATAAATTGTAGCCAAAGGCAGAGTCATGGTAAATCTTACACCTTAAAAGCTGAGCGTACAATGCTATAAAGATGACTCCATTGCTTCTGTTTAGACATTCCATTGTAGCCGAATAATTTTATCGATAATATAGCATAAATATACCATACCTGTGGCAGGTTTACTTGAGCCCAGGAGTAACACTAATCCATTACCTGTTGCTAAGTTGCTGGCATGTACAAATGAAATCCTGATATGTCAATAAGACCTGTCTTATTTCAGGGTTGTGCTGCTGATAATTCTTTGCATGTTATCCATGTGTAGGTGTAGCCCGTCATCTTCCTCTTCATTTTAACTTGTTGACTGAATGCTTCATTGAAATTGAAACCATAGAAATAGATTTGTGAGGCTGATTGACAGACATTACTTGTTAAGTTAGTGATACTTGTGTCTAGTTTGCTCATCTCTTTGTAGTTTCATAGTTTGTGTTTGGTCTGGATATTCAATGTTTGAAATGGTGATCACACTCGACCATTTTGTAATGAGAGTATTATTCATACATCGTCCCTTAGCTGCCATGCATTTGCCACTGGTCAATAATTGAGGTGCCACCTCTCATATGCCCCTAATTTGAGGTATAATTTGCTATTCTGCTATGCAGAAATTTGTTATGTAAATTTTATTTCCTTAGTCATCTGGCTGCTTTAAAAGACCAAATTTCCCATGTCTTCTTATCCTCTCTTTTGCTGTCAAGGTTGACTAGCAAATTGCCCACAAGACTCTGGCCATTCCTTTGCAACAATAGCTCAAAAGAAAATTAGCTAGCATGCTGTTGACAGTTCATAATGCCTTTGTCTTTGAATTTTCGCATGGATTTGAAGGTGACTTTTTAAGAAAAAACAACAATGCTGCGAGGATATCTCTACTTGCAGTATTTTAATGTTTAAGACTACTGTTAGCAGCTTCCGAAGGTTCAAATAGATAACTCCTAATTAACATGTTTGATCACACGGGAATCTGGAGACCTGAATAACACCAGTGAATGCAATGTTGTTTTAAAATAATGTGGAGTTGTTTTTTACCGTTTCATACTTCAGCGATGTTAGGTTCGATTTGAACCTGAATTCCAGCTTGTTGAGCTATTTTACGTAACATTGCTGGAGTGACCTTACTTCAAAATTTTAGTCATAAATTCTGCAAGGGTGAAGTTAATTCTCCCTGATCTTTTTGAGCTATGGCTTGTGCACTTGTCACTAATTAAATTGTTTGCTGCACAGGTACTGTTAAAGCGTGAAGTTCTGCTCCAGCCATTGAGCCACCGCAGCAGCAGGGTCTATCCCTATATCAGCATACATCTCTTGAGCCACTGATCTGACTTCAAAGGTTCAGCCATTAATTCTGTATGATCTGCGTATTTTGTATTACCTGGTTGATACAGTGCGATTTTTGACTCATATGGACACCCTGCGATTATCTTGAGAGAGAGCCTTGTCACTTTGTCAATTATCTCTGTTTTACTAGTTAACTCTGTCAGTTGGTCTATCCGTATAATACCGTATGAGTTATGACTATGTCACAGCAATCCTGATGCTGTGTTACCTGGGTTATGTTTTCTTTATAATGTGGAAATGACATGTTTATGTGCTAGTTGTTACTGGCTGCCGCTTGTAGGATATATAACATCATTCCCTGTGCAATCCATATCAAAGATGAAGTCGTCTGCTCGGTGATGGGGTTCTGGATTGAAATTCTTAAGCCATGTGGCCCATATCTTGGTACTCTGGACTTTTTCCCTCTCGAGTTGCCACCATAGTTTCGATAGTTGAGGGCCAAGGGTGCAAATTTTTTACGATTTTGAGTTTGGGTGTAAACTAAACCAAGGCAATAGTCAAGGAAACAAAAAGTTAACCTATCCCTTAATTAAAGTGGGCATGCCATGCAATTCCACCACATATAGTATAGTATGACCTGAGTGTATTAGTTTCTTTAAATGGTCCTAAACCCGGGCTGGGAGACTAGTGATTGGCAATCGTGGGTCGTTACCTCTGGTAGTTGTATCTTTCTTTCCCTCTCCTGGACACTCGTTTTCATCGAAGCTCATGTATTTTGGTCATTTAGTCGCTTCTTCTCCGCCAGTGGGGGCCTCTGTTCTCGTTTGTCCCGCTGGCAATGGCAGCATTTTCTTCTTTTTCTTCGCAACTCCTTTTCGCACAGGCTTTTCGTACATCTCCCTGGCTTGGCCATGAGGCACAGAGTTTGGTTTGTTACCTATGCTGCTTCATGCACGCATTATCCGATAGGTCATATCAGCTGTGTCCAAGTTGCGTATATTTTTGGGTTACCGTATTTGTTTTTTCTTTTCCGCACAACTCTCTCCTCATTGACGTGTGTCTGCATGGTTCGGGTTGGTGGAGAGCTGCAATGTATCCGGGTTCTCCTTCCCATGGTAAGAACCTATGAAGCAAGTGGTCAAATCCTAATCATCTTGGTGAATAATGATGCAGCCCCTCTCCTCCCAACTATGCGCTCCCCCCTTTCCTTTCCTGTCGTGGTATCTGGCATGCTGTCGAGCTTCCGTGCCAGTGTAATGGAAAGGGGCTCACAGTGTGAAGCACCAGTGTGTAACCGTCTACATGAGCCTCTTTTGCGGGGCCCGAGGCAACAACATCCGCATACATAACAATGGATGATGGTGAAGCACCATGCAAATGAATCATCCAAATATTTTCCTGTTTTGCGCAGGAAGATTTTGTTCATAAACGTTACCCATCTATAGTTTTGCTATATCGCATCATTAGACTGCAGCAGACTTGCTATTCAGTTACATCCACATTTTAGGCAAAGATCTTAATGTGGTGTCCAACAACCTTTTTATGACCGCGGTAGTATACAGGGATCCATGGCATAGTTAGTGCATCCAATACCATCCCTAGTAAAATTGTGAAATTTCAGCTGTGATGTCCTCTGCCAGAGAGGAACTGAGCCTAGCTCACTTGGTGGGAAGCGGGGATGCATGCCCCCACCACTCAGGTTCGAGTCTCCAACTCGAATTTGGGTGTCTATTTCTTCTATAAAAAAGTTACCTAGTTCCTCATAGGTAATGTCTTTTTTACCTCTGCCAGAGGTTTTTCCTATTTAATTTACGAGAGATGTTTTAGTCACATCTTTCCTACTTATAAAGATTCTTGTTGGTGGTGTCCGTTCACTATTCTTGTAGCCTTCATTGTTTCAGTCGAGAGAAGTAGGACCATACAAACCTATGAGCATAGCTTGAATCTATCGTCTCCTCTGCCTCTCCTGATAAAAGAAAGCACCAACATATATTAATTTGACTTATAACTTAAATAAACTCTGTTCATAGCGTAGCACGGGCATCTTACTAATAGTTAGAAAATCTGGAGCTCCTTATAGTTTGTCTGCTAGCGGCACGATTAAGAATTGGATATATTTTTTCTCTTCTGGAATGAGAATAGAATTCTGGACTAACTACAAAACATTATTTGTTTTTATGCTTGATGCAGGTGGTCGCATGGTTCAGTTGATCAGTAGGTTTCTTGGCACCAGCCACCAGGTATACATTTTTAGAACTGTTTCGTTTGTATGTTTTTTTTAGAGAAAACGCAAAGGACCTTTGTGTTTCATTTCATTGAACAGATAGAGTTTGGTTTACATCCTCGCTAGGAGGCAAGTTACAGAGATACAAACTGAATATTTCCTTTGTATGTTTCAGCCTGTCATACTACGTATCACCATGAATCATATGAAACTTCACCAATAGTTGATGGCAGAATTGCATCTTGATGATTTCATTGTATACCGAGTTTATGAATTCGTCCCCTATATGCAGACCAGAGAGGATGTAAAATCAATAGTCAAATGTAAGTAAAATGCCTCCATTATGTTTTGATTCACATGGACCACACCTCCAAAATTTGTGTAACTGCTATCTTAAAGCTACTAAAATTCATGCGTCTTTTTCAGTTTCCTCTGGTTCTCTTATCAGCACTTGATGGTATGAGTTGAATCGGATAACAGGAGTTAGGTAAGCACTATGTCAGTCCTCACTCTTATTGTGATCTCTTTGCAGCTTCCTAAACATGAGTGTTCTGTCATGGTTATTTGATAGAAGGAAGGAAAAAAGGAATGTAGGCTGATAGAAATGGAAATGTGTTTTTTATTGAGAGATGGAAACAGTGAGTTGGCACCTTGCTTTCAACAAAAAAATTCATTTATTTGTTCCCTAGTTTTAGGATAGCAATACATACCAGTAAAAACAAAAGAAGGGTTACAAACGCGTCAAAGAATATCACTAAAAACTAAAGCATACCTTGTCACCACATCATATTTTTCCTTGGCAGATATTTTGTGTTGCATTTTTTTGAACTGTATCTTCGGATTTTGGGCAGGTGGATAGTTTGCTGCTACAAAATATTTATGTGCTCCTTGAGTTAGATATTTTTATGACTTTAGGTGTTACGATGTGTTTTTACCGACCAACTGGTTTGCCCTTTTGCTACATGTAGCTTAATTATACATGTACTAGAATTGGTGGTTTCGATTTTCTGCAGTTTCCTTGATCCAGTAGATGTGTAGTGTGCATCAATATGGTGTGCTAATCGATCAGCTTTTCTGCTAACATCAATAGTTTAGGTCAACATTTATTCATCCATGGGAGGCAAACATTTGTTCGTGTAGACTTGGTTGTTTGTGGTACGCCATATTTTCCTACAGGGCCTGTTCATTGTCTTTTCTCTGTTACCTTTATCTTATAGGATGCCATAATTGAACATCATGTTTGATAAAACTGCAATAACCAAACATCATGTTTGTCCCTTTATTCTTGTTAATTAATTGATACTGTTACTACATTAGCTTATATGATATATCCAGTCTGCTAGTTCTGTTTATTCTTTCCCCTTTTGTGTTCTATCCCATTTTTGGTGCCTTCTTCATATGTTTTGTATTTTCAGTTTGCACAGGATGTTAGCAAGGTAGCATACCCGATCACTTGGATGCATTACCTTGACCTTTTCGTTTGTTCACACCACTATGCATTAATCTTTTGTGCAGTCACAAACATATCTTCAGTTTAGGTGAATAGCCATTATAGACTGAATCAGTGGCTAAGAAATTTTGTACCCTCACAAGGTTTGTTGGTTTCAAGATTATTATTATTTTCTCCCTACTCATAGTACTAATGAGTGAATTATCTTCGGTACATTATTTTGTACCCTCACAGCTAAGAGTTAAAAGCAATGTTTGAATTATCTTTATATTTTACTCACTGTCCTACTCATAGTACTACCTGCTTCGGTAAAGAAGTGTGACCACTTTTATTTGCTTTTAACTCTTAAATTGCCATTTTGCTAATTGCCTTTTGACACAAGCAAGGACTAATGTCTCTAGGATTTGGTCATATCCTTTGTTTTATATCCCTGGGCTTTTGTCATATTCTTTGTTTTCCTATCGTTTTTCTTGGATAGAATCAAGTCTGCATTTTGTTATTTTCTTCAAACTCGTTTCTCCGGATTTACATGGTTTATTTACCATGTCTCTTTAATACCAGCAAGAACTCTGTCTATGATTTTGGATTTTGGTAGACATGGTTGCTGTTGAACCCGCGGTTGCTTGGCCATTGAAGAAGCCCTAAGCCATAACTGGCCCAGCAATCATCTGAGATCTCATGGGTTTATGAAGGTGAGTGTCTGTTGGCAAACTAAGGATTGAAGTTGTCTTATGAATAAACCTCTTTAATCATCTGTCCCAGAATGTCTTGATGAATGTACATACCTGGAAAGTTGCTCTATTTTCTAATCCCTCGAGCTGCTGGTGCTTAAATTCCTTCCCCACACCCAGCTGTTATTTCCTGTTAAATTTTGATGTGCTAATTTTCCCAAGTGAGACTTAGCCTAAATATTATAGCACATCTTTTTTCTGTGCGGTTTAGTACAATTTAACCCTCGTGAACCCAAAACTCTGAAGCAGAAGAGGGCAGCAAAACAGCTCTCGTCAAGCTTTTAAAAAAGGGTTGAGGATATCATTTTTCTTTCCAGAGGGTTGAAGATACCAGGTTACTAATAAGGAACAATCTTTGAGTTTCATTGTAGGCTCTGGCCTCAGTGGCACTGCTGATTATTCATGTTCCTCTTTACATGTGAAACCCGTGTCTTGGTTTTCATCTTCTCTTCATTGTTCCATAGTTTGTGTTTTGGACTGGATATTTTGTGTTTGATATGATGAACATGCCTGACCAGTTTTAATGAGAATATTGTACTAGCAGAGAATATTGGACTAGCAATTGCTGACGTGCAATTGCCAGTGGTCAATAGTAAGCTGAGAAATCAAATGCTATTCTACTACCTTAGAATTTGTTATGTTATATCAATAATATTTTGTTAGTCCTTTTGCTATGGAGTGGTTGGCTATCAAATTTCCCATATGTTCATATCCTCTCTCCTCCCCCCTTCTGATATGGAGCAAGTTTGTCTATCAAATTTGTCAGAAGAATCTGATTATTCTGTTGCAACAATAGCTCCAAAAAAAAGTTAACTAGCAAATTATTGACAAATTATAATGCCTTGTTCTTAGAATTTTGTGTGGATGTCGAGAGGACTTTTTAAGAAAAGAAACAAGGCTGCAAGGATGATATTCTGCTACTTGCAGTACTTTAATATTTATTAAGACTATTGTTAGTAGCATCGGTAGGTTCAAATGGTAATTCCTAATTATTATGTTTGACCATACTCGGGAATCTGGTGATTTGATAAACACCAAGCGAATGTTATGTCATTTGAAAACAATGAGCTGTTGATTTTGATTGCCATACTTCAGCGATGTTAGGGTGTGTTTCAATCTGAATTTGGTATTCAAACACCAAGGTTGTACTTATTTTGACATTGCTGGAGTGACTTGACTTCAAAGGTTCAATCATTAGTTCCGTTACAGTGAAATTAATTCTTTCTGCTCTTTTTGATGTTTGAATCTTGCGCTTGTCATTAACGAGATTTGTTGCCACACAGGTATGTCAGAGCATGAAGTACCCCTCCAGCCATTTAGCCGCCGCTGCAGGGTCTAACCCTATATCGTGATACATCTCTTGAGCCAGTGATCTGAATTCAAAGGTTGATTCATTAATTCCGTATGATTGGCATATTTCTTATAACCTGGTTGATGCAATGGGATGTTCGAATCATAACAAGGGGCACCTTGCAATTATCTGCGAGAGAGAACCTTGTCACATTGTCAATCCTCTCTCTATTTTACTAGTGGACTCAGTAAATTGTTCTGTCCATATAATGTCACAGCAATCCTGATGCTGTGATACATGTTTTCTTTTTTGTGTGGAAACAATATGTTTTTGTGCTAGTTGTTACTGGCTGCAGCTTGTAGGATAGAACCTCATTCCATGTGCTATCCATATCATAAGATGAAGTCGGCTCCTGGGTGTTGTGTTCTTTTGAATTCTTAAGCCATGTGTTATACTCTGCACCTTTTTCATCTAGAGTTGTCACTGTAGTTTCGATAGTTGAGGGTTGATGGTGCAAAATTTTGACGGTTTTGAGTTTGGGTGTAAACTAAACCAAGGCAATACTCGAGGAAACAAAATTAGACTTTTTCCTAGACAGGTCATTAACTACAGCACTGCTACTGTGAAATTAGGGTGTATACTCTTAACATGTTATCCTTTAATTGAAGTGGGCATGCCAATGGAATCCCACCACATGTACTACAATATGAGTGTATTACTTTCTTTAAATGGTCCTAGGCTACTTGGGCTGGGAGAGCTCCCTAGCGATTTGCGATCATGGGTCGTTCGTTCTGGTAGTTGTTTCTTTCTTTCCCTCTGCTGGATGCTCGTTTTCATCGAAGCTCATAGACTTTGGTCATTTGTTGTCGCGTCTCTGCCAGCAGGGCCTACGGTCTCATCGATCTGGCTGGCAGTGGCAGGGCTTTCATTCCTCCGTGTGTTGTGGCGCTTGACTTCATTTTCACCATGTCTTCTTTTCATGAAGGCTTTTTCTCCCATCATCTTGGGTTAGCCGTGAGACACAAAGCTCAGATTTTTAGGTATGTCGCTTCGTGGATGCATTATCTGATAGGTCATATCCATGGTTTCGAAGTTGTGTAGTTTTTTGGGTTAGCGTATTTGGCATTTCTTTTCCGCACAACCCTCTCCTCATTTAAATCTCGTCGTGTCTGCATGTTTCGGGTTGGTAGAGAGCTGTGACATAGTTGTCGCTCTCACCCTACTCTTCTCTGGTTAAGCTGCCTAGTGCCTGACACCAGTGGCGGAGCTTGACAAAAAACTCAGGGCGGGCCAAGAATAGTGTTTGGGGAGAAAACGGCATGGAGCAGTGTGTTTGGACAGAACTAACGGGGTTTTTATTACTGAATAATTGCTGATAGAAGAACAAATACTTTTGGGCTGGGCAGCCCATGGTACATGTTTTTCCTTCAATGTAGTTATGCCACTGCCTGACACTAGGCCATAGCTACTGTTGGGCCTGCACGGCAACTGGGTGCTCCTTCCCACAGTATGAACCTATCAAGCGAGTGGTCAAAGCCTACATCTCATGGTTAATAATGCCACCCCCTCCTTTCCTTGTCGTGGCATCTGGAATCGAGCTACTGCGCCAGTAATGGTTGTTAGCATGTAACCGTCTGTATGAGCCTATTACGTGGGGCTTGAGGCAACAACATCCACATCCATAACGGTGGATGATGGTGAAATACCATGCCCATGAGTCCATCCAAATATATTCCTATTTTGTGCACCAATATTTTGTTCGTAAACACCACCCATCGAGAGTTTGACTATTAGATGATTATTAGGCTGAAGCAGACTTGTTACTCCAATTACAGCCACATTTTAGGGAAAGATCTCAGTATGGCTCCCCACAATGTTTTTACGTGGCACACAGGGACCCACAGCATCATTAGTATGTCCGATACGATCCCCGGTAAAATTGTTTATTTCAGCTATGATGTACTCTACCGGATTTTTTTGCCTATACAATTTACAAGAGATGTTTTACTCAGATAGTTAGAAAATATGGAGCTCCTGTTAGTTTGTCAGATAGCGGCACGAGTAAAGATTGGGTACATTTTCTGTTGTGGCATGAGAATAGAAATCTGGATTCAGTACAAATAATTGTGTGTTTTATGCTTGATGCAGGTGGTCACATGGTTCAGTTAGATCAGTATGTTTTGGGGCAGCATCCACCAGGTATAATTTTATAATTGCTCCCTTCGTATGTTTCAACCTGCCATACTATGTATCAGCATGAAGCATATGATACTAAATCAATTGCAGAGTCATATTGTTGATGATTTCAGGATACCAAGTTTTCTTAATTTTTCTCCTCTAAAGACCAGAGAGAATGTAAAATCATTAGTTGAACTTGAATGTAAGAAAAATACCTCCAGTAATTCCAATTTTTGTGTAACTGTATCTCAAGGCTAATAAAATTCATGTGTCATTTTCAGTTGCATCTGGTGCTCTTATCAGCACTTGGTGGTACGAGTTGAACCGGAGAAAAGGGGTTAGGTAAGCATGACGTCAGTCCTCACTCAGTCACTCTTATTATGATCTCTTTGCAGCTTCCTAAAAATGAGTGTTCCGTCAGGGTTATTTGACAGAATGAAGAAAAAAAAGAGTGTAGGCAGACATAAATATAAATTATGAGTTGGCACCTTGCTTTCAAAAAATAAAGTTCATTTATTATTCCCTATTTTTAGGACAGCAGTACATATTAGTAAAAACAAAAGAATGTTATTAGCCAGTTTTAGACATGGTAAGAGAATATCAGTAAAAGCCAAAGCATACCTTATCTATACATCTCCTTAGCGGATATTTTGCGTTGGTTTTTTTGAACCATAACTTTGGTTTTTGGGAAGAAGCACAGTGTGCTGCTACAAAGCATTTATTTAACCGCGCGTTCGAGGCAAACATTTGTTTGTGTAGACTTGGTTGTTTGTGGTGTGCCATTTTTTCCTACATGGCGTGCCCTTTGTTTTCCTCTGTTACCTTTATTATCCTCTGGGATACCATAATTACTGCATCGGTCCTTTAAGTGCATCCATTTGATAAATTGCAATAACTGAACATTATGTTTATCCCTTTCTTCCTGCTATATAATTGTTACTGTTACTACATTTTAAGATTATATGATATATCCAGAGTCTAGTAGTTCTCTTGGTTCTTTCCCCTTTTTGTTGGATCCCCTTTTTGGTACCTTCCTCCCTTGTTTTGTATTTTCGGTTTCCACAGAATGTTGGCATGGTAACATACCCAATCACTTGAGGGCATTACTTTGACCATTTGCTTTGTTCACATTATCATGCATTAATCTTTGGTTATGTTGCTAGTATTCAGTTTCGAGCTGTGCAGTCACCAGCATATCTTTGATTTATGTGAATTGCCCTTGTAGATTGAATCAGTGGCCTAAGGAAATTTTATCCCCCCACTCTAAGGTTGGTTAGTTTCAATATTACTGGAGTATTATTTTTATCCTGGGAAACCATCGAAAAAAGCACAAATAAGAAGCATTATGTACTTTCCAAGCCCTCTAATACTTTTTTGAAGATTGAATTGAGTTAACTAAGTTTTGCTTTATATATTTCTAATGGTTTAATATGTAGAATGTTATTAGAATTTCAGTTCACTTGCTCTAAAAATATGAAACAACGAGAATTATCTCTGTTTTGTTAAACCAGCTAAATTCGCTATTTCTCTGTTTGTTGCTTTAGCCTCCAAATCAGATGTTCTAGAGCAATCTTTAAATTACCTTTTTATTTGACTAACTGCTTGGTTTGGTGAAGTATGACCTCTCTTATTGCTTTCGAGTTTTAAATGCCACGTTTCCAATTGCCTTTTATGAGAGACAGGGATTACGTCTCAATGATTTTGTTATATCATTTTTTGCTTTCATGTCGTTTTATGGGATATACTCAAGTCGGTGCATTTTTTCTTTCCTTCAAAATCGTCCCTTCGGATTACTTGGTTTATTTACTGCATCTCTTGTGATACAAGCAAGAACTTTGTCCATGATATTGGATTCCTGGTATAGGCAGTGTTGCTGTTGAATCCTCAGTTGCTTGGCAGGGCAACAAGCTGGAACTCGTAACTTGGCCCTGCAGATATTTGAGATCTTGTGGGTTTATGAAGGTGATCTCCCGTTGGCTAAATAAGGCATGAGGTTGCCTTGTGCCAAACCCTCTTTAATCAACTGCATACCTGAATGTCTTGCTGAATGTACATACCTGGAAAGTTGTCGGGATTTACTAACTATTCCAGGTTTACACGGGAATGAAGGTTACTCTATATTGTGATCAGGGTGAGCTGTCAACTTTTGGTGTGCGTATGTGCTCAAGTGATACTTGGCCTAAAGACTCGCATCTTCTTTTTTCTTTGGCTCATTACAGTTTAACATTCATGAACCGAAAACTCGGAAGCTGGAGAGCTCAATGAATTGGCTCTGCTCAAGCTTACAAAAATGGTTAAAGCTATCTTTTTGTTTTGACAGGGTTGAAGATACCAGGTTACTTGCGTCTAAAGTGTAGTACCCCTTGATGATGATTCAGAAGCGGAATTCTTGGTTTAGACAAAAGATATCAAAGACTTGGATCGAGCAATAGCCAACTATCCGATAAAATGTAGTAGTAGAATTTTTGTAGTACACTGTTGTAAGACAAAGTTGTATGGCGAAAGCTGTATACTGAACATGTTTGTGTGCTAATCTGTTAACAGTGTACCAGCTTTTACTTATCGTAAAAATGTACCTGTGGTTGAGGCATTGCCAGTTTGTTACTGAAATATCGCTTTGATTTGGAGCCTGCCTCAATATGTTGAACATCTTAAGCATTCTAAATATGGAATCTCACCTTCCGAGATGAGATTAACACGACAATCCATGTGTCCAGATTGATGCGTTAGCCATAGGTTTCTACTTCTTGCTGCCAACCATTTTCTTCGTTGACCTTGAGATTTGTCTCCCATGAGAAATGATAAATTAGCTATTATTTATAAGTTGTTTGGTGAATGCTATATAGTAAAAGTGGGTTGTTTTGGAAGGATATACATCATAGACAAAATTTGGAATAGGTGAGGTCAAATAATTGTTAGAATCCGACTTGGACGCGGGCTGATTGGTAGTTGTAGCCCGCGGACACCCCCCATCTGTGACGCCTTGATCTCTACTCTTGATTGTCCCACTTTCTACCACCTAGCCTATCCCTCTTCGGTGTCCCACTTTCTACCACCTAGCCTACACCGTTGCTTGCCGCCCTTCTTCCTTAATATGGGATGCATGATCATATATGCTCTCGCATCACTCCTCTCGAACGACCCATCTCCTCTTCCTCTTCGTCGGAGAGGGCGCTCATCACATTTGGCTGTCCAACAAAAATCGTCATAGGAGACCACGTCTTTATCTTGCGAAAAAAAAGACAGAAAACCTGATTTTTTTAGAGGAGGGGATAGAAACCCTAATTTTGTGGGCCGAATCCATTTTTTCCTGTCTGTTGAGCCCAATTCCCGACACCTCGTCATCTATATATATACTCCCGTCGCTGCTTGGGTCACCTTTTTCCGTTTCAAAACAAAACCTCCCCCCAAATCTCCATTTCGTGCCTCCACCATGGCTGACGGCGGCAACCTCACCTTCGCTGACCTGGTAATCTATGGTCGGATCCTCGCCCACCGCCACACGTCTAGCCGGCCGGGCGACGAGACTACGCGTTACCTGCTCCGGCCGGAGTTCCCCTTCAAGACGGCCAAGGCCATGTTCGGCATGGCCGCCGCCGAGGGCGCCGGGGACTCCGCCGAGATGGTTGTCGCGCCGCCAGAGCCGATGCGCCTACTGGAGAACGAAGATATCCTGACCGAGATCCTCCGCCGCCTCCCGCCCCAGCCCGCCCCGCTCGCGTGCGCATGGCTCGTCTCCAGGCGCTGGGCCCGCCTCGGCGCCTCCGCCCCCTTCCGCCGCCGCCTCCAAGCCCACCACCCCAAGCCCCCCGTCCTCGGCGTCTACAAAACGGACCGCATGAACCTAGTCTTCGTCCCCACCCTCGACGCCCCCAACGCCATCCCTCCCGAGCGCTTCTCGCTCAAGGTCGTCGCCGACCACGACACGGACTGGTGGACCGTGCTTGGGTGCCGCCACGGCCGCGTCCTCGTCATCAACCACAGCCGGGCCGAGCTGATCGTCTTCGACCCCGTCTCCGGCGACCGCGACCTGGTGTTTATCCCGCCGGATTTCTTGGACCAAGTGTGCTCCACCAACGGAGCCGTGGTCGTGGAAGAGCGTCATCATGAACAGTCGCCGAGCCCGTTCAAGCTGGTGCTGGTAGGCGACTCGGACAATTGCCGCGTCGCCGGCGCCGTGTCCGCGCGCGTCTACTCCTCTGAGACCCGCGCGTGGGGAGACCTCGTGTCCACGCCGGGGCCAGCTGATCATGATGCCGGTCGCCTCGGCCCCTGCACCATGGTCGGCAACGGCCTCTACTGGTGGCTGGCCAAGCCACAACTAGGATCCATACTCCACTTCGATCTGGACAGCCAGACGTTCGCCGTGATCGCCATGCCTCCCGTCGCCGCCGGCATCAACATTGGCTGCAGCCGGATCATCCGGTCCGAGGACGGCGACGGCCTCGGCCTCGCCGTGCTGTCCTATCCGACCTTGCAGATCTATGACCACAAGGTGGATCCAGCTCATGGCAGTACCTCATGGCCACTGCAGAAGACCCTGGCCATGGACCACATCCTCAACCTCCAGGATCACCCGCCGCCGGCTCACGCATACATTATGGGTTACACCGAGGAGGCCGACGCCATTGTTGTCTCGGTGTACCACGATGACAACAACTTTGATCTCTACATACTTCAGCTGGACTCGATGGACGACTGTTCATAGACAACGACTATTATCGTCCCTTTGGAGGATTCTACACAGGTGATACATATGCTACTCCTAGCTTATGTTAATTTGCAATACATGTTGTGATGTGGCATGATATAATTATTAATTCTTTATATACATGGTAACAACTTAATTATTGATACATGGTAACAGCTTAATTCTTTATATACATGGCAATACATGTTGTGTGGCATGCATGATATGATTATCGTTTATACATGGTTACCGGTTAGAATACCTGGTAACAGCTTAGTTATATTTTTCCAAGTGTTTGCCCAGGAAGCTATAGTGTCTTAGGATGCCCCTTCCTAGTAATCCAAGTGTCTTAATTTAGCTTTATCTATCTATCATGAAAGATATCAAGTTGTTCTATCGTATGGTTGTTGCGAAGGCTGACATACTTTCTGTAAATTTTCATATATGCTTTCAAGTTTTTCATATACGCTTTAACCGTAATGTGCTTTGAGAAGTGTTGACTATATATAACAGCATATATATTTTCCTCTTTGTTTGATTGATGAAATTAATAGCCGTCTAGTTATATGATTTCATCAATCAAACAAAGAGGAAAATATATATAACAGCATATATGCTACAGGACATTTGCCATGCTTTCAAGTGTTTAAGCACGAGTGGTTATCCTCTTGGCTGGTCGATGAAATTTCTAACAGTGTTGTTGTTTTCTCTGTTATGGTTTGGCTTCATTTTTCCTTACATATAGCAGTCTCTTTTGAGTAATTTATTATATTCGTATGACTGATGCAACGGCTCACATACTTTCTGTAATTTTTCATATAGGTTTGCTAGAATGCATCTCTGACGTCCTTTCAAGTGATTACGGATGTCTTAGTTCTATTTTTCTCTTTGGTTGATCGATGAAATTAATATTGTGTTGTCTTTTGTCTTATAGATGACGCCTATTATCCCTTTGCAAGCTTCTACACAGGTGATATATGCTAGCTTATGTTAATTTGCAATACATGTAGCTAGTGTGACATGATATGGTTATTTTTTTATAGTACATGGTTACTAGCTAGAATACGTGGTATAATGTGCTTTGACAAGTCTTGACTAACAACTTAGTTTTTTTAGGTTATAACTAGCATAGTGTCTTGGAGTGCCTTTTATTCCAAGTTTTTTAACTTAACTTTATTTGTCATGAAAGATAGCAAGTTGTTCTGAGTAGTTTGTTATTATATTGTATGGTTGCTGCCAAAGGCGGACACACTTTCTGTAATTTCTCATATACGGTAGCTAGACTACATATTTGCCATGCTTTGAAGTGTTTACGCACGATTAGTTATCCTCTTGGTTGATCCATGACAATTTTAACCGTGTCATTTCCTGTGTTAGAATTTAGCTTCATTCTTCCTTAAATATAGCAGGCTCTTCTGAGTAATTTATCATATCGTATGATTGATGCGACGGCTCTCATACTTTCCGTAATTTTTCATATAGGTTAGCTAGAATACATCTCTGACGTCCTTTCAAGTGTTTACAAATGTCTTGGTTATATTTTTCCTCTTTGGGCAATCGATGAAATTAATAGTGTTATTTTTTTGTGTTACAGCTTGTCATTATTTGTCATCAAAGATAGCAAACTGTTTTGAGTAATTTATTGTAGCGTACATATCATTTTTGTGAAGGCTGATAGATTTTTTCGTAATTATATGATTTACCAGGACCCTCTATGCTCCAACTTACCGCACGTGTGGGCATTGACGGGTCATTGATGGGGCTCCGCCGTAGCCAAGGATGATGGTGACTCCAGCGACTCCACACAAGAGTTGGGATTGGCGCTCGGCGTGACCTGTTCTAATAGTTCACATCCCGGGGAGGACCTATGAGCGCAATGGCTAGTGCGTTCGTCTCTCCCCATTTATACTTCAAAACAAAGAAATTTGCTATACACCCAATTTGTGCTTCTGAATGTTCAGACTCAAACTCTTAATAATTGTGGTTGATTGTATGTGGAATCTGGTGATTCCAGAACAACCAGATATTGTGACTCTGTTTGAAGAGAGTGTTGTGTTACTTTGGATGGTTTGAACTTACATAATTTTTTCTTCATACATTGGGTTTGCCTTTCATGCTCTATTATACAATTGGAAAACCACTACTTCATCTAATATTGCTGGATCTCACAACAATCTTGAAACTGCAGTACCTAAGTTGTGCATTTTTTATTGAAAAAAAGGAGGTTTTCCTTGTGGTAGTTGCTATTTGCTACTTTCGTCTGCTTCTTCTAGGCGATAGAATATCAGCTCATGTGCTATCCATGTCCATAGATAAAGTTGACTCCTGGGTGTTTGGGTTCTAAATTATGAAGCTTAATAATACTCCCTGCACTATTTTTTCTCTCCTGTTGCCACTATAGTTTTTTATTGTTAATGGTGCAAATTTTATAAAGTTTAGAGGTGTAGATCATACATAAAGTAATAGAGAAGTAGAATTTTTCCTAGACGGACTATTATCGTCTACTGCACAGCTTCAGTGAAAAATGGGATACATACTCTGACCAGGTTCGTGCCTTGGTGAATTTGGGGCAGGCAAATACAATCCTTACACATGTAGCATATGAATAAATTCCGTGTTATTCAGACTTGTGACAGCGGGACCGTAGTTTGCCGTCTGTGGTATAACAAGATTAGGATCCCAACTGATTACAGTACATATATATAGCCGTCCCGGATATGCAGTTTTGAGGAACATAGCTTGACAATATCAACGTGTCAGTATGTGTCGCCGTGTGCTACAAGTTCGGCAAATGCATACGCTGCTTCAAGCACATCAGCTTTGTCCAAGTTCGGCCATTGTAGGCTCATCGACTGCTACTGCTGCACCAAACGCACCGATCCCGCTACCACCGACTGCCAACACCTGCAGAATATGATCACGCTGCCGCCTCCTGGTTCTTGCCGTTCAGTTCACGATAGTGACCATGGAATGAAATGAAAGAGAAGATGAGATGATGCGTAGGCTACCAAGCTCAGCTAGGAAGAAGCAGGTGGTATTGGTCTGGAATTAAAATCAGCAAATAAGTACTTTGAATGTCGAATCGAACATCATTGTAGGAGTGAACTATCCTAATCAATAGTCAAGAAAGCTTAAGACACTACTAGGGAAACCTTATATGAGATAGGCTTATAGGAGGCGCATCCCACCCATATGCGCCTCCACTATATATACACGGTGCACGACTCAAGGGTTGAAATGGATCGTATGGACACCTAGATGGGGATGAATAGGTGCTACTCCAAATTTTAGTTCTTTTTCAATTTTAGGCTTAACACAAAGGTAAATTCTCTAGATATGTAACTACAGAGAATTTTTCTATATGCAAATAACTACTAAACGAGTAAACGCGAGAAACGAGGTAACCATAGTGGAGTACGCGATACATAAGATTTGTTTAACCGCAGTTCCTTTCTTGTTAAGGGAAGTACATCTGCGTTGGAGGGCGGACAGTACTAAGACCACCACGCCACAATAGGCCTCACCCTGTTCTCTAATGGATCTCGCCACCAAAGGTCTGATCCACCTTTCCACTATTGGTAACCTTCGAGGCAGAAACCGATGCCTTTACAACACTAGCGGGGAACACATACACAACTGAATTGGAGGCTTCCATAATGACAACAAGCTGCCACAAGAAAAAGATCAATCAACAATCGAAATGAAGATCTAGATATTTGCAAAAAATACTAGATCAAGAATCCTCCAAGTGAATGGAGGGGAAGTCAAGCGCTTGATTGGTGCTGATGAAGATCGAAGCCTCCTCCTTCGATTCCCCAAAGATCGGAGCCTTCAGGTGTATGAAGACGGAGATCTCGATTTGGGACTTGAAGAACAATACAACAATTTTTCGTTTGAATCAAGAGATCTGACAGGAGGAGCAATTGGCGTATTTATACCCCCTGTCACAACGCAGCCGTTGGAGAAGTTTGAGGCCGGATTATCCGGCCTAAGTGGGGGATGTATTATCTGGCCGGGGCAAAACTCCGCCCAGGAATCGGATTTCCGGGGGAAAATCCGCCCCTATACCGCGTGACGCGCCTTGGCTGCCTTTGGAAAAATTCCTGGGGGGGGGGGGGGGGGGATTATCCGGCCCGGACAAAAACTCTGGCCTTGGCCGAACAATCCGAGGGAAAGTCCGCCCCCATACCGCATGACGCCCCTTGTCCACCTTTGTTGATCGATCCAGGGGCGGATAATCCGGCCCCCAAAACTCTATTTGGCTGCTTTTTGAATGGACAATTATCTACAACACTCAACACACATTAAATAATCATTTGTATTGTTATCTAACACATAAAACACTAGAGATCATGAAATGTTCTTTCAATCTCCCCCTTTTTGATGTTAGATGACAATACTAGGATTTGCAATAATGCCCTACTAGCAACATCATTCCAAGAATGAAAAGGCTACCCCTAAATGTGTGCATATAATAAATTTGCATTTGAATACAAATGCACACAAGACCGTACAAGAATTTTCATGAGTTGGAAACTACATACAAATGATGAGTTAGACAAAGTTATCATACCACTGGAAGATGAAGTCCTTAATAATATAGAAATTGCCACTATGATAATCACTTATTGAGACTTTGAAGCATAATACCATTTGGATGCATCCATAGAGAAAATACCGGAATTCCATAGCATATAGATGAATCCATACTTACAGAGAGATAAATCCACATTGATAATTCCATAGATAACCAAGATAAATCCATAGTCTCACACAACCAACCACAAAGTCTCACACAATCATAAACCAAATAGCAAATAAGTTCAACGCTAATGATAAATAAAACAACAAAAATGGCAAATGCTTGTGCCCGACCCATGCAAATCCACGACATCCTAATAAAACTACTTCTTCCCTTTGGCATCGAAACGCCAAAAAGGAAGAAGAGCGATGCTAACGCCCCAAGAGATCAATCCTCATCATACTCCTCATCCTCATCCTCGTCCTCGTCCTCATCATCAGTAGCCAAAGGGGTAGGTCCCTCGCTGGGGCAGGGAACAAGTGACGCTGGAGCTCAGCATAGTTGATTCCAAAAGAATTCCACTGAGCATACGGAGTGGGAGCTGATGGAGTAGGAGGGTGACCTAATGCATGCCCCGGACAGATGGTGGAGAATGACCTGCTGGGTGTGTGTCATGTCATGGCGCTGCCGGTAAGTCTCATACTGCCCCTTGTGAGTGTCTACCCCCATGCATAGAATGTCCCGCTGGAACCAATTGAGTTGCTTCACCTCACGGGCAACAGACAACACTAGGGGCCTTCGCCCACTAGCCCTAGCATATCTCATGAATGACTCTGGAGCTTTCAAGATGTGTATATTTTACTCAATAAAGAAGAAGTATGAAATATTTGAAAAATGTTCAAAGACTTTCAAGATGAAGTGGAAAATCATTGTAACAAGAAAATAAAGAATTTGTGATTCGATCATAAAGGAATATATTTGAGTTACAATTTCAGTAAAACACCTAAGATTTTAGGTATCGTTCCATGGGTTTGTGTTTCCCGATAAACCATAGGAGTATGGAATATTCGAGAGATAAAATCAAACCTTGTTTGACATGGTCATATCAAAGATGTCATTTATAAAACTGCCATTATGTTTGAAGGATTCAAGCTTTAGAGACTACAGCTTTAACACTAAAAAGAGCACCATCGTGATTTGTTGAAATGACACCATATGAGTTATGGCTTGGAATAAAACCCGAGTTGTCTTTTCTTATATTTTGGTATGCTAGGCATAAGTAAAATATTTACAACCAAAGTTAGATAAATACGTCTTTGTAGGTTATCCCAAAGAATTTGTTGAGTATTCCTCCATAACACCGAGAACAAAAGAGTTTGTAGCTTGGAACGTCAAGTTTCTTGAGAAGGATTTTTTGTGAAAAGTTAAGTGGGAGGACAATAGAACTTTGCTTAGGTTGATAAACCTAAGCCACATTGCTAAGTAGCATAGCGCCAGAAAGTGTCCCGGATGCGGCCACAATGCTCATGATTTCTCTTGGTTACAAAGGAGGAGATTTGAGTTTCTATTGAACCGTGTAGGTCAGATGATAATCAAGTAGTAAGATTTGAAGAACAAGTCATTATTGTTTAGACAATGATAAAATGGCTGCATGCAAAGAAGCGATGATGGGCCCTGACTCATCAAATGACTAGAAATCATAAAGAATCCGTGATAGTTTTCATACACGAGAAATCAAAATTTTGAACTTGGAAGACCCTTCAGAAAGGTGTAAAGCCTATCGGTCGTATTTGGATCTATAAAGAAACATACATGAATATTTCGCATCTATGGAATAATCGACATGTCAGAAAAGAGTTTACGACAATTTTCAAGAAGTTGACTATGATAAGATTTGATCTTTCATAGCGATATTTAGTTTGGAGGAATTATTATAGCAACCACTACATATAATTTTGGTATATGGTAGTTGAACAAACAAAACAAAGTTCTTCTAATAGAATGATTATCTAGGACACGATCCAAAGGGTTTTGTTAATTCAAAGGATGCTAAAAGGGCATGCAAACTTCAATGGTTGAAGACCGCAATGAAAGGTTTAATTTCATCAGAGATGATGAAGGTGTTTGCATTTGCAAGAAATTAAGTATAAGTGCTGAGACATATTTATAATATATTATGTAAAAGACATCTTGTTGATTTGAAATGATGTATCTTTTATGACATGGGTTAAGAATTTTATTAAAATTTGATTCCAAAGAAAGACCTGACAAAACCTGAATATTAGACAAAATCTGGTTTTACAAAGAGTTGCAAAACATGATCAGGGTATTTTTTTTAGATTAAAACATGATCACGGTATAATGATGGTGTTCATTTATTCAGAGTTTAGATGGAGCTCGATCGGGTCATGCTTTGTCATATGGGACCACGAGATTTCTACCATAGGCACACATACATCGGATCTATGAAGTTAGTAGTCAATCCATACCGGTTCTTAAAATTTCTTGATGACTATTGATCAGGCTAGTTTACTCCTTCTATGATGCCAATTCGAGATTCAACAAGTAAAAAAAAATCAAGATTCAGAGTACTTATTTGCTGATTTTAATTCCAGACCAATAGCTAGCACCTGCTTCCTCCTAGCTGAGCTTGGTAGCCTACGCATCGGCTCCTCCCTCTTTTATTTCATTCCAAGGTCACTGTCGTGAACTGAATGGCAAGAACCAGGAGGCGGCAGCGTGATCATATTCTGCAGGTGTTGGCAGTCGGTGGTGGCAGGCGGCAGCAGTAGTAGTCAATGAGCCTACAATGGCCATGGACGAAGCTGGTGTGCTTGAAGCAGCGTATGCATTTGCCGGACTTGTAGTTCACGAGACGACACATACTGACACATTGATATTGTCAAGCTATGTTCCCTGTAGCACATCTGGGACGGCTATATGTCTGGCGATCCTATATAACCTTCTTATAACACAAACTGGCGATCCCACTAACACAAGTCTGAATAACACGGATCAGCATCTTCTATTGGATCAGGATTTATTCACATGCTACACGTGTAAGGTTGCCTGTCCCAGTTTCACCAAGGCATGAACCTGTTCAGAGTATGGATCCCATCTTTCACTGAAGCTGTGCAGTAGACGATAATAATCTGTCTAGGGAAAATTCTACTTCTCTGTCACTTTATGTATGATCTACACCTCTAAACTTTATAAAATCTGCTCCCTTAACAATAAAAATTTATAGTGGCAACACAGGAGAAAAAAATAGTGCAGGGAATATTATTAAGCTTCATAATTTAGAAGCCAAACACCCAGGAGTCAACTTTATCTATGGACATGGATATCACATGAGCTGATATTCTATCGCCTAGAAGATTCAAACCATCAAAAATAGCACAACACTCTTTTCAAACAGATTCAATTGAGAAAATAGAGCATGAAAGGCAAACCCAATGTATGAACAAGCAATTATATATGTTTCAAACTATCCAAAATAACACAACACTCTTTTCAAACAGAGTCAGGATATCTGGTTGTTCTGGAATCACCAAATTCCATATACAATCAACCACAATTATTAAGAGTTCCAGTCTGAACCTTCAGAAGCATAAATTGGGTGTATAGCAAGTTTCTTTGTTTTGAAGTATAAATGGGGTGACTCGAACGCACTAGCCATTACGCTAATAGGTCCTCCCCAGGATGTGAACTATTAGAACAGGTCACGCTCAGCGCCAATCCATCTCCTGTGTGGAGTCGCTAGAGTCACCATCATCGCTGGAGTCACCATCATCCTTGGCTACAGCGGCACCCCCGTCATTGCCCACAAGAGCAGTAAGTTGTAGCACCGAGGGTCCTGGTAACATATAATTACGAAAACCTATCAGCCTTCACAATAATGGTATGTACGCTACAATAAATTACTCAAAACAGTTTGCTATCTTTCATGACAAATAATGCAAAGTTATAACACAAAAGACAACACTATTAATTCCATCGATCAACCAAAGAGAAAAAAATATAACTAAGACACTCATAAACACTTGAAAGGACGTTAGAGCTGTATTCTAGCTAACCTATATGAAAAATTACAGGAAGTATGTGAGCCGTCGCACCAATCATATGATACAATGAATTACTCATAAGAGTTTGCTATATTTAAGGAAAAATGGAGCTAAATTCTAACACACAAAACAACATGGTTAAAATTTTTATGGATCAACCAAGAGGATAATTAATTGTGCGTAAACACTTCAAAGCACGGAAAATATTTATTCTAGCTAGCATGTATGAGAAAATACAGAAATTGTGTTCGTCTTGGCAGCAACCATACGATATAAGTAAAAAATTACTCAGAACAACTTTCCATATCTTTCATGACAAATAAAGCTAAGTTAAGACACTTGGAATAATAGGAAGGCACTCGAAGATACTAGCTTCCCGCACATTTGCTTGAACCACACTATGCTAGTTATTATAGCCTAAACAACACGGCTATTGTTCAATCAGACAAAGAGGAAAAATATAACTAAGCTGTTAGTCAAGACTTGTTAAAGCATGTTACCACGTATTCTAGCTAGTAACCATGTACTATAAAAAATAAAGCTGAATTACTCAGAAATATCTGCGTAAAAAGTGAAGCTAAAAAATGAAGCTAGTAACCATGTTAATTTTAACCACTTACTCTTGTACAATAAATTACTCAGAAAAGTCTGCTATATTTTTTAAAAAATGAAGCTAAATTCTAACACAGGAAACGACACGGTTAAATTTTTCATCAATCAACCAAGAGGATAACGAATCGTGCCTAACCACTTCAAAGCACGGCAAATATGTATTGTAGCTCCATATATGAGAAATTACAGAGTGCGTCAACCTTGCTAGCAACCATATACAATATAACAAACTACTCAGAACAACTTGCTATCTTTCATGACAAATAAAGCTAAGTTAAGACACTTGGAATAATAGGAAGGCCCTCCAAGACACTATGCTCGTTATAACCTAAGAAATATAACTAGGTTGTTAATCAAGACTTGTCAAAGCACATTACCACGTATTCTAGCTAGTAACCCTGTAGTACCTAAAAAAAGAGCTAGTAACCATGTACTATAAAAATAATAATCATATCATGTCACAGTCACAGTAGCTACATGTATTGCAAATTAACATAAGCTAGCGTAAACACTTCAAAGCATGGCAAATATGTATTCTAGCTAGCATATATGAGAAATTACAGAAAGTGTGTTCGCTTGGCAGCAACCATACGATATAACAAATTACTCAGAACAACTTGCTATATCTTTCATGGCAAATAAAGCAAAGTTAAGACACTTGGAATAACATGAAGGCACTCAAAGACACTAGCTTCGCACGCATTTGCACGAACGACACCATGCTAGTTAATTTCACTGGAGTGAAGTCGTAACAAGGTAGCGGTAGCCGTATGAGAACCTTAATCCTTCGCTACTTGACTAAACTAAGGACCTCAACGGGAAGCTTATGTAGATTCTCTATGTTTTCCATTTTCTTTGTTTATCAATCACCAATCAAGACAAACCCGGCACTAAGGTGAGATGTGAAAATCAATCAGGCAAAGAGAAAAAATATAACTAATAAGCTGTTAGTCAAGAGTCTCTAAGACTTGTCAAGCACATTATTACCACGCTAGCTAGTATATCACCTGTGTAGAAGCTTGCAAAGGGATAATAGGCGTTGTCTATAAACTGTCCATCCAGTTTCTTGCACTCCATGGAGTCCAGCTGAAGTATGTAGAGATCATAGTTGTGGACATTGTAGTACACCGAGACAGCAATGGCGTCGGCTTCCTCGGTGTAACCCAGAATGTATGTGTGAGCCGGGTGATGTTGGAGGTTGAGAATGTCGTCCATGGCCACGGTCTTCCGCAGTGGCCAGGAAGTAACATCACCGTCATGAGGATCCACCTTGCGGTCATACATCTGCAAGGTTAGATAGGACAGCACGGCGAGGCCGAGGCCGCCGTCGCCGTCCTCGGACCGGATGATCCGGCTGCAGCCAATGTTGATGCCGGCGACGGGAGGCATGCCGATCACGGCGAGCGTGTGGCTGTCCAGATCGAAGTAGAGTATGGATCCTAGTTGTGGCTTCTTGGCCAGCCACCAGTAGAGGCCGTTGCCGACCATGGTGCAGGGGAGGCGACCGACACGACCAGCTGGCCCCGGCGTCGACACGAGGTCTCCCCACGCGCGGGTCTTAGAGGAGTAGACGCGCGCGGAGATGGCGCCGGTGACGCGGCCATTGTCCGAGACGCCCACCAGCACCACCTTGAACGGGCTGGGCCACTGGTTGTGACGCTCGTCCACGACAACGGCTCCGTTCGTGGAGCACGCTTGCTTCACGAAGTCCGGCGGGAAGGCCACGCGGTGGCGGTCGCCGGAGGCGGGGTCGAAGACGAGCAGCTCCGACCGGGTGTGGTTGACGATGAGGACGCGGCCGTGGCGGCACCCGAGCACGGCCCACCAGTCCGAGGCGCTGTCGGCGACGACCTTGAGCGAGAAGCGCTCGGGAGGGATGGCGTTGGGGGCGTCGAGGGTGGGGATGAAAACGAGGTTCTTGCGGTACTTCTCGTAGACGCCGAGGACGGGGGGCTTGCGGTGGTGGGCTTGGAGGCGGCGGCGGAAGGCGGCGGAGGCACCGAGGCGGGCCCAGCGCCTGGAGACGAGCCATGCGCACGCGAGCGGGGCGGGCTGGGGCGGGAGGCGGCAGAGGATCTCGGTCAGGACATCCTCGTCTTCCAGCGGACGCTTCGGCTCTGGCGGCGCGATGACCGTCTCGGCGGAGTCCCCGGCGCCCTGGGCGGCGGCCATGCCGAACACGGCCTTGGCCGTCTTGAAAGGGAACTCCGGCAGGAGAAGGTAGCGGGTTGTCTCGCTGTACGGCGGGCCAGGCTTGAGGTAGTGGGGGCGGATCCGAGCGGCCAGTTCAGGGAAGGTGAGCTTGTCGCCGCCGTCAGCCATGGTGGAGGCACGAAATGGAGATTTGGGGGAGGTTTTGTTTTGAAACGGAAAAAGGTGACCGAAGCAGCGACGGGAGTATATATAGAGATGACGAGGTGTCGGGAATTGGGCTCAACGGACAGGAAAAAAAAATGGATTCGGCCCACAAAATTAGGGTTTCTGTCCCCTTCTCTAAAAAAAATCAGGTTTTCTGTTTTTTTTTTTCGCGAGATAAAGACATGGTCTCCTATGGTGATTTTTGCTGGATTGGCAATGTGACGAGCCGCCCCTCCCTCTAAGATGAAGAGGAAGAGGTGATGGCTTGTCCGAGAGGAGTGATGGGAGAGCATCTATGACCATGCATCCCATTAAAGGAAGAAGGCGCGAGCGACGCTGTAGGATAGGTGGCAGAAAATGGATTTGGCCCACAAAATTTGGGTTTCTGTCCCCTTCAGAAAAATCAGGATTCCTATCTTTTCTCTTTTTTTGCGAGATAAAGACCTGGTCTCCTATGGTGACTTTTGCTGGACATGCAATGTGATGAGCTGCCCACCTCCCTCCTAGATGTCGAAGAGGAAGAGGAGACGGGTCTTCCGAGAGGAGTGATGTGAGAGCATCTATGATCATGCATCCCATATCAAGGAAGAAGTGGCGAGCGCGACGATCTAGACTAGGTGGTACAAAGTGGGACACCGAAGAGGGAGAAGGTGGGGCATGTGTAGTACAAGGGGCAAAGAAGGGAGAAGTGTCTTCAAGCGCTACAACTAGCAATCAACCCGCATCCAAGTCGGATTCCAACAATTATTTTTCGACCGCGCCTATTCCAATTTTTGACTCTTATGTATATCCTTCCAAAACAATAGCTTTTACTAGATAGCATTCCCGAGACAACTTATAAATAGCCAGTTCACCATTTCTTATGGGAGAAACAAATATCAAGGTCGACGAAGAAAATGGTGGGGCATCAAGACTGACAACAATCTCGATACATGGATTGTTTGTTAATCTCATCTTGCAAGTTGAGATTCCATATTTAGAATGCTTAAGATGTTCAACATGTTGAGGTAGGCTCCAAGTCAAAGCGACATTTCAATGACAAATTGGAATGCCTCGACCATAGAAGATTAGCACATAAACATGTTCAATACACATCTTTGCTAGTATATAATTTTGTCTTACAACATATGTATTACAAATTCCACATTGTATCGGATAGTTGGCTATTACTGGATCCAAATAACTAATATCTTCTATCTAAAGCAAGAATTCTGCTTCTCAATCATCATCAAGGGGTACTGCACTTTAGACGCAGGCAGCCTGGTATCTTCAACCCTATCAAGAAAATAAAAGATAGCTCCAACCCTTTCTGTAAGCTTGATCAGAGCCATTTCACTGAGCTCTCCAGCTTTAGGGTTTTTGGTTCATGAATGTTAAATTGTACAGAGCCAAAGAAAAAAGAAGATGCAAGTTTTTAGGATTAGAATCACTTGGGCACATACGACACCAAAAGTTGACAGCTGACCCTGATTAGAATATAGAGCAACCTTCATTCCCATGGAAACCTGGCATAGTTAGGAAACCTGAAATTTGGACAACTTTACAGGTATGTATATTCAGCAAGACATTCCACTATACAGTTGATTAAAGAGGGTTTGACACAAGGCAACCTCATGCCTTATTTAGCCTACGGGAGGTCACGTTCATAAACCCACAAGATCTCAAATACCGCCAGGACTAGTTGTTGAACTATGATCCAAATTCAATTAAGCAGGCTAATTTTCGATGAGCGGTATGGATCGTCGAAGACCTATGTTTTCACCGCAATATAAATCTCTTATAAGCCGTCGGCTAAGATAAGTTGCATATGTGAAAATCCTCAGCGTTTGTAAACACTCTCCGATATAGTAAAGTTTCGCTGGCTAGAGCCCGTGGTAATTTTTTCCTTTTTCTATTGGAGAGGTTTTCCACATTAAATCTATGTCCCCTTTCTGCAATTTTCTTTTCATTTTTTATTATTTGATTGTCGTGATTATAGCACCAGTTACAAGTTCCGGTTGTTGTGTCGCCAAGCACCGCCTATACTAGGAATCCAATTCATGGACAGAGTTCTGGCTTGTTTCACAAGAGACACGGTATAAAACCAAGTAATCCGAAGGAACGATTTTGAAGGGAAGAAAAATTGCATTGACTTGAGTATATCCCAGAAAGCGACATGACAGAAAAAAATGATTAAAAAAATCATTGAGACATAATCCTTCTCTCAAGAAAGGCAACTGGAAATATGGCATTTAAAACTTGAAATCAATAAGAGAGGTCATACTTCACCAAACCAGGCAATATTGTGATATACTAGTGCATTTAGTCAAATATAAAGGCACTTCAAAGGTTGCTTCTAAGACATCTGATTTGGAGGCTAAAACAACAAACAGTTGAGAAATAGCGAAGTTAGTTGGCTTAACAAATCAGAGACAATTCTCGTTGTTTCATATTTTTAGAGCAAGTCAACTGAAATTCTAAAAACATTATACAGCTTAAACCATTAGAAATATATATAGAAAAAATTAGTTAACTCAATTCAATCATCAAAAGACGTATTAGAGGGCTTGGAAAGTATAGAATGTATTCTTATTTGTGCTTTTTTCCATAAGTTCCCTAGATTAAAATAATACTCCAGTAATCTTGAAACCAACCAACCTTAGAGTTGGGTGATAAAATTTCCCACAAACGACGCCAATTGACGAGGGGTACTCATTGTTATGGACTTGAGTTTCAGAAAAAAAAGGAGCGATAGTGATTTTGTTGGCTTATTAGACAAATAAGGGAGACGATTTACGCATGTTTAGGCTCTCGTAGAGGAAATTGTATTCCTACCTGTCTGATTATTATCAATGTGGATTACAAGGTCGCCGAGTTGCCACATGCGACCTTGCTACCGGCGGATTGTGGTGAATCGAAAATATGGTACCTTCTTCGTCAGCTCCTCCCAGCCTTTATACGAGAGGCTGGGTCTCAGAGTCAAGTACGGATAGGTTACAAGTTGGAATTATATCTCAATGACTATGTCGGTTTGGGCTTCTGCCTTGATCACCACATATGGTTCCTGGGCTTCGGATGCTTCCATGACTCTTTGTTTTCCTTGGGCCTGATGGGCCTCGGTTCAAATCTGCACCCGATATACCAATCATGGGAACTCGATAAGTCTTTCCCATGTCAGATAGTATGGATAAGGAGGTGGTGGGTAAAACTGGGTCTGTTTGTATGGTTGGTTGCTTTGGGGCTTGTTATAGTAGTATGGTGGAGGGTTTTGGTAGACATAGTACCGTGGTTGAGATGTAGGGTTGGTGTTTTGGGTGATATTGTGTTGAGAGGATGATGATGGAGTTAAAGTATTGTTGGGAAGCGGTTTGGTTGTCACTATGACTGAAGGTGTGGATTTGGGTTGACTGATAGTGGATTTGTATGGTGTGGGAGGGTGTGGGAGCTGTTCTGGTGTCAAATTTCCCAAATTTGGTGGAAACATGGGTGGTTATGTTGTAGGGTGGTGGTTGGTAAATGGTTTTGGATTTTCGGGTATTGGCGAAAGGGCTTGGATTTGGTGTGGCGGAGAGGTGGAAAAGGATTGACCTTGGGCAGTTGTAACATCTAGTATTAGAGGTTTGAAATAAACTGAGATCAGGTGTGTGCATTGCAATCATGCATAGAAAATCTGGATAATTTTCGTGATTTTGATTAAAACTTGTCAAAGTGATTGAACCTTCTTTTAACTTGATGGAACTGAAGTTGGTAATCAAGTTGCGTCAAGCGAGTGGTAATTGGGATATCTCGACCCACCCACTGCCTAGTGGAGCAACTAGTTCCATGAAGAGATCCCGTCGTTAAGCCTTGAAAGGAAAGGATCCTTCATGGATGTGCCTATCGAAGCATACTTGGTGAGGCCCCTCCGTCGAGAAGGAGAAGATCCCCTTTGGTGAGGCCCCTCCGTCGCCAAGGGACCGCGTGAAGCATACTTGGAACCATAATGCCAAGTCAAATAGGATGGGCAGAGTGAAGACGAAGACGAATGCGATGATGACATCTCTCTTGGTAAGCAAGGGAGGCATCTTCCTATCCTCCAAGCCAGGGGTGGCCGACAACCGCTGCCATCAGGGGGACCACCTCTCTCTCGCTGACATGTAAAGCATGAAGGAGGTAGGAAGGAGGTCATCAGCGGCGTGATCAACAGCTCCCTGCCAAGGACCACCCCGTTGGTCAAAAGCACCTTTAGCTCACTTGCCCACTTCCTTGTCGCCCTGTGGGTACCTTTCTCGTCAGTTTGGCGGGAAGAGGCCCAGGGCGCCTCTAATATAGGGGGTGTGACACCACAGAACCGACCTTCTTCGACCTTGGAAACCCTAGATTCCTCCTAGCTAGGACCCCTAGATCTGATTATTATAACCTCGACAAGTGATGCAAGAAATCCAGACAAGCAGGAGTAGGATTTTAAACCACATGGTGGCCTGAACCTAGGTAAGCTCCTTGTGTCCCCTGGTTGTGATTTCTACTGTTCCTTGCCAAGATCGTCAAAGGGTCTTGGAGAGATCGTGTTCAACCCCTTGAGTTTTATTCTATCCTACTTTGCGAGATACCCTGCCGGGACAAATCTCTGACAATTTTAGTGTGATAAGTTTCAATATCACATTTGCTAAAACCTTATTTTGGGTAAATAAAATTTATCTATGGGTATATCAAATGGTATAAAACTAAACCCACAAAACATTATTTAGGGATTAATACCAAATCTTTTGGAGATCATATCAAGGTATTATTTACAATAACTCATGGATACCAAATCAAATATATAACTTAAGCAAATGATATCTAGTAACTCAATCTTGATATATTTGCCTTTTCATAATAAATCCTACCATGAGCATCATGATAGTTCTTAAACACTAACTCCTTATCACATATAGAGTAGGAAGGAAATCAAGCCAAGACCTTTCACCACATATATTTCTTAGCATACTAATCATTGTCATCCCTACTGAACCATGTTCTAGTATTTGTTGACCATCAATGTTGGGTGATCAATTCTTGCATTGGCCTACTGACATGGGTATGACCTATAGGGTCCCGACGTTTAGTTACCCTAGGTGTATAAAGGCTTATGGCCCACAAAGGCCCAACAAAGTCCAAGAAACACCCAACGGAATAAAAACTTTTCTTAACCGCTAAGAAATATTGATACGTCCAATTTGCATCACGATTCTATATCATAATTTGCCTCTATTCATTGATATGTGTCTTATTATGAGGTGTTACTTATGTCTTTTCCTCTGTTTTTGCATGTTGGATGATTCTTGGAGGATAGACTGCCGAAGTCAGGTTTCTGATGGAAAAAGAGGTGTTTTGATGCAATTTCGTGAAGATCAGAAAAATACCAGAAAAATATTGGAAAAATATATTTTCCCAGAAGATGAAGGAAGACAGAAGGGGAGGCGTAGCTGGGCCACAGGGGGCCTACACCCCCTAGGCGCGGGCCCCCCTAGGTCGCGCCTAGGGCAGGTGTTGAAGGGTTTCACAGCATAGTAAATCAAAATTTTCTACGGATGCGGACAGAGGGAAGCCAAGATCTAATCTAGGAGATGCAAACAACGAGAGAGATTGGATTAGATCTTCATACCCTTGAAGATTCGTACAGCGGAACGTTTGTCGGAACGTGGGTGATGTAGTCGTACTCGCTTCTCCTCCTCGCGATCCGATCCGATCTAGCACCACAAGTGGCGATGCCTCCGTGAGATGCACACGTGCAGCACCTCGACGTCTCCTCCTTCCTTGGTCCAGCAAGTATGGTGGAGAGATGGGTTGGATCTACAACGCGACGACGCGGTGCAAGTGGTGGAGAGTTTCTGCAGCAGGGCTTCGCCTACACGCAGTCGGGAGGGAGAGAGAGAGGAGGGCAGGAGGACGGCTAGGGTTGAGGAAGAGGTGTGTGTGTGTGGGGGGGGGGGTGGTGTGCCCCAGCCCTCTATATATAGAGGGGTGGGCGCCAGCCCTAACCCCTCCCCCAAGCCCTAGGCCGGCGGCCAAAGGAGGGAGGAGTGGGGGGCAAGGAAACCCCCCCTTCTAGAAGCTCCAATTAGGGTTTCCCCTTGATTGGCCGGCTGGGCCCTATGGGGCCTTGTGCCCCTGGCCCAATGCGGCCAGGGCACTCCCTCATAGGCCCATTCCCCCTCCCGACAGGTGGGACCATGTTGGTCCCGGTACAATACCGATTAACCCGGAACAATTCCGAACTCCAAAAACTGCACTGCCTTATATGAATCTTATTCTCCGGACCATTCCGGAACCTCTCGTGATGTCCCGGATCCCATCCGAGACTCCGAACAAAAACTCATAAACCAATCATCCAATCTATCCTAGCGTCAAGACACATTAAGTGTGTGACCCTTCGGGTTCGAGAATATGCAGACATGATCTTATATCAATAATCAACAGCGGGGTCTGGAAACCCATATTGACTCCCACACATTCATCGATGATCATATCGGATGAACCACGATGCCATGATTCAATCAATCCCATATATATATTCCCTTCGTCTCGCGATATTTTACTTGCCCGAGATTCGATCGTTGCATCGTCATACCTAGTTCAATCTCATTCACAGCAAGTACTTTACTCGTTCGTAATCCTATATTACTTTGTGATTAACTCCTTAACCACATGCTTGCAAGCGGTGTTGATATCGACACGAGTGGGCCCAAGTATATCTCCGACTTGGGAGGGACAAATCCCATCTCGATACATACAACCCAACAGGTACTTTCCAATCACCTGAGAGACACCTTTATGATCACCCTCTCATAGGATGACGTTTGATGACCTCAAAGCTCTCTTCCGATACCAGGGAGTTGTATTATCTCATGGTCTAAGGAATACAATATTTGACATAAGGAAAGCTTCGCAAAGATGAACACGATGACACGATCTAATTGCTTCGCTTAGTTTGGGTATGTCCATCACATCATTCTCCCAATGATATGATCTCATTATCAATCGACAACTCATGTCTATGGTTAGGAAACCTTAACCATCATTAATCAATGAGCTAGTCCATAGAGGCATACTAGGGACACGGTGTTGTTCACAAACCACACAAGTATTAAAGTTTCCGCTTAATACAATTCTAGCATGGAATATAAACTTTATCATGAACAAGAATTATAATAATAACATCTTTATTATTGCCTCTAGGGCATAATTCCAACAGTCTCCCACTTGCACTAGAGTCAATAATCTAGTTTACATTTGGCAACAATCTCACACCCATGGCACTGAGGTGCTGATCATGTTTTACACGTGGAAGAGGTTTAGTCAATGGATCTGCGACATTCAGATCTGTATGTACTTTGCTAATCTTCAGATCTCCATCTGTTATATAATCTCGGATTATATGAAACTTGCGGTTGATATGCTTGGTATTTGGATGATATCTTGGTTCCTTAGCAAGTGCTATGGCGCCAGTGTTGTCACACAATATCTCTAGTGGGTCCAATGCACTTGGAACCACGCCAAGCTCAGTGATGAAGTTTCTGATCCAAACTCCTTCACTTGGCCTTACGCAGCCATATATTCCGATTCTACTGTAGATCCCGCGATCACGCTTTGCTTGCAGCTTCTCCAGCTCACAACTCCTCCATTCAAAATATAAACGTATCCTGTCTGAGATTTAGAATCATCCTTGTCGGTGTCGAAACTAGCGTTGACGTAACCTTTTACGACAAGCTGTTCATCACCCCCATAGACTAAGAACATTTCTTTAGTTCTATTTAGGTACTTTAGGATGTTCTTCACGGCTGTCCAGTGTTCCACTCCTGGATCACTTTGATATCTGCTCGTCAAACTAAGAGCATTGGACACATCCGGTCTAGTACATAGCATGGCATACATAATAGAACCTATGGCCGAGGCATAAGGCACTTTGCTCATAGCTTCTCTATCATTTACCGTAGTTGGACACTGAGCCTTGCTCAATATCTTACCTGACAACATAGGCACTGAACCTTTCTTTGCCTTATCCATTCTGAACCTTTTTAGAACTTTGTCTAGGTATGTACTCGGCTTAAAGCTATCGAGCGTCTTTGTCTATCTCTATAGATTTTGATGCCCAATATATAAGCGCTTCACCTAGGTCTTTCATTGAAAACACTTGTTCAAATAACTCTTCACATCGTTAAGCATGTTAATGTCATTTCCAATAATCAATATGTCATCCACATATAGTACCAGAAATGTCACCGAGCTCCCACTCACTTTCTTGTAGATACAAGCTTCGTAGCAATTTGGAACAAATCCAAAGCTCTTGATCACTTGATCAAAACGAAGGTTCCAACTCCGAGATGCTTGCTTCAGTCCATAAATAGAACGCTGAAGTTTGCATACTTTATCAGCATCCTTAGGATCGACAAAACCTTCAGGTTGCATCATATACAACTCTTCATCAATGTTGCCATTGAGGAACGCAGTCTTGACATCCATCTGCCAAATTTCATAATCATGAAACACAGCAATTGCTAATAAAATCCGAATAGACTTAAACATCGCTACGGGAGAGAAAGTCTCATCGTAGTCAACACCTTGAACTTGTCGAAAACCTTTCGCGACAAGCCGTGCTTTATAGACGGTAACATTACCATCCGCGTCCATTTTCTTCTTGAAAATCCATTTGCACTCAACGGCCTTTCGGTCGCTAGGAGGGTCCACCAAAGTCCATACTTGGTTTTCGCTCATGGATCCCAATTCAGATTTCATGGCCTCTAGCCATTTCTCAGAGTCTGGGCTCATCATCGCTTCCTCATAGTTCGCAGGCTCACTGTCATCTACTAACAAGACAGTTAAGACAGGGTTGCCGTACCACTCAGGAGGGGCACGCGACCTTGTCGACCTGCGACGTTCAGTAGCAGCATCGTCCGAAGCTTCATGATCCTTATCATTAGCTTCCTCTATTATTGGTGCAGGCGGCACTGGAACAATTTCAGGTGCTGCGCTACTCTCCAATTCAAGAGAAGGTTCAACAACCTCGTCTAGCTCTACTTTCCTCCCACTCACTTCTTTCGAGAGAAACTCCTTCTCAAGAAAGGAACCGTTCTTTGCGACAAACACTTTGCCTTCGGTTCTGTGATAGAAGGTATACCCAATAGTTTCCTTAGGGTATCCTATGAAGACACATTTCTCTGCTTTGGGTTCGAGCTTGTCTGGCATCAACTTCTTGACGTAAGCTTCGCATCCCCAAACTTTAAGAAACGACAACTTAGGTTTAGCACCAAACCACAGTTCATACGGTGTCGTCTCAATGGATTTAGATGGTGCCCTATTTAAAGTGAATGCAGCGGTTTCTAATGCATAACCCCAAAATGATAACGGCAAATCAATAAGAGACATCATCGATCGGACCATATCTAATAGGGTTCGATTCGCGTTCGAGACACACCATTGCTGTGGTGTTCCGGTGGCGTGAGTTGCTAAACGATTCCGCTTGCTTTAAGATGCGTGAGAAAATCATAACTCAAATATTCGCCACGATCGGATCGTAGAAACTTAATCTTTACTACAATGGTTCTCCACTTCATTCTGAAATTCCTTGAACTTTTCAAATGTTTCAGATTTATGTTTCATTAAATAGATATACCCATATCTACTTAAGTCATCGGTAAAAGTGAGAAAATAGCGATATCCACCACGCGTCGAAACACTCATCGGTCCGCACACATCGGTATGTATGATTTCCAACAAGTCCGTCGCTCGCTCCATAATTCCGGAGAACGGGGTTTTGATCATCTTGCCCATGAGGCATGGTTCGCATGTGTCAAATGATTCAAAATCAAGAGACTCCAAAAGTCCATCAGAATGGAGTTTCTTCATGCGCTTTACACCAATATGACCTAGACGACAGTGCCACAAATAAGTAGTATTATCACTATCTACTTTGCATCTCTTAGCCTCAATGTTATGGATGTGTGTTTCATCCCTTTCGAGATTTAGAAGAAATAAACCATTCATAGCAGGTGCATGACCATAAAAGATGTTACTCATATAAATAGAACAACCATTATTCTCCGATTTAAATGAATAACCGTCTTGCAATAAACACGATCCAGAAATAATGTTCATGCTCAACGCGGGCACATAATAACATTTATTAAGGTTTAAAACTAATCCCGAAGGTAAAACTAAGGAGAGCGTGCCGACAACCATCACATCAACTCTTGATCCGTTGCCAACGCGCATCGTCACCTCATCCCTCGCAAGCCACTGTCTATTCCGTAGCTCCTGTTTCGAGTTACAAATATTAGCAACTGAACCAGTATCAAATACCCAGGCACTACAACGAGGGCTAGTAAGGAAAACATCAATAACATGTATATCAAATATACCTTTGATGGTGCCAACCTTCTTGTCCGCTAAGTACTTGCCCAAAGTGACCCTTGTTCTTGCAATAGAAGCACTCAGTGTCCGGCTTAGGACCAGACTTGAGCTTCTTCTTAGCAGGGGCAACACGCTTGCCGCCACCTTTCTTGAAGGGCTTCTTTGCACCCTTACCTTTCTTAAAGGAGGGCTTGTTGACCATCAACACATGATTATCCTTTTTGATGTCCACCTTCGCTACTTTCATCTTAGCGAAGAGCTCAGTGATCATATCAGTGGAACCAATCTGATTGTGAGTAACTACAAAACTTTTGTAGCTAGGAGGGAGTGACTACAGAACTCTGTCAATCTTGAGCTCCTCTGGAATCTTGTAGTCCAGTTGCTCAAGGCGTTGAGTGTAGCCCGCCATCTTAATGGCGTGCTCACTAACGGAACTCCCTTCCTCCATCTTGCAGTTAAAGAATTTCTTAGAGATCTCATATCTCTTAGAACGGGCCTGAGTCTGAAACATAGTTTTCAGCTCCTCAAGAATCTCAAAGGTCCCGGCGAACTCCTCAAAACGATTTTGAAGATCCGATTCCATAGCAAACAACATGGCGATCTTAATCAAATCATAATCATCCTTGCGCGACTGATAAACAACTTTCTCATCAGCCGGCGCATCTATAGCAGGGGCGTCACCTAGCGCTTTCTCAAGGACATAGTCCTTTTGTCCGCCAGCGAGAATGACTCTTATATTGCGGAACCATTTGGTGAAGTTAGACCCATTGTTTCTAAGCTTTTCTATCTCAGCAAAAACGTTGAAGTTGAAGTTGGACTTAGCCATTTGATCTATAGTATTTGCAAGTACAATTTAGACTATGTTCATGATAAATAGTTCAACTTTTAATCAAATTAGTAGATGAACTCCCACTAAATTCAACATCCCTCAAGTTGTTTAGTGAACATGATCCAAATTCACCACACCTAATCCGATCATCACGAGAAGAGATGTGGTTTAAATGGTGGACAACGAAGTGTCGATCATATCATTGATATGACTCATGCTTAACCTTTCGGTTCATGTGTTCCGAGGCCATGTCTGTACATGCTAGGCTCGTCAAGTCAAACCCAAGTATTTCCGCGTGTGCAAAACTGGCTTGCACCCGTTGTATGTGAGCGTAGAGTCTATAGCACCCGATCATCACGTGACGCTTGGACACGATGAAATTTCGCAACGGTGCATACATGGGGAGAACACAGTTTTATCTTGATCTTTAAGTGAGGAATCATCTTATAATGCTACCGTCGCGATCTAAGCATAATAAGATACATAAAAGGATAAACATCACATGCATATAACTTTATGTGACATGGTATAGCCAATCTTCACGCAATGATCTCCATCTTGTGCGTGCCGGCATGATCTCCATCACTCCACCATGATTGCCTCCACCATGAATAGCAACTACAACTATTGCTAACTACTTAGCGATAAAGTAAAGCTATTACATGGCGTATAAGAAGTTGACTCGCAGGTCATACACAATTATAAAGACAACCATATGGCTCCTGCCGGTTGTGTACTCATCGACATGCAAGTCGTGAAACATTACAAAACATGATCATCGCATACAATACACACATCACATCTTGGGCCATACCATATCACAGAAAACACTCCCTGTAAAAACAAGTTAGACGCCTCTACTTTGTTGTTGCATGTTTTACGTGGCTTATGGGAGTAGCAAGCTAAGAACGATTCTTACCTACCGAAAGCCACAACGGTGATATTATGGTTGCCAAACTCCGGTGTTAAACCCATGACAACTATAGTGAGAGAAACAGGCATCCACCAGCCGCATGCGTGGAACAAGCCACACGTCAAGTGCGGATCCGGTCTCGCGAACGACGCCGCGTAAGGTTGGCCTGGACCGCTTCAATCTCACTATCCCGCGTCATAAGAAGAACACAAACAAGAGGCTTGCAACAGAAAACATCAACGCCCGCAACAACCATGTTGCGTTCTACTCGTGAAACACATCTACGCATAGATCTAGCTCTGATACCACTTAAGGGTTTCGCAGCATAGTAAATCAAAATTTTCTACGGATGCGAACAGAGGGAAGCCAAGATCTAATCTAGGAGATGCAAACAACGAGAGAGATTGGATTAGATCTTCATACCCTTGAAGATTCGCACAGCGGAACGTTCGTCGGAACATGGGTGATGTAGTCGTACTCGCTTCTCCTCCTCGCGATCCGATCCGATCTAGCACCACAAGTGGCGATGCCTCCGTGAGATGCACACGTGCAACACCTCGACGTCTCCTCCTTCCTTGGTCCAGCAAGTATGGTGGAGAGATGGGTTGGATCTACAATGCGACGGCGCGGTGCAAGTGGTGGAGAGTTTCTGCAGCAGGGCTTCGCCTACACGCAGTCGGGAGGGAGAGAGAGAGGAGGGCAGGAGGGCGGCTAGGGTTGAGGAGGAGGTGTGGGGGGGGGGGTGGTGGTGCGCCCCAGCCCTCTACATATAGAATGGTGGGCGCCAGCCCTAACCCCTCCCCCAAGCCCTAGGCCGGCGGCCAAAGGAGGGAGGAGTGGGGGGCAAGGAAACCCCCCTTCTAGAAGCTCCAATTAGGGTTTCCCCTTGATTGGCCGGCTGGGACCTATGGGGCCTTGTGGCCCTGGCCCAATGCGGCCAGGGCACTCCCTCATAGGCCCATGCCCCCTCCCGACAGGTGGGACCACGTTGGTCCCCCTCCGGAAGGTTCTAGAAGCTTCCGGTACAATACCGATTAACCCGGAACAATTCCGAACTCCAAAAACTGCACTGCCTTATATGAATCTTATTCTCCGGACCATTCCGGAACCTCTCGTGATGTCCCGGATCCCATCCGAGACTCCGAACAAAAACTCATAAACCAATCATCCAATCTATCCTAGCGTCGAGACACGTTAAGTGTGTGACCCTTCGGGTTCGAGAATATGCAGACATGATCTTATATCAATAATCAACAGCGGGGTCTGGATGATGAATAAGTCTCTGTACTATTGGTCCTTATGGGGCTGTAACACACATGGTCCTTGTAGCAAGGAGGGTAGTTAGGAGCAGCAAGGACCAAGCATCCTTGACTGCTTTAGGCAGCATCTTTAGGCAGCATCTTAGACTGGCATCTTGGACTAGCAGTTAGCATATTCTTGGCTGGCTAGCAGCCTATAAATATGTATCCCCAACCCCTGTGGTTGGCATGGCACTTGTGTGTGAGTTTGTGCGAGAAATAAAACCAGAAAATTGCCCCAACTCCTAGTGTCATCCCCTCTCTTCAATGAGAGTAAATCTAGAGATCCTATCAAGTGGTATCAGAGCGAGGTTGTCTTGTAGGCTGAGTGTTTCCTGCTCATCCCCTTCACCGGGTGTGCAGCCCAGAAGCAAGTGCAGCAAGCTCAGCTGTCCTCAGTGGCCTCTCCTTCCGCAATGAGCGGAGCTGTTAGCAGCAGCTCTCCTCCACGCAACAGCCCCCAATGGCCAGCCATGTCCCAAGGTCGCTCTCAGCACTCGGCTACCTCGGCGTCTGGCGTCGGCGGGAGGACGAGCTCGCCACAGAAGCGTGAGCGGCAGCAGCAGCCGTTGGCGGCAAGCCAGGCGTCAAGGGCAAGGCGGCAGCGAATCGGCAGCAGAGAGCGGAGGCGAAGCAGCAGCGATGGTGGAGGCATCACGTGCAGATGGCGAGGCCCGTTTTCTGCGGCAGCATCAACGGCTCCATTTCAGGCGGAAGCAGCGTCGACACAGCCCACGAGCGGACAGCGTGGTGGGCAGCCGAGCATGCCCAAGCACACGGCAGTGTCGCTCCAGGAGGAGGTGAGCACTGCGGTGACGCTCCCGGAGGAGGCGCGCACTGCGGTGGCGCTCCAGGAGGAGGCGCGCACTGCGGTGGCGCTCCAGGAGGAGGCGCGCACGGCGGCGGCGGCCGAAACGACCAAGACCGTGGCCTCTACGAGGTCCGGGCTGTGGTCAGGGACGTTGGTCCCGGTGCTGGGTGGCCTACCCTCACCAAAACCAACTACGTCGAGTGGGCCGCGGTCATGAAGGTCCGGCTCCAGGTGCGACACATGTGGGAGGCAGTCCAGGATGCCAACGTCGACCACCATGACGATCGACGGGCGCTGGACGCCCTCCTCGCCGTTGTCCCGCCTGAGATGCAGTTCTCGCTTTCCAACAAGCGGACTGCCAAGGAGGCCTGGGAGGCCATCGCTGCGTCGCGCATTGGCAGCGACCGTGCTCGCAAGGCCGCTCTGCAGGCACTCCGCAAGGAGTGGGACGACCTGGCTTTCAAGTCAGGTGAGGACATCGATGACTTTGCTCTCCGTCTCAATACTTTGCTGCAGAAGATGGAGCGGTTCGGCGACGCCACCTACAACGAGGAAAAAGCTGTCGCGAAGCTCTTTCGCTGCGTCCCCATCGGCAGTGATAGCTCGCTCGATCGAATCCTGCTGGACCTCGGACGATGTCGATCGAGGAGGCAATCGCCTCAAGGTCATCGACCCGATGAAGCGAGCTTCCTCGTGGTCCATCACCACTGCTGGAAGCTGCTCCTCACTTTCGAGCGGTGGGACGCCTTGCCACGGTGACAGAAGAAGGGAGTCCTCTTCCGCATCGGTGGCAGCGCGCAAAACCGCGCAAGGCGCAAAGACAGCCAGGTCGGGTGCAAGGTGGCGCCATGGAGGTGCCAGGAGGCGCCACGGCAGCCCAAGTTGGCCCAAGATGACGCTGCCACAATCAGGCCGGCTTGGCCATTGGGCCAAGGAGTGTCGATACCACGACGCGCCAGGCCCACGCCGCATGTGCGGTGGAGAGGAGGAGCGGCTTTGTTCATGGCTCATGCGAGCATCGAGCTACGCCCTGCGACACCGACTGCAGCGGCTCCCCTCCACCTCGACGAGCCAAAGGCACACGCCCTTCTCGGCGATGGCTCCGACACCGACAAGACCGGCGCGGGTGGTGCCTTGACACCGCGCCACCCACCATGACTGGTCGACGGGAGTTCTTCGCCGAGCTCGACTCCGACGTGCGAGGCTCCGTCAAGTTTGGAGATGCCTCCGCCGTGGAGATTCAGGGCGTCGGCTCCGTCATCTTCGCCGCCAAGACCGGAGAGCACCGGATGCTCACCGGTGTCTACTACATCCCTGCGCTGAGAAACTTCATCATTAGCTTGGGACAGCTGGATGAGAATGGCTCGCGCGTGCTGATCGAGCACGGGATCCTGCGCATCTGGGATCGCCATCGTCGCCTTCTTGCCAAGGTAACTAGAGGCGCAAATCGGCTCTATGTCCTTGATGCGCGTGGCACGCCTTCCTGCCTCGCCGCCCGTCGGGACGACGAGGCGTGGCAGTGGCACGAGCGCTTCGGGCACCTTCACTTCGAGGCTCTGAAGCAGCTCAGCAGCAAGGAGATGGTGCGAGGCATGCCGTGCCTCGAACACGTGGAGCAGTTCTGCGACGTCTGCGTGATAATGACGGGCGACTCCCTTCCCAAGAAAGCGAGCTTCAGAGCTAAGGAGAAGCTCGAGCTCGTGCACGGGGACTTGTGTGGACCGGTGACTCCGGCCACACAGGGAGGACGACGCTACTTCCTGCTGCTCGTCGATGACTTCTCCCGCTACATGCGGGTGGTGCTTCTCAGCAGCAAGGGAGAAGCAGTGGACGCCATCAGGCGTACGCAGGTTGTTGCAGAGGCGGAGTGCGGCTGCAAGCTGCGTGTGCTGCGCACCGACAACGGCGGCGAATTCACAGCAACTGAATTCGCGTCGTACTGCGCTGATGAGGGCATTCAGCGCCACTACTCCGCCCCTTATAGCCCGCAGCAGAACGGCGTCGTCGAGCGGCGCAACCAGACGGTTGTGGGGATGGCTCGGGCCCTCCTCAAGCAGAGAGGGATGCCGGCTGTCTTCTGGGGGGAGGCGGTGCTGACAGCCGTCTACATCCTCAACCGCTCACCTACGAAGGCACTTGACGGCAAGACGCCGTACGAGGCTTGGCATGGGCGCAAGCCGGCGGTCTCCCACTTACGGGTCTTCGGCTGCCTCGCGTTCGCCAAGGAGCTCGGCCACATCGGCAAGCTCGACGACAGGAGCACTCCGGGAGTGTTCATCGGCTACGCGGAGGGCTCGAAGGCCTACCGCATCCTCGACCCGAAGACACAGCGTGTGCGCACGGCGCGAGATGTTGTGTTCAACGAAGGGCGAGGGTGGACGTGGGACAAGGCGGTGGACGACGGCTCGACTCCGACGTATGACGACTTCATTGTCGAGTACGTCCACTTCGAGGGAGCCGGGGGAGCAGGCAGCTCCTCCTCGCCGAGCGCGTCTACCTCAGTTCCCAAGTCTCCATCTGTCCCGGTGGCTGTTACACCGACGGCACCACAGCTGCCGATGCCACCGACGTCACGTGCTCCAGCACCAGCAGTCACACCTCCGGGCACGTCTACTCCGGCACCAGCAGTCACACCTCCGGGCACGTCCACTCCGGCACCAGTGGTCACACCTCCGGGCACGTCTACACCAGCCCCAGCTCGCGTCGAGCGCAGCCCGGTGGAGTTCGCTTCCCCGCTCGCTCACGACGAGGAGCGCATCGACGCGTATTACGACGGCGAGCCGTTGCGGTACCGTACGATGGAGGGTCTTCTCGGCGACCAGCCGGTGCCGGGACCGGTGCCACGCAACCTGGAGGCGCAACTGCAACTTGCATGTGACGACGGTGAGCCTCGGTCTTTTGCAGAAGCGGAGCAAGACGCGGCATGGCGAGCCGCGATGCAGTTGGAGATGGATGCGGTCGAGAAGAACCGCACATGGGAGCTCGCTGACCTCCCTCGAGGTCACCGGGCGATCACCCTTAAGTGGGTGTTCAAGCTGAAGAGGGATGAATCCGGCGCCATCGTCAAGCACAAGGCTCGCTTGGTGGCCCGAGGTTTCTTGCAGCAAGAGGGGGTCGACTTCGACGACGCCTTCGCTCCTGTGGCACGGATGGAGTCCGTGCGACTCCTCCTTGCGCTAGCCGCTCAGGAGGGCTGGCACGTCCATCACATGGACGTCAAGTCTGCCTTCCTCAATGGCGACTTGAAGGAGGAGGTCTACGTGCAACAGCCGCCGGGATTTGCGATTCCTGGCCAGGAGGGCAAGGTACTTCGTCTACGCAAGGCTCTCTATGGTTTGCGGCAGGCACCAAGGGCATGGAACGCCAAGCTGGACTCCACGCTCAAGACGATGGGCTTCGGGCAAAGCCCGCACGAGGCGGCCGTCTACCGACGGGGCAATGGAGGAAATGCCCTGTTGGTAGGTGTCTACGTCGACGACTTGGTCATCACCGGCACCAAGGATGCAGAGGTGGCGGCGTTCAAGGAAGAAATGAAGGCCGCCTTCCAGATGAGTGATCTGGGGCTCCTCTCCTTCTACCTGGGGATCGAGGTGCACCAGGACCACTCCGGGATCACGCTTCGACAGACCGCCTACGCCAGGCGCGTCGTTGAGCTCGCCGGGCTCACCGATTGCAACCCAGCTCTCACCCCAATGGAGGAGAGGCTGAAGCTGAGCCGCGACAGCACGGCGGAGGAGGTGGATGCTACACAGTACCGGCGTCTTGTGGGGAGCCTTCGCTACCTCGCCCACACACAGCCGGACTTGGCATTCTTCGTCGGCTACGTCAGTCGGTTCATGCAGCGGCCGACGACGGAACACCAGCAGGCTGTGAAGAGGATCGTCCGCTATGTTGCGGGGACTCTCGACCATGGCCTCTACTACCCTAGGTGACCTGGGGCGGCACACTTCGTCGGGTACAGCGACAGCGACCACGCCGGCGACATCGACACCAGCAAGAGCACAAGCTGGATCCTCTTCTTCCTCGGCAAGTGCCTCGTGAGCTGGCAGTCAGTCAAGCAGCAGGTGGTGGCCATGTCCAGCTGCGAGGCCGAGTACATAGCGGCCTCCACTGCCTGCACTCAGGCCCTCTGGCTTGCTCGACTGCTTGGTGATCTCCTCGGTCGAGACACTAGCGCAGTGCAACTCATGGTGGACAGCAAGTCCGCTCTGGCCCTAGCGAAGAACCCCGTGTTCCACGAACGGAGAAAGCACATCCGAGTGAGGTACCACTTCATCCGACGCTGTTTGGATGAAGGGAGCATCACGGCGAGCTACATCAACACCAAGGATCAGCTTGCAGACCTGCTCACCAAGCCTCTTGGGCGGATCACGTTCCTTGGACTCTGCTCCAGGATTGGGATGGTCCAGCCTTCCCACAAGACAACGCACAAGACTTAGGGGGAGAATGATGAATAAGTCTCTGTACTGTTGGTCCTTGTGGGGCTGTAACACACATGGTCCTTGTAGCAAGGAGGGTAGTTAGGAGCAGCAAGGACCAAGCATCCTTGACTGCTTTAGGCAGCATCTTAGACTGGCATCTTGGACTAGCAGTTAGCATATTCTTGGCTGGCTAGCAGCCTATAAATATGTATCCCCAACCCCTGTGGTTGGCATGGCACTTGTGTGTGAGTTTGTGCGAGAAATAAAACCAGAAAATTGCCCCAACTCCTAGTGCCATCCCCTCTCTTCAATGAGAGTAAATCTAGAGATCCTATCACTGGAAACCCATATTGACTCCCACACATTCATCGATGATCATATCGGATGAACCACGATGCCAGGATTCAATCAATCCCATATATATATTCCCTTCGTCTCGCGATATTTTACTTGCCCGAGATTCGATCGTCGGTACCGTCATACCTAGTTCAATCTCGTTCACAGCAAGTACTTTACTCGTTCCGTAATCCTATATCACTTTGTGATTAACTCCTTAACCACATGCTTGCAAGCGGTGTTGATATCGACACGAAAGTGGGCCCAAGTATATATCTCTCCGACTTGGGAGGGACAAATCCCATCTCGATACATACAACCCAACAAGTACTTTCCAATCACCTGAGAGACACCTTTATGATCACCCTCTCATAGGATGACGTTTGATGACCTCAAAGCTCTCTTCCGATACCAGGGAGTTGTATTATCTCATGGTCTAAGGAATACAATATTTGACATAAGGAAAGCTTCGCAAAGATGAACACGATGGCACGATCTAATTGCTTCGCTTAGTTTGGGTCTGTCCATCACATTATTCTCCCAATGATATGATCTCATTATCAATCGACAACTCATGTCTATGGTTAGGAAACCTTAACCATCATTAATCAATGAGCTAGTCCATAGAGGCATACTAGGGACACGGTGTTGTTCACAAACCACACAAGTATTAAAGTTTCCGCTTAATACAATTCTATCATGGAATATAAACTTTATCATGAACAAGAATTATAATAATAACATCTTTATTATTGCCTCTAAGGCATAATTCCAATAGTCTCCCACTTGCACTAGAGTCAATAATCTAGTTTACATTTGGCAACAATCTCACACCCATGGCACTGAGGTGCTGATCATGTTTTACACGTGGAAGAGGTTTAGTCAATGGATCTGCGACATTCAGATCTGTATGTACTTTGCTAATCTTCAGATCTCCATCTGCTATATAATCTCGGATTATATGAAACTTGCGGTTGATATGCTTGGTCTTTGGATGATATCTTGGTTCCTTAGCAAGTGCTATGGCGTCAGTGTTGTCACACAATATCTCCAGTGGGTCCAATGCACTTGGAACCACGCCAAGCTCAGTGATGAAGTTCCTGATCCAAACTCCTTCACTTGACGCTTCTGCAGCAGCCATATATTCCACTTCTACTATAGATCCCGCGATCACGCTTTGCTTGCAGCTTCTCCAGCTCACAGCTCCTCCATTCAAAATATAAACGTATCCTGTCTGAGATTTAGAATCATCCTTGTCGGTGTCGAAACTAGCGTCGACGTAACCTTTGCACAAGGGAGCATAGGAACTCAGAGTTTAAGGTTGTGGTTAGGTTTATATCTTAATTACTTTCCTGTAGTTGCGGATGCTTGTAGGGGGTTTAACCACAAATTTGTATTAGTCCAAGTAAGGTCGGTACATTAGCACAGGTTCACCCACACAACACTTACAACAGCAAAGAAGAGTACTTAGCTATTTGAAGCGAAAGCACTTGACAGAATTCCCATGTGTCCTCGAAGAACGTTTGGTCCTTATAAGTATTTCCACCGGCTTGTCCTTTGCTAAGAAAACATTGGGCCACTTGATGCAGTTGTTCATTGTCTTTATTACTTGCACTTTGTTTTGTTGCTTTATCAGAAAACCCCTAAAAATCCGTTTGCTAAGTATTTACAGAGATTTCCTGCTCCATACCACTAGTCAACACCTTCTGCTCCTCATTGGGATCGACACTCCTATTTATCGAAAGTACTACGATACACCCCCTATACTTGTGGTTCATCAAGATTATTTTCTGGATGTTGGGGGGATGACCCCAGGTAGGGTCAAGATAGCAGAAAGAAGGAAGGAACCTTTCTTACCATATGCCGAGTTATAAGCTAAGTCAGCCGAATTATGCAAGGCTCGGCCGAATAAGCCATGGTTTGGATAGAAGCGAGTGATTAATACCTTACTTGGCCAACGTGTGAGCTAAGTCGGCCGAATAAGATTGATCAGCTCATACGTAGGTGAAGGCCGAGCCGAGTTATGCGAGACGAGGCCGAGTAACGATAAGCTTGCAGGAGAAGGAGAAGGATCCCAGAGTCAAACCCTAGCTACTGGCTAGGAGGAATCTACACAGGGCCAAGCGCTAAGACAAAGAGCAGAGCCGCAGAGGGGCAGACAGGCGTCACGGAGGTGACAGTGGGCAAGCCCGAGGCTCACATGTGGGGTTCTAGATCTTTGCCTTCGATAGAAGGGAGACACGGAAAGAGCTCCGCCGAGTTACCACTTTGGGACAAGCATATTCCAAGAATATGCTGGCCACGTCATCCCTAGGAGGAATCAAGGGACCCCTTTATAAGGAGGGACAAGGCTTGCAGGGAGGGGGGTCGATTCATTTGACACTGAAGGGTTCACGTAGTAGTTTTCTTCCTCCTCTTTCTCTGATACAACTCAAGGAGCACTTGTAACTTGATAGAGGAGAAATAAAGATCTATGTACTAGTTAGTTGAGTGTAGAAATCACTACATATTCCCTCCCCAGATCCCACTAGCATCCATTGGCCCCATACTTTAGCCTACCCATGGCATCTGCCGTGCCACCACCACGACAGTTGGCGCCCACCGTGGGGCCAGCAGCGGTGCTAGCTGGAGTCAAGATTCGGACGGGAAACTTCATCCACACCGGCGAGCGGGTTGTTTCTGGCCTAGTCTAGAGATTTGATATCTGGGACTATGTCAGTGACAACGCTAGCAGTTTTAGGAGGAGGGCGCCCCCGCGCAACGACATCTTCATCAACCTGGGCGCTCACAAGATCTATGTCGGCATTGACACCTCCTGCGTCTATCCGCTCTGAGTCATCGACACAGGAGAGCCTCCCCTTAGTGCTGCAAGCGGTCAGCGTGGCGTTATCCCCGCAGGCAGCGTTGAGGTGATGATGACGGCTCCAGCACCAGCAGCAGGAGCAGGCGCCGGACCAAGCAAAGACCCGGCGGCAGGAGGACAGGTAACGACGAAGCAAGCAGCTCCAAAGCCAATCGCAGCAGATCCTCCGGTGACCAAGGCAGTCGAAGTGCAGGAGGTAACTCCAAAAGCAGCAAGGGTAAGGTGGCCACCTCTAGAGAGGCCGGAGAATATTCTCTAGGCAACTATAGATAACTTGACTACACCTGTAGCACCGATAGTTGACCCGACAAACGAGCAGGCAGAATTAGAAGAAACTAGGCTGAAAATGTTAGAGGAAGCAAAAAAGGTGTCGGCCTTGCAGGAGTCCTTTAATAGGACCTTGCGAGAATATGCTAGGGCAAACAAGCTAGATACGACCCCTGGCTGAGTAGATGATCTGAGATTAAGAGGAAAGAACCTCATGAATGATATCAACAAAGAGCATGAAGCTCGACCAGATGACTCTGTTGACCCAGGTTTGCCGAGGTATAGTACCCCGGCAAAGAACCTTAGGGCGGCAAATGCAGCAGCCCTAGAATTGGAAGGACTAAGCAGGGAAGCCCGGAAAAAGCAGCAAGAAAGAGTAAATGAGTTGGTACACATTGCAAACCAGTAGAATGAAGAAATGCTTAGGGCTAACCCAGCGAAATTGGGAGCTTCTCGCATGGTTCATTCGGCAGGAGCTGCCCCTGCATTGTCCGCCGCAGTGGCATCCTCACCCGGAAACAATGCGCGGAAAGACAAAGCAGTGACTTCGGGAAAGAGAAACAAGCAAATTGTCCCGTATGACCCGGCAGTGGCCGGGAAGGTCAATGAAAATAGAGGCAATGGAAGCCGAGGTAACAGTGGTGATAGAAACCTCGGCCGTGTAAACAGAGAGGACGGGAATCTCGGAAGGGGAAACCCCAAGAACAATAACCCGATGGAAGGAAGGAGGTACCCTCCGCAAGATCATTAGCCGAGGCATGAACCTCAGCAAGAACGAGAAGCAGGACAAGCTCCGTATAATCAGGCAAATGACAGATACAATGATGGTTACTCGGAGGTGGAAAATGCAGAGCATGGTGGGCAAAACCGTTATGGAATACATGAGAGAATTATCTATACAAACTTGTCGTCAACTGACGCAAGATTGAAGCTGGACAGACTGTATCGGTCCGAGCTATTGGAAGAACAGGGTTCGACTGGCCCGGCATGTTTTTGTAGAGATCCCAACCTTTAATAAGGTAGAGATCCATGTGTTTACAATGCTAGTCCCTGGATCAATAGCTAGCATCCACAGTTAAGATGTAATATCAAGAAACAAAGGTCATAATACAACTTTATAACCAGGAAAAATAATTCATTACATCTTACATAGCTCATTTGGCTATCTCATTACAATGCAGCAGAATATAACAATAGCATGGGGTCCTTCATCTTCAAGGTGCCACAGGCAAACATGTTGGTTGTAGACTTGTAATCCTAATCAACACACTTCACCAACATCAAACAAACCTGCAACATAATAAGTTACAGCCACAAGGGTCAATACATTTGAATTGTATTGGCAAGTGATACTATGGTAGTATAGTGGAGTCTATCATCTATATGCATTTGGATAAGTGGAGCTTAGGCTTGCTTTGCTCAAAATAGATTTTCCTTATCATTTGAAGATACTAAGTTTTTGCTTGACAAAATCACCCAAGGCATCTCCCAATAGAAATTGGTGATCCTTCAACCCTTGTTCAACCACAAGTTTTTAACTTAGAAATTGGGATGAGGAGATTCTTGATAGCTTCCATGTCTTGATGCTCAAATTGTCCTTTACCAGGGACATGGCTAAGTATTTAGATTTTACACTCTGTAGAGGTGGTGCACTTTCCCCACAAGACTTGGTTTCACCAAGACAAGATCTTTCAGAAGCCTTCCCTTAGACCAGAATGGACGCGTTCCAACCTATCATCCCCTACCACCAACTGTCCATTTGGCTAAGTTATTGCAACCTATATGATCTAGGCAGAGCCCATAATGCCAAGTGGCTGCACTTGAAGCTTCTCAACATTTGACATCTCAAATCTCTTTGTTCCTGCGTGGCATTCCACAAGTGAGATACCAAGTTTTCCCCAGCATACTGGACTTGGTGATGCCCAAGTTTTCCCCAGCATACTGGACTTGCATAGCCACTCAACACAAACCATTCTTTCCATTCCACCCAGGTGTTTCATTCACTTAGTAGTTTTATTAAACAAAACACAAGTCCTTGACTTAGAATTTTTCCATAGCATGAAATATAATCCACCCTTGTTTTCTACTAGATAACCTAGGCATGATAGTGGTAGGAATCTTAACTTAGAAAAAATCCATTAAGGTTTCATCTGCTAGGATTTCCCATGGCATAGTTTATACTTAGCAAAAATTCCATGCAAGTCCTACTTAGAAATATCACTAATGCATAGTGAAAATAATGGGACAAAAGTATGAAGCATCACTTGCCTTTTTGGTAGAGAATATAATTTCACTCCTTGTTCTGGCAATATTCACATTCTTCAAATCACTACAATTCAATCAAGCAAGCAATATTTCAATCTACCATTCAAGCCACATCACATAAAATAATAGAAACAAAACAATGCATGCAAGCATGCCAAAGATTGTTTTATTTGGAAAAGTGGTTTCTAATGGGTTATAAAAATTCTAAAACACTTATTGGTCATTTTATAAAAGTGTCAAAACCATTTGCAAAAGATTTTACTATAAACTAAGTTTAAACCAAAGCATTATTTTATATGGTCGAAAATGCTTTTAGCAAAGCAACAATCTTTATAGGGTTCACCAAATATGTTTTCAAATTATAAAACTTTGTGTTTAGGGTCAGAGAGTTTAAATCAAAACATTTCCCAAAGGTTTTCTCCAAAAAGCATTTTTAACATATAAACAATATTTTTATTTGACTAGAAATGTATTAAATCAAAGATTTTCTCTTTTGCTTCTCAAAATGTGTTTTTGAATCCACAAGTTGGTTTATATGGTCAGTAGGTTCAAAACAATCCATTGGCCAAAGGTTTTATCACAAAAATAATTTTAGAATGAATTTTATATTCAAAATATGCCTACACAAGTTTCTGCAAAAACAATCAATTTAACATAAGCAATTTACTAAACAAAGTTCATGGTTAGAAAGTACTTGTTTTTCTGAATCCATTGATATAAAATTTGCAAAATTTGGACGTGTGGATCAAAAGTTATAGATTTTATAAAATCTCATATCTAATAGGAATGTTTCTGTTTTTAAAACGAAGTCTGTGCCACATGGCGTGTTTCTATTCACCCATACCGTTTCGCGTGGATCAACAGATGTGAGGCGTTGGATTAAAATGAGATCGTGCGGCTCTAGATCAAACTTACCTCTTCGCCTAGATCTAATCCTAGCCAGACAAGTCGCATCCTACGGTTACAATGCGCTTGCTAGGTACTGGCGGCGCAATCCAGCGACGAGCGGTGGCGCGGCTCTGCTTGCGGCGGTTCTGGAGGATCAGGAAGAAAGGGAGGAAGAGAGATGGCTCACCAGGTTTGCAAGAGGTTAGAGATGCTCTACGTGGTCATTTCAACGTCAGGGGCGCACGATGTTACTGGCTATTTCTCGCCGTAGTTCCGCCTGGCGTCAGGTGCGGTCAGTCGTCGTCGAGGGCGACGCTACGGAGCACAAGAGAGCAAATGGAGGATGCGATTAGCTTCGTACGCGAGTCACGGACATGTGTGCATAAAAAGGAGGGAAAGGGGGGGTCTGTGCTTACCAGGAGGACTCGCCGGAGTCGAGGCAGACGGCAGCGATGCTCTGTTGGAGACGTTGTTGACGATGCCGAGCACACGCGGGCGAGCTGGCACTACAGAGAGGTTCGCCAGGAGATGGGGAGCACGCTCGTTTGCTGCAGCGAGCAAGGGGTGGCGTAGTCTAGCCGGAATCGTCGCTGGAAGGTCGTCAGAGACAGTGGCTTGCAGCAAAGAATTGGCGCAGCCTGGGGGCAGAGGGGGGCGATGTCTGGGGGGAATGAAAGAGGAGGAGCAGGTGGTTAAGAAGGCGTGGTCGCGGGGCTGTTTCCTGGCGTAGTTAACGCGAATTTACGCCGGCATTCAAACGGCTGTAATGGCCAGAGAGGGGGGCGCGGTCAGCGGCGGGTGAGGACGAAGCTTGTGTGGCGGTGGGGCCTGGCGTCAGCGAGAGAGGAGGAGGGGAGATGGGGTCCAACGGTCAGTGGCGGAGTGGGTCCGATCGTGAGTAGGAAAACACTTCGGGTGGAAGGAGAAACTGGGCTGCGTTGTTGGGCCAGATAGGTTAGTTGGGCTGGGCTGAGTCCTTTTATTTTTTTCCTGTTCCTGTTTCTTTTTCTTTTTCCCATTTGATTTTCTGTTTTGATTTTGTTTAATCAATTAAAACATTCATTTGAATTCAAACTTCTCTCAAACTTTGTGGGTAATCATATACTGATTAATAATACATTCCGAAGTCATATTTAGAATAAATCTTTTATTCCTTTTAGGGTATAATAATTATTTAAAATAGTCCCTTGTATTAATTCATTCAAGATCTAATAATGTTTTAAAAATCCATTTGAATTCTAAATCCTTTCAAAACTTTTCAGTAGGTTTTATTTATTTATTGGGGTGTCAAATAATTCACTTTGAATTATTTGGAATATTTTTAATATGATTTATTAATCATTTAAAATTGGGTATTTGTCTTTATTCCAATGAAAATAATTATGGGTTTAATTCCATTAATTTTATTTTATTTCTTTGATCCCATTTAATTTATTTAAATGACTTTTAATTCACTTGGGTAAATTCCAAATATTATTTTCCTATGATTTAATTTATCATTTCTAATAGGGATTTTATCTTTTAACCAAATAGAATAGGATTTGGTTAATGTCCTCTTAATTAATTTGAAAATTCCTTATCCATTATTTTATTTGGATTTGGATTATATTTATTCCATTGGCTTATGGATTAGGTCAAGAGTTAATTTGGCCTTTAAATATTCCTCATTTAATATTTCTAGCTTTATCTTATAAAATCCATATCTTTTTTTTATTTATAGATCCAAACTTGGTGATTCCAATTTGTAAAAACTTATTTAATATTTATTTATCCTTTTAAATATCTTTAGGATTAATTGCTCGCCATTTGGTATGGATTTCTAGTTAGGTGCTTTATTAGCTTTGGAAATTCAATTTCCTTATCTTATTAAATTCATAAGATTTTATCTATGGCTCCAATTAAGTGAAACCAATTTATATGGTTTTATATTATTTCTATTTGTCATTCTTGATCATTTTGAAATGTTTGTTTGACCAATTTTTATATGGATCAAATCCATAGGCTTGGAGATAGCTTGGAAATGTTTTCCTTCCATTAGGGTTTTAGAGTTTTGGTTTATTTCCAGTGTTTAAATTTCAAGATGCATTTATGAAGAATGCCTCCGCTTGATTTGAATTTAATTTATATTCAAACATTAGCCAAAGTTTGTTCAAGATGGGATTTTTAAGTTTCCATTTATAAACAAAAGTTTCTTTTCACCCTAATTTTTCAACAATTATTTATTTTGTTTATTTATTTTTCACATTACAAGATTTGGAAAATCTTGGGATGTGACACGCTACCACCCTTAAAATAAATCTCGTCCCGAGATTTGGGAAGGATAGGGGTTACAAGTTGGCTCAAGCAACTAGGGTACTATCACCCTTAAAAAATTTCCAACTAGATTACTTCTTGGCTTGCTTGGGATCTTGTTGAAATCTCTCTGGGAAAACATCTGCATAGTGTCCTTTGTTTCCACACTTGAAACATGTGACAAGGCTGATATCCTTCATAGGCTTTATCTTGTGCTTCATCTTTTCTGGACAATTGCTTGCATAATGTCCTTGGTTACCACAATTGTAACATGTGACAAGATTGAGTTCTTCATGTATCTTCTGTGGACAAGTTGATACATAATGGCCTAGCTCTTTGCAGTTGTTGCACCACACTTGGCTAATCTCCTTATACTTTTGTTTCTTCTCAGGACATTCATTAGCAGTCCCATCTCTTTGCAATGGCAACACTGCACTTGACTTTTGTCCTTCTTCTTCTTGGGTTTCTCCAAAGCTAGGAGTGCTTCTAGTTCATGCTCTTCATATCTTATCTCAAAGGTGGGAAAGTTTCCTGGTCTCCTTGATCTTTTCCTTGGATAATACATATGTCTCCTCTTTGGTCCATCAAATTGAGTCATATTGCATGGGGGTGCAAGCTGAGATTTTCCTTTGTCTTCATCCTTCTTGGTAGAAGTTGTTCCCTCATGGAAGTCTACAATCTGTTGTTGTAATCCACCTTGTTTCCTTTGTTGAACTATGGAATAGATGGGCATTGGATAGGGACATGATTATTTCCTTCACATAGGAAACAAGTAGCTTGAGATGTGGGGCATTGGTCAGTTGGATGTTTCTCTTCACAATTGGGGCATTGATCTTCATGCTCCTTGGAAGTGTGATCCCTGTCTCCACAAATATTACAAGCTTGGGTTCCTTCTAAAATATCATCCTTGACATCCTTTTTGTCATAAACTCCTTGGGAAGAGTTGTCTCCCATGTTGATCATTTGATTTGTCACCTGATGCAACAATTGGGTTTGGGTTTCCAAAAACCTTTGCATGGTTGGATCTAACTCACTAGTGTTGGCTAAAAACTGAGTTGTCACTTGGTTCAACTGGGTTTGGGTTACTATGAGTTCTCTCATGTTGATCCCTTGGTTGTTGTTGTTGTCACCATCCTTGATGTTGGAGTTTCTTGGAGTAGTCATCTGTTTGGGTTGGATTGAGATTAGAATGGGCAAGATATTTCTAAGGAAATAATTCTAATCACACACATCACAATTTACACAAGCAATGCAAGCAATCACAAACAATCATTCCACTCAAACAACAAGTTTCAAGCACATTTATAGGCAACGAAATATTTTTGTTGCACCACATAAGTTGGTGTGTTTGACTTAATATTAATATGGTGGTCCAACTATATGGTTCATTTGAGAGCATTCCATCCTTCTTAGTTGATTCCTTATGAACAAGATCATTGTATCCTTGGAGAATTCCTGTGTCTTGGTCTCAAAACTTCAAAGGTGATGATGATTCCTTCTAAGTTGTGTTTCCTTAGTCTTCAAGTCTTGAGCAATATTTCTTGTCTCACTTGTATCCTTAGTGATATCCAAGTTGAAGTCCTTGTTTAAGAATAAGGTTGAAATCACTTGAGTTGGTGAAGTCCTTTGCTCATGTTGAAGTCTTTGCTCATGGTGGACGCTTTATCCATCAAGTTTGAGATAGAAGAGATGTAGAGTTAAAACCAAAAGGTTGAGGAAATAGTTTACAAGATTGCTTGTAAATAAGTTTTGGAACAAATTCAACTCCTATTTTCTAAGGGGTTTTGTCCAATCCTAGGGTTACAATCCTACAGGCAACACAGTGCTCTGATACCATCTATAGAGATCCCAACCTTTAATAAGGTAGAGATCCATGTGTTTACAATGCTAGTCCCTGGATCAATAGCTAGCATCCACAGTTAAGATGTAATATCAAGAAACAAAGGTCATAATACAACTTTATAACCAGGAAAAATAATTCATTACATCTTACATAGCTCATTTGGCTATCTCATTACAATGCAGCAGAATATAACAATAGCATGGGGTCCTTCATCTTCAAGGTGCCACAGGCAAACATGTTGGTTGTAGACTTGTAATCCTAATCAACACACTTCACTAACATCAAACAAACCTGCAACATAATAAGTTACAGCCACAAGGGTCAATACATTTGAATTGTATTGGCAAGTGATACTACGGTAGTATAGTGGAGTCTATCATCTATATGCATTTGGATAAGTGGAGCTTAGGCTTGCTTTGCTCAAAATAGATTTTCCTTATAATTTGAAGATACTAAGTTTTTGCTTGACAAAATCACCCAAGGCAACTCCCAATAGAAATTGGTGATCCTTCAACCCTTGTTCCACCACAAGTTTTTAACTTAGAAATTGGGATGAGGAGATTCTTGATAGCTTCTATGTCTTGATGCTCAAATTGTCCTTTACCAGGGACATGGCTAAGTATTTAGATTTTACACTCTGCAGAGGTGGTGCACTTTCCCCACAATACTTGGTTTCACCAAGACAAGATCTTTCAGAAGCCTTCCCTTAGACCAGAATGGACGCGTTCCAACCTATCATCCCCTACCACCAACTGTCCATTTGGCTAAGTTATTGCAACCTATATGATCCAGGCAGAGCCCATAATGCCAAGTGGCTGCACTTGAAGCTTCTCAACATTTGACATCTCAAATCTCTTTGTTCCTGCGTGGCATTCCACAAGTGAGATACCAAGTTTTCCCCAGCATACTGGACTTGGTGATGCCCAAGTTTTCCCCAGCATACTGGACTTGCATAACCACTCAACACAAACCATTCTTCCATTCCACCCAGGTGTTTCATTCACTTAGTAGTTTTATTAAACAAAACACAAGTCCTTGACTTAGAATTTTTCCATAGCATGAAATATAATCCAGCCTTGTTTTCTACTAGCTAAGCTAGGCATGATAGTGGTAGGAATCTTAACTTAGAAAAATTCTACTAAGGTTTCATCTGCTAGGATTTCCCATGGCATAGTTTATACTTAGCAAAAATTCCATGCAAGTCCTACTTATAAATATCACTAATGCATAGTGAAAATAATGGGACAAAAGTATGAAGCATCACTTGCCTTTTTGGTAGAGAATATAATTTCACTCCTTGTTCTTGAAATATTCACACTCTTCAAATCACTACAATTCAATCAAGCAAGCAATATTTCAATCTACCATTCAAGCCACATCACATAAAATAATAGAAACAAAAAATTGCATGCAAGCATGCCAAATATTGTTTTATTTGTAAAAGTGGTTTCTAATGGGATATAAACATTCTAAAACACTTATTGGTCATTTTATAAAAGTGGCAAAACCATTTGCAAAAGATTTTACTATAAACCAAGTTTAAACCAAAGCATTATTTTGTGTGGTTGAAAATGCTTTTAGCAAAGCAACAATCTTTATAGGGTTCACCAAATATGTTTTTAAAACATAAAACTTTGTGTTTAGGGTGAGAGAGTTTAAATCAAAACATTTCCCAAAGGTTTTCTCCAAAAAGCATTTTTAAATATAAACAATATTTTTATTTGACTAGAAATGTATTAAATCAAAGATTTTCTCTTTTGCTTCTCAAAATATGTTTTTGAATCCACAAGTTGGTTTTTATGGTCAGTAGGTTCAAAACAATCCATTGGCCAAAGGTTTTATCACAAAAATAATTTTAGAATGAATTTTATATTCAAAATATGCCTACATAAGTTTCTGCAAAAACAATCAATTTAACATAAGAAATTTACTAAACAAAGTGCATGGTTAGAAATTACTTGTTTTGCTGAATCCACTGATATAAAATTTGCAAAATTTGGACGTGTGGATCAAAAGTTATAGATTTTACAAAATCTCATATCTAATAGGAATGTTTCTGTTTTTAAAACGAAGTCTGAGCCACGTGGCATGTTTCTATTCGCCCATACCGTTTTGCGTGGATCAACAGATGCGAGGCGTTGGATTAAAATAAGATCGTGCGGCTCTGGATCAAACTTACCTCTTCGCCTTGATCTAATCCTAGCCAGACAAGTCGCATCCTACGGTTACAGGGCGCTTGCCAGGTACTGGCGGTGCAATCCAGCGACGAGCGGCAGCGCGGCTCTGCTTGCGACAGTTCTAGAGGAGCAGGAAGCAAGGGAGGAAGATAGATGGCTCACCAGGTTCGCAAGAGGTTAGAGATGCTCGACGTGGTCGTTTCAGCGTCAGGGGCGCACGATGTTACTGGCTATTTCTCGCCGTAGTTCCGCCTGGCATCGGGTGCGGTCAGTCATCGTCGAGGGCGACGCTACGGAGCACGAGAGAGCAAATGGAGGATGCGGTTATCTTTGTACGCGAGTCACTGACATGTGTGCATCAAAAGGAGGGAAAGGGGGGTATGTGCTTACCAGGAGGACTCGCCGGAGTCAAGGTAGACGGCAGCGATGCTCTGTTGGAGACGTTGTCGACGATGCCGAGCACGCGCGGGGGAGTTGGCACTACAGAGAGGTTTGCCAGGAGATGGAGAGGACGCTCGTTTGCTGCACCGAGCAAGGGGTGGCGTAGTCTAGCCGGAATCGTCGCCGAAAGGTCGTCGGAGACAGTGGCTTGCAGCAAAGAATTGGCGCAGCCTGGGGCAGAGGAGGGGCAATGTCTGGGGGAATGAAAGAGGAGGAGCATGCGGTTAAGAAGGTGTGGTCGCGGGGCTGTTTCCTGGCTTAGATAACGCGAATTTTTGCCGGCATTTAAACGGCTGTAATGGCCAGAGAGGGGGGCGCGGTCAGCAGCGGGTGAGGACGAAGCTTGTGTGGCGGTGGGGCCTGGCGTCAGCGAGAGAGGGGGAGGGGAGATGGGGTCCAGCGGTCAGTGGTGGAGTGGTTCCGATCGTGAGTAGGAAAATGCTTCGAGGTGGAAGGAGAAACTGGGCTGCGTTGTTGGGCCAGATAGGTTAGTTGGGTTGGGCTCAGTCCTTTTATTTTTTCCTGTTCCTGTTCCTGTTTCTTTTTCTTTTTCCCATTTGATTTTCTGTTTTGATTTTGTTTAATCAATTCAAACATTCATTTGAATTCAAACTTCTCTCAAACTTTGTGGGTAACCATATACTGATTAATAATACATTCTGAAGTCATATTTAGAATAAATCTTTTATTCCTTTTAGGGTATAATAACTATTTAAAATAGGCCCTTGTATTAATTCATTCAAGATTTAATAATGTTTTAAAAATCCATTTGAATTCTAAATCCTTCCAAAACTTTTCAGTAGGTATTATTTATTTATTAGGGTGTCAAATAATTCACTTTGAATTATTTGGAATATTTTTAATATGATTTATTAATTATTTAAAATTGGGTATTTGTCTTTATTCCAATGAAAATAATTATGGGTTTAATTCCATTAATTTTATTTGATTTCTTTGATCCCATTTAAGTTATTTAAATGACTTTTAATCCACTTGGGTAAATTCCAAATATTAGTTTCCCATAATTTAATTAATCATTTCTAATAGGGATTTTATCTTTTAACCAAATAGAATAGGATTTGGTTAATGTCCTCGTAATTAATTTGAAAATTCCTTATCCATTATTTTATTTGGATTTGGATTATATTTATTCCATTGTCTTATGGATTAGGTCAAGAGTTAATTTGGCCTTTAAATATTCCTCATTTAATATTTCTATCTTTATCTTATAAAATCCATATCTTTTTTTTTTATAGATCCAAACTTGGTGATTCCAATTTGTAAAAACTTATTTAATATTTATTTATCCTTTTAAATATCTGTAGGATTAATTGCTCGCCATTTGGTATGGATTTCTAGTTAGGTGCTTTATTAGCTTTGGAAATTTAATTTCCTTATCTTATTAAATTCATAAGATTTTATCTATGGCTCCAATTAAGTGAAACCAATTTATATGATTTTATATTATTTCTATTTGTCATTCTTGATCATTTTGAAATGTTTGTTTGACCAATTTTTATATGGATCAAATCCATAGGCTTGGAGATAGCTTGGAAATGTTTTCCTTCCATTAGGGTTTTAGAGTTTTGGTTTATTTCCAGTGTTTAAATTTCAAGATGCATTTATGAAGAATGCATCCACTTGATTTGAATTTAATTAGATTCAAACATTAGCCAAAGTTTGTTCAAGATGGGATTTTTAAGTTTCCATTTAGAAACAAAAGTTTCTTTTCATCCTAATTTTTCAACAATTATTTATTTTGTTTATTTATTTTTCACATTACAAGATTTGGAAAATCTTGGGATGTGACAGTTTTGGACCTCGGATTATGGGAGAACCGCCCGTGCCGAACTTTCAGTTGGCAAGAGGCACGAAAACATACAATGGAAGTACTAAGCCACAAGATTGGATAAATGATTATGCCACAGCCATAAAAATAGCCGGGGGAAATCTGAGATGGGCTGTGAGATACGTGCCCCAGATGTTGGAAGGGCCGGCCAGAGTTTGGATGAATAATTTGCCAACGGAAAGTATCAACTGTGCGGTGACCCAGCATACCACTGCATGATGTAGTACACTATAGTCGTTGACATAACACTAATGAAACACCGTTCACTAGTATTACATCCCTCAGAGTGGTACAACAGAAACATAGCAGGTCCAAGACATGACTATAGGTTACAACTCAACTCTTTACACAATATCCAGAGAACATTCTAGGTTAAAGAGAGAGAAAGAAACTTCTTACAAAGAAGAATCAGAAATAAACAACTCAAAAACTATCATACTATTAAGACTAGTTTCTTAACTAATGGTCGGGCATTGCTACTATTGCAATACACTACAGAAATAGGTTCTATGACTAGGGATTATATTCCTAGCTAATCAATAACTCCGTCTTCACTTGAGTTGGTGTATATGTTGAACTTCTTGACTTCATTGCAGCACTTTAGCTTTTGATGATGATTCCTGGAGCATAACTTGATGTAAACCTCGTCTGTACTGGCTTTAGAACCTAGCAAGGGTTAAGAAGATACTTTGAGTACGAGCGTACTCAGCAAGTTCACTAGAAAAGGAGTGTTTGATGAACTATATCTATAGCCACAGACCATAGGTCGTAGGCAATGCAAGTTTTTGTAAACATTTCTTCAAAGGTTGCTTTTATTTTGAAAAACTATGTGCATCAGCCTTCACGGGTTTACCAGAACTTTCATGGAGTTCCTTTCCCGCCGCATTCGCAGCTCCTTCCCTGAACAGGGAGTAACAAGTTATAGTTCTTACACTCTGCAGAGGTGCGCTACTTTACCCATGAGATACCTTAGCCTTGTTGCACAACCAAGTCATGACCTCGTCCATACTTCCTTGGTATGGGGCCCAGTCTAAGATCCAAGTCAATCACTGCCCTCTCCGTGACCTCATATGTCTGCACGATCCTTCGGGGCCGGCTCACCTTTGTTAAGCCCCCTTCCGGGCAGGCTAAAACCCTGATGAGTTCCCGAAGACTCTATGACCTGGTGTTGCCCTGGCAAGTGCCATACTAAATGGTCCATCCACTAAACACCATCCATAGATAATCTAGACACCAAAAGTGTCGGGCGTAAGGGTGCCCACCCATATGTTGGATCCGCACAAGGAATCACAACGTCACATTAAGGTCGTCTTGCCTCCATACGAGAGGAAAAGGATGCAGCTGACTTCTCCGTCTCATTCCAAATATCATGGTTAATGCGTAATATACGGCGCAAGAATCATAGGCGACATTGATTGTTAAGTCCTAGATAATATGTTCCTTTACCACCGGAACTTTCATAGTAGATTATTACCTCATGGTAAATAACCTATAATCATATTATTACGAAAATAGTGATTTCTGACCTTTTTCAAATGCAGGTGATGTCAACACTGGATTTGCAAAATACTTTACTGAAAATAATCAAAGGACATGAGCAAGTGTGAACTTTCCTTTTGTGATTGCAAGATTATGCACTCACGGTCTTCGAGACAATATAAAAGATCCAATATATGAAATCAGCATCATTGGTCCGGTAAGGACTAATGTTTAAAGAAGCAATATGCTATTATTCATAAATAATGTAATGCAATTTCGTAAACTCGAATCCCAGGGATAGCGTTGATCTAGGGTTTGGATACTGGAAATGGTTACTTTAGAATGTGTTGTCCTTTTAGATAAGTTTTATACTTGTGCTTCTTATTAAGGCTTGTGAGTATGTGTGAAACATGTAAACATAATGGCATACAACAATAAGATATACTAATGAGATGTGCTACTCAAGGACTGTTTATATGAGAATTATCTTATCTTCAAGTTTTACTTTGCAAGTAATGGTATTTATAAGGAACTTAAGTGTTAACAATCCTAAATATATAAGTAAAGCTTAATGTAATGTGATTATTATTAATTGTCATTTGATGTTTGAAGTGGCAAAAAGAATAACATTTGAAGAAAAGATTTGTTTTCGAAGGTCTAAGCAATCTTTGTGGTTAATTAAATGTGGTCGATGTTGTTTGTGCTTGCTTGGATAGTTTGGATTTGAGATGCTTTATGGCTTAATTACAATAGACCAAAGTTAACTATAAAACACATAATAAGATCTTTAGCATTATACTTAAAGCTTTGCAGACTAAAGTTAACTTTAAAGACATAGATAGACTTATGGTGTATTACTTATGATACTTGTATCTTGTTCACTTTATATTGTTTCCTTAAAGTTACTTAAGAATGGTTATATTTTTATTTGGTGTAGTGGTTTCTTGATTTTATAATGGAATAGAATCATTTATCTTCTTGTGAATGAATGGTTATAGTTTGTAAACAAGGAAATAATATCACTTGAACTACTAATGGATTCACTATAGTGTTTTGGTATGTTTATAAACTTGTGGTTTAATTAAGTAAAGAGGTTTTATTTAACTACAAATTATTCTTGGAGATTTTATATTGGATAATGATCCTTTTATAAAATAATCTACATTTATGGTTAAAGGATAATTCAATAAAATTGTATTTAAAGTGTGTTAAACCATTTTGACTTCATATTATAAATATTTAAGACTAGTATTACTTATTAGACTCAATTGGCTAATTTTAGAAATATTAGCAAATTTTATTTACTTTTATAAAAAATATTAATTAAGGAAATAGGTTTAAATTCAAGTTGTTAAAGTGTTTAAATTTTTATTTACCTCAAAAGTAGGATATTATATTTTTAATATGTAGGTATTATTTTTTTGATCATTTTGGTATATTACATTTATTTTTATGATTTATAAATAATAAGATATGATTTTTACAATGTTTATTACTTTATAAATACTTAATAAATAACAAATATTTAATTAAGTGAAATAATAATATATGAATATCAATTTGAATTATAGTTCTTATTTTTCTAAGATTTTTGGTATTTTATTTATATTTTTAACATTTATCCTTCATAAAATATGAATTATCAAAGTTTTTATTACTTGTAAAATCTTTAATAAATAGTAATTATTTAAATTGTTAACATAATAATGTTTGGTAATAGTTTTAAGTTATAGATTTTATTTTTCTACAATTTTTCATATGTTATACACATTTTTTGAATTATAAATCAAAAGTTATTAATTAAACAAGATTTAATCACTTTATTATATTTCAGGAAATATTTATATTTGAATTAATATTGTTTTACCAATTTACTAAACAGATACAGAACTTTTTACACCTAGAGTAAACCTACCCAAGGTCACTGACCAGTGGGGTCGAGTACACCTCAGATGCCACATGGGCACAGACCAAGTCAAATATGTTGACTGGGCTGAGGTGGCGCCGGCATGGTGTCATGCTGACATCACATGAGATGATCCTCACATATTTGAGGATCAATCAATCTATCCAGTTTCGCGTGCGGAGATGTGGCTTGGTGTGTTAGAACAAGTATGACGCGAGGAACCTAACCATAGCGGCGCCGCCCTGTTATGACTCCCGCAGATGCATCAACGGCGACGACCGGCGGTGGCACACGACCAGACCCGATGATAGAGAAAACCAGGGCGAGAGGGAGGCAAAGGGAAGGTGCTGGAGCATCACAATCTCACCAGGATTGCAGCGAAGCGGTTGCGGAGACGCGAGGAGTTCGAAATCGACGGGGAGCTCGACGACTGGACTTCGGGAACGAGGGTACAATTGAAGCTTATTGGCCTCTTTCAGCCTTCGTGAGAGGGGGAAATCGGACTGGAAGAGCAAGAAGATCATGGGAGTGGTCTCTGTTGTTCAAGAGGAGCTCTAATTTGACGACATGAACTCATCCCGGAGTTAGGGTTTCAGGTCAGGGGAAAATAGAGAGAGAGAGAGAGAGGAAATGATGCACGGCGAGGTTCTACCGGCGGCGCAAGGTTATTTATAGGCGATGGGAAGCGGTGGCGCGCATAGTGGAGTTGATCGGGCGGTCGCCGGAGCTCCACCGAGCTGCTTCGCCGGCAGTGCTTTCTGTCACGAGGAAGAAGAAAGGGAAAAAGATCGAAGGGGTATGCGGGCTAGTGTTGGGCCGTCTGGGCTGCAGCCAAGCGAGCAAAGGGCTACTGTTGGTTGCTCTGAGCGGTGGATATGGGAAGGATAAGATGGGCCTCAGGCCAGAAGGTTTGTTATGCCTCTTTTTTTTAACTTTTCAGTTTTCTATTTTCTGTTTTCTTTTCTAGTTTTGTATTTACACCTTTTGTTTTAAATTTTCTAGAAATTCTTTTTAGAAAATTGTACTTAAGATCCTGGTATGAATTATTATTATTATTTACTTTATTTATTTACTCTTTCTCCACTCTCTTATTCATAAACATATAAGAAGTTATTATATTAAATGGAATAAGTAGAAACTAGGGTTTTGGGGTTGAGGATTTATTTATGATCTTATAAAAATGATTTTATTATTTCCTCTTACTAAATGTAGTTAGAATGGTTTAAGATAGTTAAAGATATGTAGATAATATATCTATATTTATTATTATATAGTAATCATTATATAAGATGTTTTAATTATTAAAGTTTTTTAATATGGTAACTTCTATTATCCTAATTCCACTTAATATGTGAATATTGTTTTAAGAATCTTGGTTATGACATTACTTATATATTGATATTTATGATTGAAATAGAAGTTAGGGTTTTGAATTATAATTGCTTACCCTAGGTTTTAGGGTTCTTAATACACTTATATTCTTTATTGATGTGAATAAAGATTAATGGCTAAACACATTGTCTTTATGTTTGTGATTTTTAATGATATCACCTTTAAAATAGTAAGGTTATTCTCTGGAATGTCCTAAGGGAAAGAATTGATAAAAATAACTCCTAAGCACATATGGTTATGATAATTGGAAATGATAAGGATGTGCTTAAGTAATTTGCTATAGGAAAATATTCCTATAAAGCATTGTGGAAATAAGATGATAAATCAATCATTTTATATAGATATTAGGTTTGGTTATAGAATTAGGTTTGCATGTTTACCAAGGATTCCTACCTTCCATATTTCATAATTCTTGACTTCTACTTAAAGAATTCCTTTCCTAGATATACTATGTCTTCCTATCAATCATCATGTGTTAACATGATGAGCTTTACTTCACAAGAATATTCTTATCCACCTTTTATTCTTCTAAATTCACTTATAAATCCAATAAGCTTGACACTGAAGCTTTCATAATCTTCTTATATCCATACTTGGTTATAAAATTATTCTACTACTAATAATCTCCAATCCAACAGATGATTACAGTTACCTCCATCCATACTTTTCCTTTATCATCCATCACTAATACTATTTCAGTAGCTATATGTATCAAAATTTACTTCACCTCAAGTGTTAGTATTTCCCAAGAGGAAACTACTATTTCTACTATCCAATGTTGCTCTAGCATCATATTAATCATACTATCTTATATTTACTTTACTCCAGTAACTCATACTCCAACCTCACATTATATTAATGTGACTTGTATTGACTACTCTAGGATAACTTATCTATACTAGGGTTTGATCATGTTCTATCCACCAATGTCACTTATACTTGATATAAGCATTCAATCTTGATGACAAAATCATGATCATTATAATCCTTTGATCATATATGGCTTAGGTTTCCAGATGGCTAATCAAGGCTTTCATTAATACAACATTACAGTTGTATTATAATTATCTTCTGTTTATCTCTATTGGACTAAGAGATATTATTTATTGACTATACCTACTTGATCCAATAGGATTACTCCTGGTAACTTTCTTTAGGATTCATCCTTGTAATCTTCTTTGTTACCATACAAATATACATATTCCAAATAACTCTTCTATCATTTCAGGAGTGAGTTAACTCCATCAATTATGACATTGATCATACTCTCTTCCAACACTCCCATCCTATAGATGATATCTAAATCTAGCATTACCACTTACCTCTTCTTACTTCTTTCTTTATAGGCCTTAAGTAAATGCTATAGTAAGGACAAGGGTTGATAGGTCAAAAATTGATAGTTTAAGAATTTATGAATCAATAGTTGATTACTCAACATTGATGAACAATAGATATTGGAATAAGATCCAATAGAGATGATAAGGATTGATATGGGAAGAAAGATATATGGTGAATGATCTTGACTTTGGTTTATTTCCTACTCAATCTCACTAAAGAGTTAAAGTTAGGTATTACCATGATACTCAGGGTATAAATAGATGAGATTAAGATAGATCAAGAATTAGATGTTACATTCTTATTACTTAAGTTATATTTATAACTTGGGTATTCATGAGTTTTGTAATGAATACTAGGATATGATTACTTAAGGATCAAATATAAATCATTAAGTAATGTATTAGGGTTTAACTTTTATTACATTTGATCTACCCTTAGATCAAATCATGTTTACCCAAAATAAGGTTTTAGCAAAGGTCATATTGAAACTTATCACAGTCAACTTGATGATCTACATCAATTCCATCAAGTTGAGAGAAGCTTCAATCACTTTGACAAGTTTTGTTCAAAAGCGCAAAAATTATTCGGATTTTCTATGCATGAATGCAATGCACATATCTGGGTTCAGCTTATTTCTAAGCTCTAATGCTGGGATGTTACAAACTGTTGGTTAGATTTTGAGGAAATGTTTGTCAGTAATTTCACCAGTACATATAAGAGGCCAAACATGCCACAACAGCTCGCGATGTGCAAGCAGAAGCCAAATGAAACTGATAGGGAGTTCTTGACTCGGTGGTGCAACCTCAGAAACTCATGCGAAGGGGTTATAGAATCTCAAGCAATTGCCTGGTTCGCTCAGGGTTGCAGATATGGGAGTTTATTGTGGCAGAGTTACAGAGAGATATGCCAACCACGTTGACGGAAACGATCAGAGTAGCAGATTCATATGCCTTAGGTGATCCGACTCAACCAGAGCTAATGTCGGCATAGCATCGCGAGCAACAGGATCATTATGCCCGAGATGGTGTCGGATCATCGTGACGCAATAATTACCAAGGTAGAAGAAGGGATGAGAGGCCGAATTATAGATACAGTTCAAATCAAGTGGAAGCAGTTGTGCAGGATCAGCCGAGTCATGGGAATAATCAACGACAGAAGAATGGTCCTCAGCAGTGGATGCCGAGGAACGAGGGAAAGAAGCAGTGGACACCTGAACAGAAGAAACAATGGCAAGAAAGGCCGAAGTACACGTTTGAGTCCATGTTGGATCAGCCGTGTAAATTCCACACGCCTAACCCGGCCAAGCCAGTCAATCACAGTACTCGCCAATGCGCCTGGATGAAGAGTGCAATGGGAAACCCAGCAGCTGTACAAGCACCGCAGCATCAAACACATCACCAACAGTAGCCACAGCTGACTGGGAGAAATGCACAACAACTGATGTTACCTCCACCCTGGTTTGAGAATCAGGATCGGAGGGATACAGTGCACCTAGTGATAAATCAGAATCAAGATGGAAGGGGAAACCTCGGAAATAATGGATGCAATGACTACAGGGAACATCACCAATCCTACTATGTGTTCACAACAAAACAACAAGATAGACAGAGCGTACAACGCCGACATATGGAGGTGAATGCAGTTATGCCAGCAGTTCCGAGATACGTACCCTGGTCAGATCAGGAGATAACCTGGAGCATAAGGGATCATCTGAAGATAATGCCGAACCTAGGATCATACGCCTTAGTACTAGATCCGACATTTGTCGGGCCTATCATCAATGTGAAGTTCTCAAAAGTGCTCATAGATAATGGGAGCAGCATCAATATCATGTACAAGGACACAATGCACAAACTCGTAATAAGTCCGAATATGCTGCAGTCAACAAGGACAACTTTCCATGGGATAGTGCCAGGGCTCTCATGCGAACCCATTGGGAAAGTCTGAGTAGATGTATTATTCGGCACAAGAGAGAATTGTAGGGCTGAGAATCTGGAATTTGAGGTGGTGGATCTGGAAAGTTGTTATCATGCTTTACTCGGACGGCCAGCATTGGCTAAATTTATGAGCAGCTGTCACATCAGTTACTTGAAAATGAAGATGCCAGGACCTCAGGAGGTAATAACAGTAGCGGGAGATTATAGGAAATCAATGGAATGTGCTTCAGCCAGATCAAACCTGGCCGAATCTTTGGTAATTGCAAGGGAAAAAAGAAGAATTCAGGAGGTGGAAGCACTGGCTCAGTCGGCACAGCTTAACATGCCGGCACTTGCCAACCCGCATGGAAGTGTATCATTCCGGCCGACTAAGGAAACGAAAAAGATCCAGATCGATGATCAATTTCCAGAGCGTACCATCACTATTTGTGCCGGCCTGGATGACAAATAGGAAAGCGAGATCACCAACTTCCTCCGTGAGAATCGGGATATCTTTGTGTGGTCAACACATGACCTACAAGGAGTACCGAGGGATTTGGCTGAGCACTCTTTGCAAGTAAGGCCAGGAGCAAGGCCGGTGAAGCAACCTCTCCGCCGCTTCGCCGAAGATAGGAGAAAGATAATAGGGGATGATATAGCTCGGCTCCTTGCAGTCGGGTTTATCATGGAAGTACTTCATCCGGATTGGCTATCAAATCCGGTGTTGGTAGAAAAGAAAAAGGATGACCCAAATGTAGCCGTCGTTTGGCGAATGTGCATTGATTACACGAACCTTAACAAGGCGTGTCCCAAAGATCCTTTTCCTTTACCTAGGATAGACCAAGTCATTGATTCAACTGCAGCATGTGAGTTGTTATCATTTGTAGATGCGTATTCTGGTTTCCACCAGATACCGTTAAACCCGGCTGATCAAATAAAGACTGCGTTTATCACCCTGTATGGGGCTTATTTCTATCGTACCATGCCATTCGGCCTGCGTAATGCAGGAGCCACATACCAAAGATGCATGCAAAAATTTCTGCACGACCAAATTGGAAAAAATATGCAGGTATATGTTGATGATTTGGTTATAAAAACCAAAGAGAGCAACACACTCCTAGAAGATATTCGGTAAACATGCGCGAACTTAAGAAGGTTCCGAATGAAGCTTAACCCGAAAAAATGTACCTTTGGTGTCCCGGCCGGAAAATTACTCCGTTTCCTTGTATCGAGCCGAGGTATAGAGGAAAATCCGACTAAGATTCGGGCAGTTGAAAAAATGGAACTGCCGAGATGCCTGAATGATGTACAAAAGTTTACAGGGTGTGTTGCGTCCCTGAGTCGGTTCGTGAGTCGGCTAGGTGAAAAGGCATTGCCTTTGTATCAATTAATGAAAAAATCCGACAAGTTCACCTGGACACCTCAGGCCGATAGCGCCTTTCATGAGTTGAAAAAGATGTTGGCTACGGCGCCTATCTTGGCTTCCCCATTGTCAAAAGAGCCCATGCTACTCTATGTGGCAGCAACCAACAGGGTGGTGAGTGCAGTAGTTGTCGTGGAATGAAACGAAGAAGGCAAGTCGGTGCAAAGACCGGTATATTACCTGAGCGAAGTATTATCGACCTCCAAGCAAAACTACCCACATTACCAGAAAATGGCTTACGGAGTATACATGTCGGCTAATAAACTCAAACATTATTTTGAAGAGCACCCAATAAAGGTGATTTGTGAAGCACCAATAGCCGAGATACTAAGCAACAAAGGTGCGAGTGGCCGAATAGCAAAATGGGCAATTCAGTTATCGCCCTATGCTCCGCAATTTGATAGGCGACATGCAATTAAATCTTAGGAAGTGGCCGACTTCTTCGTAGACTGGGCCGAGGTACAGTATGAGCCCCCATTGCCATATCCAAATTATTGGACGATGCACTTTGACGGGTCCAAATTAATAAATGGGCTAGGAGCAGGAATAGTACTCACTTTGCCAAAAAAGGATCAGCTGAAATATGTGTTGCAGATACATTTCGCTGCATCAAACAACGTAGCCGAATATGAAGCGATTGTCCATGGCCTAAAAATTGGAAAAATAGATCGGCATACATCGGATTCTGTGTTATGGGGATTCAGACCTCGTAGTACAGGAAGTGTCGGGAAATTGGGACGCACTAGATGCGAATATGGCCCTATATAGGTTTCATGTGCAGAAAATCAGTGGTTATTTTGATGGATGTGAATTCCATCACATACCTTGGGCAGAAAACGATGCAGCAGATACGCTATCGAAGCTTGGATCAACCAGACAATCAATCCCGCCTAGTATAGCCCTGGAACACCTAAGAAAACCATCAATTACACCTTCGCCAGAATCCGAGTCAATTCGTATCTCGGCAGGTCGGACAGATGGGTGCGTCCCAATGGAAATTGACAAAGAACATAACTCGAACTACTCAGGGATTGATTCGGCCGACCCACGGATGAATTGGGAAAAGCCCACAGATGTTATGTCGGCATAAATAATGGAAATTGACAACATAATTTTCCCGGAAAAAGTCGCTCCAACATAGGCACAACCCATATTCTCATTCCTCAAAGAAGAGATCTTGCCGGATGTTGAGGTTATGGCCAGACAGATAGTGAGAAGAGCAAAAGCCTACACAATCATAAATAATGAGCTTTATACGAGAAGTGTGACAAATGTACTGCAACGATGCGTTGACGCGGCAGAAGGGCAGGAAAACCTTTTGGATATACATCAAGGAGAATGTGGCATCATGCCTCGTCCAGATCCCTAGTGGCCAAAGCATTTAGAGACGGATTTTATTGGCCAACTGCGCTGAAGGAAGCAAAGGAATTGGTAACAAAGTGTAATGGCTGCCAGAGATATGCCAGCAAAATACATTTGCCTTCATCCGAGTTAAAAATGATACCAATCACTTGGCCCTTCTCTATGTGGTGTTTAGATATGGTAGGTCCATTTAAGCCGGCTCGCGGCGGAATGACTCACATTCTGGTCATGGTGGACAAATTCACAAAGTGGATAGGAGTGAAGCAATTAAGAAAATGTGATGGGTCCACAACGGTGAAATTCCTCAAAGATATTATCTTGAGATATGGTTACCCACACAGTATCATCACGGATAATGGCACGAACTTCGCTGAAGGAGCCTTTGCTAGATTCTGTCAAGATAAACACATCAGACTAGATATTGCCTCGGTGGCTCACCCAGCATCGAATGGGCAAGTAGAAAGATCAAATGGACTAGTATTGTCCGGAATAAAACCTCAGCTGATTGAACCGCTGCAGAGGTTGGCAGGATGCTGGATAGAGGAACTCCCAGTAGTGCTGTGGAGCCTTAGGACCACCACGAATAGATCAACGTGGTATACCCCGTTCTTTCTTGTATATGGGGCAAAAGTTGTGCTTCCAGCCGACATAATGCATGATTCACCAAGAGTGGCCCAGTACACAAGCGCCGAAGTAAACGAGATATCACGGCAAGATGATGTGGACTTGCTAGAAGAAGCAAGAGAGTAGGCGCTCTCAAGATCAGCTGTTTATCAGCAAGACCTTAGACGATATCATAGCAATAAAGTGAGTCCAAGAGTTTTTAAGGAAGGAGATCTAGTTCTTCGGTTAGTGCAACGCACAGCCGGCATGCATAAGCTCTCACCCCCATGGGAAGGCCCATTTATCGTGAGCAAAGCATTACACAACGATGCATACTACTTAATCGACACTCAAACACCAGAAAAGAACAAGGCAAACAAGTCCGGAGATGAATCAAAAACACCGTGGAACGTGTCTTTACTTCGTCCGTTTTACACTTAGAGGAGGTGTATTGCATCCAGCAGTATGATGTATCAGTTTGATGTATCAGAGATGTATCAACAGTGACTCGGGGACTACCCCATGTTATTTGTCATTTTCAATTATGTATGAAACTTCGGCAGCTCGAGAAGTAACTCGGGGACTACCTCATGTGATTTGTCATTTTTAACTGTGTACTAAACTTCGGTAGCTTGAGCAATGATTCGGTAGCTCGAGCAATAACTCGGGGACTACCCCACGTTATCTATCATTTCTAGGTATGTGAGAAACTTCGGTAACTCGGGGATTACCCCGTACTATTCGTCTACTTGGTTATATATGAAACCTCGGTAGCCCAAGCAGCGACTCGGGGGCTGCCTCGGTTGTCTATCGTCAACCACAGATATAATATGAATAATCTCCTTGGCAACCCGAGCAATAACTCGGGGGAGACCACCATCAATTTGTACTATCATAATCAAACGAGTAATAACATCAGCAATTCGAAACATAATGAGGAAAGTATCCTACTTATATTATTTTACCGACGGATAACTCGGAAAAGTAGTAAGTTTATCAGACTAAAAGATATTTTGACTGAAGGACTCATAGCGTTTGAGAAAAATTGTAAAGCCAACAGTTTGCGACTAAACAATAGATGAAAGACACAATATGGATACCAAACGAGAATCAGACATGTGGAAACATGATTCAGATTTACAAAGTTAAAATTTTGCAAACAAAGATACCGATCACATAAATTCAACTAAATAGAGTAACGAATATTACTACGGCATATGATGCCAACGTTAAACGGATCAAATAGTACCAAAAGGGAGGATTGTTTAAAAACAGCATACACCCGGCATACCGGGGACTTGAACGAATAAGAGCTTTTAAGCTCAAGCATCGGCAGCTGCCGAATCACCCATGGGAGGAACAGTAGAGACAGCAGGTGTGTCCGATGTTGCTGTCCCGGACGCAGCCAAGGCTACCTCAACCTCTCTAGAAGGAGCGACCTTAGAAGCAGGGGCCTCAGTAGTTGCTCGAGCCTCTGCAGAGGTTACTTTGGCATCGACGGAGGTCACAGGAACATCTCGGGCAGGGTTCATCTGATGAGAGACTCCACCTTGGGCTTGAGAAGCTTCGGTTCCCTTGGAGGAGGATCGATCCTCGGCATTTCCTCCTGAGCTATCACTGGACCTATTACCATCATTAGAATCTTCATCCGAGGCACCCTCATGACTCGAATATCCATCAGATTCATCTTCATCCGCAGCCTCAACATCATCTTCAACATCCTCAGGGAGAAAGCTCGACCCTTCATTCCAATGATGAACATTGGCGTACTCGATTAGCTGATAGGCACGGGCTTGACGACGGGCAACATACTCCAGATTTTCAACCCAAGGAGAGCCGATGCACAAGTTCATCAAGGTATCAAGGAAGATATCCTCGTACCATGACAAGACAACAGTAAGAGCCATGTCCACTCCGGCTCGTCCGGCGGATTCTCGCCAAAGATTCAATCGAGTTTGAGACTCCATCAGCCTCGCCACGAGCACTTCGACTTTCTTAATCTTTGGCTCATTCGGCCAGAGCACATGGTAAGCCCGAATAGCTGCTTGCACCAGATCTTTTCCCATGACCTTCATTGGTTGAATAGCAGCTGCAACGGCAATCAGGAAGTCTTAAAGGGTATATTCTTGGTTCGGCACTACAGGAACACCTCGGTGGCCGCGAGCAGTGTAGAGGTCCCAAACTTTAATAAGGTAGAGATCCCTGTGTTTACAATGCTAGTCCCTGGATCAATAGCTAGCATCAACAATTAAGATGTAATATCAAGAAACAAAGGTCATAGTACAACTTTATAACCAGGAATAAAATAATTCATTACATCTTACATAGCTCATTTGGCTATCTCATTGCAATGCAGCAGAAATAACTATAGCATGGAGTCCTTCATCTTCAAAGTGCCACAAGCAATCATGTTGTTTGTAGACTTGTAATCCTAATCAACACACTTCACTAACATCAAACAAACCTGCAACATAATAAGTTACAGCCACAAGGGTCAATACATTTGAATTGTATTGGCAAGTGATACTATGATAGTATAGTGGTAACTATCATCTATATGCATTTGGCTAAGTGGAGCTTAGGCTTGCTTTGCTCAAAATAGATTTTCCTTATCATTTTAAAACACTAAGTTTTTGTTTTGTCAAAATCACCAAAGGCATCTACCAATCATTGATTGAAGATCATAACCCTTGTTCAACCACAAGTTTTTAACTTAGAAATTGGGATGTGGAGATTCTTGATAGCTTCCATGTCTTGATGCTCAAATTGTCCATTATCGGGGACACGGCTAAGTACTTAGATTTTACTCTCTCTCAAGAGGTGGTGCACTTTCCCCACAAGACTCGACATGCATCGAGACAAGATCTTTCAGAAGCCTTCCCTTAGACCAAAATGGACGCGCTCCAAACCTATCATCCCCTACCACCAACTGTCCATTTGGGTAAGTTATTGCAACCTATATGATCCAGGCAAAGCCCATAATGCCAAGTGGCTGCAATTGAAGCTTCTCAACATTTGACATCTCAAATCTCTTTGTTCTTGGGTGGCATTCCACAAGTGAGATACACAAGGTTCACCAGTCCCCTGGCCTTGTGTAACCACTCAACAAAAATCCATCTAAGCAATACCATTCCACCCAGGTGATTCATTCACATAGTTGTTTTATTAAACAAAACACAAGTCTTTGACTTAGAAATATTCCATAGCATGAATATAATCCACCCTTGTTTTCTACTAGCTAGGCTAAGCATGATAGTAGTAGGAATCTTAACTTAGGGAAAATTCTACTAAGGTTTCTTCTACTAGGATTTCCCATGGCATAGTTAACACTTAGAAAATTCCATGCAAGTCCTACTTAGAAATATCACTAATGCATAGTGAAAATAATGGGACAAAAGTATGAAGCACCACTTGCCTTTTGGGTAGAGAATATAAGTTCACTCCTTGATCTTGCAATAGTCACACTCTTCAAATTTCACTACAATTCAATCAAGGCACAAATTCAATCTACTATTCAAGCAATTCATCACATAGAATAATAAAAACAAAGCAATGCATGCAAGCATGACAACGATTGTTTTATTTGGAAAAGTGGTTTATAATAGGTTATAAATATTTTAAAACACCTATTGGTCATTTCTAAAAGTGGCAAAACCATTTGATTTTAAGTTAGTGAAAATGGCCACTTTAAATCATTTTTGTTTTGCTAGAAATGATTTAATCAAGGTAATAATTTCAAGTGTTTGACAAATATATTTTTAAGCACAAATGTTAGTGTTTTAAGGTCAAGTATTTAATATTAAAACCATTTGCAAAAGGTTTTACCTATAAACCATTTTTACATCAAAGCAATATTTTATTTTGTTGGAAATGCCTTTAAACAAAGTAATAATTTTCTAGGGTTCACCAAATTTATTTTTAAATCCTAAAACTTGGTGTTTAGGTTTAGAGAGTTTAATTCAAATCATTTTCCAAAGGTTTTACTCAAAAAGCATTTTTAAAACATAAACAATATTTTTATTTAACTAGGAATGCTTTTATTCAAAGATTTATTCCTTAGTCTTACAAATTATGTTTTTAAATCCAAAAGTTGGTTTCTATGGTCAGTAGGTTCAAAACAAACCATTTACCAAAGATTTAACCCTAAAAATATTTCTAGAATATTTTTTATATTCAAATTATGCCTTCACAAGTTTCTGCAAAAAAAAATAAGTTTAGAGAATCAAATCACTAAACAAAGTGCAAGGTTGGAAAGTACTCCTTTTTATGATTCCAGTGATATAAAATTTGTAAACTTTGGTCGTGTGGATTTAAAGTTATGAATTTTACAAAATCACATATCTAAAAGTAACAAATCTGTTTTTAAATCACACAGGCCACGTGGTGTGTTCTGATTGGTCCATAGCGTTTCGTTCGGATCAAGCAATGTGCCGCAGGATTTAAAGGGCATCGCACAGATCTGATTTAACGATACCTCTTCGATTAATGATTCTATCCTCACACTACGATCTGGATCTAACGACCCTAAGCAACTGGTCATGAACTGGCGGCGCGAGCGACGGTGGGCGGCGGCGTGCTCTGGCAGATGCGCTACGTCGACTCTAGGGAGTAAGGGGGTGGGGAGATGCTTACCGAGATCACAGTGGCGCGGTGGTGCTCAAGGTGGTCACCGCTGGGCAGGGGCGCATGGGAACGGAGAGGATTGCTCGCTGGAGTTCTTGAGGGCGTCGGGCTCGTCTGTTCGTCATCGGAGGCGGGGATACGGTTCATGCCAAGAAAATTAAACGATGATGTTAGGTTCGTGCAAGAAAGGCGAATACGGGAGTATCAGTTAGAGGGGAGGGGCGGTCAGATGCTACCAGGGGTGTCGCCGGAGTGGAGGCAGACGGCGACGCGTGTTGTCATTGAGGTTGCCGACGAAGGGGAGCGCTCGCGGGCGAGTGCGAGGCACTGGCAGGTGCAGGAGATCCTTGCGAACAAGATCGTGTGGTCAAGGGGCAAAGGGGTGGCAGGTACTGGCCGGAATCGGTCGGGGAGCTCGTCGGAGTCCACGACGGTGTGAGTTAAATTCGAGGCAGCCCGGGGGCTCTCTCGCAGCAAAGTTTGAGGGGAAAGAGAGGGGGAAAAAGGGGATTATGATAACATGGTCGGGGGAGAAATCACTGCGGCATTAACGCGTATTGATCGTGTCATTCAACGGCAGAAATGGCCGACGTGGTCGTCGCGCGAGGTTGAAGACGGTGACTGCGTGGCAGTGGGGCCTGGCGGTAGCGAGAGAGAGAGAGGGGTGCGGTGGGGTCAGAAGCTCAATGACTGGGTGGGTGCGGGTCTAAGTAGAAAAACGTTTCGGGAAAGAGGTGGAAATGGGCTGCGTTGCTGGGCCAGACAGGCTAGCTGGGCTGGGCTGGCTTGTTTCATTTTTTTCTTTTTTGTTTGTTTTTCTTTTTCTATTTCTTTTATTCTGTTTTGAATTTGTTCAAACAATTCAAACAACCATTTGAATTCAAATCTCTACCAAAATTTCAGTAAGTTTTAATGCTGATTAAACATGTATTTTGAATACCATTTTAGGAATAATTCTTTTATTCTTTTATGGTTTATACTTTATTTAAATTAGGCACTTGATTATATTCAAATAAGATTTTAATCATTTTTAATCTCTTATTTGAATTCTAATTTTTCACCAAACCTTTTTCAGTAAGTTTTATTTATTCAGTAGGGTGTTGAATAATTCATTTTGAATTATTTGAAATATTTTTAATATGATTTATTAATCATTTAAATTGGGCAATTGTCCTTATTCAAATAAAATCAAATATGGTTTAATTCCATATAATTTTATTTAAATGTTTCTTTTATTTCATTTAGGTTAATTAAATAACTTTTATTCCACTTGGGAAAATTCCATTTATTATTTTCCCATGATTTAATTAATCATTTCTATTAGGGATTTTGTCTTTATTAAATTTAATTAGAATAGGGTTTAATCCCATATACTTTTATTTTCTTATTCTTTATCCCTTTCTTTTATTTGGATTTGGATTATCTTTGTTTGATTATGGATTTGGCCAAGATTTAATTTGGCTTTTAAATATTCCTTATTTATTTCTTTATTTCTTTCTTTGATTTATAAAATTCATATCTTTTTATTTAAAGATCCAAACTTGGTGATTCCAATTTGTATAATTTTATTTAATATTTGTTTATGTTTTTAAATCTACTTAGGATTATTTTGCTCACAATTTAGTATGGATTTTAAATAGGAGCTTTATTAGCTCTAGGAATTATTTCTTTTTAACTTATTAAATTCATAAGTTTTTATTCAAGGTTCCAAATTAAGTGAAACCAATTTCTATGGTTTTATAATATTCTTGTTTATCATTTTTGATCATTTATAAATGTTTGTTGACAAATTTTTTATATGGAACAAATCCATAGTCTTAGAGAGATCTTGGAAATGATTTATTCCATTAGGGTTTTGGGTTTTTGGTTTATTTTTCCCAAGTTTGAATTTTCAAGATACATTCATTGATGAATGCATTTCACTTGATTGAAATTTGTTGGATTCCATTTTATTCAAAGTTTGTTCAAGATGGGTTTTTAAGTTTCCATTTAGAAATCAAAAGTTTCTTTTTACCCTAAATTTCAACAATTATTTATTTTGTTTATTTATTTTTCACATTTCAAAATTTGGAAAATTTTGGGATGTGACAGGCTACCACCCTTAAAAGAAATCTCGTCCCGAGATTTTGGAGGGCTAGAGGTTACAAGTTGGCTTCAAATCAACTAGTGTACTACCACCCTTAAAAAGTTTACCACTAGATTACATCTTGGCTTACTTGGGATCTTGATGAAACTTCTCTGGACAGACATCTGCATAGTGTCCTTTGTTTCCACACTTGAAACATGTGACCAGGCTGAGATCCCTCATAGGCTTGCTTGTCTTGTACTTCATCTTTTCTAGACAATTGCTTGCATAATGTCCTTGGTCACCACAATTGTAACATGTGACAAGGTTGAGTTCTTCACGTATCTTCTCTGGACAAGTTGATATATAATGGCCTAGCTCTTTGCAGTTGTTGCACCACACTTGGCTAATTTCCTTATTCTTATTCTTCTTGGGTTTCTCCAAAGCTAGGAGTTCTTCTAGTTCATGCTCTTCATATCTCACCTCAAAGGTGGGAAAGTGTCCTCGGTTCCTTGAACGATTCCTTGGATAATACATATGTTTCCTCTTTTCTCCATCAAGGTGATTCCTATTGTATGGTGGTGCAATCTGAGGTTTGATTTTGTCTTCATCCTTCTTGATAGAAGTTGTTTCCTCATGGGGGTTACCAAACTTTTGATGCATTCCACCTTGTTTCCTTTGTTGAACTATAGAATAGATGGGGCATTGGATAGGGACATGATTATTTCCTTCACATAGGAAACAAGTCACTTGAGATGTGGGGCATTGCTTAGTTGGATGTTTCTCTTCACAATTAGGGCATTGATCCTCATGCTCTTTGGAAGTGTGATCCATGTCTCCACAAATAATGCAAGCTTGAGTTCCTTCTATAATATCATCCTTGACATCATTGTTGTCACAAACTCCTTGGGAATGGCTGTCTTTCATGTTGATCATTTGACTGGTCATCTATTGCAACAATTGGGATTGGATTCCCAAAAACTTTTGCATGGTTGGGTCTAACTCATTGTTGTTGGCTAAAAACTGAGTTGTCATCTGATTCAACTGGGTTTGGTTTACTAGTAGTTGTTCTCTCATGTCCATCTCTTGGTTGTTGTTGTCACCATTCTTGATGTTGGAGTTTCTTGGAGAAGTCATCTGTTTGGGTTGGATTGGGATTAGAATAGGCAAAAGATTTCTAAGGAAGAAGTCTATCACACACAACAATTCACACAAGCAATGTGTAAGCAATCTAAAACAAACACTCCACTCAAACAACAAGTTTCAAGCACACTTTTAGGTAACAAAATATTTTTCCTACACCACATAAGTTGGTGGGTTTAAACTAATCATTAGTATGGTGGTCCAACTATATGGTTCACTTGATATCATTCCATTCATCTTTATTGCTTCTTCTTGAACAAGATCATGGTTTCCTTCGAAAAATTCTTACATCTTGGTCACAAACTTCAAAGGTGATGATGATCCGTCTTCAAGTCTTGAGTAATATTTCTTTTCTCACTTGAAGTCCTTAGTGATGTCCAAGTTGAAGTCCTTGGTGAAACTAAAGTTGAAGTCTTTGATGATGTTGAAGTTGAAGTCATTTGAGTTGGTGGAGTCCTTTGCTCATGGTGGAGGCTTTGTCCATCAAGTTTGAGAAGGAAGAGATGTAGAATCAAAACCAAACAGGTTGAGGTAAGAGTCTACAAGATTGTTTGTAAATAAGTTTTGGAACAAATACAACTCCTATTGTTCTAAGGGGTTTTGTCCAATCCTAGGGTTACAATCCTATAGGCAACACAGTGCTCTGATACCATCTGTAGAGGTCCCAACCTTAAATAAGGTAGAGATACCTGTGTTTACAATGCTAGTCCCTGGATCAATAGCTAGCATCCACAGTTAAGATATAATATCAAGAAACAAAGGTCATAGTACAACTTTATAACCGGGAATAAAATAATTCATTACATCTTACATAGCTCATTTGGCTATCTCATTACAATGCAGCAAAAATAACTATAGCATGGAATCCTTCATCTTCAAAGTGCCACAGGCAATCATGTTGGTTGTAGACTTGTAATCCTAATCAACACACTTCACTAACATCAAACAAACCTGCAACATAATAAGTTACAGCCACAAGGGTCAATACATTTGAATTGTATTGGCAAGTGATAGTATGATAGTATAGTGGTAACTATCATCTATATGCATTTGGCTAAGTGGAGCTTAGGATTTCTTTGCTCAATATAGATTTTCCTTATCATTTGAAAACACTAAGTTTTTGTTTTATCAAAATCACCCAAGGCATCTACAACCATTGATTGAAGATCCTTTAACCCTTGTTCAACCACAAGTTTTTAACTTAGAAATTGGGATGAGGAGATTCTTGATAGATTCCATGTCTTGATGCTCAAATTGTCCATTGCCGGGGACACGGCTAAGTACTTAGATTTTACTCTCTCGAGAGGTGGTGCACTTTCCCCACAAGACTCGAGATGCATCGAGACAAGATCTTTCAGAAGCCTTCCCTTAGACCAAAATGGACGCGCTCCAAACCTATCATCCCCTACCACCAACTGTCCATTTGGCTAAGTTATTGCAACCTATATGATCTAGGCAGAGCCCATAATACCAAGTGGCTGCACTTGAAGCTTCTCAACATTTGACATCTCAAATATCTTTGTTCTTGGGTAGCATTCCACAAGTGAGATACACAAGGTTCACCAGTCCCCTGGCCTTGTGTAACCACTCAACAAAAATCCATCTAAGCAATACCATTCCACCCAGGTGATTCATTCACATAGTTGTTTTATTAAACAAAACACAAGTCTTTGACTTAGAAATATTCCATAGCATGAATATAATCCACCCTTGTTTTCTACTAGCTAGGCTAAGCATGATAGTAGTAGGAATCTTAACTTAGGGAAAATTCTACTAAGGTTTCTTCTACTAGGATTTCCCATGGCATAGTTAACACTTAGAAAATTCCATGCAAGTCCTACTTAGAAATATCACTAATGCATAGTGAAAATAATGGGACAAAAGTATGAAGCACCACTTGCCTTTTGGGTAGAGAATATAAGTTCACTCCTTGATCTTGCAATAGTCACACTCTTCAAATTTCACTACAATTCAATCAAGGCACAAATTCAATCTACTATTCAAGCAATTCATCACATAGAATAATAAAAACAAAGCAATGCATGCAAGCATGCCAACGATTGTTTTATTTGGAAAACTGGTTTATAATAGGTTATAAACATTTTAAAACACCTATTGGTCATTTATAAAAGTGGCAAAACCATTTGATTTTAAGTTAGTGAAAATGGCCACTTTAAATCATTTTTGTTTTGCTAGAAATGATTTAATCAAGGTAATAATTTCAAGTGTTTGACAAATATATTTTTAAGCACAAATGTTAGTGTTTTAAGGTCAAGTATTTAATATTAAAACCATTTGCAAAAGTTTTTACCTATAAACCATTTTTACATCAAAGCAATATTTTATTCAGTTGGAAATGCCTTTAAACAAAGTAATAATTTTCTAGGGTTCACCAAATTTATTTTTAAATCCTAAAACTTGGTGTTTAGGTTTAGAGAGTTTAATTCAAATCATTTTCCAAAGTTTTTACTCAAAAAGCATTTTTAAAACATAAACAACATTTTTATTTAACTAGGCATGCTTTTATTCAAAGATTTATTCCTTAGCCTTACAAATTATGTTTTTAAATTCGAAAGTTGGTTTCTATGGTCAGTAGGTTCAAAAAAACCATTTACCAAAGATTTTACCCTAAAAATATTTCTAGAATAATTTTTATATTCAAATTATGCCTTCACAAGTTTCTACAAAAACAAATAAGTTTACAGAATCAAATCACTAAACAAAGTGCAAGGTTGGAAAGTACTCCTTTTTATGATTCCAGTGATATAAAATTTGTAAACTTTGGTCGTGTGGATTTAAAGTTATGAATTTTACAAAATCACATATCTAATAGTAACAAATCTGTTTTTAAATCACACATGCCACGTGGTGTGTTCTGATTGGTCCATAGCGTTTCGTTCGGATCAAGCAATGTGGACCACAGGATTTAAAGGGCATCGCACGAATCTGATTGAATGATACCTCTTCGATTAATGATTCTATCCTGACTCTACGATCTGGATATAACGGCCCTAAGCAACTGGTCATGAACTGGCGGCGCGAGCGACGATGGGCGGCGGCGGCGCGCTCTAGGAGATGCGCTACGTCGACTCTTGGGAGTAAGGGGGTGGGGGAGATGCTTACTGAGATCGCAGTGGCGCGGTGGTGCTCAAGGTGGTCACCGCTGGGCAGGGGGCGCACGGGAACATAGAGGATTGCTCGCCGGAGTTCTTGAGGGCGTCGGGCTCGTCTGTTCATCGTCGAAGGCGGGGATACGATTCACGCCAAGACAATTAAACGATGTTGTTAGATTCGTGCAAGAAAGGCGAATACGGGAGTATCAGTTAGAGGGACGGGGGGGTCATATGCTACCAGGGGGTGTCGCCGGAGTGGAGGCAGACGGCGTCGCGTGTTGTCGTTGAGGTTGCCGACGAAGGGGAGCGCGCGCGGGCGAGTGCGAGGCACTGGAAGGTGCAGGAGATCCTTGCGAACAAGCTCGTGTGGTCGAGGGGCAAAGGGGTGGCAGGTACTGGCCGGAATCGGTCGGGGAGCTCGTAGGAGTCCGCGGCGGTGTGAGTTAAATTCGAGGCAGCCCGGGGGCTCTCTCGCAACGAAGTTTGAGGGGAAAGAGAGAGGGGAAAAGGGGATTATGATAACATGGTCGGGGGAGAAATCACTGCGGCATTAACGCGTATTGATCGTGTCATTCAACGGCAGAAACGGCCGACGTGGTCGTCGCGCGAGGTTGAAGACGGTGATCAAGTGCGTGGGGCCTGGCGGTAGCGAGAGAGAGAGAGGGGTGCGGTGGTGTCAGAAGCTCAGTGACTGGGTGGGTGCGGGTCTAAGTAGAAAAACGTTTCGGGAAAGAGGTGGAAATGGGCTGCGTTGCTAGGCCAGACAGGCTAGCTGGGATGGGCTGGCTTGTTTCATTTTTTTCTTTTTTGTTTGTTTTTCTTTTTCTGTTTCTTTTATTATGTTTTGAATTTGTTCAAACAATTCAAACAACCATTTGAATTCAAATCTCTACCAAACTTTCAGTAAGTTTTAATGCTGATTAAACATGTATTTTAAATACCATTTTAGGAATAATTCTTTTATTCTTTTATGGTTTATACTTTATTTAAATTAGGCACTTGATTATATTCAAATAAGATTTTAATCATTTTTTTAATCTCTTATTTGAATTCTAATTTTTCACCAAACCTTTTTCAGTAAGTTTTATTTATTCAGTAGGGTGTTGAATAATTCATTTTGAATTATTTGAAATATTTTTAATATGATTTATTAATCATTTAAATTGGGCAATTGTCCTTATTCAAATAAAATCAAATATGGTTTAATTCCATATAATTTTATTTAAATGTTTCTTTTATTTCATTTAGGTTAATTAAATAACTTTTATTCCACTTGGGAAAATTCCATTTATTATTTTCCCATGATTTGATTAATCATTTCTATTAGGGATTTTGTCTTTATTAAATTTAATTAGAATATGGTTTAATCCCATATAATTTTATTTGCTTATTCTTTATACCTTTATTTTATTTGGATTTGGATTATATTTGTTTGATTATGGATTTGGCCAAGATTTAATTTGGCTATTAAATATTCCTTATTTATTTATTTCTTTCTTTGTCTTATAAAATCCATATCTTTTTATTTAAAGATCCAAACTTGGTGATTCCAATTTGTATAATTTTATTTAATATTTGTTTATCTTTTTAAATCCTTTCAGGATTATTTTGCTCACAATCTAGTATGGATTTTAAATAGGAGCTTTATTAGCTCTAGGAATTATTTCTTTTTAACTTATTAAATTCATAAGTTTTTATTCAAGGTTCCAAATTAAGTGAAACCAATTTCTATGGTTTTATAATATTCTTGTTTATCATTTTTGATCATTTATAAATGTTTGTTGACAAATTTTTTATATGGAACAAATCCATAGTCTTAGAGAGATCTTGGAAATGATTTATTCCATTAGGGTTTTGGGTTTTTGGTTTATTTTTCCCAAGTTTGAATTTTCAAGATACATTCATTGATGAATGCATTTCACTTGATTGAAATTTGTTGGATTCCATTTTATTCAAAGTTTGTTCAAGATGGGTTTTTAAGTTTCCATTTAGAAATCAAAAGTTTCTTTTTACCCTAAATTTCAACAATTATTTATTTTGTTTATTTATTTTTCACATTTCAAAATTTGGAAAATTTTGGGATGTGACAGGCTACCACCCTTAAAAGAAATCTCGTCCCGAGATTTTGGAGGGCTAGAGGTTACAAGTTGGCTTCAAATCAACTAGTGTACTACCACCCTTAAAAAGTTTACCACTAGATTACATCTTGGCTTACTTGGGATATTGATGAAACTTCTTTGGACAGACATCTGCATAGTGTCCTTTGTTTCCACACTTGAAACATGTGACCAGGCTGAGATCCCTCATAGGCTTGCTTGTCTTGTACTTCATCTTTTCTGGATAATTGCTTGCATAATGTCCTTGGTCACCACAATTGTAACATGTGACAAGGTTGAGTTCTTCACGTATCTTCTCTGGACAAGTTGATATATAATGGCCTAGCTCTTTGCAGTTGTTGCACCACACTTGGCTAATTTCCTTGTTCTTCTTCTTCTTGGGTTTCTCCAAAGCTAGGAGTTCTTCTAGTTCATGCTCTTCATATCTCACCTCAAAGGTGGGAAAGTCTCCTAGGTTCCTTGAACGATTCCTTGGATAATACAAATGTTTCCTCTTTTGTCCATCAAGGTGATTCCTATTGTATGGTGGTGCAATCTGAGGTTTGATTTTGTCTTCATCCTTCTTGATAGAAGTTGTTTCCTCATGGGGGTTACCAAACTTTTGATGCATTCCACCTTGTTTCCTTTGTTGAACTATAGAATAGATGGGGCATTGGATAGGGATATGATTATTTCCTTCACATAGGAAACAAGTCACTTGAGATGTGGGGCATTGCTTAGTTGGATGTTTCTCTTCACAATTAGGGCATTGATCCTCATGCTCTTTGGAAGTGTGATCCATGTCTCCACAAATAATGCAAGCTTGAGTTCCTTCTATAATATCATCCTTGACATCATTGTTGTCACAAACTCCTTGGGAATGGCTGTCTTTCATGTTGATCATTTGACTGGTCATCTATTGCAACAATTGGGATTGGATTCCCAAAAACTTTTGCATGGTTGGGTCTAACTCATTGTTGTTGGCTAAAAACTGAGTTGTCATCTGATTCAACTGGGTTTGGTTTACTAGTAGTTGTTCTCTCATGTCCATCTCTTGGTTGTTGTTGTCACCATTCTTGATGTTGGAGTTTCTTGGAGAAGTCATCTGTTTGGGTTGGATTGGGATTAGAATAGGCAAAAGATTTCTAAGGAAGAAGTCTATCACACACAACAATTCACACAAGCAATGTGGAAGCAATCTAAAACAAACACTCCACTCAAACAACAAGTTTCAAGCACACTTTTAGGTAACAAAATATTTTTCCTACACCACATAAGTTGGTGGGTTTAAACTAATCATTAGTATGGTGATCCAACTATATGGTTCACTTGATATCATTCCATTCTTCTTTGTTGTTTCTTCTTGAACAAGATCATGGTTTCCTTGGAAAAATTCTTGCATCTTGGTCACAAACTTCAAAGGTGATGATGATCCCTCTTCAAGTCTTGAGTAATATTTCTTTTCTCACTTGAAGTCCTTAGTGATGTCCAAGTTGAAGTCCTTGGTGAAACTAAAGTTGAAGTCTTTGATGATGTTGAAGTTGAAGTCATTTGAGTTGGTGGAGTCCTTTGCTCATGGTGGAGGCTTTGTCCATCAAGTTTGAGAAGGAAGAGATGTAGAATCAAAACCAAACAGGTTGAGGTAAGAGTTTACAAGATTGTTTGTAAATAAGTTTTGGAACAAATACAACTCCTATTGTACTAAGGGGTTTTGTCCAATCCTAGGGTTACAATCCTATAGGCAACACAGTGCTCTGATACCATATGTAGAGGTCCCAACCTTAAATAAGGTAGAGATACCTGTGTTTACAATGCTAGTCCCTGGATCAATAGCTAGCATCCACAGTTAAGATATAATATCAAGAAACAAAGGTCATAGTACAACTTTATAACTGGGAATAAAATAATTCATTACATCTTACATAGCTCATTTGGCTATCTCATTACAATGCAGCAAAAATAACTATAGCATGGAATCCTTCATCTTCAAAGTGCCACAGGCAATCATGTTGGTTGTAGACTTGTAATCCTAATCAACACACTTCACTAACATCAAACAAACCTGCAACATAATAAGTTACAGCCACAAGGGTCAATACATTTGAATTGTATTGGCAAGTGATAGTATGATAGTATAGTGGTAACTATCATCTATATGCCTTTGGCTAAGTGGAGCTTAGGATTTCTTTGCTCAAAATAGATTTTCCTTATCATTTGAAAACACTAAGTTTTTGTTTTGTCAAAATCACCCAAGGCATCTACAACCATTGATTGAAGATCCTTTAACCCTTGTTCAACCAAAAAATTTTAACTTAGAAATTGGGATGAGGAGATTCTTGATAGCTTCCATGTCTTGATGCTCAAATTGTCCATTGCCGGGGACACGGCTAAGTACTTAGATTTTACTCTCTCGAGAGGTGGTGCACTTTCCCCACAAGACTCGAGATGCATCGAGACAAGATCTTTCAGAAGCCTTCCCTTAGACCAAAATGGACGCGCTCCAAACCTATCATACCCTACCACCAACTGTCCATTTGGCTAAGTTATTGCAACCTATATGATCTAGGCAGAGCCCAAAATACCAAGTGGCTGCACTTGAAGATTCTCAACATTTGACATCTCAAATCTCTTTGTTCTTGGGTGGCATTCCACAAGTGAGATACACAAGGTTCACCAGTCCCCTGGCCTTGTGTAACCACTCAACAAAAATCCATCCAAGCAATACCATTCCACCCAGGTGATTCATTCACATAGTTGTTTTATTAAACAAAACACAAGTCTTTGACTTAGAAATATTCCATAGCATGAATATAATCCACCCTTCTTTTCTACTATCTAGGCTAAGCATGATAGTAGTAGGAATCTTAACTTAGGGAAAATTCTACTAAGGTTTCTTCTACTAGGATTTCCCATGGCATAGTTAACACTTAGAAAATTCCATGCAAATCCTACTTAGAAATATCACTAATGCATAGTGAAAATAATGGAACAAAAGTATGAAGCACCACTTTCCTTTTTGGTAGAGAATATAATTTCACTCCTTGATCTCGCAATAGTCACACTCTTCAAATTTCACTACAATCCAATCAAGGCACAAATTCAATCTACTATTCAAGCAATTCATCACACAGAATAATAAAAACAAAGCAATGCATGCAAGCATGCCAAAGATTGTTTTATTTGGAAAAGTGGTTTCTAATAGGTTATAAACATTTTAAAACACCTATTGGTCATTTATAAAAGTGGCAAAACCATTTGATATTAAGTTAGTGAAAATGGCCACTTTAAATCATTTTTTTGCTAGAAATGATTTAATCAAGGTAATAATTTCTAGTGTTTGACAAATATATTTTTAAGCACAAATGTTAGTGTTTTAAGGTCAAGTTTTTAATATTAAAACCATTTGCAAAAGGTCCTATAAACCATTTTTACACCAAAGCAATATTTTATTTTGTTGTAAATGCCTTTAAACAAAGTAATAATTTTCTAGGGTTCACCAAATTTATTTTTAAATCCTAAAACTTGGTGTTTAGGGTCAGAGAGTTTAATTCAAATCACTTTCCAAAGGTTTTACTCAAAAAGCATTTTTAAAACATAAAGAACATTTTTATTTAACTAGGAATGCTTTTATTCAAAGATTTATTCCTTAGCCTTACAAATTATGTTTTTAAATCCAAAAGTTGGTTTCTATGGTCAGTAGATTCAAAACAAACCATTTACCAAAGATTTTACCCTAAAAATATTTCTAGAATAATTTTTATATTCAAATTATGCCTTCACAAGTTTCTGCAAAAACAAATAAGTTTACAGAAGCAAATCACTAAACAAAGTGCATGGTTGGAAAGTACTCCTTTTGCTGATTCCATTGATATAAAATTTGTAAAATTTGGACATGTGGATTTAAAGTTATGAATTTTACAAAATCACATATCTAATAGTAACAAATCTGTTTTTAAATCAACACACAGGCCACGTGGTGTGTTTTGATTGGTCCATAGCATTTCGTTCGGATCAAGCAATGTGGACCGCAGGATTTAAAGGGCATCGCACAGATCTGATTGAACGATACCTCTTCGATTAATGATTCTATCATGACTCTACGATCTGGATCTAACGGCCCTAAGCAACTGGTCATGAACTGGCGGCGCGAGCGACGATGGGCGGTGGCGGCGTGCTCTGGCAGATGTGCTACGGTGACTCTAGGGACTAAGGGGGTGTGGGAGATGCTTACCGAGATCGCAGTGGAGCGGTGGTGCTCAAGGTGGTCATCGCTGGGCAGGGGCGCACGGGAACAGAGAGGATTGCTCGCCGGAGTTCTTGAGGGCGTCGGGCTCGTCTGTTCGTCATCGGAGGCGGGGATACGGTTCACACCAAGACAATTAAACGGATCTGTTATGTTCGTGCAAGAAAGGCGAATACGGGAGTATCAGTTAGAGGGGAGGGGGCGGTCAGATGCTACCAGGGGGTGTCGCCGGAGTGGAGGCAGACGGCAGCACGTGTTGTCGTTGAGGTTGCCGACAAAGGGGAGCGCGCGCGGGCGAGTGCGAGGCACTGGCAGGTGCAGGAGATCCTTGCGAACAAGCTCGTGTGGTCGAGGGGCAAAGGGGTGGCAGGTACTGGCCGGAATCGGTCGGGGAGCTCGTCGGAGTCCGCGGCGGTGTGAGTTAAATTCGAGGCAGCCCGGGGGCTCCCTAGCAGCAAAGTTTGAGGAGAAAGAGAGAGGGGGAAGGGGATTATGATAGAATGGTCGGGGGGCAGAATCACTGCGGCATTAACGCGTATTGATCGTGTCATTCAACGGCAGAAACAACCGGCGTGGTCGTCGCGCGAGGTTGAAGACGGTGACTGCGTGGCCGTGGGGCCTGGCGGCAGCAAGAGAGAGAGAGAGAGGGTGCGGTGGGGCCAGCAGCTCAGTGACTGGGTGGGTGCAGGTCTGAGTAGAAAAACGTTTCGGGGAAGGGGTGGAAATGGGTTGCGTTGCTGAGCCAGACAGGCTAGCTGGGCTGGGCTGGCTTGTTTCATTTTTTTCTTTCTGTTTATTTTTCTTTTTCTGTTTCTTTTATTCTGTTTTGAATTTGTTCAAACAATTCAAACAACCATTTGAATTCAAATCTCTACCAAACTTTCAGTAAGTTTTAATGTTGATTAAACATGTATTTTAAATACCATTTAGGAATAATTCTTTTATTCTTTTATGGTTTATACTTTATTTAAATTAGGCACTTGATTTTATTCAAATAAGATTTTAATCATTTTTTTAATCTCTTATTTGAATTCTAATTTTTCACCAAACCTTTTTCAGTAAGTTTTATTTATTCAGTAGGGTGTTGAATAATTCATTTTGAATTATTTGAAATATGTTTAATATGATTTATTAATCATTTAAATTGGGCAATTGTCCGTATTCAAATAAAATCAAATATGGTTTAATTCCATATAATTTTATTTAAATGTTTATTTTATTTCATTTAGGTTAATTAAATAACTTTTATTCCACTTGGGCAAATTCCATTTATTATTTTCCCATGATTTAATTAATCATTTCTATTAGGGATTTTGTCTTTATTAAATTTAATTAGAATAGGGTTTAATCCCATATACTTTTATTTGCTTATTCTTTATCCCTTTCTTTTATTTGGATTTGGATTATATTTGTTTGATTATGGATTTGACCAAGATTTAATTTGGCTTTTAAATATTCCTTCTTTCTTTCTTTGTCTTATAAAATCCATATCTTTTTATTTAAAGATCCAAACTTGGTGATTCCAATTTGTATAATTTTATTTAATATTTGTTTATCTTTTTAAATCCTTTTAGGATTATTTTGCTCACAATCTGGTATGGATTTTAAATAGGAGCTTTATTAGCTCTGGAAATTATTTCTTTTTCACTTATTAAATTCATAAGTTTTTATTCATGGTTCCAAATTAAGTGAAACCAATTTCTATGGTTTTATAATATTCTTGTTTATCATTTTTGATCATTTATAAATGTTTGTTGACAAAAAATTTATATGGAACAAATCCATAGTCTTAGAGAGATCTTGGAAATGATTTATTCCATTAGAGTTTTGGGTTTTTGGTTTATTTTTCCCAAGTTTGAATTTTCAAGATACATTTATTGATGAATGCATTTCACTTGATTGAAATTTGTTGGATTCCATTTTATTCAAAGTTTTTTCAAGATGGGTTTTTAAGTTTCCATTTAGAAATCAAAAGTTTCTTTTTACCCTAAATTTCAACAATTATTTATTTTGTTTATTTATTTTTCACAATTTGGAAAATTTTGGGATGTGACAATAGTCAAATGGCCTGTTCCATTGAAACTTTGCTTGATCTGAAGGAGATGTCGCTGGAGGAGTTATCCGAGCGTCTCGCCGCGTCAGAAGGGCGCGGTGCACCGGAGGAACCGGTCGGCCGTTTGCTCCTCACCGAGGAGGTATGGGTAGCACGTGCTCGCCAGCGCGGCGACGACAAGAGCATGCCCAAGAGCAAACCACAGAGCGGTGACAAGCCCTCCATGACAGGCGGCATGAGCGGCAGCGGCGAGCGCCACAAGGGAAATTACCGCTACTGCGGCAAAGCCGACCACTGGGCAGTGGAGTGCCGCAAGAAGAAACGGGACGAGGAGAAGCGGGGCGCACAGGCGAACGTCACCGAGGTGGATGTCGAGGCCCCGGCCACCTCCTCGCTATCGCCGATGATGAGCACGCAACCTCTGTCGACAACGTGCCTTCCCTGCTGATGGCAGAAACCCTTGAGAGGGTAGACGTTGACGCCGTGGCTCCCCAGGCCGTCTTCCTCAACAAGCACCGGGTGATCCCCACGGCCACTGGTGATGGCGCGTGGTACCTCGACACCAGTGCCAGCAGCCACATGACTGGCACCAGGTCGGTCTTCACCACCCTCGACGAGACGGTGCACGGGAACTTGCGCTTCGGAGATGGATCGGTGGTCCAAGTGCAGGGAAAGGGCACGCTCATGTTCACCTGCGCGTTAGGCAATCACTGGGTCCTGTCTGGTGTGTTTTCATCCCCAAACTGCGCACCAACATTCTCTCGCTTGGCCAGCTCGACGAGAACGGATGCAAGATGACGATCGAAGGTGGCCACCTGTGCATCTTTGATCAGGAGTGACAGCTGCTAGCTCGGGTTCAGAGGACCAAGAACAGACTCTACAAGCTGGTTCTGAACCTTGCAACGCCGGTCTGCCTGATCGCGCACCTCGACGACCCTGCATGGTTATGGCACGCACGCTACGGGCACCTGCATTTCCGAGCATTGTGCAGCCTGTCACGAAAGGAGATGGTGCATGGCATGCTGCTGCTGAACCATGTTGATGAGCTCTGCGATGGGTGTGTGCTTGGCAAGCAGCACCGCACTGCATTCCCTCAGACAAGCACCTACTGTGCGACCAAGATACTGGAGCTGGTCCATACTGATCTGTGTGGACCGATCACGCCAGCCACCACCGGTGGAAACCAATACTTCATGCTTGTAGTCGATGACTATAGCAGATACATGTGGCTGGAGGTGATGAGCTCCAAGGCGGATGCTTTCGCACGCTTTAGAAAAATCAGGACACAAGCAGAGCTACAGGGCAGATGTAGGCTGCGAGCTTTCCGTTCTAATCAGGGAGGGGAATTCAACTCCGAGGATTTCAAAGCCTACTGCGATGAGAGCGGTGCTTGCCACTTCACCACCGCCCCTTACTCGCCGCAACAGAACGGAGTTGTGGAACGCCATAACCAGACAGTGGTTGAAATGGCGAGGTGCATGTTGAAGAGCATGGGGGTGCCATCTGCATTTTGGGGAGAGGCAGTAAAAGCTGTTGTCTACATCCTGAATCGAGCTCCGACAAGATGCCTACAGGGAAGAACGCCATACGAGGCATGGCACATGCGCAAGCCATCGGTTGATCACCTGCGCACCTTCGGCTGCATAGCACATGTGAAACGCACTGGCCCAGGCGTCACCAAGCTCTCCGACCGCTCTGTCATGGGTGTGTTCATAGCATACGAGGAGGGATCCAAGGCCTATCGCGTCTACGACCCTGCCGCCAAGAAGCTGCTCGTGACCCGTGACGTCTAGTTTGAGGAACGGCGTCAATGGGCATGGTCCTCGCCGGCATCAATGACCTCCTCGGCTGCCCCAACCTCTGCGCCAAACACCTTCACCGTGGTGTACACCACGGACCATGGTGAGACCATCTTGGACGATGGTGGCAGTCCTCGAACGCCAGCGGCATCAACAGGAGAGCAAATTGCTCCTGAAACACTGGTGCCTGGAACACCAGCGGCATCACCAGGGCAAGCGGCCACGCCCGCTGCATAGAAGAGTGCAGTGAAATTCTGCACGCCACTGTCACATAACATTGATTGTGATGACAGCGGTTCAGGGCCACGCCGGTTTCGCCGCATAGACGACCTCTACGACGCCACCTCGCCCGTGGCTGACGACCCTGATGCAGAGGGTGTGGAGGAGGAGCAGTGCCTTCTCACTTCTGAGGAGCCTGCGAGCATCGATGAGGCGCTTGCAGATGAATCATGGCGCGCCACAATGAAGGAGGAGCTGGAGTCCATCGTCGACAACCGCACATGGCAGCTGACTGCCCTGCCCGGAGGCCACCGCGCCATCGGCCTGAAGTGTGTCTTCAAGATAAAAAGGGGTCCAGACAGCGAGATTGTCAAGTATAAGGCGAGGCTCATCGCCAAGGGATACACACAACGCCAGGGGGTGGACTTCGACGAGGTTTTCGCTCCTGTCGCCAGAATGGAAACGGTGCGTACTCTTCTTTCTCTCACCGCGCACTCAGGCTGGAATGTCCATCATATGGATATGAAGTCTGCGTTCTTGAATGGCGATCTTGCAGAGGAGGTGTACGTCCATCAACCGCCAGGTTTCATCGACACCAAGCAGCCCCGACATGTGCTCAAGCTCAGCAAGGCCTTGTACGGTCTACGGCAAGCACCACGCGCCTGATATGCCAAGCTTGATGCCTCTCTCACTGATCTGGGTTTCGTTCGCAGCCCAATAGAGCATGCAGTTTACAGGCGTGGTGACAGCAAGGAATTCCTGCTGATTGGTGTGTACGTTGATGATTTGATCATCACGGGCACAAGCAATGAGGAGATCCTGGAGTTCAAGGCAGAGATGAGTCGCTTGTTCAAGATGAGTGATCTGGGCCTGCTGTCATACTATCTGGGGATTGAAGTGGATCAGAAGGAGGGAGAGATCACTCTGCATCATAGAAGCTATGCAGCAAAGATCCTAGAGCGTGCAGGAATGCAGAATTGCAATACCTGTCACACTCCCATGGAAAACAGACTCAAGCTGCGCAAGCATGATGATAGTGGAGAAGTGGAGGCATCCATCTACAGAAGCATCATTGTCTCACTTCAGTATCTTGTCAACACCAAACCAGATCTCGCTCATTCAGTGGGGATTGTCAGCCGCTTCATGGAGAAACCAAGTGTGCAGCACTGGGCTGCAGTGAAACAGATTCTACGCTACATCAGTGGGACACTTGGGTATGGTTGCTGTTACAAGAGAAGTGAAGGAGAACTGAAACTGTTGGGTTTCAGTGACAGTGATCTTGCTGGTGATCTGGATGATCGGAAGAGCACCTCAGGAGTGGCATTCTTCCTAAATAACAGCCTGATTACCTGGACACCAAACAAACAGAAGGTGGTTGCTCTTTCATCTTGTGAGGCAGAATATATGGCAGCCTCAAATGCTGCATGTCAGGGAGTGTGGCTCAGTCGTCTGATTGGAGAACTGATGGAAAAACCACTTGTTGCATTCAAACTTCTGGTGGACAACAAGTTAGCAATTGCTCTCTGCAAAAATCCAGTTCATCACGATCGGAGTAAGCATATTGATACCAGATTCCATTTTATCCGTGAACGCTTTGATGAAGGCAAGCTCGAGGTTGAGCACGTTGGAAGAAATGGGCAGCTGGCAGATATTCTCATGAAGGGCATTGGGCAAGGTCAAGTTCATCGAGCTAAGGCAGATGCTCGGCATCGTGAAGATTCAGAAGGGAGACGAGCTTAGGGGGTGAAATGTTGGATCTCTGAAGAATAAGCTCGTCAGTGTCATTTCTTCAGACAGTTTTCAGCAATAGGCTGAAACTCGTCAGTTAGCATTTTTTTCTTAGCTGAATAAACCCGTGCGTGTGTCGCCTGTGATCACCACGAAATAGATTAGTTGTAGACCGCGTTTTTCGGTTTCTGTTAGGCTTGCTAGCGCATTAGCTCGGTCATGGGATGACACGGTCAAGTAGGAGCTCGTGGAGCTAGTTTTTGGGTCACGATGACCATCTTGTTCTGTCAGGCTACTTAAGCAGAATAACAGACAAACAGAAAAGCTGCAGATTTGCACGCAGCACAAACCTCCCTTGTTCAATTGTGTTGTGATAATTGTTGTTAGCCACCAATTTGCAGATTCTGCAACCATAGTTTTGAAGTATATATGTACCTTATTCCACATAAGGTACATATGTTATAATCGTATTCGCGTGTATGATTCCCTGATAACATTGTTCGATATATATGGACTAAACGCAGTTTATTGCTATTTCACATATATGGACTTCGAATAATTAATGTCATAAGAGAAAATTATGTGGTTTTACAAAGAGTTGCAACATATGATCAGGGTATTTTTAGGTTAAGACATGATCAGGGTGACAGCGTTCATTTATTCAGAGCTTAGATGGGGGCTCAGGTTATGCATAGTCATATGGGACCTCGAGATTTCGACCATAGGTACACACACTAGACTTCAGATATGTGGGGTTAGCAGTCAATCCATACCGGTTCTTAACCTTTCTTGATTGACTATTGATTAGGCTAGTCCACTCCTACAATATGATGCCAATTCGACATTCGAAGTACTTATTTGCTGATTTTAATTCCAGACCCATACCGCTTGCTTCCTCCTAGTTGAGCTTGGTAGCCTACGCATTAGCTCATCCCCCTTTCATTTCATTCCAAGGTCATTGTTGTTAGATAGATCTCTCCCCGTTCGAGCCCAACGGCCGAACGGAGTCCCTTATCCGCGCCCTGATCGGGGGCGCCCCACCTCATCTGGTGGGTGGGCCCCTGTCGCTAGCGCTATATAAAGAGGTGGGGGGCCGGCAGCACGCCTCACGAGGTTAGCCGTGCCCTAGCCGCCCCACCTACAAGCCCTACCTGATCTAGGCTAGCGCTGCGCCGACGGGAAGCTCCACCGCCGCCACACTCAACCCCTTTACCACCCATGGCCAACGACGGAGGCTCCAGCTCCGGCACCAGCTCGGGCATCCCCTCTGGCTCATGTCTGTCGAGCCAGGGAGCAAGTAGTTCTCCTCTCGGTTCCCTCTCTCTCTCTCTGTTTCGATCTAGAAAGGTAAAGTACAGTGCTACTGATAGATCTAGACTAGATCCATTACAAAGTTGTTTTTACATTGGTATCAGAGCCAGGTTTTAGTTGCTAGATTTTTCGGTGCAAAAGTAGAAAGCAAAAGTCCAAAAGAAGAGAAAATCCCTAGATCTAAAGTGCGCTGCCCTAGGGCCGCGCCGTTCCTCTCGATCTAGATGAGCATCACTATGAGGCATCTAGACGAAGAACATACCCCTTCGGGGCAAAGCAAAACCCTAGATCTAAGCCCCAAAAGCATCCCAAATTAAAGACAAAACCCAAACCCCATAGATCCCCACAGATCCCCAAAGAAAAGTCAATCAAAAAAAAAGGAAAGGGGGAGGGATCGCTCCGGCCATCGCCGGGAAAGTTTCTGCCCCACACCTCGGCCACTTGACGACGGTGCACCCACCCTCGGGTGGATGCACACATCGGCAAAGAGCCAAGGTGGGCACCACCGTCGTCTCCCTCTCTGAGAGGGAAGGTGGAAGGAGGAAGACAAAGCAACAAAAGAACCCACCGGCTGCAAAGGGCTCTGCCGCCACCCCTCTTGACGGTGGTGCGCCCACCCTCGGGTGGACGCACCGCCGGCAAGGAGGGCGGGGGGCGCCATGACTCGCGAGCAAAGGGGTGAGGGCGCCAGGCGGCCACCTCGGCCTGGCTGCACCGCCAGAGCTAGAGGAGGGCGGCGGCCTCCCGCCTGGCCTCGCTCGCTGCCGCCAGAAGGAGAGGAAGGGCGCCGAGGCCGCCTCGCCTCGGCATCGCAGCATCGCGGGGGTGCGCCGCCAGAGAGAGGGGCGTGGGGAGGGAAGGGGCCGCAGCCGCCTCGACCTCTCCTCCACAGCGCCGCCGCGTCGCGGGGTGCACGCGGGGTCGACGCGCCGCCGACGCAGAGAGGACGCGGGGAGACCGCGGTGGGGGTAATGAAATTAGGGTTTCAGGAGGGTGTGGCGCGGGGCGTTTTATGCGGCCGAAAGGCGCGCCCCGCCGTCCGATCTAGGGCGACCACAGATGGACGGCCGAGATCGCCGAGCGGTGGCCGCGATGGCGGTGGCGCTTTATAGCGGCGAGTGGCCAGGCAAGCGGGCGATAAGCGGGCTCTGTGGCCGTCGCTGGCCGCTGCCGAGCTGGCGAAGGCGCTGCCCATGGCGGCAAATAGCGCTGGGCCGCGCTGGGCCAAATCCAGCCCTTTTTCACAGTTTTGTTTCTGTTTTTTTACAGAAGCTGTTTTTAATTGTTTGCTTAGTTTTAAGCATTTTTTTAACATAGTTTTTTCTAGTCTTTTATTTCAGAGAATATTTGACTAGAGAATATGAAAAGGCAGAATTTTTTCTGTAAAGTTTAAAGTTTATGAAAGTCATTATTAAGTTTCCGCTGCAAATAGATAATTTAAATTGCAATAATGCAATAAAGTTTGTTTAAATTTTTTTATAAAGATGTGACAAAGTAATTAAAGATGATTATGTCTCATGTTATTAATTGACCAACGATTATTAATAAACATGACCATGATCGTTTTCATTGAGTATTAAAGGTGTATTTAACTTTATTTCTACCCAACAGTGATGTAATTTTAAATAGCACAAACAATTGCATGCATAATTTATACCAACGTTGAATTAATGCATATAGTTGTTTTCTTTGGTGATCTCACATCTTTTGTGGTTTTCAGGAGGTCTCAACCTCATGAGCTGTTTGAAGGACATCCCGCTGCTAAGGGGGGACAACTACTCCGAATGGAGGAAGAAGGTTGATTTGGCGTTTGTATGCGCCGAAGTGGATTGGGTGGTTGACACCAAGCAACCAGTCAAGCCTGCTGACCCTGTCAGGGGAGATGCTGAGGAAAGTGCTGCGTTTGAGAAAAGGAAGAGGGACCATGCTCCATTGGAGCTGGCCTACTCGATTGATAATCAAAAGTGGGTGAACGTCAACAAGAAAAGTTTGGCTTTTGTAAAGAACACAATTGAGAACGCCATCGTGGGCTCAATTGGAGAGTGTGACACCGTGGGCGAATACCTTGCCAAGATAAAGAGCCAGTTCACTGGCTCTTCAAAGATGTATGCGACCCAGCTGTTAAAACGGCTGGTGGCTGAAAAGTACACGGGAGGGCCTCACGGAATAAGAGAGCACATCTTGAGGATGTCAAACATGGCAGCCAAGATGAAACCCATGGATGAGGACCTCGAGCTAAAGCCTGCACTTCTGGTGCACCTGGTGATGGCCTCTCTTCCACAGCCTTTTGAGAACTTCGTAATAAACTATAACATGTCCCCTGAAAAGTGGGACATAGAAAAGACCATTGGGATGTGCTCCCAAGAGGAGGAAAGGCTGAAGGCCCTTCACGGCGGTTCCTTGAACTTCGTGAAGGACAATAGGAAGAGGAGCTTCACAAACGGTAACCATGGTGGCTCACCCTCCAAGCCACATGGCAAGGGCCCAATGCAGCACCAGTACCAACACCAGCAGTCCACCCCTGGGGAAAAAGACCAGTGCCACCACTGTAAGAAGGTTGGCCACTACAAGAAGGACTGTCCAGTTTGGCTGAAGTACATCATGGCCAAAAATGATAAAGATATAGTTTCTTTTGTTAATGAATCTCTGTATGAAAAGTTTTCTAGATCTACTTGGTGGATTGATTCTGGTGCAACTGTTCATGTTGCCAACTCTTTACAGGGGTTCCATTCGACAAGGATTTTGCCAAAAAGAGAAAGACTCATTGAAGTGGCGAATGGGATTGAAGCAGAAGTGGAGGCCGTTGGTGACGTCCCTCTGGAGCTGGCTGATGGCTCTTCTCTTTTGCTCAAGGATGTTCTTTTTGTTCCTTCAATTCATAGAAATTTAATAAGTGTGTCATGCTTGGACAAAGATTCTTATGAGTGTTATTTTAGAAATGGCAAATGTGCCATTTGGTTAAAAGATATTTGTGTGGGTGTTGCTACCTTACATGACAAGTTATATTTATTATCTTTGCATGAGAAAATATTTTCTGTGTGTGATGTGAATGAAAAAGTTCCCTTGTCGAACAAAGAACAAAAGAAAAGAAAGCGAACTCTTGACTCATCGAAGTTATGGCACTGCAGATTAGGCCATATTTCGAGGGGAAGAATAGAAAGCCTCATTAAAAATGACATTCTTCCTCCGTTAGAGTTCTCAGACATAGAACAATGCATAGATTGCATTAAAGGAAAGTATGTCAAACAAATTAAAAAGGGTGCAAACCGAAGCATAGCTACACTAGAAATAATCCACACGGATATTTGTGGACCGTTTCCGGTGAAAAGTGTGGATGGTTATGATTCATTCATAACATTCACGGATGATCACTCCCGATATGGCTATATTTATCCAATTAAAGAAAGATCTGAAGCATTGGATAAATTTAAAATTTTCAAAGCTGAAGTAGAAAATCAGCATGATAAAAGAATTAAGATAGTTCGGTCCGATCGTGGGGGGGAGTACTACGGTCGGCATACTCCATATGGTCAAGTACCAGGACCCTTTGCAAGGTTCCTGCAAGAAAATGAAATAGTCGCCCAGTATTCTATGCCGGGCGAACCTCAGCAAAACGGAGTAGCTGAAAGGCGTAACCGTACCCTTATGGATATGGTGCACAGCATGATGAGCTATTCCACCCTCCCATTGGGATTGTGGATGGAGGCGATTAAAACCGCCATTCATATTCTCAACAGAGTACCAAGTAAGTCGGTGCCCAAAACACCGTATGAATTGTGGACAGGCAGAGTCCCCTCTCTGCACCACTTGAGGGTCTGGGGGAGCCCAGCTGAGGCAAAAGTTTTCAATCCAAACATTGCAAAGTTAGACCCCAAAACAGTATCTTGCCACTTTATTGGCTATCCAGATAAGTCAAAAGGCTATCGTTTCTACTGTCCCGACAGATACACAAAGTTTGTAGAAACGAGACATGCAGTCTTCTTGGAGGACGAATTGATGAGGGGGATCACGGTAGCTAGGAAAATTGATCTTGAGGAGAAGAGGGTGCATGCACCTAATCCGATGACTCAGGAGCCATTTTTCTCGCTACCTGTTGTGCCACCATCTACAACCCCTGAGGTTGTGGTGTCGGCACCTGTTGTGACTCCACACGTGACAACAATGGGCGAAAGTTCGGAACCTGTCCATCAGGAGCCACCTGAACCCACTGTTGAGCACGAAAGGGAGCCAGAACAGACACCTACTGTAAATGTGCCTGAACCCGAGGCAAGAAATGAGCAAGAGTTCGATGAACTCAGAAGGTCTAAACGAGAACGAAGACCAGCCATTTCCAAAGAAATTTACAAGGTCTACAATGTAGTTCATATGGAGGGCGATCCTACCTCATATGAAGAAGCCATGAGTAGCCCTCACTCAGCCAAGTGGGTGGAGGCAATGGAAGATGAAATGAAATCGATGAGTTCCAACAATGTTTGGGACTTAGAGGAAATTCCTAAAGGAGCCAAAACAGTAGGATGCAAATGGGTCTACAAAACAAAGTATGACTCCAACGGGAATGTAGAAAAGTACAAAGCTAGACTCGTGGCAAAAGGCTTTACGCAAAGAGAAGGCGTAGATTACAATGAGACTTTTTCTCCGGTCTCATGTAAGGACTCCTTCAGAATCATCATGGCACTAGTTGCACATTTTTATTTAGAGTTGCATCAAATGGATGTCAAGACGGCATTTCTAAATGGAGATTTAGAAGAAAATGTTTACATGAAACAACCCAAGGGTTTTTTCATGGAGGAGAAGGAACATATGGGATGCCGCCTAAAGAAATCCATTTATGGGTTAAAGCAAGCCTCTAGGCAGTGGTATTTAAAGTTTAATGATACCATTAAAAGATTTGGATTCAAGGGAAATGTTGAGGACAACTGCATTTATCCAAAGTTCAAAAGTGGGAAATATATTTTCCTAATTTTGTATGTGGATGACATTCTGCTTGCCAGCAGTGATGTTAGTCTACTACTAGAGACAAAGAAGTTCTTGTCATCAAATTTTGACATGAAAGACCTTGGTGAAGCTTCTTATGTTTTGGGCATAGAAATTCACCGAGATAGAAAGAATGGAGTGTTAGGACTGTCGCAGAAAGCGTATTGTGAAAAGATTTTGAAGAAATACAATATGCATGCGAGTAATTCAACACCTGCTCCCATGGTCAAGGGCGATAGTTTTGGGAAATCCCAATGTCCAAAGAATCAATATGAGATCGATCAAATGAAGTCAGTACCATATGCTTCGGCTGTTGGAAGCTTACAGTATGCACAAGTGTGCACTCGCCCTGACTTAGCATTTATCACCGGGGTACTCGGTAGATATCAAGAGAATCTAGGCATAGAGCACTGGAAGATGGTAAAGAAAGCTTTGCGTTATGTGCAAGGCACAAAAGGCCTCATGCTAACATATAGAAGATCTGATTCCCTAGGTATAAAAGGGTATTCAGATGCGGATTTTGCGGGAGATAAAGACGACCGAAAGTCCACGACAGGGTATATCTTTACTCTCGCAGGAGGTGCTATTTCGTGGAGAAGCGCCAAACAGTCGATAGTTGCATCATCTACGATGTATGCAGAATTTATAGCATGTTATGAGGCCATGGGACAGGCGTTATGGTTAAAGAAATTTTTACCCGACTTGAAAGTGGTTGATCGTGACCAGCCACTAAAGATGTACTGTGACAACGAGCCCGCAGTATTCTATGCTCACAACAACAAGTCGAGTAATGCTACAAAGTCTATAGATATAAAGTATTATGTTGTGAAGGACAAAGTCCAGGATCAAACTATAAGACTCGAGCATATAAGGACAAAGGATATGCTTGCGGATCCGCTAACGAAAGGCTTACCACCCAATGTGTTCAAGGAACACATAGCCGGCATGGGTTTAACGGGAAGCCTATGATTCCTGGACCACAGAGGCCCAAAAGTAACAGGATTTGTTTCAAAACATGAAGGTATATAGTGGCTGTCTGATTCTATCGGCAATTGAGCTGAGACGATGAAACATGCTCTATGTATCGTTCTGTGATGAAATAAGTAAAGAACAAAGTTAAAAGTAAAGTCGAGATCAAGGGGGAGAATGTTAGATAGATCTCTCCCCGTTCGAGCCCAACGGCCGAACGGAGTCCCTTATCCGCGCCCTGATCGGGGGCGCCCCACCTCATCTGGTGGGTGGGCCCCTGTCGCCAGCGCTATATAAAGAGGCGGGGGGCCGGCAGCACGCCTCACGAGGTTAGCCGTGCCCTAGCCGCCCCACCTACAAGCCCTACCCGATCTAGGCTAGCGCTGCGCCGACGGAAAGCTCCACCGCCGCCACACTCAACCCCTTTACCACCCATGGCCAACGACGGAGGCTCCAGCTCCGGCACCAGCTCGGGCATCCCCTCTGGCTCATGTCTGTCGAGCCAGGGAGCAGGTAGTTCTCCTCTCGGTTCCCTCTCTCTCTCTCTGTTTCGATCTAGAAAGGTAAAGTACAGTACTACTGATAGATCTAGACTAGATCCCTTACAAAGTTGTTTTTACAATTGTCATGAACTGAATTGCAAGAACCATGAGGCGGCAGCGTGATCATATTCTGCAGGTGTTGGCAGTCGGTGTGGTCGGTGTGATCATATTCTGCAGGTCGTTGGTGGCGGCAGGGTCGGTGTGATCGGTGCAGCAGTAGCGGTCGGATGAGTCTGTAGTGGCCGTGGATGAAGCTGATGTGCTTGCAGCAGCGTGTGCATTTGCCGGACTTGTAGCACACGGTGACACACGTTGATATTGTCAAGATATATATGTTCCTGTAGCATATCCATATCCGGGACGGCTATATATATGTACTGTAATCAGTTGGGATCCTAACCTTTTTATACCACAGACGGCTATCTGTATCCTTCTTTGTTGTCCAAGTTGGCAAACTGGTGATCCCGCTGACACTTTGTGCATGATCTACTCCCTCCGTTTAGAAATATAAGATGTTTTAGATTTGTGAATCGAATGTATCTAGACGTCTTTTAGTGTATAGGTTCGTAGAGGTTCGGAGTGAACCTATACACTAAAGGACGTCTAGATACGTTTATTTCACACAGCTAAAATGTCTTATATTTCTGAACGGAGGGAGTACACATCTAAACTTTATAAAATTTGCACCCTTAACAATAAAAAACTATAGTGGCAACAGGAGATAAAAAATAGTGCAGGGAGTATTATTAAGCTTCATAATTTAGAACCCAAACACCCAGGAGTCAGATTTATCTATCTATGGACATGGGCTGATATTCTACCACATGAGCTGATATTCTATCGCATAGAAGAAGCAGACGAAAGTAGAAATTAAAGTAGCAACCACCACAAGGAAAACCTCCTTTTTTTCAATGAAAAATGCACTACTTAGGTACTGCAGTTTCAAGATTGTCGTGAGATCCAGCAATATTAGATGAAGTAGTGGTTTTCCAATGATATAATAGAGCATGAAAGGCAAACCCAATGTATGAAGAAGAAATTATGTAAGTTCAAACCAATCCAAAATAACACAACACTCTCTTCAAACAGAGTCACAATATCTGGTTGTTCTGGAATCACCAGATTCCACATACAATCAACCACAATTATTAAGAGTTTGAGTCTGAATATTCAGAAGCACAAATTGGGTGTATACCAAGTTTCTTTGTTTTGAAGTATAAATGGGGAGACTCGAACGCACTAGCCATTGCGCTCATAGGTCCTCCCCGGGATGTGAACTATTAGAACAGGTCACGCCGAGCGCCAATCCATCTCTTGTGTGGAGTCGCTGGAGTCACCATCATCCTTGGCTACGGCGGAGCCCCGTCAATGGCCCGTCAATGCCCACACATGCGGTAAGTTGGAGCACAGAGGGTCCTAGTAAATCATATAATTACGAAAAAATCTATCAGCCTTCACAATAATGATATGTATGCTACAATAAATTACTCAAAACAGTTTGCTATCTTTCATGACAAATAATGACAAGCTGTAACACAAAAAAAATAACACTATTAATTTCATCAATTGCCCAAAGAGGAAAAATATAACCAAGACATTTGTAAACACTTGAAAGGACGTCAGAGATGTATTCTAGCTAACCTATATATAAAATTACGGAAAGTATGTGAACCGTCGCATCAATCATACGATATGATAAATTACTCAGAAGAGCCTGCTATATTTAAGGAAAAATGAAGCTAAATTCTAACACAGGAAACGACACGGTTAAAATTTTCATGGATCAACCAAGAGGACAAGTAATTGTGCGTAAACACTTGAAAGCACCGAAAATATGTATTCTAGCTAGCATATATGAGAAATTACAGGAAGTGTGTCCGCCTTTGGCAGCAACCATATACAATATAACAAACTACTCAGAACAACTTGCTATCTTTCATGACAAATAAAGTTAAGTTAAGAAACTTGGAATAATAGGAAAAAGGCACTCCAAGACACTATGCTAGTTATAAGCTAAAAAATATAACTAAGTTGTTAGTCAAGACTTGTCAAAGCACATTATCACGTATTCTAGCTAGCAACCATGTACTATAAAAAAAATCATATCATTTCACACTAGCTACATGTATTGCAAATTAACATAAGATAGCATATATCACCTGTGTAGAAGCTTGCAAAGGGATAATAGGCGTTATCTACAACACAAAAGACAACACTATTAATTTGATTGATCAACCAAAGAGAAAAAATAGAACTAAGACATTCATAATCACTTGAAAGGACGTCAGAGATGCATTCTAGCTAACCTAGCTATATGAAAAATTACAGAAAGTATGTGAGTCGTTGCATCAGTTTATAATAAATTACTCAAAAGAGTCTCTGCTATATGTAAGGAAAAATGAAGCTAAACCATAACAGAGAAAACAACAACACGGTTGTAAATTTCATCGACCAACCAAGAGGATAATACTCGTGCGTAAACACTTGAAAGCACGTACGGCAGATGTCCTGTAGCTACCATATATGAAAAAGTACAAAAGGTGTGTTAGCCTTGGCAGCAACCATATATGTACCAAATAACAAATTACTCGGAACAGCTTGCTATCTTTCATGACAAATAAAGCTAAACTAAGATACTTGGAATAATAAGAAGGCAAGACACTTCCCGCGCATTTGCGCCAACCACTATATATATGCTAGTTATAACCTAAACAAGACGGCTATTAATTTCATCAATCAAACAAATAGGAAAATATATAAGTTGTCATATATCTCAAAGCTAGCACATTACGGTTAAAGCATATATGAAAAACTTGAAAGCATATATATGAAAATTTACAGAAAGAGTGTCAAGCCTTCGCAGCAACCATACGATGATATAGCAAATTACGAACAACTTGCTATCTTTCATGATAGATAGAGCTAAATCAAGACATTTGGAATAATATATAGGAAGGCATTCTAATTAAAGACACTATATAGCTTCCCGGCAAACACTTGGAAAAATATAACTAATTAAGCTGTTACCATGCATGTATAAAGAATAATCATATCATGCCACACTAGCTACATGTATTGCAAATTAACGTACATAAGCTAGGATGAGTAGCATATATCACCTGTGTAGAATCTTGCAACAAAGGGATAATGGGCGTTGTCTATGAACAGTCGTCCATCATCGAGTTTCTTGCACTCCATCGAGTCCAGCTGAAGTGTGTAGAGATCAAAGTTGTGGTCATCGTGGTACACCGAGACAACAATGGCGTCGGCCTCCTCGGTGTAACCCATAATGTATGCGTGAGCCGGCGGCGGGTGATCCTGGATGTTGAGGATGTGGTCCATGGCCAGGGTCTTCCGCAGTGGCCATGAGGTACTGCCATGAGCTGGATCCACCTTGCGGTCATAGATCTGCAAGGTCGGATAGGACAGCACTGCGAGGCCGAGGCCTCCGTCGCCGTCCTCGGACCGGATGATCCGGCTGCAGCCAATGTTGATGCCGGCGACGGGAGGCATGGCGATCACGGCGAGCGTGTGGCTGTCCAGATCGAAGTGGAGTATGGATCCTAGTTGTGGCTCGGCCAGCCACCAGTAGAGGCCGTTGCCGACCATGGTGCAGGGGAGGCGACCGACATCATGATCAGCTGGCCCCGGCGTGGACACGAGGTCTCCCCACGCGCGGGTCTCAGAGGAGTAGACGCGCGCGGAGACGGCGCCGGCGACGCGGCCATTGTCCGAGACGCCTATCAGCACCAGCTTGAACGGACTCGGCGACTGTTTCTGCTTCTCGTCCACGACCACGGCTCCGTTGGTGGAGCACACTTGGTCCAAGAAATCCGGCGGGATGAACACCAGGTGGCGGTCGCCGGAGACGGGGTCAAAGACGATCAGCTCGGCCCGGCTGTGGTTGATGACGAGGACGCGGCCGTGGCGGCACCCAAGCACGGTCCACCAGTCCGAGGCGCCGTCGGCGACGACCTTGAGCGAGAAGCGCTCGGGAGGGATGGCGTTGGGGGCGTCGAGGGTGGGGACGAAGACTAGGTTCTTGCGGTCCTTCTTGTAGACGCCGAGACGGGGGGCTTGCGGTGGTGGGCTTGGAGGCGGCGGCGGAAGGGGGCGGAGGCGCCGAGGCGGGCCCAACTCCTGGAGACGAGCCATGCGCACGCGAGCGGGGCGGGCTGGGGCGGAAGGCGGCGGAGGATCTCGGTCAGGATATCTTCGTTCTCCAGTGGAAGCTTCCGATCTGGCGGCGCGACGACCATCTCGGCGGAGTCCCCGGTGCCCTCGGCGGCGGCCATGCCGAACATGGCCTTGGCTGTCTTGAAGGGGAACTCCGGCCGGAGCAGGTAACGCGTAGTCTCGTCGCCCGGCCGACTAGACGTGTGGCGGTGGGCGAGGATCCGACCATAAATTACCAGGTCAGCGAAGGTGAGGTCGCCGCCGTCAGCCATGGTGCAGGCACGAAATGGAGATTTGGGGGGAGAGGTTTTGTTTTGAAACGGAAAAAGATGACCGAAGCAGCGACGAGAGTATATATAGATGACGAGGTGTCGGGAATTGGGCTCAACGAAGAGGGAAAAAATGGATTCGGCCCACAAAACTAGGGTTTCTGTCCACTCCTCTAAAAAAAATCAGGTTTTCTGTCTTTTTTTTCACGAGATAAAGACATGGTCTCTTATGGTGATTTTTGCTGGACAGGAAAATGTGATGAGCGGCCCTCTCCGACGAAGAGGAAGAGGAGATGGGTCGTTCGAGAGGAGTGATGCGAGAGCATATATGATCATGCATCCCATATTAAGGAAGAAGGGCGGCGGCCGGCGAGCAACGGTGTAGGCTAGGTGGTAGAAAGTGGGACACCGAAGAGGGAGATCGAAGGCGGCCGCGTATGGGGGGAGGGGTGTCCGCGGGCTACAACTACCAATCAGCCCGCGTCCAAGTCGGATTCTAACAATTATTTGACCTCACCTATTCCAAATTTTGTCTATGATGTATATCCTTCCGAAACAACCCACTTTTACTATATAGCATTCACCAAACAACTTATAAATAATAGCTAATTTATCATTTCTCATGGGAGACAAATCTCAAGGTCAACGAAGAAAATGGTTGGCACCAAGTAGAAACATATTGCTAACACAACAATCTGGACACATGGATTGCCATGTTAATCTCATCTCGGAAGGTGAGATTCCATATTTAGAATGCTTAAGATGTTCAACATATTGAGGCAGGCTCCAAATCAAAGCGATATTTCAGTGACAAACTGGCAATGCCTCAACCACAGGTACATTGTTACGATAAGTAAAAGCTGGTACACTGTTAACAGATTAGCACACAAATATGTTCAGTATACAGCTTTCTCCATACAACTTTGTCTTACAACACATGTAGTACACATTCTAGATTGTATTGGATATAGTTGGCTAGTACTCGATCCAGGTCAGTGATATCTTCTGTCTAAAGAAAGAATCCCCCTTCTCAATCATCATCAAGGAGTACTAACACTTTCAGACGCAAGTAACCTGGTATCTTGGACCCTGTCAAAAAAAAACTGATAGCTTCAACCCTTGTTGTAAGCTTGAGAAGAGCCATTTCACTGAGCTCTCCAGCTTCAGAGATTTCGGTTCATGAATGTTAAATTGTACTGAGCCAAAGAAAAAAGAGTGCAAGTCTTTAGGCTAAGTATCACTCGGGCACAAACATGACCAAAAGAATATACAGTAACTTTCATTCCCGTGGAAACCTGGAATAGTTTGGAAATTTGGACAACTTTCCAGGTATGTACATTCAGCAAGACATTCCGGTACACAGTTGATTGAAGAGGGCTTGACACAAGGCAACCTCATGCCTTATTTAGCCAACGGGAGCTCATCTTCATAAACCCACAAGATCTCAGATGCCTGCAGGACCAGTTACGAGTTCCAGCTTGTTGCCCTGCCAAGCAACTGAGGATTCAACAACAACACTACCTATACAAGGAATCCAATATCATGGAGAGAGTTGTTGCTTATATCACAAGAGACGCAGTAAATAAACCAAGTAATCCGAAGGAACGGTTTTGAAGGGAAGAAAAAAATGCAGTGACTTGAGTATATCCCAGAAAGCGACATGAAAACAAAAAATGATATAACATCATTGAGACGTAATCCCTGTCTCTCAAAAAAAAGGCATTTAGAAAAATGGCATTTAAAACTTGAAAGCAATAAGAGAGGTCATACTTCAACAAACCAGGTAATATTGTGATGTACTAGTGCAGTTAGTCAACATCTCATTTGGAGGCTAAAGCAACAAACAGTTGAGAAATAGTGTATTTAGCTGGCTTAACAAAACAGAGATAATTCTAGCTGTTTCATATTTTTAGAGCAAGTCAATTGAATTTCCAAAAATATTCTACAGATTAAACCATTAGAAGTATATGCAGCGAAACTTAGTTAACTCAATTCAATCTAGAAAAACATATTAGAGGGCTTGGAAAGTAGAGAATGCATTCTTATTTGTGCTTTTTTGGATAGTTTCCCCAGGATAAAAATAATACTCAAGTAATCTTGAAACCAACCAATCTTGGGGGATAAAATTTTCTTAGGCCACAGATTCAGTCTACAAGGCCAATTCACATAAACCAAAGATATGTTGGTAACTGCACAGATCGAAAACTGAATAATAGCAATATAACCAAAAAGCAAGGGAGGAAGGCACCAAAAACGGGATCCAATAAAAAGGGGAAAGAACCAAGAGAACTATTAGTATCATATAAGCTTAAAATGTAGTAACAGTAACAATTATATAGCAAGAAGAAAGGGATAAACATAATGTTCAGTTATTGCAATTTTATCAAACGGATGCACATAAAGGACCGATGCAGTAACAGAGGAAACGACGAAGGCATGCCATACCAGAAAAAATGGCACACCACAAACAACCAAGTCTAACAAATCAAATGCATGGTTAAATAAATGGTCACCTAAACAATTGATGTGAGCTGGAAAACTGATCCATCAAGCGCAGCGTATTGAGGCTCACCACGAGACTAGCAAATCAAAAGCACCAATTCCAACATGTATAATCAAGCTACATGTACAAAAAGGGTGAACCAGTTGGGTAAAACCATAGCGTAAGACCTCATCTCATAAAAAAAATCCCAAACAAGGAGCACATAGATTTTTTGTAGCAGCACACTGTGCATCTGCCCAAAAACCAAAGTTATGGTTCAAAAAAATCAATGCAAAATATCTGCTAAGGAATTTTTTGATGTATAGATAAGGTATGCTTTAGCTTTTACTGATATTCTCTTACCACGTCTAAAACTGGCTAATAACATTCTTTTGTTTTTTACTAATATATATCGCTGTCCAAAAAAAGGGAACAATAAATGAACTTTATTTGTTGAAAGCAAGGTACCAACTCATAATTTCTATTCCTGTCTGCCTACAGTCCTTTTTTCCCTTCATTCTGCCAAATAACCATGACAGGACACTCATTTTTAGGAAGCTGCAAAGAGATCACAATAAAAGTGAGGACTGACATCATGCTTACCTAACCCCTGTTCTCCGGTTTAGCTCAGAACCACCAAGTGCTGATAAGAGGACCAGATGCAACTGAAAATGACACATGAATTTTAGTAGCCTTGAGATAGCAGTTACACAGGCATTTTTCTTACATTCAACTAATGATTTTACATTCTCTCTGGTCTTCATATAGGAGAATTTTTTAAAAAACTTGGTATCCTGAAATCATCAACATATGACTCTGCAATTGATTTAGTATCATATGATTCATGCTGCTACATAGTATGGCAGGTTGAAACATACAAAGGGAGCAATTATAAAATGTATACCTGGTGGCTGCTGCCAAAAAACATACTGGTCTACTAAACCATGTGACCACCTGCATCAAGCATAAAACACACAATTATTTACTTGCCGGAGATATGATCGGCAGAGGCCGCCCCGAGCTGATGATATGGACGCGGCCGTGGCGGCACCCAAGCAGAGTCGGACTTAAAAGCGTAATGCTTATCATCGCCGAGTCCCAGGGAGAAGCTTTGTGGAGGGATGAGGTCGTGAGGATCGAGAACGTAGGAGAATACCAGTTCTTGGCCGTACTTCTCGAAGATGCGGAGGAGGGGGGGGGGGCTTCCGGTGGCGGGCGAGGAACCGGCGGTGGAAGCCTGGGGCAGTGGCGAGGCGCTCCACCGGCGGCGCCGCCGCCGCCGTCGGCTCTACACTCATCTGGAATGGGGATTTTTTCTTTTTAATTAATGAAATCGGAAACGGAGAAGCGAAGAAAGAATCAACAAATCAACAAACACCGGCTGGGCCTTGGCTTGCGGGCTTACGGCCCAAAAAGGAATCAACAAATCAATCAAAAAGAACAAAGCTACGCGAGCAAGCTCGACCGACGCAGAACCCTCGCGTCCCGGCGACAGCGGTGATACGTCCCAGCGGCAGTGTTACGCGTTGATCCAAATTTTACAAAGTATAGTCTAACTTCCGACGAATGGAGCGAGACCCGTCGTTGGTATGGATCGTCGAAGACCTAGGTTTCCACCGATATATAAACCCCTTGTAGGCCGTCGGTTGGGAGAGTTGCATCTGTGAAATCCCCGGCGTTTGTAAACACTCCTCGATATAGTGAAGTTTCGCTGGCTGGCATCCGTGGTTTTTTCCTCTCTTTGTTGGAGAGGTTTTTCCACGTTAAATCCGTGTCCCCTTGCTGTGTTTTTTGTTTTCGTTCTTCGTTATCTTCTTGTCGCAATTGTATCAGGCAGCGCCAGCGAGGCGGAGCGCCGGTGGCGTCGAGGATGATGGATTCCGATGAAATCCTCTCGTCGTTCAGTGGGTACGCTTTCCTGGGGCAAATCTCCTTCCTGGCTGAACACGACGCTGTTGCTGAGCTGGAACATTGGCATTGGGTGCTGCGGCATTCTTCTTGTTGGGGCACTCATTGGAGTAGTGACCCTTATTTTCACAGTCATAACAAGTCACTTGCGACTTGTCCTTTGCCGCTACAGGCACAGCATTGCTTCCAGTCCTCGGGACAGTATTGGTGTTGGTGGCAGCATTATTGTTGTTGAACTTGGGTGGGGCACGGTTGAAATTGCTAGCGTTGCCGGGGTTGTTGTGATTTTCTTCGAGCCTAGGGTTTCCACGGTTGGGGTAGGTTGGACGGTTCATCGGGGGTCTGTTGGTTCTTGGGGCAAATCCGGGAGATGGGTTAGGGCGATACTTTGGGGTCTGATGGGTTCCTGACAGATGCATCATGCGACGCTTGCGGTTCTTATTGGCCTGGTCGATCTTTCCTTCCATCTAGATAGCAGAGTCGACAAGGGCTTCAATATCAGTAAAGGGGATATTGACTAACACTGCTTGCATCTCATCGTGCAGACCATTCAGGAATCTTTCTTTCTTCTTGGCTTCGGTGTCGATCTCATCCGGGGCATACCTAGCTAATGACAAGAATTTGTCACGGTATTCCACTACGGTTATCCTTCCTTGCTTCAGTTCTCTGAACTCGTCTCTCATTCTCTTGATCAAACCCGGTGGCACATGGGTTCTGCTAAACTTGACCTTGAATTCCTCGCAGGTCATCATCTGGCCTCTGGTCATTGCGCGAACACTGTTTCACCATGCCCTGGCATATCCAGCTAGATAGTGGGTGGCGAACAGAACTTTCTCGTTGGCTTCCACTCCAGCGACTTCTAGGTTATTTTCCATGGTCTGCAGCCAATCGTCGGCGTCTAGGGGTTCTTCTGACTTAGTGAAAACAGGTGGGTTGGTATTCTGGAAATTCTTGAGCTTAGATCCATGGTTGTCCTTATTTCCGTGGCCTTGGTTGTTGTGGGATAGCTGGGCTATCTGCTGCAGGGTGGCTAGGTTGGCTTGACGTTCTGCTCTTTCAGCTTCACGGTCAGAAGTCAACATTTGCAGAATCAGCAACATCGGGTCCGGGGATGAACCACTTCCTCCGCGTGGCATCTGAAGATTGAGATAGATTATGAGAAAAGAGGGAAATTTCTAAGGTTTTGGGGCTTTGAAAAGTTTTTAAAGTTTGACTCAGATTTTTTTCTAGCAACTTGCTTTTTTCATTCATTCATTCATTCATAACACACGATACAACACACACCACAACAAAGAAAAGCAGATGGTTTTAAGAACCATTCTGAAAACTACGATACAGTGGGACCGAATACTACTCACTACGCTAGTGCTCAAGTGGTACTACTCCTCGGAACCCGTGGCTTCATCATCCTCATCATCATCGATGAAGGCGAAATCATCCTCATCGGTGAAGAAGTCCATAGCCTGATCCTCCAGAAAATCGTCGTCATCGCTGAGATAGGAGTAGGGGTCTCCACGAAGATCCTCTCCTGCATTCTCCCTTTCTTCCAACTGCATGTCTCTCTCGTGGATGGTCTCCTCCAAAGATGAGATACGATGGCGAAGACGGGGAATGATGCGCTCCTTCTTGTCGAGCTGACGGCGGCGATACTTGCGATCCTTTGCTAGCATGGCGATGGTTTGATCCTTCGTTTTGATGATGGCAGACTTGTGGTTGGAGTAGTCACGGCAGTTATCCAACTCCTGCTGACGATCGTACATCATGAAGCTAAGGTGGTCCACTTGGGTCTTCAGCTCAGGGTGGTATGGGGCTTCCAGTGGTTGTCCATTTGCATCACGCCTTGGGCAAAACTCAAAGCGAGTACCCTTGATCTGATTGATGCTCTGCCCCCACAAACGGGAAAGAGCTTCCTGCATGGCCCTGGCAAGTCCATCGAGCCAGTTGTTCTCTCTTAAGGTAAACTGAATTCCCTCAGCAGTGGGAGGTTCAATCTTTCCTCGGAGACTTGCAACAATTAGCCACTGCAGATCTTCTCCTCCTTGATCATTGAGCTGAGCTCCGAAGAACTCGGGGTGCGGACGCTCCAGAAGTTCCGAAAGCTGGTCCAAATCCCTCTCAAAGATAAGGTCTCCTCCATTCCCCAACTGATAAAACTTGCTGTACTTCACGTCCATCTATAAGAATATAGGATGAGTAAGTTAGTAGAGTGATCAAGTGTGTCAAAATTTTATGTATTTTGCAAGAGTTTTTGAGAAACATGCATTTTCATGAAAGAATCAAAGGGATAAGAATGAGAATAAGTTTTTGTAAATATTTGTTTTCTTTGGTTCTGAAACTAAGTTTTTGATTCAACGTCCAGTCTAACTAGGGTCTCCTATGGTCAGGATGGCTCTGAACCAACTTGTCAACACCCGGATTTTTAATCTCAGATGCCTGTTATGCCATACATCGCAATCCCAGGTTTACCATTTTTGCGAGACATAACAGAATTGGATACCATAGTACATCATCCATTACAAACCATATATAAGGTCTTATACAAATAGGGATCTCATGATCCAGTTCTTAATACAACTTCAAGCAGCGGAATACGTAATAATAACGGTAGCGTAGGCGAAGCTCTATCTTCGGGGTCACAGGCAATGCTGACGATGGGAGATGATCCTAGTTGTCGTAACCTTCCCGGGGTCCATCCTCCAGGTACTCCTCTTCATAGTATGGCCACGAGAATAGCCAGGGACAAAGCCATGAGTACTCTTTAAGTACTCGCAAACTAATACTAACAAGTAAAAGGGTTTTTTGGAAATAGGACACTAGGCTCTAAGGTTGTTTTGCAAGAAGCCAGATTTACATCTACTAAGTTTAGAAGCAACGAATGCTAGTTGAAGTTTTATAACACCTAAGTGGGAACTTGTATCTCATGTCACAACCCTGTTGTGGTCAAGTCAAAGTCTCAATTCATTTCACAAGTCATTTTGGAAAAGTCTGATGGGGGAACAGTATGGCCACTCCAACTGTCCATAATCATGACGCGCTATTCAATAGTTTGACACTCTACAGAGATTGTACACTTTCACCACAACATTCGATACATCCGAGAACAAATCATGAATTCACCATACTCGATGCGGATAATCAATCCTAACCTTTCAATTACACGCCCTAGTATAAGCACCTCTCCTGTGAGTTTGGCCTCCCAACCATGACCAACTGTCATCTTGGTACTGCAGTGGACAATCTTCACAAGGTAGCCTCAGCTCAGACCTTGGCCGTGAGGGAACTAATACTAAGGTATATAAGTTTCCAGTCAAGCCCTACCCAATTCTCGGGTATTGTGGTTGTACGGTAAAATTGGAATGGTATCGCATCCAGACAACCATTAGTTTTATAAAGGGCTAAGGCTCATGCCTCAACATTTTCATCACCATAAATCATCCGGTGTTCGGAAACACATGTCTAAAACATTTTAATAGAATGATCCATCATTCCAAGGTTTTCATAACCATTTCCACCAAGTATTCCCATCTAAATTTGATCAGGTTTTATGCTTAGCACTAGCATCTACAAGTGGGGGTAAGCACTAATGAGGGGTGGTAAACAAGTGGAGTTTAACTAAGTTTAATCTCATGCCTTAGGATGACATCAAGATTATCTAGCTTAGGCCAAATTTTATGCTCTTTATGCAACCTTCAATTATCCTTCTAGTATCTACCATTTATTCCAGTAACTCTAAGTAAGAGCTTTGATAAAGAAATAAAGTAATAAGCTTGCAAGTAAAACTAGGATTGGGTATCATCAAATGTATCTAACCAAGCATGATTAGTGCATTGCATAGGTTATTTAACTCTCATAATTGCAAGTGTTAGCTTGCACCTTCAACTAGTAGTATTAGGCTTGCTAAAGTAGAGTATCTTGCAAGTGTTAGCTTGCATAGGTATAGTATCAGCTTGCATTGGTCCACTTGGTTAGTAAAGCTTGCCTTCTGCAGAGCAATGGTTGAAGTTCTCCTCGGCTTCTTCTTCATAGAATCCTCCTTCCTCCTCGTATCCTTGGTCGGTACTAGCGTCTATAAATAAATACGATGTACACAATCACCAAACAATACTTAACTACTTGCGATCATCACACAAAAGGGTCCTATAGATGATCTAGCATCATCACTAACATTACTAGGTTAAAGCTTGGTTTAATTCCTTTTATTTTTAAAAAAGTAATTTCTACTCATTGAAAAACTACTTAAGATTTAATATTCTCCAAACCAAACATGGGATCATGTTGACACATGTCATCACCATATATGTTAGTCCATGGGGATGTGATTTAAAGTGGTGTCACAATTTAATAAGGTGTTTCTCTTTTATTTTAATTAATTAAAGTGGCTAGAAATGCCTATATAGCATTCTTTTATTAGTTGAACATTATTTCTCCAAGTAAACCTATATATTTTTATATATTCTGAAATGTATGGTTACATGTGATTTTTGAGAGTTGGAATCAACTCAAAAGCTATTATGGTTTTAATTTGAAAAACGTTTGAATACAGAAAAGCTTCTGCCTTGTTATTTTTACCAAGGATGATCTACAGATCCAAATGACTTGAATCCAACGGGCTTGGATTCAGCATTCCCAGAACTTTCTAACAAAATTGGTTTCATTCAATTTGGTTCACTGAATCGATCTGGGTTGAATTTTGAATCTAGGTGCAGAAGTGTGTTTGAAATAAAATGGAAAAGGTTAATTTCAAATGGTCAGCGCAGAAGCGATCATGGGCGGCTAAATACCGCTTACGCGGGCTGGTTAAGTGGTTGTCCCCATGCGTCAGTGAGACGGGGGGTGCGAAGCGGTATGGGGCGATGTGGTGCGTTCGATCTGGTTCTAATCCAACGGCTGAGGGTCATCGTCGACGTTGGGCAACGCCGGCGAGACAAAAACCTAGCTTTTGCGCGGCCAGTGGGGGTCGTTGGGGGCTCACCGGGGTTCAGGCGAGGGTCGGCGAGGCAGGCGAACGACGAAGTCGACGACGGCGAACCTCCTGGTACCGGCAGCTTCTCCTAGGGTGGCTCCAATCGCTGCCCCCCTTCTTCTCCAGCCATGGCAGACTCCGATGAAATTTCGGCGAAGTGCTGCTCTCCTTGCTCCGGGAACGAGGTGGCACGATCAGTGAGGAGAGGGGAGTGAGATGGTGTGCTCAATTCGGCTGGGGGTGGCCTCTATTTATAGTCGCGACGATGAGACCGAATGGGATGGGCAGGCGACGCTGGCGACATGGCTACGGGCGGCTAGAGGCATGGCCGGTGGTGGCGATCGCTTGGTGGTCTCCTGGCGATGCTCTACGGCTTTAATGCATGCGTAGGGGCGGTGCGGTTTGGTCTGGAACGCGCGATGCTCTACGCGGCAGAGGCGGCGTCTTCGACGGCGAGCGGTGGCTGTGCCGCATGGGGCGGCGAACGGGGATGTCTGGCGGTCTCCTGGGTCGGTGGCGATCATGTATGCACGCGGCGAGGGCGGCGCCCGGTCTGTGGGCGTCGGTCGAGTGTGGCGCTCTGGCGCATGCTCGGCATGGTTGCTGGCGAGCTGGGCGTGGTTCGTGCGGGTGGTCCAGGGTTTGGCAACGCTCGCGGCTGGGACAGGGAGTGGCGGTGGACGGTGGGCTGTCTCCTAGACAAGGTTGGCACGGCTAAATCTCCTCCTAGCTTGTTGTCTCCACTGGGGTGGCATGGTGAGCTTCGGCTGTTCACCATTGATGTCATTGCCTAGCTTACAGTGAGGCTAGTGCTTGGTTTAACTTTCTAGATGATCTACTGAGATGGTTGTGAGCTAGAGAGGGAACAAGTTAGGCTTCAATCACTGCTCACAATAGTGTTTAAGATTTTGATGATTTGTGTCTGCAATGTGTTTGATGAAATGGCCGCAAGAATTCAAGTTTTGAATTTTGAAAAGATTTTTGGTGGGTGTGCTAGGTTGGTGCTGGTGAGTCTGCAGATGCTTGGGTTTTGAAAGTTGAGCTTGTTTGAGTGGTTTTTGAAAAAGTGGGATCTTCTTATATGATAAAGATTCAATTTTGAATTGCCATTTAAACTATGCATTTGAAAGCTTCTGGATGATCACAAAGTGGGCCTTGATACTTTGTTATGAGTACAATCAAGGGGTGCAAAGATCCAGAAAAGTTTCTGTTAAGTTCTGAAAGTTTGAGACAGCCAAAGTAGGCATGGGAGTTAAATGGGTCAAAATGACCATTCACTCATTTAGCTTTGTTTTGATTTATTTGTCTTTGAGAAAAGTTTGAAAATTGTTTAGATGATGTTTATTTCACCTAAGCATCCATTTACAAGCAAAGGAACACACAAACAAGTTGGTTCAAAAGAATTCCAAATGAAGTGCATACACCATGCATGCTTTCATATTTTTATTTAGCAAAGTTTTTGTTAACCCTAAATTTGATGATTAGAGTTTGATGATCCAAGTTTAGTAATTTTTGGGATGTTACACTTTCCCTGAAAATTCCGACCCTCCAGTTGTTGATAACTGTGATTGGTATGTCCTTGTTCTGACATCTAGTTATTTTGTATTTCAGATCCAAGCAACTGGTTTTTATATAGTATCCAAAACTGTTCGTATATAGTTTGGTGCTCCAATTAGTGTACTTGTTGGAATTTGGAATAGTAGAAGATACCTATGTGCACTTATATCTATTTATTTCCATTAGCACCTATGGTTCACTTCAATATGTTATCCTTTATTGGTATGCAGGTGTTGTGTTTCACACATGAAAGCAGCTTGGGACCTTGCAGTTTCTGTTCGCAGCTCTGTTTCTCATCCCATGCTGCCGGTCTGTTCTCTTTTTGCTCAGATGATTTGTATATGATCTTACTTCTGTTTAAAATGCTTCATAGTGAGAGATTAATAACCATACACTGGATTAGTACTTAAGCCATTTACAGAAAAATGTAAAATGAAAGTTGAACCTTGAGGAGGAACATAAATAAAACTCTTCTATGATGTCTTTTTTGGTCACGATTTATCATAGCATCGTTTTGTCATATCCAGAGCACATGTGGTGTGAGAATAATTTCTGTCTTAATGTCCGATTGCCTCTTTTTGCAGATTCGATTCTACTATGGAAAATCATAATTGTTTGACTGTAATATTTTCTCTTTTGCCTTTCATTAACATCAAAATCTTTTATGGTGTATAGGATGAACAACAAAAGCTATACCTCTATAGTGCACTCTTTTTTCCTCTAAGAAATATGTTCTGCTTGGACGAAAATTCTAAGAAGGTAACATCTAAATTATGCATCATCCAATATTTTGTATATCTAAGGTTTTATCTATTTGAACAGGAAATTTTTATGTCTTTGCCATCTAGTTTCACTAAAATTGTTCACTTGAGAGCATTTTTGTAAGCCGTTCCATTGATTAGTGTATTATTACTATGTTGAGTTGAGAGGCAAGGCAGGCTTGGTGTGACATGGCCATTAGTTTCTTCAGTTAACTGAACATTATATGCCTATAATCTATCTAGATTAAGTAAAACCACTAGTTGTGTAAGCAGGCAGTTATTCTTGTGCTTACATTAATGTACCTAGGTTATGTAATTCTTAACTGCTCCAAGAAATGTAGCCTTGCCTTTTACGACTTCCATTTGCAAATAATGCCATTTTTTTACCAAAGTAGGCAATGTTAAGGGTAGAATGTTCAGGGGTATTTGAGTAGTATCCTAGTCTAGGATTTCTCTCGTGTAGTCTCTATGTAGTGCCCATATTACAGTTGTTGCCCTGCCCCCACTCCATGGCTCACTGCTGCTCCTCTAGAAGTGAACCGGCCAGGATTGTAACAGCTGAATCCCTGCTGCTGTGTGTTTTGAAAGGTATCCATCTGCTGCTTTCTTTAAATCTTTTTTTCTTGTGTTGTGTCATCTGCAGACTGAGGTCACCAACTATATTATTAAAAAGTCGGTAAAGCTTCCCTCGAAGAAAAAGGAGTCATCAAAGCTGTCAGCATGTCTTGCTAAATCGGTATGTTGTGTTGAGTGCTTGAGTTCCCCCGAGCAGCATTTGCTCTTGTGGTTGTGTAACAATTTTTCACTTTTCCGTGTGTGCTTTAAAGGTTGTCCCCATTGCTCGAGGTCAAAACCATAATGGCAGTTATACAGATGGAACGAGGTCCACTGATTGGAGAATGGGTATGTGCCCCTTGTAAGTGGGCAGTTATACAAGCGCTGTGTTCTTTGTCACAGAAGAAACGTGTGTTCAGGTGGCAGCTTGCGCATCCGGAAGGGACGGTGGATGATTGCATCCAGTGGATGAAGCAGTCGCAGTCGAAACGGCAAAAGGTAGAATGCAGCATCTGATGGTGACATATTGAGCTTCCCCAAGCTGCCACTTGGAGTGCTTCTGCTTGTTCATATTGTGGTTGGCGCTAGTTATCTTTGTTCTTGGTATGCTCCTTGTAAATCAATAGAGATTAGTTCTTGGTATATTGTTTTAAGGACATCGAGAAAATCGTCAACGTCCACCATATGAGGCCGGTTGTGATATTTATCGATGGAGGTAGAGATGCTTGGTTGCCATCTTTATAGTCCGACAACCAACACAATAGGGGATTGACGCGAGCCCCCGCCACCACCGTCCACCGCCAGGCATTTGGCCGCGACATCAGAGCGGATGGAAGCGGTTGAGGCGGTTGGGGTTAGGAGAGAGGGTAGATGTGGCTAGGTTGGGAAACAAAAATATGTTGCATTTTGTTCAAGTGGTGCTTGTTCAGAGTACATATGCAATATAAGTACTACCGTCTTTAGGATGAAGAAAGGAAGCTAGAACCCTACAGAACCCATTAATTTTGATATGGATTCCCTGTTCAAATTCAACATTTAACGCAGCAATAGCAGTCTAGAAGGCTGAGGTGGCCGTGGACGAAGCCGATGTATGTTGTGGGACTTGTAAGCTACGTTCCTGTAGCATATCTGGGATGTTTATATGTTCAGCAATCAGTTTGGAACTTTGGATTCTAACCTTTCTAAACCAGAGATAAGTGTATCCTTTTTTGCAGGCCAAGTCTCCAACAATAGCTATGGCTAGTGTCAGGCACTAGGCAGCTTGACAAGAAAAGAGTAGGGTGAGAGCGAAAACTACGTCTTAGCTCTCCACCAACCTGAAGCATGCAGATGCTCAAACAAGGAGAGGGTTGTGAAGAGGAGCAAAGGCAAATAAGTTAGCCTAAAGACCTAGAGTGTGCACGAAGCGGCATTGAACAATGGACGAAAAGCCTCTGCATGAAGGAAAGAGGCGCCGTGAAAAAGAAAGTCAGACGCCAGAACACATGAAGCAATGAAAACCCGCCGCTGCCAACTAAACCGAAGAGAACAGGAGGAGGCCCCTTTTGTAGAGAAGAAGCGACTCGATGAAAACGAGAGCGGCCAGCAGCGCGAAAGAACGAATGACCCAAGATCACCAATCGCAGCCCGAGTAGTCTAGGACCATTTACAGAAAGTAACACATTCAGATTGTACTACATGTGGTGGGATTAAACCTGCTCAGAATATACATTCCATCTTATATTGTGGCAGTTCAGTAGTTATCTGACCTAGGAAAAACTCTATTGTATGGTTCCTGGACTATTGTCTCGGTTTAATTTACACCAAAACTCAAAAAAATACAAAAACTGCCCTCTCAAAACTACAGAAACTACACTGGCAACACTAGCGGAAAAAGTGCAGAGAAACATGGCTAGAAAATTCAATCCAGAGCCCCAACACCCATATAGACATGGCTAGAGAACAACACATGGCTAGAAAATTCAATCCAGTACTACCTCCATACAGGTTTATTGGGCTAACACGAAGTTTAAGAGAAAAGTTTGACCATTAAATTTATCAATAAAACATGAATTATATGTCACAAAAATTATATCATTGGATTGATACTTAAAAGATCTTTCCAATGATATAATTTTTACGATATATGATTCATATTTCATTGGTCAAATTTGTAGTCAAACATATTTCTTAGGCTCTGTGTTAGCCCAATAAACCCGTATGGAGGGAGTAACAACTAGCAATATAGACATATTATTTCGCACACAAGAGAAGAAGAATATATAACCAAAGTACTGTATCATTATGATTGCTGTAACATTATTATTCAAGGTATTACATGGAAAGAACAATTGACTGAGTTGAACTAGTAAATAAAGAGACAAAGTAACACTGCTCTCTCTCTCTCTTACATCTAATCACAGGGTGCCCCATCGTTATGAGTCAACCATCTCATTACATCAAATCCAGTTATGAGAAATACTAAGATCATGCGGTATTGATGACTAAACCTTTGAAGTCAGGTCACTGGCTCGGGAGATGTACGATGATATAGGGTTAGACCCTTCTGCTGTTGAGGCTCAATGACTGGAGCAGTACTTCATGCTCTAACTGTACCTGTGCAGCAACCAAACTCATTAGTGACCAGTGCACGAGTCATGGCTAAAAAAGATCAGGAAGGATTAAATTCACCGTTACAGAATTAATGAATGAACCTTCCAAGTCAGGTTACCCCAGGAATATTAGGTACAATAGCTTGAAAAACTACTGTCCACTTGTTAAATGGGGAACATGCAAACTCACAGGTCTAAATTTCTAAGCTTTCAGTGAACCACTGTCCACTTGTTACATGGGGACGAATAGGATGGGCTACACCTCAGATGAATAGGAACATGCAAAGCATCACCAGAAAGCGCGACCCTACAACAAAATATATTTTGTTTGGCATATCATCTTATTGGCGGTACATGTCAGCAACTTACTTATTGATTTCCAGAAAGCATCTCTTTCCGGAAGTGGATACTGACAGGCGAGCACATGCCCTTCCTGATTTCCCTCCTAATTGATCGCTTGCGCTTCCATGTCATCGGGTATGTGGACGTCTTTCGAACCCTGCGCTTGCACCTCCGGCACCCTGGCTTTTCATGCAGGTATATTTCCTTGAGATTCACTGCTGCTTCCATGACACTCTTGATATATCTCACGAACTTGTCTTGTGCTTGAAACCCAACGATTCTCAACACAGCTAGACTAGTGTGCTTGAATCCTGAAGATGTTTCCCACTCTACTACTCCCTTGTCCTTCTTTTCCTCGCTAAACCCATGCAACTGCCTGTACACCCCCCATAACATCTCACAGAAATGATCCTGCACCTGCACTCCATCAGGCATTTTAATGTCAGTCACTTCAAAATAAGACAACACACCGTTTGGCAACTCAACACGAAGTCATTATGCATGCAGATGCAGTGCAGTAGAAATGAGAAGAGATTAGCGACGTACCATAATGCATAGCTCTTCAAGGTTGGGTGCACCTTCGAGAATGAACATTGTCCAATTCAGATCGCATTCTTCAGAAATATTAAACAAGTTCACAGACCTTAGTTTGTGGAATGGCATTGAGAACTGTTTCACACTTTCTGGCTTGACCCAGATCCTTTCACACTTGAAGTTCAAATGCAGCTCGCTTATGCTGCTGGCTTTACCAAGCAGCTGACTTAATTTGACCATGTTTTGCAAAGAAAGACCAACATTAGTGATGCACACGTTCTGGAGTAGAGGGACACAACCAAGAGAAAAGGGATCATGCCGAGAGGTCCAATACACGAAGGATAGCACTGTGAGCTTCGGTAGCCACTTGAGGTGAACCTTCTCAAAGCCGCAGCCAATAATCTCGAGTTTATAGATCTGTGGGTGTTCTATTTCAAGCAGAGACGACCCCGTCATGTCACAGCGGTACAGGTGGAGGTGCTCCAGTCCGTTGCATATACTGAAAACTTTCAGGAATTCTGATTCGCCTAGCTTTATATACCCTAGACAGAGGCGCGTAAGACCACCGAATGCATATGGACAAGCATCAAAGAATGACATGAACTGCCCCCCCTGGGTAAGTAAATCAGCATCGGTACATTCTACCTGTACCTTGGTCAAGATTGTGAACTCGGCTGAGCAAATAATCTGTGTTGCCATGGCGTTGGCGACAGTCTGACCAATGGGAATGGTGGACTCATCTCCCAAGTAGAATTGCAAGTACATCGAGTGAATGGTGTATAGATCAGTTGCACTCCTTCTTTCCAGAATGCTCCTGGTTGCTTCAAGCATGGTCGCATTGGCACGAACAATATCATCAGAGGTCAAATCTGAGATGTCATGTGCAGGCTCAAAAAAACGAACTGTTATTCCAATTTCTGAGAGCATAGCAGGGATCTGCTTCCACCGCCGGGAGAGGATGCTTGTCCGTGCGGCATCAGGAATTTCAAGTCGCTCCACAATGTCGAGCAAAATGTCATCAGGCAAGTTGCTGAGCCGATCGTCTGGATTGCCTTTCTGCAATAATTTTTGCATGTAAATAAATCAGAGTCTGCCTCTTATAATCTCAATTTATTTTCGGGGATGCAATTTTGTAAATCTGGAGGACTGAAGTTTGACTTGGTCTGAAAAACAAAAAATGGATACTTCCAATAGAAGATCAAGCAATATCGATAGTCCTGAATATGCAAGTTAGGCACAGTAATAAAAAACGATGGAATCTTGATGTTTTGCCACATAAGTGTATATATATGCAACTGTGATCAGTCTCAAAGACACGATTTTAAGTCGGTCCCAAAGATAATAACTTCGATAGTATCTCAAAAATGAAAAATCAGTTGTATCACCTTATTGATTCAATACAAAAAAAAACTTCATAAAGAAAGTCCCTGGAGGAAGGAGGGGTCAAGGAACTCACCCAAGAGGATCCCGTGTCACCAGGATGGCTGGTGGGCAAAACGTCTCCCTGCAGCATGACAGAAAATTAGAAGTTAGCTTCTTATATCACATATGCAATTTGGCATTTTCCACAGAAGAAGATAAAAAACTAAAAAATCTGTAATTTCGACTCCTACTGCTACTTTCTAGTAGTATGTGTATCAAGGCGAATACTGCAGAACTGATGTATATCTGAGCCTCCTGGAAGTACCTGATGGTCCCCCACACATGAGATCGAATCATATTGGAGAGATCTAACAAATTGATCCTACCATAGCTACCGAATAATTTTGAGGAAATAATTCTCTGACGGAGGTGGATCTCAGAAGAGCCCAGAGGAACAGAAGCACGCCAGCGGTGAGGACCTTGGATCAGATCTGTCGACGCCCCTAGGACGAGGACGAAGACGACGCAGATGGGCTCGCCGTCGCAGCAGGAGATGCATGTTTGCGGGTTCAGATTTATTTACGGTGGATTGGTTCCCGGCCGGCAGCCGAGATTCCGGATTGCAGCTCGAAGAGGAGGAGCTGTGCCTCTTGGAAAACTGCGTGCTCTCACATGGTATGACTTGGGAGGAGGAGGCGGCGCGCGGCGGCGCGGCTGACGGCGGCCGGGCCCGGATCTCCAGTCCACTTGTCCCCTTCACGCACCCGGTCGTGACGCCTCCGGACAGGCGGCCACGACACACGCGAGCGCAAGTGATATCAGGACCGTAGGATTCGGGCGCACGGCCTGGATCTGCCCAAAAGCGAACGGAATTCGTACAGAAAATACCCGGAGACCGACGTGGTCGGATGAACGGCCAAGGAGGCACACAGAGCAAGGAACACGTCATCCTCATGCCCAAATAGGGATCTAACTTATGCAAACCGTGCTACCCGTCTCCAAGATCTAAAATATCCATCTCAAAAAAAGATCTAACATATCTGTCATCCTAATATGGGTTTCGAAATAGTACTTACCATCTTTGCCGCGAGAGAAGGGTTTTAACACCCTCCCCCCGGATGAACGGTGGTTGTCGCCGCGGCCGTGGAGAATGGAGTCGAACTTGTCCCCCTCCTAGAGGAAACCGAAATCGTCGTGCAGCGGTGGTTGTCTACGGAGTGGAAACCATCGATATGAGTGTGGTGCGGGAGAGGAGAGGAGAGGTGTGGTCGAAGGAGTGAATGGTGATGGATTTATGGCGAGAGAGCCATCGAGATGAGTGCGGTGTGGGAGAGGAGAGTAGAGCGAGAGGTGAGGTAGAAGGAGCGAACGGTGACGTATTTATAGCGAGAGAACCATCAAGATGAGTGCGGCGCAGGAGAGCGAGAGGTGATCTAGATGGAGCGGACGGTGGCGGATTTATTGCCGGTGTTCGCAAAGCGGCGCGGCTTCTCCTTGTCTCAACGCGCTCACATGATGTTTGCTTTATGGAAATGACCGTTCCGAACGTTACTAGCGCGAGCGGCGGAGGGGCTTCCTTAAGCAATAAGCATTGTGTCAAGCATGCAACCAAACAATGGACCTGCATCGGGACGGCCATGTTGGTCTTGACCACTAAACGTGTCCAAAGCGGCGGAGAAAAAGGAAATTTAAAATCTCCAGGGCAATCCCTGATAGGATTAAACTTCCGAATTGTTGTGAAGAAACGCAAAAGTTATGGCATATTTAAATAAACTATTTGAGCACTACCCGGCAATAATGCGGAGTTGAAAAGAGTGTTTCCTTTTCTATGAACTTTTTTGGAAATATTGAAATAGGAAATTTGATTGTTAGCAAAAATAAGGGAGCATAAGCATTGCATGGAATAGTAACATATATGGATCTAAAAGAGTAGGATCACTTGGCTGAGCTTAGAAGTAGGTCAATGGATCATTGGCAACTTGGAATCAAACCACCATAGATACAAACATCAAAGGTGGGGTGGACTGTCAGAGATATGTCTTATCCCCGACGTCTAGATAACTAGCATGTCATTGTCATGAGCCATGGCTGCTCTAGGTCAGGTTGTTTGTCGATCAGCTGTCGTCTACAACGTTTAACTATTACTCATGTACTTGATTTATCTTCAATGACCTGACCCCCACCCCTGGTGTGTGTTTAACTTGTGTGCAGTGATGACACACGGTGCTACTGTTGGCCCTGTGATGCATGTAAAATACATATATAAACTTCTAGTTTATTGTGATATGTTCCAAAATAATTGATTTTTATTTGTTGTTATAATCATGTTTTACTTTCATTTTAGGGATTTTCCAAATAATTCCCTTTATTTGGGTTATTACTTCGCAGGATAGAAAACCCTGCTTTACGTGCTTTTAATTTTCAGAGACCTAACAAAAAGGGTTTGGATTCTTTTTACGCAAGTTTTTCATCAGAACAAAGACATGGAGCCCTTGACCGGACGAGGAAGTGTACAGGGCCAAGGGAGGGACCACGATGTGGCCACATGGGCCTGCTGCGTTGTGGGGCCCAACTCAGCCCTTGTGCATCGTATGTCGTCGATCTTCGTGTGCCCAGACTCCTCATGACCTAAAGCAACCTATATATATGCTCATTTTCGTTATTCCGCGATGAGACAGAGGCAGAGATACGAAACATATAGAATAGAGAGGTGGCGGGACCTCCAAAGATTGGAGGGAAAATGCTGGCCAAGTCGCCCCGGTTGCATCTCCATCCTCTTCAACTTTCATCGACATTGTCTACATGATGAAGATGGAATAGTCCATGAAGGAAATATGACTTAGAGACAATAATAAATATTATTTTTTATTTTCATGTTCATTATTAGTGTTCATATCTTTAGGCTATAACTTTTGTCGGTGTTGAGATTCAAAGGAAAAACACACATACACATGTAGAGAGATAAACACCAAGTTTTTTTTTTGCGAATGAGATAAACACCAAGTTGGTGTAGTGTAGAGAAAAACACACATACACGCGCGTGTAGAGAGATACTCATCTATATTTTTTTGTTGATGTTGAGATTAACACTTCTTTTCCCTCCACCTATACGTACTAAGAGGTGTGTTGTCTTAAATGTTATAGATTAACTCTCTATATATCCTTATAGATAGCAAACTATTTACACTCATTTATTCTATCATATCTTTTTTTGTAACTTATTCTATCATATCTTTGTTGCAAAGGTTCACATACGTTCTATCATATCTGTCCATAAAGATAGAAAACTGGCTGCTGCGTCTTGGAGATACACATACTTTAACTCTGGAGCCTGTTCAGTGTTCCATCTTTAACATTTCAACAGTTAAACCCTTCATTTACCTTGTCCTATACGCATGCTCTCCTACTACTCTTTTTTTACGGTCAACCGGGGAGAGCAAAGTCCCCACCTGAATTTTTCATTTAATATATATTAGAAGACCTTTTTTACATGGATGTATAGTTTTACAGGGGAGAGGAGGCAAGAGCAAAGCTCATGGGCTGCTGTGAGTAGCGAAGATATGGGATCGTCGGAGCGGCCGGCAGGTAACCTGGTCCGCCAGAGCCGAGCGTCCTCATGACAGTTCCTGAGAAGGAGAGGTAGACAAAGGCATCGTCGGACCTGCATGCCGAATCGCGCCCCGCTATCGCTATTGGGTCGTGAGTGATGGCTGCAAGTGCACAGATCGTTTGTAACTAGTTTCTAAGTTGAGATGTCGATCCCATGGGAGCCCAAAGGTCAGTGTTTATGGGTGAAGTCTCTGTCATACTCAAAGTTGTCACATGTCTTCGAGTGAATTGACTATAAGTGTCGAAATAAGAATAGAATTTGGATTAAAGGAAAGTATTTGCATAAAACTAAAATGTAAACTTCAAAAATAAAAAGCATAAAATTAAAGAATGATTTGTTTGTTGTTTTATGCAGATGACAAAGTAGGCCCGGGGAGATTCAGTTCATGGTGATGGTGAATGTGCCTGATGGGTGAGTGATAAGTGTAACAATTATAATATTATAAGTATGTGTGTAGGCAAGCAACTCATAATTAGTCGGAACTCCTCTTGATAGATTTCATCCCAACTTCAATAATCCTACTAGCTTGTTACCACAACCATGACCAGTCACTAGACGATTAAGATCCTTCAGGTTACTTAGCAATTAAGCTCCTTGGATCAGACTAATGCAATAATCACAGTGCTTCCTCATGATCCTCGAGTCAAACTAGTTTCCCATTGATATCCCCGTGTCACTCAGGGGTTGCCGGTCTGCTAGCGAACAAGATTATATCTATGTAGAACAAAGCATCATGTTTTCTAGGCCCTTAATTGGACAACAGGCATTAAGAATCCTCCAGATATCCAAGCACACATAATATAGTAATTAAAATCAACCACAAACTTAATGGAAATTATATAGGCACATGACATCTCACCAATCCCTTACATCTCCCACGCCCAAGGGAACTTACTGACACATGAGAGAAGAAAGCATCATCGATATAATTAAATAAAGAGAGTTCTTCTTGGTAATACTATGGAGATACACAATAAGAATAGAAATAAATCCAACACAATTCAAGATGGGAAGAACAATCTAAAACCCTAGTCTTTCAATGTGGATATCTCTCTCTCAAGTACAAGTAATGGCTATGGAGGTGTGGTGGCTAGGAGATCGAAGAGTGTGGAGCAAGATGAAGAAGTCTTCTCCTTCTTCTCCGGATCTCTTCTTTCTCCCTTTTGGATAGGATGGTGGCTCGTGTGTTCTGTTTTTATTCCTCGTCTCTTCATGAAAGTTGTCCCTTTTAACAAGGCGAAGCTGATGGCAATTATACGGCAGGAACTATACGGCCGAAAAATATTCCCTTTTAACTCTGGAGCCTGTATGCTCCCCTTAATTGCTTCCAAAAAGAGACTTGCTTGTTTTTTTCTAAATATTGTGTTTCTGCCGTTAAAACCCTCTGTTGAGATTCAGAACCTAAAACACACATTAAAAACCAGGTTTTTTCGCTACCGAATTATTAGCTAGGTAAAGCTAGAAAACCATTAAATCCGAACGAAAACCATCAATAGAAACCATAAAAAATGTGTCGAATCTCACTGCTATCAACTCCCCCAAGCTTAGATGTTACTCGCCCTCAAGTGACAAGGAAATAAGAAAGGATAGAGGAGATTCGAAACTAAAATAAAAGAACTTACAAGCTCGAATTGGTGTCAAATTCTTTTCTTCACTGTGCAATCTTAAACATGATCATACAAGCAGTCACAAGATTGCACTGAGTCCACTTCCTAACCACGTATATCTTGCTAGTAAATAAATCATATGCCTGAGCGAGTGTCAATAGTTTAGCTAGGAAAGTGAAACAAATCCTTTTGCTTTCTCTCTTATTGAGAGATGAATTTTTTTTCTCTTATTCGTTTAATAAATTAAGAGTACTCAAGTTGGCACCAACAACACTTAATTTAAGAACAACTCATCTACTCCCACGTCAAAATTTCAATACTCTCAAAGCACATTTTTCATTTCCTTATTTTCCAAAAACTTTACCTTTTTCATAGAGAAATCATGTCACTGTTTTTAACATATTAATTGGGACTGTATTGTGCACTGGTGACCATGCCAATAGATAACTGTTGAGAAATAGTGGGTCAGAGGAGTACTACAACTTCACTTAGAACGTAAAACCATGAGGAGACTAAAATTTTATCCGTCATAGCATTGCAGCTACAGACGTTTACATAACTCAATAGCCAAAATCAAGTGGTTTCCCACATTTAGATCGTCGTTAGCCAGCGGAGTTAATAGTTTACCATGAAGTATGACAATGTTGTAGTGACACACGTAAAGCAATATCCTACTGTAATTATTAAAAAAAGCAGTGGCATAATCTCTACTACTTCGAAGCATCCATTTTATTAGACAATTTCATTCAAGGGTGCAATCGAGTCTATTTATATTAAGCTCAATGAGGTTGAGTAGTTCTAAAATCAAATCATTTGGGCTAAACATGGAATCAAGTCATCTCTTGGATACTTTTTCTTGTTGTAAAAATGTCAGAAATATTTTAACCAAATTCATTGATTATTATTTCAAAGCTAAAAGAGGACACTAGCAAAGGAATAGATTTTATAGGATAACAAGCTAAGTGGGGAGTGACTCAAGTGCAAGCGAGTAAATAATTGTAGGATTAATTTAAAGTTGTAGAAGAGGTGATGAAAGGAATGTGACACCTCCTCTTGCTTGCTTCATTCTCGTACTTCAGTCGAATCTCCTCTATATATATTTTCCTATTGCCAAGTCACCTGAAATTGAGTAATCTTCGAGAAAAATAAAGAAACAAAATTTCAATAAAAGTTACAAATAATTTTTTTTTTTGGTTTTAGAATGAAAACTGAAATTAAACATGCAATTTTTGAAAAATAAAATAAATCAAAATAAGAAATAAAAATATGAATGCAAAGTTTGGACGTTCTCAAACTTTCCCCAAGCTTAGTTTGTTGCCATGTTTAGTTGTTGGCGTCGTTCGGCGGCGGGTACGAATGCTGCTGATAGTAGTCAGAGAAGTGGGTCATGATGTGACTAAAGTTGTGAGTTAAGGCACTCACATCTTCACTCACTCCATATAGAGCATGGCCGATCTCCCCAACGCGTTGATTGAGCTACAGAAAATCTTCATAGGGGACATTGTTGAACCCTTGTTGTCGTTGCTATTGATTGGGCCATGGGTCCCAAGGTCCCTCCTGCTGCTATCCTTCCAAAGCAGGGTTATACTCCTGCTCCTGCTGCTGCTCTTGCTCATCCTGTTGCTCTCCTTCTTCATCTTCCCTTGAGTCAGGATAGAGTGCTGCCATGATCTTTGTCACTTGATCCTTGGTGAGGATCTAGTTTTGCCTTTCCTGAATCGAGAAGGCTTGTGGACAAAGCAATGCAACCTGATCATCCTGTGCAATATCAAGATAACCAAATTGATAGGCTCGGAGCCTCCTGTTATATCGGCATACATCGAGGAAGTCACAAGCAGTTATATATTTGACATCCATAAGTATGGAGCCATCAAAAGGTTGCACAATAGGTATTGAAATTCCAAGAGCTTGGATTAGGTGGGTTACCAATCCACCAATGCAAATATCACCTTTATTTTTGTTGCTCTGGTGGCAGAGGTGCTGGAGGAATAGAGCTGCAGGAGTGGGACTCTGTGGTGCATTAGGGAAGAGTTCCTTGGTAATCATGGCCATGTCTGCATTGGCCATAGAGCCAGTGTCTCCTCTTCCCAACAAAGTGTTAGCAAGAAACATAGCGAAGTAGCGAATGGTCGGGTTTTGAATGGTGGACATCTTCTTCTGGTAGAAGTCCCTGCCACCATTAACAGAAATAACCTCCCAAGTTTCTCCACTTGAGATGCTATACAAGTTTGTAACAGTTGATTCCCCTTCTTGTGAGAATCCATAAGCTTCGCAAAATTGCTGAAAAGTGATTTGATATGGCCGCTGGTAAACGGTGAAACTCACCGTGCATGCATTACCTTTCTCCTTGTAGTCGTTGTAGAAGGAGGCGAGGAACACATGGGCGAGCTCAGCGTAGGTGTAGTGGCTTGCATAGGCGAGGTTTGACAACCCTGCATTTGCACACATGTAGTCGAAGTCCGCCCTTAAACCTGCTGAGCTGAGAAAGCCATCATCGGCCCATCGTGTGGGCAACACCTTCCTCGCCAAAACCATGGTGTACTTGTTGTCGAGCTCATCCCGGAGCCCCGAGCCTTCACCACGTTGGCGCTTGCTCTTGCAAAAAATACTACCGAGCTTGTTCAACTTGATGCACTGAGAAATTTCAACATAAAACCTTAGGCGTATAGTTTCTACATGATATATGAACGATTCTACATGGAGGAATTCAATCCTAACATGAGAAATCAAAAGAGAAAATCAATCAATCTTGAGTTCATCCACTAATTCAATGAGAGGATTTCAACCATGGAATTTTGAAAATAAAGCATGGATAGTGAGAGAAACATACTGATCTGTTGATTCCCCAAATCAAACGAACAAAATCCGCGAAGAATCAAGAGTTCTAGGTGGGTTTTGAGAGGTTTGGAGAGAGAGTATGAGAGAAATAATGAGGGGAGGAGGAACCCTAGCCTTCCCCGAGCCGATTAAGTGGTCGGGGCAAACTATACGGCGGGAGCTATATCGCCGGGTTAGGTAGATCCCGCTGTATAGTTACGGTGGCAGCGAGAATTAGGGTTTCCCAATGTCAGATTACAACTATACGGGCGCAACTATATGGCCAGACCAAAATGGTCCCGCCGTATAGTTGGTCGTCAAACCTTCAGTATCCGAGACCTCTATTTTGAGAATTCTGTCGATAACTATACAGCCGCAGCTATACGGCTGGAATAAATATTTCCGACGTATAGTTGGTTGTTATAACTCCTGGAACATGATTTTTCGCACAAATTTTCAGAGATTCACTTTTTAATCTAGACAATATGATTAAGGTAGTTTCTACATATAAAAAAACTTTATTTTCTACACTAAATCTATGCTTATTCAGACCATATTTCTACTACTTTTTGACAGCTGCATCTTCACGGACGTGCTTCCGCAAAAATGTATGTGAAAAGTTATAAGAATGCGATGAACATCTTATTACTTTAGTTCATTTTATTAATATGATGGGCTGACTCCCATTAAGCATTTTATTAATAGTGGTTGAATATTTCAACTTCTTCTCTATTCTCGAATTCTTACCTTGGGTTGCCCTTTATCAAAGGCACTTACCACATGAACTCGTTTTGCCGGTGGAACATACCTCTCTCCTGCTTCAAGTTTGTTTGGAAAATACTGGATGATTTTAGAATCATAAAGATTGAAGATTATTTTTCCCTCAACACAATCAACTGAAGCTCCTGCAGTACTAAGGAAAGGTCTTCCAAGTATTATAGATAATTTTTCATCCTCTGGTATTTTAAGAATAATAAAGTCAGTGAAAATAACATGCTCATCTATTCTAAGTAGAACATCCTCGATCATACCAATGGGTTGTTTAGTGGATTTGTCAGCCATCTTTAAAGTGATAGTAGTAGGAGAATACTCCCCTAATCATAACCTTTTATAGAGGGAATATGGCATTACACTAACTTCTGCACCTAAATCAGACAAGGCATTATGAATATCAGTTTTGCCAATTGAGCATGAAATAGTTGGTATTCTAGGATATCTTGATTTAGATAATAGCTTCCCATTAGCAGGGTAACTATTCACCATGGCAACCATTTCAGTTATCTCTTTCTTTCTATTAAGAATATCATAGAGAAATTTAGAATAGGTAGGAACTTTTATTGCATCCGCAAATGGAATTCTAGGCGAAGATCACCTAACGCTTTTGTAAAAGAGTCATAAGTTACCTGATCCGTGATGACCCACAAGTATAGGGGGTGTATCACAGTACTTTTGATAAATAGGAGTGTCGATACCAACGAGGAGCATACGGTGTTAACTAGTGGTATGGAGCAGGAAATCTCTGTAATTCTTAGCAAACGTATTTTTAGGGGTTTCTAATGAAGCAAGGAAATAAAGTGCAAGTAAATAAAGACAGAAAATAATTGCATCAAGTGGCCCAATCCTTTGTTAGCAAAGGACAAGCCGGTGGAAATACTAATGAGGACCAAACGTTCTCAAGGACACATGGGAATACTGTCAAGTGCTTTCGTTTCATATAGTTGATTAATCTTCTTTGGTTTTATAAGTGTTGTGTGGGTGAACCTGTGCTAATGTACCAACCTTACTTGGACTAATACATACTTGTGATTAAACCCCGTGCAAGCATCCGCAACTACAAGAAAGAAATTAAGATAAAAACCTAACCACATCCTTAAACTCTGAGATCCTACACTCCCTTGTGCAATGGTTTCATAACGAGGGTTCAGGTTTCTGTCACTCCAGCAACCTCACAATTAGTAGCCAAATACACAATGCATTCTCCTAGGCCCATAAATGGTGAAGTATCATGTAGTCGACGTTCACATGACACCACTAGAAGAATAGCACCACAACTTAAATATTAAACCATTGAATAATACCTCAAAACAATTCCACTACTAACAACATGACTACTCACATGTCCTCGAGAACTAAATGAACTACTGACGAGACATCGTATGGATCAAGATCAGAGATGATACGACGATGGATAACAATCTGAACATAAACAATAATTCAATGCTCCCACTCACAAGCATCAACTACAATAGTAATCAATACCGAGAAAGTTTCCCCTAAGAACTATGCAAGATTCAACACAATTGTTACAGAGGGATGGAGTGGTGATGATGGTGCTGGTGGAGATGATCGTGTGGATGATGATGATGATCCCGATGAAGTCTAGCTTGATGATGGTGTTGATGGCGACGATCTCCCCTCTCCGGGAAGGATTTTCCCTGGCAGAAATCTGTCTGCCGGAGAGCTCTTTCTCTCTTGGTGTTTTCCACCCTGTAGAGGCGGTGGAATCTTTTTGTGGTACCTCCTCTGACTTTAGGGTTTCGAGGAGAAGATATAGGCGAGAGGGAAGAGCCAAAGGTGGGCCAGGGTGGCCACACCCCTGTAGGCGCGGCCTAGGGTGGCACGCGCCTAGGGGGTGTGGGCCCCTTGTGGCCCAACTCCGCCTACCCTTCTGGCATCCTTCGTCTTCTGGGAAAATATAATTTTCTGTAGTTTTTCTGGTATTTTTCTGATCTTCATGAAATTGCATCAAAACACCGCTTTTTTCCATCAGAATCCTGTTCCGGCAGTTCATCCTCCAAGAATCATCCAACATGCAAAAACAGATGAAAAGACATAAGTAACACCTCTTGATATGAAATATATCAATGAATAGAGGTGATACGTCGGAAACGTATCTATAATTTTTGATGCTCCATGATGTTTAGTATCTACTTTGCTTTGCTTTGTATACACTTTGAGGTGCTTTTTACATGTTTTTTGGTACTAACCTGTTAACAAGTTGACACAGTGCCAGTTGCGTGTTTTCTGCTGTTTTTGGTTCCAGAAAAGTTAGTAAAGAAACATTCTCGGAATTGGACAGGACAAACATCAAAGTCTATTACTTTCCGTGGGGAACAAGAAGTCTAGAGGGGAGCCGGAGAGGCGGTCCAGGGCGCCCAGACCCTCCTAGGAGCGGGTGGGCCCTGCCCCGCGCCTAGGCAGGGTGTGGGGCACTTGGCCACCGCCTCGGCCTCCCCCTTCGCCTATAAGAAGCCCCCAATGCAAAAACCCTAAGCACCCGATCAAATCTCCACGAAACCGTCTGTAGCCACCGCCACCATCGTCCCTAGATCAGGGGGTCTGAAGTTCTTCCCGGCACCCTGTCGGAGGGGAGATCATCCCGGAGGCCTTCGCTCTGGTATGATGCGTGAGTAGTTCCACCTTGGACTATGGGTCCATGTAGTAGCTAGATGGTTGTATCTCCTCCTTTGTGCTTTCATATAGATCTTGTGAGCTCCGTTCATGATCAAGATCTAATCTATTTGTAATCATGCATGTTGTGTTTGTGGGGACCCGATGGATATTGAGATTATTATGTTGGTTTGATTAATGGTTTTGTATTTATGATTCTATCATGTCTGTGTTGTTTGTGATCTTGCATGCTCTCCGTTGTTAGTAGCTATCTTGGCCAAGTAGTTGCTAGTGACTCCAAGAGGGAGTATTTATGCTCGATAGTGGGTTCATGCCTCTAGTTTCCAAGGGAAGTGACAATAATCTCTTCGGTTGTAGATGTGATGTTGCTACTAGGGAGAAAACAACTATCTCTTGTTCATGGAACATGTGGACTGTTTACCTTACACACTTTGCTTAAAGCAGTTGTCTATTGCTTGCAACTTAATACTGGAGGGGGTTCAGATGATAACCTAAAGGTGGACTTCTAGTCATAGATGCAGTTGGATGGCGGTCTATGTATCTTGTTGTATTGCCCAATCGAATCTCATAGGATCTTTCTGACTAGTAATTGCATTGTTATGCCTTGCTCAGTTCATGTCAATTGCCCTGCTGTAATTTGTTTACCCTTCATGCCATGTTGTTTATATAAGGAGAGCACCTCTAGTGAACTATGGACCCTGGTCCAATCTTTACCATTGATACATCTTCCACTATTACTTGTTTACTTGCTGCAAACCATTACCTTCCACACCATATGTTTAATCCTTTGTTACAGCAAACCGGTGATCTTGACAACCTCACTGATTCGTTGGGGCAAAGTATTGAGTTTGTGTTGTGCAGGTCTCCGCGTTGCTAGAAACACCTGTGTGATGTTTCCTTCCTCCTTCTGGTTCGATAACCTTGGTCTCTACTGAGGGAAAACTTGTTGCTGTGCTCATCACACCTTGCTCTTGGGGTTTCCAATGAAGTCCTCTCTGTCAGGCAACAAGCTTTCTGACGCCGTTGCCGGAGAGGCTAAGGAAGTCTTCACAAGGGGAGTCTTCCACTTCCTTTCTCTTTAATTTGTTTTTAGTTTGCTTTGTTTCTTTTTCTTGGTTTTGTTTTCCTCTTTCCAAAAAACCCAAAAAAATTAGTCTAGTTTGGTTTGATTGCTTTATTCAAAAACACAAAAAAATTAGTTCCTACTCTAGCAGCTGCTGCTGTTTTTGGCTTTCCCACCTTTGCCAAAATGAACTCTGCTGAGAGCACCAAGTTGTGTGACTTTACTAGCACCAACAACAATGATTTCCTTAGCACTCCTATTGCTCCACCTGCTCCTGATGCTACCTTTTATGAAATTAAGCCTGCTTTGTTGAATCTTGTGATGAGAGAGCAATTTTCTAGTGCTGGTTCTGATGATCCTGCTGCCCATCTCAATAGATTTGTTGAACTTTGTGAGATGCAAAAGTATAAGGATGTAGATGGAGATATTATTAAGCTCAAGCTTTTTTCCTTTGTACTTGAGAGGAAAAGCTAAAGAATGATTGTTATCCTTGCCTAAAAATAGTATTGATTCTTGGACTAAGTGCAAAGATGCTTTTATTGGAAAATACTATCCTCTTGCTAAGATTATATCTATGAGAAGTGACATTATGAAATTTAAACAACTTGATAGTGAACATGTTGCTCCAGCTTGGGAAAGAATGAAATCTTTGGTTAAGAATTGCCCCACTCTTGGACTCACTGCTTGGATAATTATCCAGACTTTTTATGCAGGTTTGAACTTCTCCTCAAGAAATCTTTTGGATTACGATGCTGGAGGTACCTTCATGGGCCTCACTTTGGGTGCTGCAACAAGGCTCCTTGATAATATGATGGTTAACTACTCTAAATGGCATGTTGAGAGAGCTCCACGTGGTAAGAAGGTAAATTCTGTTGAGGAAATTTCCTCTTTGAGTGAAAAAATTGATGTTATTATGGCTATGCTTGTTAATGGGAAAGCTCCTCTAGATCCTAATAGTGTTCCCTTAGCCTCTTTGGTTGCTCAAGAAGAGCAAGTTGATGTGAACTTCATTAGAAACAACAATTTCAACAACAATGCCTATAGGAAAATTTTTGGTAGCAACAACAACTATAGGCCTTATCCTCCTAGTGGAAATGTTTATCATGGTAGATCTGGAATGCCTAGTGAAGAAAGGATTCTAGAAGTAGAGAGATCCACTAGGAATTTTATGCAGATGCAATATGAGCAATATAGTATTTTCACTAAACCTATGGAGGAACAATCTATTATCTTGAAAAACATTAGCCATCAGCTTGAGAATCTTAATAGAGAAATTCCTAGTTTATAGTCAAAAAATTTGAGTGATGAGAAAAATATGTCCTCTTTATCTAAAGCTCAAACTTCCTTGGTTAATAAAATGGCTGCTAAACCTGAAACTATGGAAAATACCTTTGCTACTGCTCATGCGATACAAGTTACTATTGATGAAAATGTTAGGCTGTTAGCTCAACTTCATGCTAGGTGGGAAAGGGAAGCTGAAATTGATAGAAACAATAGTGTGTGTGTTGGAGATATGCCCTAGAGGTAATAATAAATGTAGTTATTATTATATATCTTTGTGTTTATGATAAATGTTTACATTCATGCTATAATAGTATTAACAAGGAAACCATTAATACTTGTGTGATTTGTAAACTTAATTTGAAGTCCCTAGTATGGCCTCTATACTTCACTAGCTTGTTGGTTGATTGATGATGTGGTTTCTTTGTCATGAACATTGAGATGTTATCAACAACAAGATCATATCGTTAGGAGAATGATATGGTGGACATACTCCTATAGACAAGCGTAGCATAAAGATCAAGTCATTTCAATAGTTCAATTGCTATATGCTTTCTGATACATAGTAACCTAATTCCTTCGACCATGAGATCATGCATATTGCCTTTACTGGATGGATGCTTTGATGTCATCAAACACCACACCGTAACAGGGTGGCTATAAAAGTGGCATTGGGTGTTGGAAAGTATTGGTTGAAACACATGGATCAAGAGTGGGATTTGTCCATCCACATGACGGATAGATATTCTCTGGGCCCTCTCGGTGAAATGTCATCCAATTAGCTTGCAAGCATGTGACTTGGTCACAAGGGATCACATATCACGGAACGAGAAAAGAGTACTTATCGATGTGAGGTTGAACTAGGTATGCGAGAGATCGAGCGATCATGACCTCGGATAAGTAACATATCGTGAGACAAAGGGAAATTGGTATGTAAGTGGTTCATTCGATCGCAAAGTAATCGAGAAATATGTAGAGCCATATGAATTTCCAGATTCCTCTATTGGTTATTGTTAGGAGAAGTGTCTCGATCATGTCCGCATAATTCACGAACCGTAGGGAGACACATAAGGATTGACGTTGTTTGAGTAGTTATGGTATTATGAGAAAGAGACCGAATGTTGTTGAGTCTCGGATGGGATCCGGATATCACGAGGTGATCCGGAATGGTCGGAGAATAAGATTCATATAAGGAAAGTGCCATTTCTGTGTTTGGGAATGGTTCCGATGTTTTCATCGGTAACATTCTTGAAGGGTCCGGAATGTCCGGCACTCCGGGGGGGAAGGGGTACATGAATGTGTCATTGCAAGATGGAATGATTGCATCATGTACTAAGTGTTCTCGCTGTCCAAAATAAAGGGTTTATTTAATTCCTAAATTGGAAAAGTCAAGCGCAGTTTTGATTACCGCCGCTTTTTGGAAAAGAGGAGAAGTTGAAATCGACTTGGGAGAGTCCTCCTCCCAAGCCGGCGCCAGCCCTAGGCCGAGTTGGGGAGGACTCCTCCCTCCTGGCCGCCAGCCCTCCCACCTATAAAGGGAGGCAGGGCCTCCCCTCTAGAGACACACAAGTTCCTATCCTCTAAACTAGAAACTAGACCTAGACCCGGTTTAGAGCTGTTTGGTTTAGAGCCTTCTAATTGGTTTAGAGCCCTCTAATTGGTGTGTCTAATTACTAGACCACTAATAGCCTCTCTCATAAGCTCCACCATACTACCGCTTAAGGCGAAGCCTGGGATCTCCCTCTACCTCCGGTACCACGCCGTTGTCTTTGCCGGAATCGCGAGGAGAGTGCTACAACCTCCATTTTCTTTGGAACAAGGGAGAGGAAGGTCTTCGTCAATCGAACGTGTGACCGAACTGCGGGAGCGCTGCGAAGCCGAAGGATCGCTCTACGATCTTGAGATCGGAAAAATGCGACTACATCACCCACGAGAATCTGCTCTCGTTAAACACTTTGGAATCTTCGAGGTGAGTTATTCCATCGACTCGTTGCTACAATCTAGTAGATAGATCTTGGCTTGTTTGTTTGTATGCGATAGAAAATTTTTGTTTTCCATGCTACGAACCCCTACAAGGGTATCGAGCCGTGTCTATATGTAGATCTGTTGCCAGTAGAACACAATGGTCATTGTGGGCGTTGATGCTTTTATTATAGATTGCTTTTGTGTACTTTGCATCTTGCGGTATGTTGGGATGAAGCGGCCGGGCTAACCTTACATGACATCGTTCATGAGACTTGCTCCACGCTAACATGCAACTTGTATTGCATAAGTGGCTTTATGGTGCTGTTTCTCCTAGCATAGTTAAGATCCAATTTACAACGGGTAATCAACAATGCTAGTATCAATGTTGTGGTTCTTGTTCGTAGTTAGAACGACACTTATGGAAAGCCCCAAACCACGTAAAATATGCAAAGTAAGTAGAAGCGTCTAACTTTGTTTTGCGAGGTGTGCATGATGTGATATGGCCATGATTGTGATTATATTTGATGTATGCAATGTTCCTTATTGTAAGTTGGCAACGGCGTGAGCCATATGGTTGTCTTTAATTTACATTAAGACCTGCGTGTCTATTCAAAATAGTTGTAATAGTTGAAGCTGGTGGGCGACAACCATGAAGAAGCGTCATTGACCTTGATGCTATGCGGAGATGATGGAGATCATGTTAGGTGCTTGAAGATGGAGATCGGAAGCACAAAGAAGAAAGGCCATATCATATCACATATTATGAATTGCATGTGATGTTAATCCTTTATGCATCTTGTATTGCTTAGTAGCAGCGGTAGCATTATAAGATGATCCCTCATGCACATAAATTTCAAGTTCTAAAGTGTTCACCCTTAGTATGCACCGTTGCCAAAGCTTGCTTGAAGCACCACGTGATGATCGGGTGTCTTTGATTCCGGTGACTACAACGTAAGCAAGCCAGATTTGCTTATGCGGAAGCTAAGGTTTGTCTTGACGAGCCTAGCATGTACGACATGGCCTCGGGAACACGGATCGCGAAAGGCAAAGCATGAATCATATAGTAGATATGATGAACATGATGATTGTTCGCCATTGAAACTATATCAACTCTCGTGATGATCGGTGTTGATGTAGTGGATTTGGTTCGTGTGATCACTAAAACAATGTGAGGATGTTGTTTTGGTGGGAGTTCACCTAGTTTAATTTCATTAATTAATTTGAACTCAATTTGTCATAAACTTAGTCTAAACTATTGCAAATATGTTGTAGATCAATGGCAGCCCTACCATCAATTTTAATGCGTTCCTAGAGAAAGAAAAGTTGAAAAACAATGGAAGCAACTTCGGATTGGTTCCAATTTGAGGATTGTCCTCACAGTGGTAATTTGACCTATGTCTGGATGCACCGCTAGGTGACCCACTGCAGCTGATGCTACCGATGAAGTAAAGAATGTTTACCTCGCTCGGAAGAATCAGTACTCCATAGTTCAGTGTGCTATCTTGTATGGTTTAGAATCGAGCTTGGAAAAGGTTTGAAGATTCAGACCCATATGATATTGTCGAGGATCTCAAATTAATCTTTGAGACTCATGCGGCAATTGAAAGTTATGAAGCTTGAAAAGTTCTTTAAGCGCAAGATGGAAGAGGGTAGCTCCGTCGTGAGCATGTGCTTAAGATGTCTGGGCATAAATAAACTTCAAAGTTTGGGTATAGTGATTCCTAATACTTTGGGGTTTACCATCCTCCAATCACTACCACCAAGTTACAAGAACTTTGTGATGAACTACAACATGCGAACATGAACAAAGAGTTGCGAACTATTTGCTATGTTAAAATCTGCTGAAGTGGAGATCAAGAAAGAGCACCAAGTGTTGATGGTCAATAAGACCACCAAATTCAAGAAAGGCAAGTCTAAGCGGAAGGGACACTTCAAGAAGGGTGGTAAGAAAGTTACCATACCGACGAAGAGGACCAAGGCTGGACCAAGCCTGAAACGAGTGCTTTTCCGCAAGGGAGAAGGTCCTTTGAGCGGAATTGCCCAAAGTACTTGGCAGATTTGAAGAACGGCAACATCAAGAAGAAAGGTATATCGATATACATGTTATTGATGTGTATCTCACTAGTATTCGTAGTAGTGCTGGGTATTTGATACTGGTTCGTTGCTCATATTTGTAACTCGAAACAGAGCTACGAATAAACGGAAGCTAGTAAAGAACGAGGTGACGATGGCGTGGGAAGCGGATCAAAGGTTGATGTGATCGCGGTCGGCACACTACCTCTTCATCTACCATCGGGATTAGTTTTATACTTAAATAATTGTTATTTGGTGCTGCGTTGAGCATGAACATTATATCGGGATCTTGTTTATTGCGAGGCGATTACTTGTTTAAATCCGAGAATAATGGTTGTTCGATTTATATGAGTAATGTGTTTTATGCACATGCACCTTTGATAGATGGTCTATTCATATTGAATCTCGATAGTAGAAATACACATATTAATAACATTGAGGCTAAACGCTTGAAATCAAGCGATAATTTGACCTATATGTAGCATCGTCGTCTTGGTCACATTGGAGTGAAGCGTATGAAGAAACTCCATTCGATGGACTTCTTGAATCACTTGATTTTGAATCACTTGAAAGATCTGAAGCATGTCGATGGGTAAAATGACTAAGACTCCATTTTCAGTATGATGGAGCGAGCTACGACTTATTGGAAATCATACATACCGATGTGTGTGGTCCAATGAGTGTAGCATCATGTGATGGTTATCGTTATGTTCTTACCTTCACGGATGACTTGAGTAGATATGGGTATATCTATTTCATGAAACATAAGTCCGAAACTTTCGAGAAGTTTAAGGAGTTTCAAAGTGAGGTAGAGAATCAACGTAACAAGAAGATTAAATTTCTACGTTATGATCGTGGAGGTGAATATCTAAGTTACGAGTTTGGCGAGCATTTGAAGAAATGCGGAATACTTTCGCAGTTGACACCGCCGGGAACACCACAGCGTAATGGTGTGTCTGAACGTCGTAATCGAACTCTCTTAGATATGGTTCGTTCTATGATGTCACTTACAGATTTGCCACTATCATTTTGGGGTTATGCATTAGAAACAGCCGCATTCACTTTAAATAGGGCACCGTCTAAATCCGTTGAAACGACACCGTATGAATTATGGTTTGGGAAGAAACCTAAATTGTCGTTCCTTAAAGTTTGGGGATGCGAAGCCTATGTAAAGAAGTTACAGCGGACAAGCTTGAACCCAAAGCGGAAAATGCGTCTTCATAGGATACCCGAAGGAAACTATTGGGTATACCTTCTATCATAGATCCGAAGGCAAAATCTTTGTTGCCAAGAATGGATCCTTTCTAGAGAAGGAATTTCTCTCGAAAGAAGTGACTGGAAGGAAAGTAGAACTTCGGAGGTTGTCGAACCTTCTCTCGAAATTGCGAGTAGCGCAGCACGGAAGAAGTTCTGTGGTGCCTGCACCAATAAGAGAGGAAGCTAGTGATGGTGATCATGAAACTTGGTTGAAGTTGCTCTGAGCCTCGGAGGTCAACGAGAAATCGTACCACTCCAGTTGGTATGATTCCGTTATGAATGTCATGTTGGTGGACAACACCGATGACCCGAGACATATGAGGAAGCAATGATGAGCCCAGATTCCAATAAATGGCAAGAAGCCATGAAATCCGAGATTGGATCCATGTACGAAAACCAAGTATGGACTTTGGTGGACTTAGGATGGCGGAAGGCTGTCGAGAACAAATGGATTTTCAAGAAGAAAACAGATCTTGATGGTAATGTTACTGTCTATAAAGCTCGACTTGTCGCAAAAGGGTTTCGACAAATTCAAGGAGTTGACTACGATGAGACTTTCTCACCGGTAGCAAAGCTAAAGTCTGTGAGGATTATGTTAGCAATCGCTGCATATTATGATTATGAGATATGGCAGATGGATGTCAAAACAGCATTCCTCAATGGAGACATTGATGAAGAGTTGTATATGATGCAACCCAAAGGTTTTGTCGATCCTGAAGATGCTAACAAGGTATGCAAACTTCAACGGTCCATCTATGGATTGAAGCAAGCATCCCGAAGTTGGAATCAACGTTTGATAAGGTAATCAAAAGTTTTGGTTTTATACAAACTTATGGAGAAGCTTGTATTTACAAGAAAGTGAGTGGGAGCTCTGTAGCATTCTTAATACTGTATGTGGATGACATATTGTTGATTGGGAATGATGTAGACCTTCTTAATAGTATCAAAGAGTATTTGAATAATAGTTTTTCAATGAAGGATCTTGGCGAAGCAGCTTACATATTAGGCATAAAGATTTATAGAGATAGATCGAAACGCCAAATATCATTGTCACAAAGTACATATTTGGACAAAGTTCTAAAGAGGTTTGGAATGGAAGATAGCAAGAAAGGGTTCTTCCCATGTTGCCCAATATGACCTTGAGTAAAACTCAAAGTCCGACATCGCGAAGATAGAGAAAAGATGAGTAAGACTCTCCTATGCCTCAGCCATAGGATCTCTAATGTATGCCATGCTATGTACTAGACCGACATCGCATATCGTTAGTCTAACTAGCAGATATCAAAGTGATCCAGAGTGGATCATTGGACAAGATCAAAAACATCCTTAAGTACTTGAGAAGAACTAAGGATATGGTTCTTTCTTATGGAGGTGATGAACAGCTCGTTGTTAATGGTTACACCGATGCTAGTTGGAACACCGATCCGGATGATTCTAAATCACAATCTGGATAATATTTATTTTGAATGGTGCAGCGATTAGCTGGAGGAGTGCAAAGCAAAGCGTTGTGGCGAGATCTTCAACTGAATCGGAATACATGGCTGCTTGGAGGCTTCACAAGAAGCGATATGGATGAAAGAGTTCATTACTGAGCTGGGTGTGGTTCCAAGTGCGCTGGACCCAATGTCTATCTTTGTGATAACATGGGCGCCATAGCCAATGCGCAAGAACCAAGGTCACACAAGCTGAAGCATATCAAGCTGCGTTTTCACGCTATTCGAGAACATATCCGGGATGGGGATATAAAGATTTGCAAAGTACACACAGATCTGAATGTGGCGGATCCGTTGACTAAACCTCTCCCAAGGGCAAAACATGACCAACACCAAACTGCCATGGGTGTTCGGTATATTACCATGTAATCTAGATTAGATGACTCTAGTGCAAGTGGGAGACTGTTGGAGATATGCCCTAGAGGTAATAATAAATGTAGTTATTATTATATATCTTTGTGTTTATGATAAATGTTTACATTCATGCTATAATAGTATTAACAAGGAAACCATTAATACTTGTGTGATTTGTAAACTTAATTTGAAGTCCCTAGTATGGCCTCTATACTTCACTAGCTTGTTGGTTGATTGATGATGTGGTTTCTTTGTCATGAACATTGAGATGTTATCAACAACAAGATCATATCGTTAGGAGAATGATATGGTGGACATACTCCTATAGACAAGCGTAGCATAAAGATCAAGTCATTTCAATAGTTCAATTGCTATATGCTTTACGATACATAGTAACCTAATTCCTTCGACCATGAGATCATGCATATTGCCTTTCTTGGATGGATGCTTTGATGTCATCAAACACCACACCGTAACAGGTGGCTATAAAAGTGGCATTGGGTGTTCGGAAAGTATTGGTTGAAACACATGGATCAAGAGTGGGATTTGTCCATCCACATGACGGATAGATATTCTCTGGGCCCTCTCGGTGAAATGTCATCCAATTAGCTTGCAAGCATGTGACTTGGTCACAAGGGATCACATATCACGGAACGAGAAAAGAGTACTTATCAAGATGTGAGGTTGAACTAGGTATGCGGAGATACCGATCATGACCTCGGATAAGTAACATATCGTGAGACATAGGGAAATTGGTATCGTATGTAAGTGGTTCATTCGATCGCACAGTAATCGTAGAAATATGTGGGAGCCATATGAATTTCCAGATTCCTCTATTGGTTATTGTTCGGAGAAGTGTCTCGATCATGTCCGCATAATTCACGAACCATAGGGAGACACTTAAGGATTGACGTTGTTTGAGTAGTTATGGTATTATGAGAAAGAGACCGAATGTTGTTCGAGTCTCGGATGGGATCCGGATATCACGAGGTGATCCGAATGGTCCGGAGAATAAGATTCATATAAGGAAAGTCCCATTTGGAGTTGGGGAATGGTTCGGTGTTTTCATCGGTAACATTCTAGAAGGTCCCGGAATGTCCGGCACTCGGGGAAGGGTACATGAATGTGTCATTGCAAGATGGAATGATTGCATCATGTACTAAGTGTTCTCGCTGTCCAAAATAAAGGGTTTATTTAATTCCTAAATTGGAAAAAGTCAAACTGCCGCTTTTGGAAAGAGGAGAAGTTGAAACCGACTTGGGGAGGAGTCCTCCTCCCAAGCCGGCGGCCAGCCCTAGGCCGAGTTGGGGAGGACTCCTCCTCCCTGGCCGCCAGCCCTCCCACCTATAAAGGGAGGCAGGGCCTCCCTCTAGAGACACAAGTTCCTATCCTCTAAACTAGAAACTAGACCTAGACCCCGGTTTAGAGCTGTTTCGGTTTAGAGCCTTCTAATTGGTTTAGAGCCCTCTAATTGGTGTGTCTAATTACTAGACCACTAATAGCCTCTCTCATAAGCTCCACCATACTCGCACCGGCTTAAGCGAAGCCTCGGGATCTCCCCTCTACCTCCGGTACCACGCCGTTGTCTTCTTGGAATCGCGAGAGTGCTACAACCTCCGCCCTGCTGGAACAAGGGAGAGGAAGGTCTTCGTCAGTACCGAACGTGTGACCGATCAAGGGAGCGCCTGAGGAACGCTGGCGCCGGAAGGATCGTCTACGCGATCTTGAGATCGGAAAGAGTACGACTACATCACCCACGAGAATCTGCTCTCGTTAAACACTTTGGAATCTTCGAGGGTGAGTTATTCCATCGACTCGTTGCTACAATCTAGTAGATAGATCTTGGCTTGTTTGTTTGTATGCGATAGAAAATTTTTGTTTTCCATGCTACGAACCCCTACAGTGTGCACCATCACCACTAAACCACAAGTAGTCCATATTCCTCCTCCTACTATGCCTAAGCCCATTGCGCCTACTACTAGTGATGCTAAGTTTGATTTTGATATTGATGGTTGCAATATTTCTGAAGTGATTATGTTCCTATAAAAGCTTGCTAGAAGTCTTGATGCTAGTGATATGCATGTTGCTTTCACCAAACACATTACCGATACTCTTGTTAAGATTAAGGAAGAGAAGCTAAAAGACAAAGCTTCTATTCCTAGGAAGGTAGAAGATAGATGGAAACCCATTATTAATATACAAGTGAATGACTTTGATCTCAAAGCTTCATGTGATCTTGGTTCTAGTGTCTATATTATGCCTAGGAAGATTTATGAAATGCTTGATTTGCCACCGTTGGAAGATTGTTATTTAGATGTCCCACTCGATGATAATGCTAAGAAGAAACTCATGGGAAGTATTAATGATGTTCTCATTATGGTTAACAATGCTTATGTCCCTGTTGATTTCTATGTTTTGGATGTTGAATACAATGCTTCTTGTCCTATTACATTGGGAAGACCTTTTCTTAGAACAGTTGGTTCCATCATTGATATGAAAGAAGGCACTATTAAATATCATCTGCAACTATGTAGTTCGTTGAAGGAGCATTGCTATAATCGAGTTCTTTAGGCTCCTCCCTTTGAATTCTTATCATCTTGAGGTCTTCTACTGGATTGGGCTCAACTTTACCTGCAAATTTAGCTAGAATGAGAGTTTGACTCTCGGTTATCTTACCTAGTTGTGCCTCAACATTACTTGTTCTTTCTTGGAGGGCCTGCAAATCATTCCTCAAATTAATAGCTTGGTTAGATAACTTGCCAAGCATAGCATCATGATTCTCCAGAATTTTAACTAGAATATTGTTTTGCTCATTTTGTGATTCCATAAAAGATTTAAGAGTTTCTTGGAGACTACTATTATTTGGTGCCATATTATTATTAGAGATACCTATAGGACTAGAATAATGTTTCTGAAAATTTGGATTATAATTATTTTTCCAAACAGGGTTATAATCATTACGAGCTATGAAGTCTATTTCTTCAATAGTTGGTTAGGGAGTAGCTCTTACCGGGGTTTCCATACCTTTAACGGCTAATATGAGCTCATCCAACTTAGCATTGAGTTCTTCATTTTCTTGAGGTGTCACGGAGTTCACCTTTTTCGTGTTTGATCTTTCCACATGCCATTGAGCATGGTTGTCTTGCATATTGTCTAGCAGCTGCTTTGCTTCCGTAATTTGTTTACCCATAAATGTTCCTCCAGCTGCAGTATCTAGCATAGACTTAGACATAGGGTTAAGAGAATTATAAAATAAATGGAGAATTAACCAATCTTCCATCCCATGGTTGGGACAATTTCTCATGCATTCTTTCATTCTCTCCCATGCAAGCGCTAGTGGCTCATGCTCTTCCTGTCTAAAATCAGTAATATTAGATCCAAGTTGCATAGTCTTTGCAGTTGGAAAGAATTTAGTCATAAATAAAGAAGTACATTCCATCCATGATGTAATAGTATTTCTAGGCTAATATAGCAACCATTATTTTGCTCTTCCTCTAAGAGAGAAAGGAAATAAGCGCAACTTGACCGCGTCGGGGTCAACATCTTTAATGCGCATCATATCACATATTTCAGTGAAAGTATTTAAGTGTCTACCTGCATCTTATACAGCAGAGCCTCCAAATTGATTCTGTTGAACCAAACATAAATAATGGGGCTTAATTTCATAATATTCAATAGCAATTGCTGGCTGAGTAATAGGAGTACGAAAATAATCATTTTTGGGAGTTGCGAACTCCCCAAGCTTCTTCTCAGCCATACTTCCTATGTTTTTGGATTTTCTTAAACAAGTACTAATGATGATAAAAACAAGAATTAAAAGATTAACTAATTTTTTGGGTTTTTCAAATAAAAACTGAAAGCAAACTAACGAAATTAAAAACAAGAATTAAAACTAGAAAGGTTCCTACTAACCTCACAAGGGTAGCTATTGCTTCCCCGACAACGGCGCCAGAAAAAGGGTTGATACCTTCAAACCGGATTACGGATGTAGTATAGCTCTTTTTCCCTAGTAGACCTAGGTTTATCGAATCCTCAGGAAGCTGAAAGCAAAGTCATTACTTAAAGGGACCTTCGAGAGTTTTAGAATTCCTTTTGTGTTTTCACCGGACCAAGAGTTTGCAATCTTTTTGTTGTTGTTGACGATGGAGAGAGAGAGGGCCTAGGGTCTTCTGTTTTCACCAGCAGCTGTGCAAAACATTTGATGAGAATAATAGATAATAATAAAGTATGCATGTAATCATTAGAGCAAGATAATTATATGTGGACAGTGCATCCATAATTTTTACTGCCTCCGCAACTGCTTATAGCAATAAACTACTAGTCTCATCCATAGAAGAAAGAGAACTAATGATATGCATAGTGATGTCACCGTTAATCCCAAGTAAATTTCTCACATACAGCCATACTACCCCTTCTATCACTGGGGTTCCCATCCTACAGATCAGTCATTACTCACACTCCCTTTACCTAGATCAATCCTCGGGGTCTTGGGTACCTGACAAGTCCTTAGATTGAGGCAAGAGAGGGTACTACAATCATCATGTCATACAAACTAATACATGATCCCATCTATGATAAATAACATGCACAAAAAGCTACATGGCTAGGCCGAAGCCCTTCGCCCAAGGAGAATTACTCATACATAGAGATGAAATCAACAATCATAAACATTGTAATAGAGATCATAAGGTTGATAGCAAATAGTCTTACAATGTCGCCAATTGGAGAAGTGATCTACTATTACAAGTGGTGGAAGATGGATATGGTGGTGGAGAAGGGTTTAGAGGTTTAGATCTAGATCTATTCCTCCAGTGTGGCGGCTTCTGGTGGCAGGGAGAGTTGGGATCGAAAAGAAGCTCTGTTTCCCGTTGCCCGAAGCCACTTTATATAGGATTCCCTTCACGAAAGTTGTTCTGTTTGATCTAATAAAGTCGATGGCAACTATACGGCCAAAACTATACGGCCGGAATAATTTTCCCGCCGTATAGTTGGCCGTTAAGGCTTCTTCCTCCAATTCACGGCTCCTGGTTTTTTTTGACGTGTTGGAAATCTCGTATCTTTGGCATTTATGTAGTGATTCCCATCATCATACGTCATTATCTGCGCAGGGAAAAATAGCGAGAAAAGATTGCATACCCCTTTGATCATTAGGCATTAGTGGCAGGTTTTAGTGAGATATTTCATCAAATATATGAATAATATCTAGTTGAAATGCAGACGTAGATGGCTATATTTCATAGCCATCAATAACCAGATGCTATTTGTTCACATTGGGTTTCAATCATACTAAGGTACTTGTGAAATAATTTTATTTCTTGGCCAATCTCGTCATAATTTTCCGTAAGTTCGGCCAAAATATTCTTGTGTCTTTGAAATTGCTTATGGAAGTTATTATAAGATTTGATCTGTCAATGTTTCAATTTTTGAAAAACTTTTCTAGTTTCATCCTCTTTAGTAAAAACTTGTAAAAAATCTACTTTGTTTTCCTTAACAAGTTCAGAAGGTATACCTTTTTCCTTCATGGTTTTGCGCATTTGAGGCATAAGATCAGGATTTATACGAAGTATTCCCTTTTCCGGCTTAATACCAAAATCAGGATTATATAAAGAATTATTCTTAGACCTAGTAGACATTAATTCCAAACATGCTTTAACAGTTAAAGTATTTATCGGGCCTCCTTCTGATAAATCTAGCAACTCTCTGCATTGAGTATTAAGACCGTGGTAAAATAAGTGGCAAACAGTTGACTCAGAATAACCATGATTAGGAATACTATTGATCATTCCAAAAAATCTATCCCAGGCTTGTGGGTAGTTTTCTCCCATGTTCTGACTAAAGTTGCCTATATTCTTTCTATTTTCTTTTACCTTTGTAAAAGTATTAAACCTGTTTATGAATTTAACAATACAGTTTTCCCAACATTTAATGTAATGACAAGGGAGAGAATATAACCAGTCTAGAGCCTTAACTTTTAGAGACCAACAAAATATAGACGAGAGAAATCTCTAGGCAAACCTTTTGGTGCAAGTGAAGTTATCACATCGTCGAAATCTCTAAGATGTCTCCCTGGGTCTTCATCTTCCCTTCCACTGAAAGCTTTTTCCTGCAAAATTTTAATAATCTCACCATTAAATCGATATTCCCTAACTCCAGGATTAGGAAATTCTGTTGGTTGTTTAAGAAAAGCAGAATTTGGAGCACTATATTCTATGAGAGTCTTCTCAGTTTTTTTTGGAGTTGTCCTGTGAATGGACATGATTTCCATGAAGTCGCTTAGGTTTTCAACTTCAACCTTGTTTGATCTCAAAAGTTTTTCAATAATTTCCTCGCGTCTTTGAACAGGAACGCGATCAAGATAATCTGGTAGATAGGTCCTACCAGAACGTGTAGACCCTTTGTCTCCTAGGAAGACCATCTTGTAATAGTAACACCTGAAATGTCAAGAGACAAAACACTTAGCGCTTAGCTCCCCAACGGTGCCAGAAAATAACTTGATGGCTGCAAGTGCAGTAGTGCACAGATCGTTTGTAGCTAGTTTTGAAGTTGAGATGTCGATCCCACAGGGAGCCCAAAGGTAAGTGTTTATGGGTGAAGTCTCTGTTGCACTCAAAGTTGACACGGGTCTTCGAGTGAATTTACAGCAAGTGTTGAAATAAGAATAGAATTTGGATTAAAGAAAAGTATTTTAAATAAAACTAAAATGTAAACTTCAAAAATAAAAAGCATAAAAGAAAAGAACGATTTGTTTGTTGTTTTCTACAGATGACAAAGTAGGCGCTGGGAGATTCAGTTCATGGTGATAGTAAATGTGCCAGGTGAGTGAGTAATAAGTGTAACAATTATAATCCTATAAGTATGTGTGTAGGCGAACAACCATAATTAGACGGAACTCCTCTTGGTAGATTTCATCCAAACTTCAATAATCCTACTAGCCTGTTACCACAACCATGGTCAGTCACTAGACGATTAAGATCCTTCAGGTTGCTTAGCAATTAAGCTCCTTGGATCGGACTAATGCAATAAGCACAGTGGTTCCAGGTGATCCTCGAGTTAAACTAGTTTCCACATTGATATCCCCTTGTCACTCGGGGGTCGCCGGTCTGCAAGCGAACAAGATTCTATCTATATAGAACAAAACATCATATTGTCTAGGCCCTTAATTGGACAACATGCATTAAGCATCCCACATATAGTCACATAATATAATAATTAAAATCAACCACAAACTTAATGGAAATTATATAGGCACATCACATCTCACCAATCCCTTACATCTCCTACGCCCAAGGGAACTTACTCACACATGAGAGAAGAAAGCATCATCGATATAATTAAATAAAGGGAGTTCTTCTTGATATTACCATGGAGATCCACAATAAGAATAGAAATAAATCCAACACAATTCAAGATGGGAAGAACAGTCTCAAACCCTAGTCTTGCAAGGTGGAGATCTTTCTCTCTCAAGTACAAGTAATGGCTATGGAGGTGTTGTGGCTAGGTGATCGAAGAGTGTGGAGCGAGATGAATAACGTCTTCTCCTTCTTCTCCGGATCTCTTCTTTCTCCCTTCTGGATGGGATGGTGGCCCGTGTGTTCTGTTTTCATCCCTCGTCTCTTCAGGAAAGTTGACCATTTTAAAAGGACGGATATTCCTGCCATATAGTTGCTCGTTAAAGTTACTATATGCTCCCCTTGATTGCTTCCAAAAAGAGTGTTGCTTGCTTTTGTCTGAATATTGTGTTTCTGTTGTTAAAACCTTCTCTTGAGATTCAGAACCTGAAACACACATTCAAAACCAATTTTCTTCGCTACCGAAGTATTAGTGTTAGGTAAAGCTAGAAAACCATCAAATACGAATGAAAACCATCAATAGAAACCATAAAAAATGTGTTGAATCTCACAGCTATCATCGAGCTGGCAGAGCCGGCCCACCCGGGGCGGTGGCTGTCAAGCATACTGCGGGCTGACTAGCATGGCTGTGGCCGCCCAATTCTCCACCTCGTCGGCTACTATCTCCCAGCTAGGCCACGCACGCCGGACCACCCGCTACGCCGCCTGGATGCTTCCGTTGTTACTGGCTAGGCCACGGTAGGCACTACGTCCCACCCGGCCGGCAACACGGGATTTTTCTTTTTCCTTTGGTTTTTAGTCCCACATGGGGCACCTAAAGGGGAGGGAACACCTCCCTCTGCCTATATAGAGAGGTGCCCATAGGAGGATTAGAAACACACAATAAAATAATTAAAGGCATTTGGTTGCCTATCTTATCTCTCTCTCTGTAACATTTCAAAAATCATGATTTCAAAGTTTGCATATCATCCATGCATTCATAATCATTTTCAATATTATTTCAAAAACAGAAGCATTTGAAGGTTTATTATTTTATGCAAGAAAGGCATTAGCCTTATTGCCACCTTATAAGAAGGAAGACCTTGTTTTGTTCAGTAGTGAATTGATCATATGGTTGATTGATGTTTTCCAAAGCTTGGACAAAGTTTTCAAAACAAAGTATGAATTTAAAACCATTCATATGTCTTTATTAAACAATTGATAAAGGGAATGTTTATTTTTAAAATTCCAATGTGCCAATGTATTTCCAAGTGTACAACATTGTTCTGTAGCCAAAAGTGTACTTGTTTCACTTTACAAAATTCAGAAGTGGTTTGAATTCAAACTCATTTGGAATTCATTTGAATTTGGTTTCTGAAAATCAAAATAGAAATAGAAAAGGAGAAAAGAAAATGGAAAAGGACAGCGCTGCCATTTTGGCCCAGCACAGGATCCAGCCCACTAAGCCCACCTGGGCCAATTCTCCTCTGCTTCTCTCACACGCACACCCACTCTACCCCGCAGTCACTGCACGGTGGACCCGCGCCAGCTCATCCTTCGTCTTCCCCAAATCACGTGACAGACCGCGTCGCCGTTGCCGTTGCTGCCGTTGATGGCACAGCGTAAATTTCATTGATTCAGCGAGCGTTTCTCGCCGAGCCTCTGCCTACTTAAGCCTCTCTGCACTGCGAGTCTTTCCCCTCACTCGCCACACTCTCTCTGCCACAAGGCTGCCCAGAATTCAGTCTGCAAAGCCGCTGCCCGAGCATCTCCGGCGAGACATTGCGGTGAGCTCCGTCCACCCCACCCTGTCTCGTTCACGCTAGCATGATTCCCTTGCTCACGCGCCTTGTGTCATGCCTTTATTTTGTCTGCTCGTGACCTAGGTCGATGGATTCGACAACCACTGCAAGTGCCCGCCGCCTCTCTCATCTCCGGTGAGAAATCACGGTAATCTCCGAGCGCCCCTTGCCTTCTCCTCGATACTGTCGTGTTCGCCGTGACCTTGCGCACCTCCTGACACATCTGGTTCGTGCTAGGGCGATCCAGAGCCTCGCCAACGACCTCGTTTGCAAGAACCCGACGCCGCCAGCAACTCCGACGAGCCCCAGCGACCTCTGCAGCACGCCCCCGCCCACGCCAACGACACCTTGAGCACCGTCGTGTTCACGCGAGTCTGGTAAGCCACTACCCAGCCCCTAGCCCCCTCTGGAATCACCGGAGCGTCGCTGGCAGAAGCGCCGCCGCTGCCAGCACCCATTTGCGCCGCCAGATTTTGGTCGCAAGGGTCGTAGCCATTAGATCTAGATCTGATGCTCATGATTAGATCACTTAATCGAACCGGTACGCGCAGATCTGGCCATGCACTGCCACTTAAATCCAACGGCTCACATTGATCGATCCAGCCGAAACGGTATCAACCAATCAGAAAGCGCCGCGTGGCTAGGGTTTAGATTTAAAATCTGAAATTAGATCTATTAGTTGTTCAAACTTGCAAAATTCATAACTTTTGATCCACACGTTCAAATTTTACAAATTTTATATCATTGGAATCAGGAGAAAGAATTCTATCCAACCATACACTTTTTTAAAAAATATGCTTCTGTAAACTTAGTTGTTTTTACAGAAACATTTGTAAGCTTATTTTGTATATAAAAATTGAATAGAAAATGTTTTAAGGGCCAAATTGATTCTATTTAGTGTATAATTGTTTTGTTTATGATTCAGTACTGTTCCACTTGTCTTGTTTGGTTTAGAAAAATTATCACATTGCATTGCATGCATTCATATATTTTTGTTTGTCTACCTTTGATATGTGAATTTGGTGCTATCATTTTATGTGTAGATTTTGGTGCTAGTGGTGATTGTGATTGTGAGGATTGTTGCTACTCCCCAAACTACCAAGGCAAGTGGTGCTTCATATTTTTATCCCAATATTTTGACTATGCATTAGAAGTATTTTGCATAGGGCTTGCAGGAATAATTTTGCTAAGTGTCTATATGTTATGCTTGGGAAATCCTAGTAGTTGTAGAATTGTTAGAATTTTCTCTAAGTTAAGATACTAGTTATTGTCATGCTTAGTCTAGCTAGTAGTAACCAAGGGTGGATTATATATACATGCTATGGAAAATATTTCTAAGTCTTTGATTTATGTTTTGGTTAATAAAACAACTAAGTGAATGAAACACCTGGGTGGAATGGAAAAAATGGTTTGTGTTGAGTGGTTACACAAGGCCTATTTCTATGGTTTACCTTGTGTATCTCACTTGTGGTTTGCCACCCAGGAACAAAGGGATTTGAGATGCCAAATGTTAAGAAGCTTCTAGTGCAGCCACATGGCATTATGGGCTCTTCCTGGATCATATAGGTTGCAATAACTTAGCCATTTGGACAGTTGGTAGTAGAGGGATGTTAGGTTGCAACGCGTCCATTTGGTCTAAGGGAAGGCTTCTGAAAGGTCCTGTCTTGGTGAAACCAAGTCTTGTGGGGAAAGTGCACCACCTCTACAGATGGAAGAAACTAAGTACTTAGCCATGTCCCTGGTATTGGATAATTTGAGCATCAAGACATGGAAGCTATCAAGAATCTCCTCATCCCAATTTTCTAAGTAAAAACTTGTGGTTGAACAAGGGTGAAGGTTCACCAATTTCTATTGGTGGTTCCTTGGGAAAGTTTTGCCAAACAAAAAACTTAGTGTTTCCAACTGATAGGTAAAACATATTTTGAGCAAAGTAAGCCTAAGCTACACTTAGCTAAATTCATGTAGTAACTAGATGCTAATATTCTACTAAGGTATCATTTGCCAATACTATTCCAATGTATTGACCCACTATGGTTGTAACTTGTGATGTTGCAGGTTACTCTGATGATGATTAGGGGTTATGAGTCTACACTCAACATGCTTGCCTATGGCACATGAAGATGAAGACTTTTATTTATATTGTTAAGTTAAACTCTTGTACTAGCCTGTGGCTATGGAGTTGTAAAATACTATGTTATCTCTGGAATGACGATGTAATAATGACCTTTGTTTCTGTGTACTTCATCTTAAACTGTGGATACTAGCATTTGATCCAGTGACTAACATTGCAATCACATGGATCTTTACATTTATAAAGGTGGGATCTTACTCTCTCTCTCTCTCGTGAATGGGGCCCCTTGTCAGGGATGTGCGAGCAAGGAGTTCTTTACCATAGAGTGCTGCCGCGCTGAGGGATTCGGAGCCGGGAGATCTACTTCTGTAATCTCGGCTAAATCGGAGAGAAGCGGGAGTCATTGTCAAGCATCGTACGTGGGTGACTCCCTCGGGCGGCGCCGTGCTTTCAACGCTAGGAGTTTTCTAGGCCGTTGTACTTCGTGACCTCAAGATCAGCGTAGGAACGACTTCATCAACCATGTTCTCCGTAGTACATTAATCGCGTTCGGTCTTCAAAGGTATGAATACTATATCCCCTACCGTTACTGCATTACGAGTAGATAGATCCTGGCATTAGGGTTTCAATCATAGGAGTTTTTTTATTTTCTGCCCTCGAACCCCAACATCTCCTGCTGCCGGAGCGACATGGAGGGAGAGGGGACTCACGTTATGGCCGGTGGAGATTGGCGGATTTTTCTCGTCGCCGCCTCTCGTACGAGAGGAGGGAGTTTCCCATATTGGGAAACTGGTGATTCAATTAATCATAATTATGATAACCTATTTCTTATGTCATGACATGTGTAAAGAGAGCTCCATAATAAAATATTCACTACAAGGCTCGTAGGCAGTCACTTTGTTAAGCCAGAAATAAGGTCATCTCTAAATAACTACCGCGATGTCTGAGAGCAGTTACCATACAGACCACCGCAATTAAGGTCTCTTCGTGGATATCATAATTAGCTTAGTGAATCTCTCTTTAATCCTCCGTTGACCATGCAGATTGCTAGCCGGTACTTCTAGTCACAATAACTCCGGGCACACTTTCAAACACGTCCAATGGATTTCACCCTTTTCCTCAGACCTGAAGGCAAATGATATGTGGCCGACTACACATACCATGTAAAGAGAGATATCAGACACACATCAGATCAATAGATCATGGACACAAGTAATAGATCATATTTATTTTATTTCATAATAATCAAAGTTTTAAATATCCGGCTATAGCCCCACTATAGCCTTTTTTGCATGGTTCGGCTAAGTGCAATAGCTGGCTGTAGCCAGGCTATAGTTGTTTTTGGAGGCCGCGGCTATAGCCTATAACCGGCTATTTAAAACATAGATAATAATGCTAGTGTTTCTCCATCTCCCCAAGAACGAAGGAAACTACTCACACATGAAAGAAATCAACAACATCATCATGATCAAATGGATGGATAAAAGTACGGGGATGAATCTAGTGCAAACCAAAATTGAATCTCGAATTACAACAAGATCTAATGGGTAGAAGATAGAGGTAGTAATGCAGCGGTTGATGATGAAGGGGATGATGCATTGTCCTCAAATGATCCGTGAAGCAGCAAGGATTTTCCTTCTCCAAGTTCCTCCTCCAGATTCCTTCTTATTATGGTTTTTCGTGGCTGAAAGTTGTGAATGTCGGATCTCAGATCCGTCTTCGCGAGGTGAAAGTATTTGACAAGTAGGACGCGCTGCCGTATGGTATGGGCGGGCTCCGCCCGTACCGGTGATTGTTAAGGATCCTGTGTCCTCCTACGCGTATGCAAATCTTCCAGATGCAAAGATAAATCAATTAAATAACTTTTATCACTTAAAAATATCATATTACAATATAATATAATAGTCCCAATTGATATGCTTAAGAGACTTAATAATTCGAGATCCTGTTGAAACAAAGACAAAAGATGCGCACGAACGCAGTAAAATGCCAAAAACCCTACTCTACTTATGCAAAAACAAGATGTAAATATGCTTCATTTTTAGACTCATCAGCACACAATGCAATCCTACCATATGCATATGGATGGATTCTTATAAATATCAGATGCTACTTGTGAGAGTGTCATTGCCAGTTTTTTTGATATACTTAACTCTGGTGCCTGCCTAAACATGTTCAACTTAACTCAGAAGCCTGACTAACAGTTTAGTGTCCCATCTTCTGCATTCTAAATCCAAATAATTGTATCGTGTGCTCGTGCATGACAACTATCTAAGATAGAAAGATGGGTGCATATAGTGTCTTATATTTGTTATGTGTTTGTTTTCTTAAGAAGTTGCTCGCTTTTGCAGTTATGCTGGCCACTAGTCTAGTTCTTCTAATAGAAGATGGCGATTTGTGTTGTTCAGGCTTGTGAGAGTGACATTGCCAGTTTTGCCACATAGCTTAGATGCACGCTTAACTCAGAAACTTGTTCTGTGTGCCATGTTTGGCATTTCAAATGTGAATAATTCTAAACCTTAACTTTTGTGGTTGATAATGGTTTGCCTGTTATTCATGTCAGAATTTTATTAACTATGTATTAAGGATAACCCTTGTGGCAATTGCACATGCAGTTGAATCTGTCAACCGTCACGGTGGTTCCCAGGAACAGATGCATCTCTCCTGCGTTCCTTCTACTTGTATATATTCTGTGATATAAATAGAATCTATCCAGATGTTCGGTTCCTGTTTTTCACATGCTGTGAGCGGTCAATTGGCAGTACGTGCGCCATAGCTGTCCCCGGTGGTGCCAGAATGAAAAGAGTTTTGCTATTGTAAGCCACGTCCTATGAATGGCCTGGTTTGAAACACCAGAAGAAAATATGTTGATTGCAATCTCAACATCTCTGATACCATTCTCTGCTACAAGTAAGCTTCAATCCCCATGGTAAGGTTCAGAGTTCAAGCTTGAATTTCTTTAAGTACATATTTTGTATATTTTCTTTTTGTAACAAATTTATGAGTATTACGGTTGAACCTGGGAAACGTTGAGAAATTTCTTCCTTGAAAATGTATTTTATTCCATCTTAAATATATTGCTCGGCGTTTAGCTTCGCACTGCTGGTATGGCTAGTATGTTATTGTCAGATCCTAGTTGGGAGAGTGTCATTGCCAGTTTTGTCATAGCAAATGACTGAAGCCTGACTCAACGGGCTTCACATACAAACACGTTACGCTAACTTGGCCATCGATAGTTTCTATATATATATATATATATATATATATATATATATATATATATATATATATATATGTTGAGTCGCCACTTTGTATTTACGCTACATTTGGCCATTCTTTCCATGTGGCGCCGAAGATTTTCTCATATACGATCAAATTAATTTCACTGCAATAACTGGTCACCATTTAGTGTGTGACGCCAAATATTTTCCCAAATATACTAAATTAATTTCACTACAATAACTGGTCACCATTTAGTGTGTGACCCCAAATATTTTAGCTGCAGATATACTAAATTAATTTCACTGCAATAACTGGTCACCGTTTAGTGTGTGACGCCAAATATTTTCCTAGATATACTAAATTAATTTCACAACACCATTTAGTGTGTCACGCCAAATATTTTTCTAGATATACTAAACTAATTTCATTACAATAACTGGTCACCATTTAGTGTGTGACGCCAAATATTTTCCCAGATATACTGAATTAATTTCACTACAATAACTGATCACCATTTAGTGTGTGACGCCAAATATTTTCCCAGATATATACTAAATTAATTTCACTACAATAACTGGTCACCATTTAGTGTGTGATGCCAAATATTTTTCCAGATATATACTAAATTAATTTCACTACAATAACTGGTCACCATTTAGTGTGTGACGCCAAATATTTTCCTAGATATATACTAAATTAATTTCACTACAATAACTGGTCACCATTTCGTGTGTGACGCCAAATATTTTCCTAGATATATACTAAATTAATTTCACTATAATAACTGGTCACCGTTTAGTGCGTGATACCAAATATTTTTCCAGATATATACTAAATTAATTTCACTACAATAACTGGTCACCGTTTAGTGTGTGACGCCAAATATTTTCCCAGATATATACTAAATTAATTTCACTAGAATAACTGGTCACCATTTAGTGTGTGACGCCAAATATTTTCCCAGATATACTGAATTAATTTCACTACAATGACGCCAAATATTTTCCCAGATATATACTAAATTAATTTCACTACAATAACTGGTCACCATTTAGTGTGTGACGCCAAATATTTTTCCAGATATATACTAAATTAATTTCACTACAATAACTCACCATTTAGTGTGTGATGCCAAATATTTTCCTAGATATATACTAAATTAATTTCACTACAATAACTGGTCATCATTTAGTGTGTGACGCCAAATTTTTTCCCAGATATATACTAAATTAATTTCACTATAATAACTGGTCACCGTTTAGTGCGTGATACCAAATATTTTCCCAGATATATACTAAATTAATTTCACTACAATAACTAGTCACCGTTTAGTGTGTGACGCCAAATATTTTCCCAGATATATACTAAATTAATTTCACTACAATAACTGGTCACTGTTTAGTGTGTGACACCAATTATTTTCCCTGCACATATACTAAATTAATTTCACTACGATAACTGGTCACTGTTTAGTGTGTGACGCGAAATATTTTCCCAGATATACTAAATTAATTTCACTACAATAACTGGTCACCATTTAGTGTGTGACGCCAAATATTTTCCTAGATATACTAAATTAATTTCACTACAATAACTGGTCACTATTTAGTGTGTGACGCCAAATATTTTCCCAGATATATACTAAATTAATTTCACTACAATAACTGGTCACCATTTTAGTGTGTGACGCCAAATATTTTCCCAGATATATATTAAATTAATTTCACTACAATAATTGGTCACCATTTCGTGTGTGACGCCAAATATTTTCCTAGATATACTAAATTAATTTCACTATAATAACTAGTCACTATTTAGTGTGTGATGCCAAATATTTTCCCAGATATACTAAATTAATTTCACTACAATAACTGGTCACCATTTAGTGTGTGACGCCAAATATTTTCCCAAATATACTAAATTAAAGAGAAGATACAGAGGAATCTACACTGATTTTACACAATTAATTCAGCATATCTGAAACAATATTTGGTGCCGCAAGCTAAATCATGAACTTATATAGATTACCTAAAGAGTAATGCTACGCCTGCAGAATCAATCTACGGGATCACGTGAAGAAAAAACATGCATGACGGTCCTGGGCCTAAAGTCACGCATCATAAAAATTGTGAACTAACCAATGATTAACTGTGAACTAACCAATGATTGCACGTCGTTCCGTAATAGCAGTCCGTAAGGATTTTGCCCGTAGGTCTATCATTTGGTCCTGGCCTCTAGAGGTAAAATTGGCCTTCTCTCGTGAATTAGGCCTAGATTGTGCCCCATAAAAGCCCAAATTGATTCCAAACAGCAACGATTAGTCCAATAAACAAACTTTTTTTTAAAACTTATATATTAAACATGCAAGCCGCCTCATTAAACCTTTCGGTCCCCTTAGGTACCCTGGTAAGGAAAAAAAGTGCGTTTGAAACTTGCAGCCCATCAAATCAACGTTGCATCGTTTATAAGGGATTGCAGGATAAAACTAGGGGGTTCATTGACCCAATTACAAGAGCTCTTATTAAGAAAACTATCCCTAGCTAGCTCGTGAGCAGGACCATTTGCTTCCCTTGGAAGTGCATAAATCCCACATTGCCAATACTTGTCGCCAAGTCAAAGCACTCGGCATAAATTGCCGCCGCTTCATCCTACACAACAACGATTAGTCCAACAAACAAACTGATTCTCGTACACACAAAAAACAACATAGGGGATTAGGGTGCAGGCGAAGCAGCGACACAGGAGTATACCTAGGCATAAAAAACCGAGTCTGGCCCAAAAAAGCCCGTTGGGCTAGGCCTGGGCTGTAGATTTGCGGCCCAGTGGAAGCTCGGGCCAAGGAAAAGTGGAAATTAAGGAAGGCCTGGCCCGGTGGAAGCTCGGGCCAAGGAAAAGTGGAAATTAAGAAAGGCCCGGCCCGATGGCTGGGTGATTTTTGTACAGCTTGGGCCAGGCCTACACCAGAACTTTAGGCCTGACAGCCGGGCCAGGCCAGGCTTGGGCCTGGGTTTTCTGTGTAGGGCTTTTTTGGCCTGGCCCGGCCCGGCCCGGAAAATGCCCAGTTATACGCAGGAGCTAGCTGAATTGCGAGGCGATGTGGCCATGCGTCCGGGAGCCAGGCGACGCCAAAGAAAAATAGAAGGATAACCTTTTGAACCTTCCCCCAAAGACAATTCTGAATTCCTGAAGGTTCAGAAGGTTTCAATTCTGCCAAAGAAAAATAGAAGGATCATTACTATAACATTATTAAAAGAATAAGAGACATGTATGATGAATCGGGCATGGCATGATTTCTCGTGCCTTTTCCATATTGATTAAACCAGAGAAAAAATGACTAAATTCGGTTTTTTCATAGCCTGAACCGCTGGTTGGGTCCCAATATCCAGCCTTGAAACTTTCTGTGGGCATCCAAATTGTATTCTTGCTTTAGTGCATTTCATTTGACAAGGGAAGCTATTATCTACGAACATAGCATACTCAAACATTATTTGATTTTAAAATTCTTCGTTGCTAATTCTTATTGTGGAAATATATTCTGCATATGTGTAAATCGACGACGGAGGTGTTTGTATTGCTTCATGAAGAGTTGCAGGTGCGCAGTGTGATCCTTTAGTATTAGTATGCCCATTGGTAGTTGACTATGCAATTGATTTGAGTACCATTGAGAGTTAACTTCCATTTGTTTTGTTTCAACTGGGTCTTTATTTCTTGGCTGTTAATTCCCGAGACTATCAAGAAATGCACATGTGTCTTTATTTATGTGTGTGAGGAGTCATGGACTCACTACAGAAGATGACCATGAGCCTCCATAGTCCATCATCATTGTTTTGGTGTGTGTGTGTGTGTGTGTGTGGGGGGTAGGGGATGCTGTGACTACCGACGATATGGGGGATGCGGCGAGCCCAACATTGCGAGAGGCTGAATCGGTAGTTCTGCATCTCTCCTTGTTCCCCCTTTTTGCGTCCTTTGAATTTCTTATTCTCTTTATTAGTTTTCTGAACTTTAGAATAACACATCAATTTTTGGTCCCGTAGATGAATATGTCCAATGATGCTTGATGTAGTGCAGGGAGGAGGCGCGTAGCGATGTAAGTTATTTGAAGCAAGCCTTTAAGTCAATCTCCAGTGCCGAAGCTGCCAAGTGGGCTAACTACTGATGGAGAATCTCTTCACATTGTCGATACTGTTTTTTGCTCTCTGCCCTTTGCCCGCTTCTGCACTCATTTTCCTTTTCTATCTATCCTGCAAAGTATCCCCTTTCTACCCAACATTTGTATTGTTCACCCTCATGTTCAAAATTTTGAAAAGAAAATGTTACATGTTCTGTTCATCCTGATTGGTTCAATTTTCTCTGTGAAATATTGAAATGTCTTCTGGTTTATTGGGTTGTGGTATTTTTGTCTGACAATTTGCTATGCCAAAAGCCGAATATTGGTTATTTTCTACTCCTTCTCTTTTAGGCCATAAGTAACCATTCCTAATAATCTATTTACCTAATGGACAAACGTGCGGCAATGCGCGCCTACATGCTCTAGTTGTTAAAAGAGGGCCGACAATTCTGTAGCGAAATTAATTTGATCGTATATAAGAAAATCTTCCAGCATTGGTTCCAGTTTGTCAGTTTTGATGCATGACCTACATGCCTTGGACAGCAAAGGGCACGCTTAACTCCCAATCCTTGTTCGGTGTCATGTCTTGGCATGTCTAATCTGAAGAATTCTGAATCGTTGCTAGAGGGACTCAACAATTTAACACTTCTTTTCCCCTCATATGCGAATGCTCGATCGGCAAAAGTAAGAGGTGTGTTGTATTGAATGGTATAGTACTCCAGCCACGTACAATCACATCCTTGCTGCAAAGGTTCACGTACCTTCTATATCATATCTTCCAGTCACGATGTTTTCAAGTGAAACAGGGACCCTGGCAACTGCTACACGGCCAAATCTTGCTACCGGTCCCTGTTTGCTGGCCGTACCTCGATGGCGGGAGGCCTACAGATCTAGCGCTCACGTGCCCCCGCCAGTTGCAAAGTTTCACTCTGGCTAGCAGCGAGGAACATGTGCTGGACCGCGGATAGGCTTAGCAGGTGTGGACTGCGGCACCCAGTGGCGTGCCCGCTCTGCGACCAATATGGCGAGACGATTGCCCATCTCGTGATGGGATGTGTCCTAGCCCGAAAAGTGTGGGCAACCTGTCTAGGCTAGTGGGACAAGAGTCCCTGGATGCCGGAGCAAGACATGAGCCTTGTAACATTGCTTCAGGGAAGGCAGAGGCCGCGAGCGCGACCTCTAGACCGGAATCTCCCTCATGTGCTGGGCGCTTTGGCGTCATCGAAATGACGTGGTCTTTGAGGGGGACATCCCCTCCGCACATGCGGTCATCAGAAAGATCTAGGACGAGGCGGGTTGGTGGAGGACCGCGGGGCTCTTCCACGATTGTCTCGGACAGGTGGATAAGTGGAGATGCCGCGAGTAGTAATTTAGGGCGTGTGTGCTGTTGTGGGAACAACGTGGAGTTGCGCTCGGGGCGCATGTGTCCTGGCTCTTTGTAATATTCTAGCCACTATGTTTCTTCTTCTATGAAAACGATATGTCTCCTAAGACGTACCATTGAAAAAAAAATCTTCCAGCCACACTTTTCATGCGCATATAGATACGTGTTCTTTCAATCATTTCGCTAACTGGAAGAGGCACGTCAACAAAGGAGGGCGTCTTGCTAGGGAACTATTACCTCAGAGTTACAATTTAAAATAACTAAGAAATATCATGGTAGACACCACAACACCATGATAGAGGAAGCGTAAATATAGAATTTTACACGGAGTTAATTTTCAGTTTCTTTTTTTTGCACGAGAGATTATCCCCAAACTAATCCATCAATTGCTCAAAGGAAAGGGAAAGGTGAGTCCACGCACAGGAAATCTAATGCATGCCCTAGTGGTAGTTCATTCTCCATATATAATGTCACTACTAAGCCGATAATATCTGTGTATGCATACAAGGTCGGTGTTTTAAAAAATTACTTTGACTAATAAATTTATTCAAAGAACACAAAATTGTGCCGCCCCATGCATCACCTTGGCTGATCTTGTACCCCTAGTTATGAATATTTAGTTTGCACCTGAATCCTCATTATACATTGGATCTATGATTCTTGCCGCGGGCGGAATCGTCACACTCGTGCAACAACAGGCCGATGGAAGCACCTTTGAACAATATCCGTTCTTGTAACCTTCAGATTTGCATGTTTGAACGCAAAGGCGAAGAGAATCACAATCTGGCATCGTCCTAGCTCTGTGCTCCTTGCATATGAGTACAACAGCACCTACATAAACATAATGATAGAAAGTTCTATTACACAACTAATCACGAGTATATGGCAACTATATAACTTTTAGGAGCATGTTGCCATACTTACCAGAAGGCACCAAGAGTGAGAGTATCAAGATGAATGCAGCAACGGTGGTGATCTTGCAAGCCATGACGGTGTTAGTTGCTTTGAGATATAGAGAAGCAAGGCTGCAAGGGTTTCTTGTTTACATGGACATGTATTTATACAGGATTGGCAGAAGGTGGTCAAAGTGCAAATTATTGATAGAATTGCAATAGTTTGGCAAGAATTAATGATTGATTATTGTCCTTGAGCTGGATAACAGAAGGTATCCTTATCCTGATTGGCATTAATGAGAAAAGTTAATTCGTGATACCCAAATGCATGAGGCCAAATATTAGGTGATTAATACCTTGATTTTTTTATATGCTTGCCAAATTATAGGTATTAATACCTAGCCACTATAGGATGCAATACTTGGAGCACTAAGGGCATGTACAATGGAGTGACGTCGGCTTTCTCTTATCGTTGCCACCTAGGATTTTTGTTTAGTTGGAGGAGAGAGAATTAAGAAAGAGAATGTTGTCTTCTTTTAGGGCATGTACAATGTGCTGAAGTCAGTCTTCCCTTAAGCTTGCCACGTTGGATTTTTACTTAGTTGAAGGAGAGAGAAACAAAAAAGAGAAGATTGTCTTCCCTTAGCTAAGGGATGATCTCTCAGAAATAAGAGAAGACTATTTTCTCCATTGTACCATATGTCTTCCCTTAGCCAACCAATTTCTTACTAAAAATAGTTAATTCTCATTAATTGCTAGAGATAGCAATAAGAGATAATGCATTGTACACATTATATATTGTGTCTTCTCTAAATGACGTGAAAAGCTAAGAGAAGGCATGCATTTTCTAGCATTGTACATGCCCTTAGCTAAGGATGATTTCTTAAAAATAAGAGAAAGCTATTTTCTCCATTGTACCTTGTGTCTTCTCTTATCAACACAATTTCTTACTATAATTAGTCAATTCACATTGATTTTAGAGATGACTCATTGTATAACTTATTATTTTTATTTGTCTTCTCTAGATTATGTGGAGGGTAAGAGAAGACCCGCTTTCTCTACCATTCTACATGACCTAAATGAATAGCTTTGGTCTGTATCATTAAGTCTTGCAATCTTGAGCCTAAGAAAGATATGTGTATAAATTGTGTATATATAGCTACATGAAATGGGATACATGTCATATTGTGCTTCTCGATGGATTATATATGACCGATTTGCATGCTATCAATGCACAGCAACGCCCCTATGAGTTGTGAATTTATTTTCAACCAAATTAATTAAGTTTTGCAAAACATGCACGTACAATATCAAACAAAATTCAAATACAAATTTTATGTACAATTTAAGAAGGAATAAGAAAACAAATCATGTTATGAATAGTATCAGAAAAAGACAAAAACGCCCAAAGTGCACGTAGCACTATAACATTTTGAGAGTTAACCGGTATGTATTTGGTGTGATACAGGAGAAATTGAAGATTTGGTGAAACAAAGAGCGTTAAATAATGTATTAGGTAACTCAAGCATGGAATTAGCTGCCATTTTAGGAGTTATAATGTATGTTTATTTGAAATGAGGGAGCGCCTCCTAGAGTAAAGGCAAGTGCAACATGGTTCTACTAACGCCACTTAGGTTCAAGTCTCTCCACCTAGCTAACAATATAAATCTAAGGGAGGAATCTTCCTTCTTAGTTGTGAATGTTACTTTGAGTGAAATAAGGGTGTGGGGGAACTGACGTCGCATGTTTGTTGTTTTTGAGACATGTGTTTTTCTTCGGGAAGTTGTTCATGAGGCATGTAAACTTGGAAAACAACCATGTTTTACCTTTTTCTACTTTGACCTATGGTATTCATATCCCCTTGAATTATATATATTGTGATGGGTGGACATCATGGGTCTTGAATTTACCAAGTCTCGGGTACTACCACGCGCATAGCCTTTTTCACTTAGTATATATATAGGTGTGTTTACTGTGATAATCGAGAAGAATTTATACTCTGAATTACCCCCCAAAAAAATCTCATTGTCATCGTGTTTAGACTAAGCTCACACCTCTCCACATAAGCAGAAAGTTGCACCTCTAGCATGCCAAACTAACTTCATAGTGTTTGTTTGCACTTCTCACCCATGTTTACAAGCCTTTCATGATTTGAGTTGAAGCTCTTTGCACCTGTTGTTACATACTTGCTTTGATAACAAAATAGTCCATGCAATCTTCTCACCGTATTAATTAAAAAGGATGAAAGGATCGTATGGGCACCTAGAGGGGGGGGGGTGAATAGGTGCTAGTTCAAATTTTCTTCTTTTTCAAATTAGGGTTTGACAAGAAAGGTAAATTCTCTAGATTATACAACTATGGTGAATTTACCTATATGACAACCAAGCAATAACTATCACAACACTAAGCAAGGACAAGTAAGTAAAGTGCGATAAAGGATAGACGTAACCAAAGGAGTGGACGCGGAGACACAAGGATTTGTTTCCCGTAGTTCCTTCCTTTTGAGGGGAAGCACGTCTACGTTTGGAGAGGGGGTGGTTTCACACCACCAACGCCACGAGAGGCCTCCCTTGTTCTCCAATGAATCTCACCCCAACGGGATCGATCCACCTTCCACTATATCGGCAACCTTCGAGGTGGAAGCCGACACCTTTACAAGTTTGGGGCACACATCCACAACTAAATTGGAGGCTCCCAAATACAAGCAAGCTGTCAAGACAAATCAAAGACAAGATTATAAGAACCAAATCAAAGTTAGGGTTTCCAAAGAAACACTAGAGCTTGGGGGCCATCAAGTGAATGAGGGGGAAATGAAGATCTCTCTTGGTGAAGATGTAGATCAAGGCCTCCTCCTTCGATTCTCCAAAGATCAATGACTTTGGATGGTTGGATGAAGAGATCTTGTAGATTTGGTGTCTCTAATGGAGTTGGTATTCTTGAGCAGCTCGAGCGGCTGGAGGAAGAAGATAAGGGTCCCCTTTTATAGGCAGCTCCCTCCACGCACCGTTTTCTGACCATTGGAGAAAAGTCAGACCGGAGACTCCGGTCTACACCGGAGATTCCGGCCAGTCTCCGGACCAGCCTCCGGACTGCCCATCTGAATGACCTGGGCCATCCACGACCCTACATGACCGGAGACTCCGGACTGAGCCAGCACCGGAGACAGGCTCCGGACCCCTAGTCAGAATGTCCCAGCCCAGATCCTGAAGTCACCACCGGAGACAGATCCGGAAACTCCGGACCACACCGGAGACTCCGGTCTGGAGTTTCCAGAATTGTGTCACACGAGTATGGACTTTTCCCAAGTGTGAGGGTGCTTTTCACTTATCATAATACCAACCTGTGGACAGTGACAAACTGTAAAATGATCTACTTGTTGTTAACGAACACCAAAAGTGATTATGACAATAAATGCCCTTTCAATCTCCCCCTTTTTGGTGTTCGATGACAAGTGATTTGCATGGAATAAAAATATATATGGGCCTTCCCCTGACTATGTGCAATAAGATAATTAAGTAAATCATGCAAGGTAGATAGTATCAACGATAACACACATAAATCTCACATGAGTGTAGAGGTCCCAACCTTTAAAAAGGTAGAGATCCCTGTGTTTACAATGCTAGTCCCTGGATCAATAGCTAGCATCCACAGTTAAGATGTAATATCAAGAAACAAAGGTCATAATACAACTTTATAACCAGGAATAAAATAATTTATTACATCTTACATAGCTCATTTGGCTATCTCATTACAATGCAGCAGAATATAACTATAGCATGGGGTCCTTCATCTTCAAAGTTCCACAGGCAAACATGTTGGTTGTAGACTTGTAATCCTAATCATCACACTTTACTAACATCAAACAAACCTGCAACATAATAAGTTGCAGCCACAAGGGTCAATACATTTGAATTGTATTGGCAAATGATACTATGGTAGTATAGTGGAGTCTATCATCTATATGCATTTGGCTAAGTGGAGCTTAGGCTTGCTTTGCTCAAAATAGATTTTTCCTTATCATTTGAAAACACTAAGTTTTTGCTTGACAAAAACACCCAAGACATCTCCCAATAGAAATTGGTGATCCTTCAACCCTTGTTCAACCACAAGATTTTAACTTAGAAATTTGGATGAGGAGATTCTTGATAGCTTCCATGTCTTGATGCTCAAATTGTCCTTTACCAGGGACATGGCTAAGTACTTAGATTTTACACTCTACAGAGGTGGTGCACTTTCCCCACAAGACTTGGTTTCACCAAGACAAGATCTTTCAGAAGCCTTCCCTTAGACCAGAATGGACGCGTTCCGACCTATCATCCCCTACCACCAACTGTCCATTTGGCTAAGTTATTGCAACCTATATGATCCAGGCAGAGCCCATAATGCCCAGTGGCTGCACTTGAAGCTTCTCAACATTTGACATCTCAAATCTCTTTGTTCCTGGGTGGCCATCCACAAGTAAGATACATAAGGTAAACCATAGAAATGGGCCTTGTGTAACCACTCAACACAAACCATTCCTTCCATTCCACCCAGGTGATTCATTCACTTAGTTGTTTTATTAAACAAAACACAAGTCCTTGACTTAGAAATATTCCATAGCATGAATATAATCCACCCTTGTTTTCTACTAGCTAAGCTAAGCATGATAGTAGTAGGAATCTTAACTTTGGAAATTTCTACTAAGGTTTCATCTAATAGGATTTCCCATGGCATAGTTTATACTTAGCAAAAAAAATCATGCAAGTCCTACTTTAGAAATATCACTAATGCATAGTGAGAATAATGGGACAAAAGTATGAAGCATCACTTGCCTTTTTGGTAGAGAATATAAGTTCACTCCTTGATCTTGCAATATTAACACTCTTCAAATTCCACTACAATTCAAACAAGCAAGCAAAAATTCAATCTACCATTCAAGCAAACAACACATAAAATAATAAAAACAAAGCAATGCATGCAAGCATGCAAGCATGCAAAAGATTGTTTTATTTGGAAAAGTGGTTTCTAACATGTTATAAACATTCTAAAACATCTATTGGTCATTTTATATAAGTGGAAGAATCATTTGCAAAAGATTTTACTTATAAACTATTTTTAAACCAAATCAATATTTTATGTAGTTGAAAATGCTTTTTAGCAAAGTAATAAGCTATAGGGTTCACCAAATACATTTTTAATTCTAAAACTTGGTGTTTGGGGTCAGAGAGTTTAAATCAAAACATTTCCCAAAGGTTTTTCTCCAAAAAGTATTTTCAACATATAAACAACATTTTTATTTGACTAGAAATGCTTTAATTCAAAGATTTATTCTCTTGCTTCGCAAAATATGTTTTTGAATCCACAAGTTGGTTTCTATGGTCAGTAGGTTCAAAATAATCCATTGGCCAAAGGTTTTATCACAAAAATAATTTTAGAATGAATTTTATATTCAAAATATGCATACACAAGTTTCTGAAAAAACAACCAATTTAACAGAATCAATTTACTAAACAAAGTGCATGGTTGGATAGGGTTTGTCTTGGTGATTCCATTGATATAAAATTTACAAAATTTGGACGTGTGGATCAAAAGTTATGAATTATGCAAGTTTGAACATCTATTATAATACTTTCTGTTTTTAAAACAAAAGGCTGGCCACGCGTCTTGTCCTGATTGGTCCATACCGGTTCGTGTGGATCGTGCAACGTGGGATGTTGAATTTTAAACAGATCGAGCGGCACAGGATCAAACTTACCCCTTCGTCTAGTTGTTCTATCGTGTGCTTCCGATCAAGATCCAACGACCAGAGATGTCTAACCTAAAGCGGGCGGCGCTAGCGGCGGCGACTGGCGGCGGCGCGCTCAGACGAGGGTGGCGCTAGCGATGCAGGAAGCAAAAGAGACATGGGAGGGGCTCACCGAGATCGCCGTGCTTCACTGATGCTCAACATGTCCTTGTCTGTTGAAGGGGCGCTCGAGGTCAACCGGAATTCCTCGCCGGAGTTCATGGAACCGTCGGGTGTGGTCAGTCGTCGTCAAAGGCGACTCTACGGTGCGAGATAGGACACAAAAATGGCGGTGTTAGATGCGGACGAGGTCACTGGCCACACGCGAATAAATGGAAATAAGAGGGGCGGTCAGAACGTTACCGGGGGCGTCGCCGGAGTTGAAGCAGACGACAGCGGTGTTCGGGTGTGGTCGTTGTCGACGTTCCAGAGTGCGCGCGACCTAGCTAGAGCTACTGGAGGATGCAGGAAACGATGGGGGTCACGCTCAAGAGCTCTGGGGGCAGTGGGGCTGGTGGTGGTGGCCGGAATTGTGGTCGCAGCTCGTCGGACAGAGGGCGGTGTGAGTGAAAATCGAGGCAGCCCGGGGGCTCTCCGGCAGAGAAGTTTGAGGGGAAAGAGGGAGGGGAAGGAGGGGATTATGATAGCATGGTCGGGGGCGGAATCACTGAGGCATGGATGCGAATTTACGCGAGAGATTATGGCCAGAAACGGCCGGCGAGGGAGGCGTGGTCGTCGCGGTGGGTGAGGACGAAGCCTGACAAGTGGGGTGTGGTTGTCAGCGAGAGAGAGAGAGAGGAGGTGGGGTCTGGCAGTCAGTGGCGATGCGGGTGGGTTTCCGAGTGGAAAACGGTTCGCTCGGGGGTGAGAGGGAGTGGGCTGCTGGGCCAGTTGGGCTAGGTTAGTTGGGCTGGGTTCTATTCCCTTTTTTTTGTTCTGCTTTCTTTTTCTTTTTCCAATTCTAATATTCTGTTTTGATTTTGTTTAATTATTTCAAACACCCATTTGAATTCAAACTTCAACCAAACTTTGTGTAGATTTTAATACTGATTAATAATACATTATAAAGTCAAATTTAGAATAATATATTTATTCTTTTTAGGGCATATTAATTATTTAAAATAGGCCCTTGTATTAATTCAAATAAGATTTAATAATGTTTTCAAACTCCATTTGAAATTTAAATCTTTCCAAATCTTTTCAGTAGGTCTTATTATTTATTAGGGTGTCTAATAATTCACCTTGAATTATTTGGAACATTTTTAATATAATTTATTAATCATTTTAAATTGGGTATTTATCTTTATTCCAATGAAATTAATTATGGGTTTAATTCCATATTTTTTTATTTAGGTGATTTTCTTGATTCCATTTAAGTTAATTAAATAACTTTTATACCACTTGGGTATATTCCAATATTATTTTCCCATGATTTATTTAATCATTCTTATTAGGGATTTGTCTTTATTCAAATAGAAATAGAATTTGGTTAATGCCACTTTATTTTATTTGGAAAATTCTTTATCCTTTTATTTTATTTGGATTTGGATTATATTCATTCCATTTTGTTATGGATTTGGCCAAGATTTAATTTGGTCCTTAAATATTCCTCATTTAATATTTCTTTCTTTATCTTATAAAATCCATATCTTTTTATTTATAGATCCAAACTTGGTGATTCAAAGTTGTAAAATCTTATTTGATATTTATTTATCCTTTTAAATATCTTTAGGATTAATTTATCACCATTTGGTATGGATTTTTTTAGATAGGTGCTTTATTAGCTTTGGAAATTCAATTTCCTTATCTTATTAAATATATAAGATTTTATCTATGGCTCCAAATTAAGTTAAACCATTTCATATGGTTTTATAATTTTTCTATTTGTCATTCTTGATCATTTATAAATATTTGTTGACAAATTTTATATGGATTAAAACCATAGGCTTAGAGATATCTTGTAAATGATTTTATTCCATTAGGGTTTTAGGGTTTGGGTTTATTTCCCAAGTGTTTAAATTCCCAGATGCATTTATGAAGATTGCATTTTACTTGATTTGAATTTAGTTAGGTTCAACCACTACTCAAGTTTGTCCAAGATGGGATTTTAAGTTTCCATTTGGAAAAATAAAAAGTTTCTTTTCACCCTAACTTAAACAATTAATTATTTTTCACATTACAAAATTTTGAAAATTTTGGGATGTGACAGGCTACCACCCTTAAAATAAATCTCGTCCCGAGATTTGGGGAAGATAGGGGTAACAAGTTGGTTCAAAACAACTAGGGTACTACCACCCTTAAAATTTTCCAACTAGATTACTTCTTGGCTTGCTTGGGATCTTGTGGAAACCTCTCTAGGCAAACATCTGCATAGTGTCCTTTGTTTCCACACTTGAAACATGTGACAAGGCTGAGATCCTTCATAGGCTTGTTTATCTTGTGTTTCATCTTTTCTGGACAATTGCTTGCATAATGTCCTTGATCACCACAATTGTAACATGTGACAAGATTGAGTTCTTCACGTATCTTTTGTGGACAAGTTGACACATAATGGCCTAGCTCTTTGAAGTTGTTGCACCACACTTGACTGATTTCCTTATACTTCTTCTTCTTCACTGAACATTCATTGGCATAGTGTCCCATCTCTTTGCAATGGCAACACTGCACTTGACTTTTGTCCTTCTTCTTCTTGGGTTTCTCCAAAGCTAGGAGTGCTTCTAGTTCATGTTATTCATATCTTATCTCAAAGGTGGGAAAGTTTCTTGGTCTCCTTAATCTTTTCCTTGGATAATACATATGTTTCCTCTTTGGTCCATCAAATTGAGTCATATTGCATGGAGGTGCAAGCTGAGATTTTCCTTTGTCTTCATCCTTCTTGGTAGAAGTTGTTCCCTCATGGGGTTTACAATCTGTTGATGTACTCCACCTTGTTTCCTTTGTTGAACTATGGAATAGATGGGGCATTGGATAGGGACATAATTATTTCCTTCACATAGGAAACAAGTAGCTTGAGATGTAGGGCACTGATTAGTTGGATGTTTCTCTTCACAATTAGGGCATTGTTCTTCATGATCTTTGGAAGTGTGATCCTTGTCTCCACAAATATTGCAAGCTTAGGTTCCTTCTAGAATATCATCCTTGACATCCTTGTTGTCATAAACTCCTTGGGAAGAGTTGTCTCCCATGTTGATCATTTGATTTGTCACCTTTTGCATCAATTGAGTTTGGGTTTCCAAAAACCTTTGCATGGTTGGGTCTAACTCATTGTTGTTGGCTAAAAACTGAGTTGTCACTTGGTTCAACTGAGTTTGGGTTACTATGAGTTCTCTCATGTTGATCCCTTGGTTGTTGTTGTTGTCACCATCCTTGATGTTGGAGTTTCTTGGAGTAGTCATCTGTTTGGGTTGGATTGGGATTAGAATAGGCAAAAGATTTCTAAGGAAATAATTCTAATCACACACAACACAATTCACACAAGCAATGTGCAAACAATCACAACCAAACATTCCACTCAACAACAGGTTTCAAGCACATTTTTAGGCAACAAAATATTTTTGCTACACCACAATAGTTGGTGTGTTTGATTTAAACTTAATATGGTGGTCCAACTATATGGTTCACTTGAGATCATTCCATCCTTCTTGGTTGCTTCTTCATGAACAAGATCTTTGTATCCTTGGAGAACTTCTTGAATCTTGGTCACAAAACTTCAAAGGTGATGATGGTTCCTTCTAAGTTGTGTTTCCTTAGTCTTCAATTCTTGAGTAACATTTCTTGTCTCACTTGTAGTCCTTAGTGGTATCCAAGTTGAAGTCCTTGTTGAGAATAAGGTTGAAAACACTTGAGTTGGTGAAGTCCTTTGTTCATGTTGAAGTCTTTGCTCATGGTGGAGGCTTTATCCATCAAGTTTTGAAAAGGAGGAGATGTAGAATCAAAACCAAAATGGTTGAGGAAAGATTTTACAAGATTGTTTGCAAATAAGTTTTGGAACAAATACAACTCCTACTTTTCTAAGGGGTTTTGTCCAATCCTAGGGTTACAAATCCTACAGGCAACATAGTGCTCTGATACCATCTGTAGAGGTTCCAACCTTTAAAAAGGTAGAGATCCCTGTGTTTACAATTCTAGTCCCTGGATCAATAGCTAGCATCCACAGTTAAGATGTAATATCAAGAAACAAAGGTCATAATACAACTTTATAACCAGGAATAAAATAATTTATTACATCTTGCATAGCTCATTTGGCTATCTCATTACAATGCAGCAGAATATAACTATAGCATGGGGTCCTTCATCTTCAAAGTGCCACAGGCAAACATGTTGGTTGTAGAATTGTAATCCTAATCATCACACTTTACTAACATCAAACAAACCTGCAACATAATAAGTTACAGCCACAAGGGTCAATACATTTGAATTGTATTGGCAAGTGATACTATGGTAGTATAGTGGAGTCTATCATCTATATGCATTTGGCTAAGTGGAGCTTAGGCTTGCTTTGCTCAAAATAGATTTTTCCTTATCATTTGAAAACACTAAGTTTTTGCTTGACAAACACACTCAAGGCATCTCCCAATAGAAATTGGTGATCCTTCAACCCTTGTTCAACCACAAGATTTTAACTTAGAAATTTGGATGAGGATATTCTTGATAGCTTCCATGTATTGATGCTCAAATTGTCCTTTACCAGGGACATGGCTAAGTACTTAGATTTTACACTCTGCAGAGGTGGTGCACTTTCCCCACAAGACTTGGTTTCACCAAGACAAGATCTTTCAGAAGCCTTCCCTTAGACCAGAATGGACGCGTTCCAACCTATCATTCCCTACCACCAACTGTCCATTTGGCTAAGTTACTGCAACCTATATGATCTAGGCAGAGCCCATAATGCCCAGTGGCTACACTTGAAGCTTCTCAACATTTGACATCTCAAATCTCTTTGTTCCTGGGTGGCCATCCACAAGTGAGATACACAAGGTAAACCATAGAAATGGGCCTTATGTAACCACTCAACACAAACCATTCCTTCCATTCCACCCAGGTGATTCATTCACTTAGTTGTTTTATTAAACAAAACACAAGTCGTTGACTTAGAAATATTCCATAGCATGAATATAATCCACCCTTGTTTTCTACTAGCCAAGCTAAGCATGATAGTACGTAGTAGGAATCTTAACTTAGGAAATTTCTACTAAGGTTTCATCTAATAGGATTTCCCATGGCATTTTTTATACTTAGCAAAAAAAATCATGCAAGTCCTACTTTAGAAATATCACTAATGCATAGTGAGAATAATGGGACAAAATTATGAAGCATCACTTACCTTTTTGGTAGAGAATATAAGTTCACTCCTTGATCTTGCAATATTCACACTCTTCAAATTCCACTACAATTCAAACAAGAAAGCAAAAATTCAATCTACCATTCAAGCAAACAACACATAAAATAATAAAAACAAAGCAATGCATGCAAGCATGCAAAAGATTGTTTTATTTGGAAAAGTGGTTTCTAACATGTTATAAACATTCTAAAACACCTATTGGTCATTTTATATAAGTGGAAAAATCATTTGCAAAAGATTTTACTTATAAACTATTTTTAAACCAAATCAATATTTTATGTAGTTGAAAATGCTTTTTAGCAAAGTAATAATCTATAGGGTTCACCAAATACATTTTTAATTCTAAAACTTGGTGTTTGGGGTTAGCGAGTTTAAATCAAAACATTTCCCAAAGGTTTTTCTCCAAAAAGTATTTTCAACATATAAACAACATTTTTATTTGACTAGAAATGCTTTAATTCAAAGATTTATTCTCTTGCTTCACAAAATATGTTTTTGAATCCACAAGTTGGTTTCTATGGTCATTAGGTTCAAACCAATCCATTGGCCAAAGGTTATATCACAAAAATAATTTTAGAATGAATTTTATATTCAAAATATGCCTACACAAGTTTCTGCAAAAACAACCAATTTAACAGAATAAATTTACTAAACAAAGTGCATGGTTGGATAGGGTTTGTCTTGCTGATTCCATTGATATAAAATTTACAAAATTTGGACGTGTGGATCAAAAGTTATGAATTATGCAAGTTTGAACATCTATTATAATAGTTTCTGTTTTTAAAACAAAAGGCTGGCCACGCGTCTTGTCCTGATTGGTCCATACCGGTTCGTGTGGGATCGTGCAACGTGGGATGTTGGATTTTAAACAGATCGAGCGGCACAGGATCAAACTTACCCCTTCTTCTAGTTGTTCTATCGTGTGCTTCCGATCAAGATCCAACGGCCAGAGATGTCTAACCTAAAGCGGCGGCGACTGGCGGCGGCGCGCTCAGACGAGGGTGGCGCTGGCGATGCAGGAAGCAAAAGAGATATGGGAGGGGCTCACCGAGATCGCCGTGCTTCACTGATGCTCAATGTGTCCTTGTCTGTTGAAGGGGCGCTCGAGGTCAACTGGAATTCCTCGCCGGAGTTCGTGGAACCGTCGGGTGCGATCATTCGTCATCGAAGGCGACTATACGGTGCGAGCTAGGACACGAAAATAGCGGCGTTAGATGCGGACGAGGTCACTGGCCACACGTGAATCAACGGAAAGAAGAGGGGCGGTCAGAACGTTACCGAGGGCGTCGCCGGAGTTGAAGCAGATGACGACGGTGTTCGGGTGTGGTCGTTGTCGATGTTCCTGAGCATGCGCGACCTAGCTAGAGCTACTGGAGGATGCATGAAACGATGGGGGTCACTCTCGAGAGCTCTGGGGGCAGTGGGGCTGGCGGTGGTGGCCGGAATTGCGTTCGCAGCTCGTCGGAGCAGAGGGCGGTGTGAGTGAAAATCGAGGCAGCCCGGGGGCTCTCCGGCAAAGAAGTTTGAGGGGAAAGAGGGAGGGGAAGGAGGGGATTATGATAGCGTGGTCGGGGTGGAATCACTGAGGCATTGATGCGAATTTACGCGAGAGATTATGGCCAGAAACGGCCGGCGAGGGAGGCGTGGTCATCACGGTGGGTGAGGACGAAGCCTGACAAGTGGGGCGTGGTTTTCAGCGAGAGAGAGAGAGAGAGAGAGAGAGAGAGAGAGGAGGTGGGGTCTGGCAGTCAGTGGCGATGCGGGTGGGTTTCCGAGTGGAAAACGGTTCGCTCGGGGGTGAGAGGGAGTGGGCTGTTGGGCCAGTTGGGCTAGGTTAGTTGGGCTGGGTTCTATTCCCTTTTTTTTGTTCTGCTTTCTTTTTCTTTTTCCAATTCTAATATTCTGTTTTGATTTTGTTTAATTATTTCAAACACCCATTTGAATTCAAATTTCAACCAAACTTTGTGTAGATTTTAATACTGATTAATAATACATTATAAAGTCAAATTTACAATAATATATTTATTCTTTTTAGGGCATATTAATTATTTAAAATAGGCCCTTATATTAATTCAAATAAGATTTAATAATGTTTTCAAACTCCATTTGAAATATAAATCTTTCCGAATCTTTTCAGTAGGTCTTATTATTTATTACGGTGTCTAATAATTCACCTTGAATTATTTGGAACATTTTTAATATGATTTATTAATCATTTTAAATTGGGTATTTATCTTTATTCCAATGAAATTAATTATGGGTTTAATTCCATATTTTTTTTATTTAGGTGATTTTCTTAATTCCATTTAAGTTAATTAAATAACTTTTATACCACTTGGGTACATTCCAATATTATTTTCCCATGATTTATTTAATCATTCTTATTAGGGATTTGTCTTTATTCAAATAGAAATAGAATTTGGTTAATGCCACTTTATTTTATTTGGAAAATTCTTTATCCTTTTATTTTATTTGGATTTGGATTATATTCATTCCATTTTCTTATGGATTTGGCCTAGATTTAATTTGGTCTTTAAATATTCCTCATTTAATATTCCTTTCTTTATCTTATAAAATCCATATCTTTTTATTTATAGATCCAAACTTGGTGATTCAAAGTTGTAAAATCTTATTTGATATTTATTTATCCTTTTAAATATCTTTAGGATTAATTTCTCACCATTTGGTATGGATTTTTTTTGATAGGTGCTTTATTAGCTTTGGAAATTCAATTTCCTTATCTTATTAAATTCATAAGATTTTATCTATGGCTCCAAATTAAGTGAAACCAATTCATATGGTTTTATAACTTTTCTATTTGTCATTCTTGATAATTTATAAATATTTGTTGACAAATTTTATATGGATTAAAACCATAGGCTTAGAGATATCTTGGAAATGATTTTATTCCATTAGGGTTTTAGGGTTTGGGTTTATTTCCCAAGTGTTTAAATTCCCAGATGCATTTATGAAGATTGCATTTTACTTGATTTGAATTTAGTTAGGTTCAACCACTACTCAAGTTTGTCCAAGATGGGATTTTAAGTTTCCATTTGGAAAAATAAAAAGTTTCTTTTCACCCTAATTTAAACAATTAATTATTTTTCATATTACAAAATTTTGAAAATTTTGGGATGTGACAGGCTACCACCCTTAAAATAAATCTCGTCCCGAGATTTGGGGAAGATAGGGGTTACAAGTTGGTTCAAAACAACTAGGGTACTACCACCCTTAAAATTTTCCAACTAGATTACTTCTTGGCTTGCTTGGGATCTTGTGGAAACCTCTCTGGGCAAACATCTGCATAGTGTCCTTTGTTTCCACACTTGAAACATGTGACAAGGCTGAGATCCTTCATAGGCTTGTTTATCTTGTGTTTCATCTTTTCTGGACAATTGCTTGCATAATGTCCTTGATCACCACAATTGTAACATGTAACAAGATTGAGTTTTTCACGTATCTTTTGTGGACAAGTTGACACATAATGGCCTAGCTCTTTGAAGTTGTTGCACCACACTTGACTGATTTCCTTATACTTCTTCTTCTTCACTGGACATTCATTGGCATAGTGTCCCATCTCTTTGCAATGGCAACACTGCACTTGACTTTTGTCCTTCTTCTTCTTGGGTTTCTCCAAAGCTAGGAGTGCTTCTAGTTCATGTTCTTCATATCTTATCTCAAAGGTGGGAAAGTTTCTTGGTCTCCTTAATCTTTTCCTTGGATAATACATATGTTTCCTCTTTGGTCCATCAAATTGAGTCATATTGCATGGAGGTGCAAGATGAGATTTTCCTTTGTCTTCATCCTTCTTGGTAGAAGTTGTTCCCTCATGGGGGTTTACAATCTGTTGATGTACTCCACCTTGTTTCCTTTGTTGAACTATGGAATAGATGGGGCATTGGATAGGGACATAATTATTTCCTTCACATAGGAAACAAGTAGCTTGAGATGTAGGGCACTGATTAGTTGGATGTTTCTCTTCACAATTAGGGCATTGTTCTTCATGCTCTTTGGAAGTGTGATCCTTGTCTCCACAAATATTTCAAGCTTAGGTTCCTTCTAGAATATCATCCTTGACATCCTTGTTTTCATAAACTCCTTGGGAAGAGTTGTCTCCCATGTTGATCATTTGATTTGGCACCTTTTGCATCAATTGAGTTTGGGTTTCCAAAAACCTTTGCATGGTTGGGTCTAACTCATTGTTGTTGGCTAAAAACTGAGTTGTCACTTGGTTCAACTGAGTTTGGGTTACTATGAGTTCTCTCATGTTGATCCCTTGGTTGTTGTTGTTGTCACCATCCTTGATGTTGGAGTTTCTTGGAGTAGTCATCTGTTTGGGTTGGATTGGGATTAGAATAGGCAAAAGATTTCTAAGGAAATAATTCTAATCACACACAACACAATTCACACAAGCAATGTGAAAACAATCACAACCAAACATTCCACTCAACAACAGGTTTCAAGCACATTTTTAGGCAACAAAGTATTTTTTCTACACCACAATAGTTGGTGTGTTTGATTTAAACTTAATATGGTGGTCCAACTATATGGTTCACTTGAGATCATTCCATCCTTCTTGGTTGCTTCTTCATGAACAAGATCTGTGTATCCTTGGAGAACTTCTTGAATCTTGGTCGCAAAACTTCAAAGGTGATTATGGTTCCTTCTAAGTTGTGTTTCCTTAGTCTTCATGTCAACACCCGGATTTTTCAATCCTAGATGCCTGTTATGCCATACATAGCAATCCCAGGATTACCATTTTTGCGAGACATAACAGAATTGGATACCATAGTACATCATCCATTACAAATGATACATAAGTTCTTACACAAATAGGGATCTCATGATCCAGTTCTTAATACAACATCAAGCAGCGGAATACGAAATAATAACGGTAGCGTAGGCGAAGCTCCATCTTCGGGGTCACAGGCAATGCTGACGATGGGAGATGATCCTAGTTGTCGTAACCTTTCTGGGGTCCATCTTCCAGGTACTCCTATTCATAGTCTGGCCATGGGAATAGCCAGGGACAAAGCCATGAGTACTCTTTAAGTACTCGCAAACTAATACTAACAGGTAAAGGGGTTTTTGGATAATAGGACACTAGGCTCTAGGGTTGTTTTGCAAAAGCCAGATTTATCTCTACTAAGTTCTAAAGCTAGTCACAATTTTATAACTCCTAACTGGGATCTTGTAACTCATGTCACAACTCTGTTGTGGTCAAGTCAAAGTCTCAATTCACTTCACAGGTCATTTTGAAAAGTCTGACGGGGGAACAGTATGGCCACTCCAACTGTCCATAATCATGGACGCTATTCAATAGTTTGACACTCTGCAGAGATTGTACACTTTCACCACAACATTCGATACATCCGTCAGAAACAAATCCTGAATTCACCATACTCAGTATGCGGATAATCAATCCTAACCTTTCAATTACACGCCCTAGTATAAGCACCTCTCCTGTGAGTTTGGCCTCCCAACCATGACCAACTGTCATCTTGGGTACTGCACAGGTGGACAATCTTCACAAGGTAGCCTCAGCTCAGACCTTGGCCGTGAGGGAACTAATACTAAGGAATATAAGTTTCCAGTCAAGCCCTACCCAATATTCGGGTATTGTGGTTGTACGATAAAATTGGAATGGTATCGCATCCAGACAACCATCAGTTTTATAAAGGGCTAAGGCTCATGCCTCAACATTTTCATCACCAAAATCATCAGGTGTTCGGAAACACATGTCCAAAACATTTCAATAGAATGATCCATCATTCCAAGGTTTTCATAACCATTTTTCCACCAAGTATTCCCATCTAAAGTTTCTCAAGTTTTAGGCTTAGCACTAGCATCTAAGTTGGGGGTAGTACTAATGATGGGGTAGTATCTAGTGGAGTTTTAAATAAGTACAACCTTATATCTTAGGATGATATCAAGGTTATCTATCTTAGGCCAAATTTTATGCTCTTTAAGCAACCTTCAAATATATTTCTAGTATCTATAATTCACTTAAGTAAACTCTAAGTAAGCTTTGATAAAGAAATAAAGTATAAAGCTTGTAAGTAAAAACTAGGATTGGTTTATCAGGTGGATATAATCACATATGCTTAAGGCATATAGTGGTCATGGTAAAAAGTAGTGGTTTGTGGCATCAGTAGGGTATCTTGCAAGGGTTAGCTTGCACATTCACTAGTAGTATTAGGCTTGCCTTGTGCAGAGCAGTGGTTGAAGTTCTCCTCGGCTTCTTCTTCGTGGTATCCTCCTTCCTCCTCGTATCCTTGGTCGGTACTAGCGTCTATGAATAAATATGAGGTACACAATCACCAAACAATACTTAAATACTTGCAATCATCACACACAAGGGTCCTATAGATGATCTAGCATCATCCCTAACATTACAAGGTTAAGGCTTGATTTAATTCCTTTTATTTTTAGAAAAGTAATTTCTACTCATTGAAAAACTACTTAAGATTTAATATTCTCCAAACCAAACATGGGATCATGTTGACACATGTCATCACCACATATTGTAGTCCAAGGGAATGTGATTTAAAGTGGTGTCACAATTTAATAAGGTCTTACACTTTTATTTTAATTAATTAATGTGGCTATAAATGCTTATGTAGCATTCTTTTATTACTTGAACATTATTTCTGCAAGTAAACCTATATATTTTTATATATTCTGAAAGGTATGGTTAAATGTGATTTTTGAGAGTTGGAATCAACTCAAAAGCTATGATGGTTTAAATTTGAAAAATGTTTGAATGCAGAAAAGCTTCTGCCTTGTTATTTTTACCATGGGTGATCTATAGATCCAAATGACTTGAATCCAACGGGCTTGGATTCAGCACTCACAGACCTTTCCAACAAAATTGGTTTCATTCAATTTGGTGCACTGAATCAATCTGGGTTGATTTTTGAAGTTGGGTACAGAAGTGTGTTTGAATTAAAATAGAAAAAGGTTTAATTTGAATAACTGGGCTGCGCGGGAAAAGTTACTGGGCCGGCCTGCTAAGCGTAGTGCTCCCGCGGTCTGCTTAAGTGGGTGTGCCCACTCGTCAGTGACACGGGGCTGGGCGAAGCGGTATGGGGCAACGTAGATCGTTCGATCTAGTTCTAATCCAACGGCTGGGAGTCATCGTCGACGCGAGACAACGCCGGCGAGAATGAAACCTAGCGCGGCCAGTGAGGGTTGCTGGGGGCTCACCGGGGTACTGGCGAGGGTCAGCGAGGCGGGCGAACGACGAAGTCGACGACGGCGAATCTCCTGGTACCGGTGGCTTCTCCTGGGGCGGCTCCAATCGCTGGCTCCCTTCTTCTCCAGAGGCGGCGAGCTCCGGTGAAATTCCGGCGGGGTGGTGCTCGCCTTGCTCTGAGAATGGTGTGGCACGATCAGTGAGGAGAGGGGAGTGAGATGGTGTGAATAAATCGTGCAGGGGGGGGCCTCTATTTATAGTCGAGCGAGGGGACCGACGGGGCGCACGGTGAGCTCGTTGGGGGCGATGTTACAGGCGGCTATTGGCATGGGCGAAGGTAGGGGCGGTGCGGTGTTCCCTGGTGATGCTCAACGACATGGTTTTGAGGCGCGGGGCGGTGCGGCTTGGTCTGGAACTTGCCACGCTCTGCGCGGCAGAGGCGGCGTCTTCGACGGCGGGCGGTGGCTGTGCGGCACGAGGCGGCAAACGGGGATGTCTGGTGGTCTCCTGGGTTGATGGTGATCGTGTGTGCACGCGGTGAGGGTGGCGCGCGGTCTGTGGGCGCTGGTCGAGGGTCGTGCTCTGGCGCATGCTCGGCATGGTCTCTGGCGGTCTGGGCGCGGCTTGTGCGCGTGGTCCAGGGCTTGGCAACGCTCGCGGCTGGGACAGGGAGTGGCGGTGGACGGTGGGCTGCCTCCCAAACAAGGTTGGCACGGCTAGTTCTTCCTCTAGCCTGCTGTCCACAATGGGGTGACAAGGGGGTGCTCGGCTGTTCACCATTGATGGCAATGGCAAGCTCACAGGGGTGCTAGTCCTTAGTTAAACTTCCTAGATGATCTACTGAGCTGGGTGTGAGCTAACTAGGGAACAAGTTAGGCAAGAATCACTGCTCACAATAGTGTTTGATGTTTGTTTGATTTGTGTCTGCAACCTGTTTGATGAAATGGCCGCATGAAATCAAGTTTTGAATTTTGAAAAGATTTTTGGTGGATTTGCTAGATTGGTGCTGGTGAGTCTGCAGATGCTGGGGTTTTGCAAGTTGAGCTTGTTTGAGTGGTTTTTGAATAAGTGGGATCTTCCCATATGATAAAGATTCAATTTTGAATTGTCATTTAAACTATGCATTTGAAAGTTTCTGGATGATCACAAAGTGGGCCTTTATACCTTGTTATGAGTACATTCAAGGGGTGCAAAGATCCAGAAAAGTTTCTGTTAGGTTCTGAAAGTTTGAGACAGCCGAAGTAGGCATGGGAGTTAAATTGGTCAAAGTGACCATTCATTTAATATATGTGTTTTGATTTACTTGTCTTTAGGAAAAGTGTGGGAAATGTTTTAGATGATGTTTATTTCACCTAAGAAACATTTTACAAGCAATGAAACAAACAAACAAGGTGGTTTAAAAGAATTTCAAAATCAATGCATACACATATGCATGCATTCCTAATTTTAATTAGAAAAGTTTTTGTTAACCCTAATTTTGATGATTAGAATTTGATGATCCAAGCTTAGTGTTTTTGGGATGTTACAAACCTTCCCCCCTTAAACAAAATCTCGTCCCGAGATTTGAAAAAGGACGAAAAGATTACCTAGGATTTGAAGAGATCTGGAAACTCCGTCCTGATGTGATCTTCGCGCTCCTAGGTAGCTTCCTCTTCTGTGTGGTTGCTCCACTGAATCTTGAGCAACTTGATGCTTCGGGTTCGGGTAGTTCGGAAAGCTTCTTCTAAAATGCGGATGGGTACTTCAGGATAGGTCAGGTCATCGTTGATCTCTATGGTTTGATGATCGATATTCTTGAATACCTCGGTCTTCTCGGGGACTTCGAGACACTTGCGAAGTAACGAGATATGGAACACATTGTGCACAGCTGACATCTCTTCAGGTAGTTCCAATTGATACGATACTTCTCCTCGACGGTTCAGAATTTTGAAAGGTCCGATATATCTGGGGGCTAACTTTCCTTTGAGTTGGAAACGCTGCATTCCCTTCAATGGCGACACTTTCAGATAAACAAAATCTCCTATATTGAAGGCGAGGTCTCGACGTCTCTTGTTGGCATAACTCTTTTGTCGGGATTGGGCGGTCTTGAGGTGCTCACGAATCTTGTGAACCTTCTCTTCTGCTTCTCATAGGATGTCGGGTCCAAAAATCTGACTCTCTCCTACTTCCGACCAGTTCAAAGGGGTGCGACACTTTCTTCCGTACATGAATTCAAATGGGGCCATTTGCAAACTGGCTTGGTAACTGTTGTTGTATGAAAATTCTGCAAGCAAACGTGCAGTCTTCCCACTTGGATCCATATTCTAACACACATGCTCTCAGCATATCTTCGATTATTTGATTTACTCGCTCCGTTTGTCCATCGGTCTGAGGGTGATACGCGGTGCTGAAATCTAGACGGGTTCCTAAACCTTCTTGGACTTTCTTCCAGAATCTCGAGGTAAACTGAGTTCCTCGATCCGATACTATGTCCTTGGGGACTCCGTGCAAACTGACAATTCTAGCGATGTACAACTCCGCTAGCTTCGAACTCTGATATGTGGTCTTGACTGGCATGAAATGGGCGACTTTAGACAATCTGTCCACTATGACCCAGATAGAGTCATTTCCCCTACTAGAAGTAGGCAGTCCAGTGATAAAGTCCATTCCTACAGAATCCCATTTCCATTCCGGAATTTGCAAAGGTTGCAACAATCCAGCGGGTCTTTGATGTCCTGCCTTGACTCGCTGACATATATCACACTTGGCTATATAGCTTCTGATTTCTCTCTTCATCTTATGCCACCAAAATTGCTCTTTTAAATCTTGATACATCTTAGTTCCTCCGGGATGGATAGAATAAAGAGTATCATGAGCCTCCTTCAAGATAACTTCTTTCAACTCAGAATCTGCTGGTACACAAAGGCGTCCTTTGTACCACAACACTCCTTCTTCGTCCTCGGTGAATCCAGGTACTTTGCACTGTCTGGACGCTTGATTCCTTTAATACTAGCATTTTCATACGCCTCTTTAATCTGTGATCAAAGTGGGCTGAAGTTCTATGCTAGCCAAAAATCCTTCACTTACTAATTCCATTCGAAAATCTTCCATCTCCTTGTGCAAACTTGGTTGCTCCTTCAAAATCATGGAGTTCAAGCGGCACGGCAATCTGCTAAGGGCATCGGCTACCACGTTGGCTTTACCAGGGTGATAGTGAATGTCAAGGACATAATCCTTGATTAGCTCAATCCATCTTCTTGCCTCATATTCAACTCCTTACGGTGAATATATACTTTAGGCTCTTATGATCCGAATAAATCTCACAACGATTTCCCATCAGGTAATGTTTCCATGTTTTCAGGGCTAGAACTACTGCTGCGAGTTCGAGGTCATGGGTTGGGTAGTTTTTCTCATGTTGCTTCAATTGTCGAGATAGATAAGATATAACTTTGCCTTCTTGCATTAGCACACATCCGAGACCGATCTTGGATGCGTCACAATACACATCGAAGGGCTTCGTGATATCCGGCATGATCAAGATTGGGGCGGAAATCAATCTCCTCTTGAGTTCTTGAAAACTTCGCTTCACATTTGTCGGTCCATTCAAACTTCTTGTCCTTCTTCAGTAATTGGGTCATGGGTGCAGCGATACTAGAGAATCCTTCTCTGAATTTGCGGTAATATCCGCCAATCGAGAAAACCGAACTTGGGTTTGAGTGGTTGGGGCTTGCCAATCTTCTACATCTTTCACTTTGGCGGGGTCAACGGCAATTCCTCGGTGATACAATGTGACCGAGAATCCTACCTCCTGTAACCAGAATTCACATTTGCTAAACTTTGCATACAGCTGATGCTCTCTAAGGGTTCCAAGAATGGTCCTTAGGTGTAGCTCATGTTCTTCTTCTGATTTGGAATAAATCAGAATGTCATCGATAAAACAACGACAAACTTATCCAGGAAGTCCATAAAAATCTTATTCATGAGGTTCATGAAATAAGCGGGGGCATTGGTTAATCCGAAAGACATGACTGTATACTCATACAATCCATATCTGGTGGTAAAGGCAGTCTTTGGAATATCCTCTGCACGAATTTTAGTTGATGATAGCCAGTTCTAAGATCAATCTTAGAAAACACCTGGGCACCGGTCAACTGATCAAACAAATCTTCTATCTTGGGCAAGGGGTACTTGTTCTTGATGGTGACATCATTTAACTTCCGATAATCCGTACACAAACGGTTACCTCCATCCTTCTTGTCCACAAATAAGACAGGTGATCTCCATGGTGACGCACTTGGTTGAATCAATCCGATTTCTAACATGGAATCCAGTTGCTTCTTCAGTTCTGCAAGCTCTGACGGGTTCATACTATAGGGTCTCTGGGCTATGGGTCCGATTAGGATTAGTTCGATGATAAACTCGATATCGATCTGGGGCATCTGGCAAAACATCTGGAAATACATCGGGGTATTCACAGACTATCCGGACTTGGTCAATGGTAGGTTGGGCTATACTCTTGTTACACTTGAATTGGCGAGGTAAGGTTTCAGATATATGCTCGACTGATATTCCTGCAGTACTGGTCATGGTGATGGCTTTCTTGGCACAGTCAATCAATCCCTTATGTTTGGACATCCAATCCATTCCTAGTACTACTTCCAAACCTTTAGTTCCGAGTACTATTAGATTAGCATAAAAATCTATGCCATGGATTCGGATAGGGACGGCTTTGCAAATTTGCCTAGCCTTGGTGGTTGATCCGGGAATTTGCACAATCATAACATGCTTCAGTTTGGTTGGTTGAATTTTACTAGTGCAGGCAAATTCTTCGGTGACAAATGAATGCGATGCACTAGAGTCAAACAACACTCTTGCAAGTACTGAATTAACAGAAAACATACCCAGCACGACGTCTGGCGCTTCCTGAGCTTCTTCAGCATGCATGAGAAAAAGACGGCCATTGCGGTGGAGTGAATTCCCTGGGGCAAATCTTCTTCCTGGCTGGACACGACGCTGCTGCTGAGCTGGGGCATTGGCATTAGGGGCTTTAGCATTCTTCTTGTTGGGGCACTCGTTGGAATAGTGGCCTTTATTCCCACAGTCATAACAGGTCACTTGTGACTTGTCCTTGGCTGCAAAAGGCACAGCATTGCTTCCAGTCCTCGGGGCAGTGTTGGTGTTGGCGGTAGCATTGTTGGTGTTGAACTTGGGTGGGGCACGGTTGAAATTGCTAGAGTTGTCGGGGTTGTTGTGATTTCCTCCGGGTCTAGGGTTTCCACGGTTAGGGTAGGTCGGACGGGTCATAGGGGGTCTGTTGGTTCTTGGGGCAAATCCTGAAGATGGGTTGGGGCGATACTTTGGGGTCTGATGGGTTCCTGGTTGATGCATCATGCGACGCTTGCGGTTCTCCTTGGCTTGGTTGATCTTTCCTTCCATCTGGATAGCAAAGTCGACAAGGGCTTCAATATCAGCAAAGGGGATATTGACTAACACTGTCTACATCTCGTCATGCAGACCATTCAGGAATCTTTCTTTCTTCTTGGCTTCGGTGTCTATCTCGTCCGGGGCATACCTAGCTAATGACAAAAATTTGTCACGGTATTCCACTACAGTCATCCTTCCTTGCTTTAGCTCTCTGAACTCGTCTCTCATTCTCTTGATCAAACCTGGTGGCACATGGGTTCTGCTAAACTTGACCTTGAATTCCTCCCAGGTCATCATCTGGCCTCTGGTCATTGCACGAACACTGTTCCACCATGCCCTGGCATCTCCGGCTAGATAATGGGTGGCGAACAGGACTTTCTCGTTGGCTTCCACTCCGGCGACTTCTAAATTATTTTCCATGGTTTGCAGCCAATCATCGGCATCTAGGGGTTCTTCTGACTTAGTGAAAATGGGTGGGTTGGTATTCTGGAAATTTTTTAGCTTAGATCCATGGTTGTCCTGATTTCCGTGGCCTTGGTTGTTGTGGGCTAGCTGGGCTATCTGTTGCAGAGTGGCTAGGTTGGCTTGACGTTCCGCTCTTTCAGCTTCGCGGTCAGAAGTCAACATTTGCAGGATCTGCAACATCGGGTCCGGGGCTGAACCACTTCCTCCACGTGGCATCTGAAGATTGAGATAGATCATGAGAAAAGAGGGAAATTTCTAAGGTTTTGGGTCTTTGAAAAGTTTTAAAGGTTTGACTCAGATTTTTTCTAGCAACTTGCTTTTTTATTCATTCATTCACACGATACAACGCACACCACAGCAAGGAAAAACAGATGGTTTTAAGAACCATTCTGGAATCTACGATACAGTGGGACCGAATACTACTCACTACGTTAGTGCTCAGTGCTACTACTCCTCGGAGTCTGTGGCTTCATCATCTTCGTCATCATCGATGAAGGCGAAATCATCCTCATCGGTGAAGAAGTCCATGGCCTGATCCTCCAGAAAATCATCGTCATCGCTGAGATAGGAGTAAGGGTCTCCATGAAGATCCTCTCCGGCATTCTCCCTTTCCTCCAACTGCATCTCTCTCTCGTGGATGGTCTCCTCCAAAGATGATATGCGGCGGCGAAGACGGGCAATAATGCGCTCTTTCTTGTCGAGCTGACGGCGGCGAGACTTGCGATCCTTTGCTAGCATGGCTATGGTCTGATCCTTCGTCTTGATGATGGCAGACTTGTGGTTGCAATAGTCACGGCAGTTGTCCAACTCCTGCTGACGATCATACATCATGAAGCTAAGGTGGTCCAATTGAGTCTTTAGCTCGGGGTGGTATGGGGCTTCCAGTGGTTGTCCATTTGCATCACGCCTTGGGCAAAACTCAAAGCAAGTACCCTTGATCTGATTGATGCTCTGCCCACATAGACGGGAAAGAGCTTCCTGCATTGCTCTGGCAAGTCCATCGAGCCAGTTGTTTTCCGTCAAGGTAAACTGAATTCCCTCCATAGTGGGAGATTCAATCTTTCCTCGGAGACTTGCAACAATTAGCCACTGCAGATCTTCCCATCCTTGATCATTGAGCTGAGCTCCGAAGAACTCGGGGTGCGTACGCTCCAGAAGTTTCGAAAGCTGATCCAGATCCCTCTCAAAGATAAGGTCTCCTCCATTCCCAAGTTGGTAAAACTTGCTGTACTTCACGTCCATCTATAAGAATAGAGGATGAGTAGATTAGCAGATTGATCAAGTGTGTCAAAATTTTATGTATTTTGCAAGAGTTTTTTTTTTGAGGAACATGTGTCGTGGGAATGGTCACGGCAGATGCTGCAATCGGCAGGGAGTAGTAGAACGAGGGGCAAGGGTGGCCAGCCATCTGCGGTGCGAGATGAGGGCAAAGACACAGGGTTTTACCCAGGTTCAGCCCCCCAGAGGGTAAAGACCTACTCCTTCTAGATTGTATTATGGAGGTGGTACAATGGGCGAGCTCGGCGGCTAGGCGGCGAGTCGCTTGGGTGTATGATGGAACGTATCTCTACTCGCCCTATAGGGAGGTTTATATAGGCTCACCTCCCCTAGGGTTTACATATCTCAACGGATTCAGTTAAAGCTTCGGTACCCGTTTAACCTAATCCGACTGGGCCTATCTACTCGCCTGGGCCTTCTGCTTCCAGTCGCTTGGTTCCTTGCTGGGCTTCAATCCAGTCGCCGTCTTGCAGGCCCACTCGCCAGTTCTTGGGCCAGTCGGAAACGTCCTGCTGGGTATACCCCGGTAAGCATATCCCCATCAGTAGTCCCCGAGGCCGCCGTCGATTAGGCGTAGGTGGCTGCTGGCAGTCAGAGTATACGGCTTTAGAGCGGACATCCAGTCGAATCGTCGGCGGGCTCCCGTAAAGAGGAGAAACCAATCATCCGGGTCATAGCTTTTGGCGTGTCGAGTCGGCAAAACACTGTCATAGTGAGAGGGTCGGCGAGTCAAGTGGCCGAAGTTGGACCGTTAACCGTGGTCAAACTAGCCGTTGGGGTAATCCAACGGTAACTTTTGGCGTAATCACCGCGTAGTAACGGCTCCCTGATTTGGCGGGTAACAACCGCTATATAAGAGGAATGGCAGGCGATCAGAGAACCACCTTCTCACCATTTCCTCCGACTGCGCGCACCTTTTGCCTCCCTTCGCATCGCGATCCAGCCGACCTGAAATCCCCTGACCCCCAGCAAATCTCTCTGCCATGGCCCTTTCCACCGAGCCGTGGGGTAGATCTAAGTGCGCAGTAGGCTGGCTTCCTTCGAGGAGGCCGGGATCTTCGAGCCGGCTGTTGGCGCATTCCGCAGCCGGAGGCGACCCGAATCCGCGAGAGAGGGAGTTCATCTGCTTCACCAGCCACCTTGAACGGGGGCTAGGGTTCCCCACGTCCCTGTTCTTCCGGCGCTTCTGCGCCTACTAGGGATCCATCCTTCGGATCTGGGTCCCCACAGCATCGAGCAGCTCGCCATCTTTGTGGCGTTCTGCAAATGCTACTTGGGCTGCCGGCCCTACTTCCCCTTGTGGCAAGATCTATTCCACAGACGGATCAGCCGCGAGGAAGCGGGCGGCCCAATGCTAGCCGCGGGCGGCCTAACCTTCTAGCTCAAGTCGAAGGCTTCATTCTTCGACCTGATGCTGCCCGCCAAGGCAGCGAGCGACTGGAAGAAATCGTGGTTTTACGTAGCCGAGGCGACCCCGGAGGGCGAGGCGGCGATCCCGCGGTACTCCGTCAATCGGTCCGAGCCGCGCCGTCTCCAAGTCGGCAAGCTCCCCAACGACCAGCGGATGGTCGTCGCCGAGATGCTCCAGACCATCCGCGGTCTAAAGAAGAAGGGCCTCCAGACGATAAACCTGTACAACTGCTGGCTCGGGCGGCGGCTCGTCCCGCTCGCTCGACGCGAGCACTACATGTACCAGTACACGGGCCGGGAAGACTCGACGAAGGCCTGCCTCGACGAGTGGAAGCTGGAGGACTACATCCCAGCACTGAAGAAAATCACCCAGGCGGTGTACAGGCGCTGGTGGGGTCGCCCCCTATACCGCAAAGCGTCCAGCCCCAACGGTAATCGCTTCACTTCGCTCGCAGTCGCAGTTTATGCAGTCGCGGTAATTCTAATTTCATCTTGTATTCATTGCAGCTATTCCAAGTGGTGGAAGGATGGCTCCCACCTTCGGACGACGAGAACTCGAGCTCGTCCATTCAGGACGTGGGCGGGTCGCCTCCCGCCAAGGGCGATGCCAGGAGTGACGAGGGCGACAGCGACGACGAATCCAAAGAGGAAGTCGCCCCACTGCTCCGCAAGACCCGTGTGTAGGGTTCGCAGCATAGAAAACAAAAAATTTCCTACGATGTGAACTATATACCAAGATCTATCTACTAGATACAAACAACGGGCGGATGTATATCCGTAGAGAACATACCCTTGAAGACCGACAAAGCTTAACGAGTTCAACTCGTGGTTGATGTAGACGATCTCTTGCCGATCTCAAGATCGAGAGGAAGTCCTAGCGCCGCAAATCAGCAGCGCATCCGTGCTCGCACACACGTTCGAGGCACCAAGCAACCTCCGTCTCCTCGCTCCAGCGATGCAGCGGAAGCACAACTCTTTCTTGCCGAATAGCCACCGGGAACATGTATCTCGCTAGTCCGAGACCATGGGGGATAAATTCTAGAGGGGGAGAGAGATCCTTCACGAGGAGGTGTGAGAGACAAGTGAGGAGGGGGCTCCTTTTATAGGAGGAGGGAACCCCAAGGGGTGGCCGGGCGCATGAGGCCCCTTGCCCTCCCCTCTTCATGTGGTGTACACTCCACTCACAAATCTCCTTTAAATTCCCTCCACTCAAAAGTCCACTCAAATTCCCATTAAATTTCCACCAAATTTAATGCAAACTCTCATTAAATAAAACTCTTTTATTTTATTCAGAATTTTGTCAATTACTTTAATGACAAACATTCACAAATAACCCCTTGCTAGAATTCTATTTCACATGCATAACCACTTTATGCAATTTCACCCGAAAACCTGTTTTGGTATCTAGTGAAATAAATTCCTGCTTGTTCATTCTTTCGGCATGAAACATTTGCTCCAATTGGATGTCGGTGTCTCTTAAGTGTGTCACCCTATGGTTCGTGAATAATGCGGACATGATCGAGACCCCTCTCGGATCAATAATCAGAAGCGGGATCTGGAGACCCATACTGACTCCCACACATTCAACGATGACTTTCTTGTGATCGTCGGAACCTTTTATGCTAGTATCTTAATCCCTTTGTTTCACGATATATTACATGTCCGAGATTCGATCATCGGTATCTCCATACCTAGTTTGATCTCGTTACTGACATGCACTCTTTTCTCGTTCCCGTGATATAACATTCTAGTGATCAAATCACTTGCTTGCAAGCTAATCAATGTGATATCACCGAGAGGGCCCAGAGTATATCTATCCGTCATCGGGATGAACAAATTCCACTCTCGATCCATGAGCCTCAACATAACACTTTATTAGTTCTGAATCCATCTTTATAATCACCCTGTTACGGTGTGACGTTTGATGTTATCAAGAAACTCTTCCGGTGTTAGTGATTGACATGATCTCATGGTCTAAGGATTAGGATCACTTCGTAAGTTGTTATAGCAATATAAACTCAATGACTTTGATCGTAATGCTATACTTTGGATGAATGTTCATCACACCATTACACTAATGTTGTGATCCCGTTATTAACAACATCCAATGTCCATGATCAGGAAACCTTGATCATCTTGTTAATCAACGAGCTAGTTTATGAGAGAGGCATAACTAGGAACTTTCTGTTTGTTATTAAACACACATGTATTAACGTTTCCGTATTAATACAATTATAGTATGCAAAATAAACATCTATCATATACTTGGAATACACATAATAAACACTTTATTATTGCCTCTCAGGGCATATTCCCTTCACCGTGGGCAGCGTCAACGCGAGCTTGAGGCAAGTAAAAGCCTCGAGCGTCACGAAGATGACGACGAGCTCCCAGAAACCACCTCGCGCCGCCAGGCGACTCCATCGAAAAAGAAGAAGAAGGAAAAGGAGGTGAAGGCGCCTCCGAGGAAGATGAAGACCAAACCGACGAGGCCGGCCTCGCCGCCACATTCAGCGAAAGGTTAGACGCCGGAATTGCCAAGGCGCCGCCAACGACAGCCGCGTTGGACACGGCCACCATCGAGGTGCCCCTGGCGTCGACGCCTCCGCCATTCGCCCCAGTCTCTGGGCTGGGGGACGCCTCGGTCGCAGCGGCTTCGCCTCACAAGGAAGCTCCTGCTGAAGACGTTCTAGAGGCTCCGGTTGCGGCCTCAACAACGAAGAAACCGTCCGTGTCTTGGGCACGTGACGTTCTGGAAATGGGGCTCAGCCGCCGACTGGGCCCCGAACTAGAGAAGCCAGCCGGCCTCCGTACGGGGCTGCGCTTCATTCCAGTCGCCAAGTGAGTACACTCTCCCTCCTTTGTCTTTCATAGCAGCCCGAATTATATTTCTTACATGATTGTTGAGCAGGACCGGGGTAAAGAGGATGGGCCACCCAACCGTGGCTAAGGTGCCACCCGTCGTTAGCGAGGAGGATCCTTCCCGCAAGAGGAAGGCGGACGAGGTCGTCGTCTCTGCGGATGGCGGCAAGAAGGCCAAGGGTGACGACGTCGTCACGATTTCTGACGACACGGCGGTCGCGCCAGCTGGTCCCGTAACGGAGGCAACCGCGTCCACGAAGGAGGGCGCTCCCTTGCCTGGAACGGCCGAGCTAACCTCCTTTGGGGCGGGTGCCTCTATCGCCACCTTCCCGCGTTTCATAACCAAGGCGGCCGCGGCGAGTGGGACTTCGCCCTCAAGCTACGCTCCTAGGACCGCCAATGCTGAAGTCGACCAACGTCGTGGGCATACGCCGGCTCTCCTCGCGTCCGTGGACGCGACACAACTCCACGGCATGCTTGGCGCGGCCATCCAGGTACATCCAGTCCCCAAGGATCAGGTCGGTGCTTTGCAGCGGCCTGATTCTTTTAATGTCTTATCTTTATTTTTCGCATCCAGTCCCCGAGTGCGCACGCGCTGAATTTCAGCGGGTGGGCACTTAGGAATTTCTTTGAGTACCAGTCCCCGAGTGCGCACGCACTGAATTTCAGCGGGTGGGCACTTAGGAATTTTTTGATTGCCAGTCCCCGAGTGCGCACTCGCTGAATTTCAGCGGGTGGGCACTTAGGAATTTTGCTTGGATTAACCTTTTTGGTGTTGTGCAGGGTCTGCAACTTGAATCGGCTGACCGATTGGAAGCGAAGCAGCGCGCGGAGAAGGAACTGGCCATCGTCCAGGAAGCGAACAAAGGGCTTCAGGCTGTTGCCGCGAAGGCAGAGGAAGCTCGCCAGGGGCTTGTCCCCGCTGGTGAATTGGCGGCGGCGCAATCGGCTTTGAGTTTGGCTGAACAGCGGATCGCCGACCTCGAGCGCGAGCTGCGGGAAGCGAAGGAAGAAGCGAGCTCGGCCGATGGGCGAGCCAAGGCCGCCATTGCAGCCGCCGAAGAGGATCGCAAAGTGTCGGATGCCCTTGTTGCTGGGCTTCAGGACGACCATACGTCGCTTGCTTCATCACGGAACTCGCCCGCCCGTTGATTGGTAAGTGCGTCTACCTCTTCCAGTAGTTGTACCATTTGTGGTGTCCGTCGTATTCATTATTGTCTTCTACTCGCAGGTCGCATCATCGATAGCACGGAAGAGGCGAGCTCGTTCGACGCGCGGCAGTGTGTAAGCATGCTTGTCGACTCGGCAATGTTGTCGGCGACGTGCATCCGTGCCTATCTTTAAGAGATATCACCCACGGAAGTGATTCCCAGCGACCTCGTTGAGGTGTGGAGGTATTTGGAGAAGGCGCCCGCGGTCGTTGAGTTCATGACGCGGTCGGCGTTTCGGCGCGGAGCGGCGACGACACTTAGTCTTGGGCTTTCCCACTTCCCCGAGGACTTCGACATCGACGATGTGACGAGTGGCTACCCATCGTCGACTGGTGCGGTGGAGCTTTCCGAGGTCCTCAAGTTGCAGGATCACGCCGCCGCATACTCGGAGCGTGTCTGGGCAATGGGCGACCTCCTTCCGTACCAGGAGACGGTCGTCGTGCCGAACGACCCCGAGCCGCCGCATCGTGATTTCAAGGTCGAGCAACCCTTTCGCGCGGCGATGGCGGGTGAACTGACGACGTACCCGTCGAACCCGTACACGCCGTTCATCCGCAATCGCCGGGGTGTTGGCGAGTCGTCATCAAAGCCTGCAGAGTAGGATAGGTTGCCTTGTGGCGTTAGCAGCAGGTCTGCCATGCGGGCATATTTTGTAACATGAGACAATGCGACATGCAATCGAATGAGACATCGTGTCTATTTTGGTATTTGTCATGTGTTTGTGATTGATGTTTGAACGAGTCCCCGAGCGCGTCCGTCCTTTTGTGGGGTTTACCTCGTATGTGATATGTTTGTTGTTTTTATGTGTTTTGTCATCGTGGTCGACTCGCCCGGGCTCGGAGAGCCAGTCGCTAGGCGACTCCCTTGAGTGCTCTGTACTTTGCCGTTTTCCCTTGCCTTGAGCGAGGTCGGGTGGCCGAGTCCCCGAGCGTGGTACTTGGTTGTTCTAGGCGCGACTCGAGGGTGGTTGAGGACTTAGCGCGTTAGTTTGAGCGCGTCACTCCTGCCTGGCCCGTGGGGTCAGTCGCGTGGCGAGTCCTGGGCATGCTCTCCTACTTGGCGTTTTCCCGGACTACTCGCGATGAACTGGTCTTCAGTCCCCGAGCGTGGTACTTAGCCGTTCGAGTCGATATGCCAAGGATGCGGAGGACCATGGTCGTTGTAAGAAGCGAAGGCAGTTGTCTTGGTTCGTAGAACCAGTCGAGCTAGGCGACTCCAATGGGGCTCCGGGTAGGCGTTTTTCATGGACGATGCAAGACCTGAGGTGACTCAGTGCTCTTGCACCGCACTACTTAGCCGTGCCGATCGCTGTACCAAAGGTTGACTTCTGCGGTTAGCGTAACGTTGTTATTACGAGTGCGAGTGGCACAAGACATGGAGAGTAGGCGCAATTTTGCGGTAACCATTTCTTTTTATTTCATAGCGAATGGAGAGTACATGTGTGGGGTTCTAGGAGTAGAACTTCCGTAAGAGGTTTACATTCCATGGTCGCTTGACGTCGAGTTCGCCGTCCCCGCGGACGTCGATGAGGTAGTAGGCGTCGTTGCCGAGTACGCGCCCGATGGCGAATGGCCCTTCCCACGGAGGGGAGAGCTTGTGCATGCCCTTCTTGTCCTGGATGAGGCGTAACACCAGGTCGCCCTCTTGGAAGGTGCGAGTTTTCACCCATCGGCTGTGGTAGCGGCGGAGTCCCTGCTGGTAGATAGCGGTGCGTGACCGAGCGAGGTCACGTGCTTCGTCGAGTTGATCGACCCCGTCTTGGCGGGCGAGCTCGTTTGCTGCCTCCGTGTAGTGGACGACCCGCGGCGAGTCGTGCTCGAGGTCGGTGGGCATGACTGCCTCGGCGCCGTAGACCATGAAGAAGGGGGTGAACCCTGTCGACCTGTTGACTGAGGTGCGGATCCCCCAGATGGCAGAGGGCAACTCCTCGACCCAGCACCCGGCGGTACGCTCGAGTGGTACTTGGAGTCACGGCTTCAGGCCGTGGAGGATGCTTTGGTTGGCCCATTCCGCCTGGCCGTTGGACTCCGGGTGGGCGACTGACGCGAGGTCGAGCCGAATGTGATGCTCTTCGCAGAATTCGGCCATGGCTCCTTTGGCGAAGTTAGTGCCGTTGTCCGTGATGATGCTGTTTGGGAACCCGTAGCGATATATGAGCTCGCGTAGGAATTTGGTGGCGGTCTTCCCGTCGCATTTCCGAAATGGCTTGGCTTCCACCCACTTTGTGAATTTGTCGACCGCGACTAGCAGGTGGGTGTAGCCGGAGGAGGCCTTCTTGAAGGGGCCTACCATGTCCATGCCCCACACAGCGAATGGCCAAGTGATGGGGATTGTTTTGGCCTGAGCTCGCACGTCGTCTGGTTGGCGTGCCGGCACCGGCGCATCGCTGAACAATGTCCACAGCATCGGCGTGTGCAGTGGGCCAGTAGAAGCCATGTCGCATAGCCTTGGTGACCAGAGAGCGGGCGCCGGCGTGGTGGCCGCAGTCGCCGGAGTGGATATCATGGAGGATCTTGCGTCCTTCGGCGGGTTGGACGCAGCGTTGGAACACGCCGGTGACACTTCGCTTATGGAGCTCGCCGTCGATGATGGTGTAGGACTTGCATTGGCGGGCGATCATCCGGGCATCCGTCTCGTCTGCCGGCAAGGTGCCGGCTTCCAGGTAGGCGATGTAGGGCTTGGTCCAGTCGTTTGGCTCGTTGACGAGTGCGACCAGGGCTGCCTCTGGTTGGAGCGGGACTCCTATGTCGATCTCCTTCGGGGGAGAGACTGATGGCTTGGTGATTGTGTCGAGGAAGACACCGGCGGGTGGTGCGAGTCGAGCCGACCCGATGCGAGAGAGTGCGTCGGCCTCCTTGTTCTTCCGCCTGTCGATCCACTCGACGGAGTAGCCTGTGAAGTGCCAGCCCAACTTGTCCACTGCTTGGCGGTACGCCGCCATGGTGGGGGAGACGGCGTCACAGGTGCCAGCGACTTGCCCTGCGACGAGGTCGGAATCGCCGTAGCAGCGTAGGCGGTTGACATTCATCTCCTTGGCCGCTCGCATGCCGTGTAGTAAGGCCTCGTACTCGGCCATGTTGTTGGTGCAGGGTGTGAAGTCGAGGCGGAGGACGTAGCAGAGTTTGTCGTCCTTTGGTGAAGTTAGCACGATCCCTGCGCCTGCGCCGTCCGCGTTCTTGGAGCCGTCGAAGTGCAGGCTCCAGTAATGGAGGTATGGCAGCTTCTCTGGCTGCTGGGCCTCTTCCCAGTCGGCGATGAAGTCCGCTAGGGCCTGCGACTTGATCGCTTTTCACGGCTCGTATTTGATGTTGTGGACGCCGATCTCGACGGCCCACTTGGCGACCCACCCGGTCGCCTCGCGGTTGCGGATGATGTCTTGCAGTGGTGCTGAGGAGACGACCGTGATCGGGTGCTCCTGGAAGTAGTGCGGCAGGCGCCGCTGAGCTCTAACGACCGCGTATACCAGCTTTTGGTATCTGGGTACGCTAGCGAACTTCGGTGAGGACCTCGCTGATGTAGTACACCGGCCGCTGTACTGGGCGCTCCTTTCCTTCCTCCGGTCGCTCGACGACCATCACGGCGCTGACGACGCGTTCGGAAGCCGCGACGTAAACCAGCATGGGTTCTTTGTCGGCGGGGGCGGCGAGTAGCGGTGCGGCGAGTAGCACCTTCTTGAGGTCGCGAAGCGTGTCGTCCGCCTCCTTGTCCCACTGGAAGGTGGGGTTCTTCTTGCATCGAGCGGTATAGGGCATCGCCTTTTCGCCCAGCGGGGGATGAAGCGGCCGAGAGCCGCTACATCGCCCGGCCAGCTTTGGGCGTCAGCGCAGCTCGGTTTGGAGCAGGCGTGTCGATCTTCGTGGGGTTCGCCTCGATCCCTCGCTTGGAGACGACGTACCCCAGTAGTTGTCCTGCTGGTACACCGAAGGTGCATTTGCCTGGGTTGAGCTTTATCTTGTATTTTCGCAGGTTGGCGAATGTTTCCGCCAGGTCGGCGAGTAGGTCGCCCTGGCGAGCGGACTTTACGACCACGTCGTCAATGTAGACGTGGATGTTGTGGCCAATTTGGCTCGCAAGGCATTCTTGCATGCACCGCTGGTAGGTCGCCCCGGCGTTCTTGAGGCCGAAGGTCATGGCGGTGTAGCAGAAGGCTCCGAATGGCGTGATGAACGCCGTCTTCTCCTCGTCTTCGACAGCCATTTTGATCTGGTTGTACCCAGAGTAGGCGTCGAGGAAACATAGCGATTCCGAGCCCGCGGTGGAATCGATAATCTGGTCGATCCGCGGGGGGACGAACTGCTCCTTTGGGCAGGCGTTGTTCAGGTTTGTGTAGTCGATACACATCCTCCAGGTCCCGTTTTTCTTCTCGACCAGGACTGGGTTTGCCAGCCACTTGGAGTATTTGATTGGCCGGATGAAGCCTGCAGCGAGTAGACGCTGCACCTCCTCGGCGATTGCTCGGCGGCGCTCTTCATTGAAGGGTCGCAGCGACTGCTTGACGGGTCGCACTTTGGGGTCGGCGTTTAGTTTGTGCTCAGCGAGCTCCCTGGGGACACCAGGCATGTCAGAGGGCTTCCATGCAAAGATGTCCCTGTTCTCACGGAGGAACTCGATGAGCGCGCCTTCCTATGCTGGGCTCATGCCCGTCCCGATCGTCATCGTCTGGCTCGAGTCGCCTGGGACCAGCTCGACGGTGCGGGTGTGCGTAGTGGCCTCAAAGGTTGAGGTGTTTGCGCCCTCCGAGTTGGGCTTCTTGAGTATGGTGGGGTTGTCATTGTTGACCCCGCTCGCGTACTTGGCGAGCTCATCGGCGTGGCTGGTCTCCGCCGCGATGACGGTGTCGGCGAGCTCGACTCCTTTGGCCTCGCACTCGGCGGCCATGTCGGGGTCGTCGTTGATGGTGATGACGCCGCACGGCCCGGGGATCTTCATCGCGTTGTACGCGTAGTGGGGCGCTACCATGAACTTGGCGAACGCCTGGCGCCCCAGGACGCAGTGGTAGGGGCTGTCGAAGGGCACCAGCTCGAAGACGATCCGCTCGGTGCGGAAGTTTGCCGGTGTGCCGAAGGTGACTGGCAACGTGACCTTGCCGATCGGGTACGCCTTCCGACCGGGGACGATGCCGTGGAACGTGGTGTGAGTCGTCTCGATCATTGATTGCGGGAGCCGCAGTCGCCTGAAGGTGTCGAGGTACAGGATGTTGATGGAGCTGCCGCGTCCATCAATGTCTTGGGGAGCCAGTAGTCGCCGACCTTAGGCTTGACCACCAGGGCGACTCGTCCTGGGTACTCGATGCGTGGCGAGTGGTCTTGGCGGCTCCAGGTGATGGGCTGCTCTGACCAGTTGAGGAACTGGGGAACGTCCACCTGGGCCACCGCGTTAACGGCGACGGCGCGGGCGATGACCTTCTTCTCGCGCTTCGTGTTGAAGCCTGTGAAGGTATGGAGCGAGCCGGACACTTTGCCGAATTTTCCGCCGTTTGGTGGGTCGTTGTCGGGGTCCTCCCGTGCTCGCCGTGCCTTCTCGATTTCCCTGAGGGTGTGGCAGTCGGCGGTGGTGTGCGTGGCGGGCTTTCCTTCCCTGCTATGAAACGCACATGGTTGGTTAAGGAGAGCCGCGGGGTCGAACCTTGGCTTGGCCTTGTAGTTGCCGCCGTCGCGGCGTTGTCCGCCGTCGCGGTGGAAGCTTTTGGGCTCGTGTTGCGCGTGCCCGGCGTTGGCGATGAAGTCGACTCGCCCGTCACTGCGGCGCTTGCCGGTGAGGCGAGTGTTGCTGTAGCGTAGGTCGGACCGTCGTCCGCTGTCGTTGCCGCTTGTGCGGCGTTGACCTCCTGACTCGTCGTCAGTTTCCTGGTTTGGATCTTCCTCCGCGTACCGTTTGGCGATCTCGAGGAGGTCGGGGATGTTGTCGAGTGTGCGAGAGTGTCGCTTGAGCTTGGCGACCAGGGGCTCGTAGCGGCACGAGGTCTTGAAGCAATGGATCGCGGTGTCCAGGTGGATGCCGACGCGTTGCGAGTTCTTGCCACCGTTGGACCCGATTCTGGTCGACTCGCGGGTCCCCGCGCATCGCTCCAGGTCCTCGATAGTGGTGGCGTGGGTGTAGGAGCACTCGAAGTGCACGGCAGCGTCGCGCATCTCCTCCCGAGTCTATACTATCACGAGGGAGGTGTTGATCCACCGCACGTCCCTCCATCATCGGGGAGGTAATGGGCGGCTAGCGGTCGGTGTGGCTGCGATCCCCATTGCCATGAGGTATGTGTCGAGCAGACGGCGGTCGTCACGAGGGGTCGATTTTCTATCTCCTTCGGCGCCTTAAAGTTTGGCGGGTACTTCTCGCCTCGGATCATTGGTCCGAAGCACTTGGGGCCGAGTCGACTGAGCGACCCCATGGGCTCGCCGTCGCGGCGATTGGTTAGGGTGTGTCGCAGATCGTCGGGCTGGCGTGCGCGCCAGCTTTGGTTGTTTATGATGTGGGTGCGGGCGTTGATGGGTTGACCAATAGCGGCGACGAGGTTGGTCGCCGGCCTGGGGTCGTTGGTGGAGAGTGCCGCGTTCGCGGGCCGGTGTTGGAGTTGTAGTGGCTCCGGTGGTGGGCAGTTGAGCGTGTTTGCCGCCATTGGGCGGCCGCTCGAGGCCGCCTTGCTTCCCGAGGAACGCGAGTATACTCGACCTTGCGAGTCGGCGCCTGCTCTTTGCTGCTCGACGGCCTTTGCGAGCAGGGCCCTGACGTATTGGATCTGTAGGGCGCCGTCACCGGTGGCCGTGATGCTGTCGGCTCCTGCTCGGCCTGCCACGAGGTTCTCCATCGGGGTGGAGAACAGTGGGAGGCCGTTTGCGTCTCGCTCCCGTGAGGAGACTACTATCCGCGGCTGGTCCCTGGGGGGTGTGCGGTTGGGTGGGGGCGGGGCGCCCATCGCCGTCGATCCTGGCGGGGGTCGGGCTTCCTCCCGGTGGCGCGTTCTCGCAGATCGCGCGCTCGGCCACGCGGGCCGGGTCGTTTTTGTCGTCGAAGTTCAGGGCGCGCCCCTGAACGGTGGGGTTCAGGCGCGACCTGATCCGCTGTTGGTGGTAGCGCGATAGCTCCTGCGCCGTCACCTGCTCGAGGCGGAATTTCTCGCGCTCGGCTTGTTCCTTGCGCACCGCCTCCGCCAGTTTCAGGCGGAGTTCCTCGACCTCCGTTGCCGTGGCGTTAGGAGGGATTGGGGTGGAGAATGGATCCTCCGGCGGATCGGTGCCGGTCGCCATGTAGGTCGCGGCGTGGCGACGGTTACATCTGGAGGTCGGTGAATTCTCCGAGTCGGTCGAAGATCCCGAGGATGGAGGGGTCCTCGAAGTCTCCCATGTTGGAGACCTGAGTGATGGAGCCCGCGGGTGAAGCCGGGGTCGCCGAGTCGGCGTCGTCGTCGAGGGCCGCGTCTCCTGCGGCCGCTGAGTTTTCGGCCACGTCGCTGTGGGCCGAGTTGTACTCGGAGGCGAGGCGGTGGATCGTGCGGATCTGGCTCTCGGAGAGCCGATCGCGTGGCGGCGACTTCGCGGATCTGAGCGAATCCTCCGAGGCGATGGCGTCGGTGAGGCCGGCGAAGAGGCTGATCGTGCCAATCGGCGGCAGGATCGCTGTCGCGTGTGGTCGCGCCGCCGGGACGTAGCTGCTCGGCAAGATTTGGAGCATCTCGCCGATCGCTATCATGCGGCCGGTGGCGACCGTCTCGTTGATGGGCAGATTGGATCTCGCCGCAGAACACCGGCCAGACCGGCCAGGCCCCACGGTGGGCGCCACTGTCGTGGGAATGGTCACGGCGAATCTTGCAATCGGCAGCGAGTAGTAGAACGAGGGCAAGGCGGCCAGCCATCTGCGGTGCGAGATGAGGGCAAAGAACGAGGTTTTACCGTTCGGTTTGGAGGGTAAAGACCTACTCCTGCTAGATTGTATTATGGAGGTGGTACAATGGGAGAGCTCGGCGGCTAGGCGGCGAGTCGCTTGGGTGTATGATGGAACGTATCTCTACTCGCCCTATAGGGAGGTTTATATAGGCTCACCTCCCCTAGGGTTTACATATCTCAACCGATTCAGTTAAAGCTTCGGTACCCGTTTAACCTAATCCGACTGGGCCTATCTACTCGCCTGGGCCTTCTGCTTCCAGTCGCTTGGTTCCTTGCTGGGCTTCAATCCAGTCGTCGTCTTGCAGGCCCACTCGCCAGTTCTTGGGCCAGTCGGAAACGTCCTGCTGGGTATACCCCGGTAAGCATATCCCCATCAACATGAATTTTTTTATGAAAGAATCAAAGGGATAAGAATGAGAATAAGTTTTTGTAAATATTTGTTTTCTTTGGTTTTGGAAAATAAGTTTTTGGTTTAAACGCCCAGCCTAACTAGGGTCTCCTATGGTCAGGATGGCTCTGATACCAACTTGTCAACACCCGGATTTTTCAATCCTAGATGCCTGTTATGTCATACATCGCAATCCCAGGATTACCATTTTTGCGAGACATAACAGAATTGGATACCATAGTACATCATCCATTACAAACGATACATAAGTTCTTACACAAATAGGGATCTCATGCTCCAGTTCTTAATACAACATCAAGCAGCGGAATACGAAATAATAACGGTAGCGTAGGTGAAGCTCCATCTTGAGGTCACGCAGCAATGCCGTGATGGGAGATGATCCTAGTTGTCGTAACCTTTCTGGGGACCATCTTCCAGGTACTCCTCTTCATAGTCTGGCCATGGGAATAGCCAGGGACAAAGCCATGAGTACTCTTTAAGTACTCGCAAACTAATACTAACAGGTAAAGGGGTTTTTGGATAATAGGACACTAGGCTCTAGGGTTGTTTTGCAAAAGCCAGATTTATCTCTACTAAGTTCTAAAGCTATTCACGATTTTATAACTCCTAACTGGGATCTTGTAACTCATGTCACAACTCTGTTGTGGTCAAGTCAAAGTCTCAATTCACTTCACAAGTCATTTTGAAAAGTCTGACGGGGGAACAGTATGGCCACTCCAACTGTCCATAATCATGAGACGCTATTCGAATAGTTTGACACTCTGCAGAGATTGTACACTTTCACCACAACATTCGATACATCCGTCAGAACAAATCCTGAATTCACCATACTCAAGTATGGATAATCAATCCTAACCTTTCAATTACGCCCTAGTATAAGCACCTCTCACAGGTTTGGCCTCCCAACCATGACCAACTGTCATCTTGGGTAATGCACAGGTGGACAATCTTCACAAGGTAGCCTCAGCTCAGACCTTGGCCGTGAGGGAACTAATACTAAGGTATATAAGTTTCCAGTCAAGCCCTACCCAATATCCGGGTATTGTGGTTGTACGATAAAATTGGAATGGTATCGCATCTAGACAACCATCAGTTTTTAAAAAGGGCTAAGGCTCATGCCTCAACATTTTCATCACCAAAATCATCAAGTGTTCGGAAACACATGTCCAAAACATTTCAATAGAATGATCCATCATTCCAAGGTTTTCATAACCATTTTTCCACCAAGTATTCCCATCTAAAGTTGATCAAGTTTTATTCTTAGCACTAGCATCTATAGGTGGGGGTAATCAATAATGAGGGATGGTAAACTAGGGGAGTTCTAACTAAGTTCAATCGCATGCCTTAAGATGACATCAAGATTATCTAGCTTAGGCCAAATTTTATGCTCTTTATGCAACCTTCAAATATCTTTCTAGTATCTATAATTCACTTAAGTAAACTCTAAGTAAGCTTTGATAAAGAAATAAAGTATAAAGCTTGTAAGTAAAAACTAGGATTGGTTTATCAGGTGGATATAATCACATATGCTTAAGGCATATAGTGGTCATGGTAAAAAGTAGTGGTTTGTGGCATCAGTAGGGTATCTTTCAAGGGTTAGCTTGCACATTCACTAGTAGTATTAGGCTTGCCTTGTGCAGAGCAGTGGTTGAAGTTCTCCTCGGCTTCTTCTTCGTAGTATCCTCCTTCCTCCTCGTATCCTTGGTCGGTACTAGCGTCTATGAATAAATACGAGGTACACAATCACCAAAAAATACTTAACTACTTGCAATCATCACACACAAGGGTCCTATAGATGATCTAGCATCATCGCTAACATTACAAGGTTAAGGCTTGATTTAATTCCTTTTATTTTTAGAAAAGTAATTTCTACTCATTGAAAAACTACTTAAGATTTAATATTCTCCAAACCAAACATGGGATCATGTTGACACATGTCATCACCACATATTGTAGTCCAAGGGAATGTTATTTAAAGTGGTGTCACAATTTAATAAGGTTTTACCCTTTTATTTTAATTAATTAATGTGGCTAGAAATGCTTATGTAGCATTCTTTTATTACTTGAACATTATTTCTGCAAGTAAACCTATATATTTTTATATATTCTGAAAGGTATGGTTAAATGTGATTTTTGAGAGTTGGAATCAACTCAAAAGCTATTATGGTTTAAATTTGAAAAATGTTTGAATGCAGAAAAGCTTCTGCCTTGTTATTTTTACCGTGGGTGATCTATAGATCCAAATGACTTGAATCCAACGGGCTTGGATTCAGCACTCACAGACCTTTCCAACAAAATTGGTTTCATTCAATTTGGTGCAATAAATCGATCTGGGTTGATTTTTGAAGTTGGGTACAGAAGTGTGTTTGAATTAAAATAGAAAAAGGTTTAATTTGAATAACTGGGCTGCGCGGGAAAAGTTACTGGGCCGGCCTGCTAAGCGCAGTGCTCCCGCGGGCTGCTTAAGTGGGTGTCCCCACTCGTCAGTGACACGGGGCTGGGCGAAGCGGTATGGGGCAACGTGGATCGTTCGATCTAGTTCTAATCCAACGGCTGGGAGTCATCGTCGACGCGAGACAACGCCGACGAGAATGAAACCTAGCGCGGCCAGTGAGGGTTGCTGGGGGCTCACCGCGGTACTGGCGAGGGTCGGCGAGGCGGGCGAACGACGAAGTCGACAACGGCGAATCTCCTGGTACCGGTGGCTTCTCCTGGGGTGGCTCCAATCGCTGGCTCCCTTCTTCTCTAGAGGCGGCAGGCTCCGGTGAAATTCCGGCGGGGTGGTGCTCGCCTTGCTCTGAGAACGGTGTGGCACGATCAATGAGAAGAGGGGAGTGAGATGGTGTGAAGAAATCATGCGGGGGTGGCCTCTATTTATAGTCGAGCGAGGGGACCGACGGGGCGCACGGTGAGCTCGTCGGGGGCGATGTTACAGGCGGCTATTGGCATGGGCGAAGGTAGGGGGTGGTGCGGTGTTCCCTGGTGATGCTCAACGACATGGTTTTGAGGCGTGGGGCGGTGCGGCTTGGTCTGCAACATGCGACGCTCTGCGCGGCAAAGGCGGCGTCTTCGATGGCGGGCGGTGGTTGTGCGGCACGAGGCGGCAAACGGGGATGTCTGGTGGTCTCCTGGGTTGATGGTGATCGTGTGTGCATGCGGTGAGGGCGGCGTGCAGTCTGTGGGCGCTGGTCAAGGGTCGTGCTCTGGCGCATGCTCGGCATGGTCTCTGGCGGTCTGGGCGCGGCTTGTGCGCATGGTCCAGGGCTTGGCAACGCTCGCGGTTGGGACAGGGAGTGGCAGTGGACGGTGGGCTGCCTCCCAGACAAGGTTGGCACGGCTAGTTCTTCCTCTAGCCTGCTGTCCACAATGGGGTGACAAGGGGGTGCTCGGCTGTTCACCATTGATGGCAATGGCAAGCTCACAGGGGTGCTAGTCCTTAGCTAAACTTCCTAGATGATCTACTGAGCTGGGTGTGAGCTAACTAGGCAACAAGTTAGGCAAGAATCACTGCTCACAATAGTGTTTGATGTTTGTTTGATTTGTGTCTGCAACCTGTTTGATGAAATGGCCGCATGAAATCAAGTTTTGAATTTTGAGAAGATTTTTGGTGGGTTTGCTAGATTGGTGCTGGTGAGTCTGCAGATGCTGGGGTTTTGCAAGTTGAGCTTGTTTGAGTGGTTTTTGAATAAGTGGGATCTTCCCATATGATAAAGATTCAATTTTGAATTGTCATTTAAACTATGCATTTGAAAGTTTCTGGATGATCACAAAGTGGGCCTTGATACCTTGTTATGAGTACATTCAAGGGGTGCAAAGATCTAGAAAAGTTTCTGTTAGGTTCTGAAAGTTTGAGACAGCCAAAGTAGGCATGGGAGTTAAATTGGTTAAAGTGACCATTCATTTAATATATGTGTTTTGATTTACTTGTCTTTAGGAAAAGTGTGCAAAATGTTTTAGATGATGTTTATTTCACCTAAGAAACATTTTACAAGCAATGAAACAAACAAACAAGGTGGTTTAAAAGAATTTCAAAATCAATGCATACACATGTGCATGCATTCCTAATTTTAATTAGAAAAGTTTTTGTTAACCCTAATTTTGATGATTAGAATTTGATGATCCAAGCTTAGTATTTTTGGGATGTTACACTTCAATTCTTGAGTAACATTTATTGTCTCACTTGTAGTCCTTAGTGGTATCCAAATTGAAGTCCTTGTTGAGAATAAGGTTGAAAACACTTGAGTTGGTGAAGTCCTTTGTTCATGTTGAAGTCTTTGCTCATGGTGGAGACTTTATCCATCAAGTTTTGAAAAGGAGGAGATGTAGAATCAAAACCAAAATGGTTGAGGAAAGAGTTTACAAGATTGTTTGCAAATAAGTTTTGGAACAAATACAACTCCTACTTTTCTAAGGGGTTTTGTCCAATCCTAGGGTTACAAATCCTACAGGCAACACAGTGCTCTGATACCATCTGTAGAGGTCCCAACCTTTAAAAAGGTAGAGATCCCTGTGTTTACAATGCTAGTCCCTGGATCAATAGATAGCATCCACAGTTAAGATGTAATATCAAGAAACAAAGGTCATAATACAACTTTATAACCATGAATAAAATAATTTATTACATCTTACATAGCTCATTTGGCTATCTCATTACAATGCAGCGGAATATAACTATAGCATGGGGTCCTTCATCTTCAAAGTTCCACAGGCAAACATGTTGGTTGTAGACTTGTAATCCTAATCATCGCACTTTACTAACATCAAACAAACCTGCAACACAATAAGTTACAGCCACAAGGGTCAATACATTTGAATTGTATTGGAAAGTGATACTATGGTAGTATAGTGGAGTCTATCATCTATATGCATTTGGCTAAGTGGAGCTTAGGCTTGCTTTGCTCAAAATAGATTTTTCCTTATCATTTGAAAACACTAAGTTTTTGCTTGACAAACACACTCAAGGCATCTCCCAATAGAAATTGGTGATCCTTCAACCCTTGTTCAACCACAAGATTTTAACTTAGAAATTTGGATGAGGATATTCTTGATAGCTTCCATGTATTGATGCTCAAATTGTCCTTTACCAGGGACATGGCTAAGTACTTATATTTTACACTCTACAGAGGTGGTGCACTTTCCCCACAAGACTTGGTTTCACCAAGACAAGATCTTTCAGAAGCCTTCCCTTAGACCAGAATGGACGCGTTCCAACCTATCATTCCCTACCACCAACTGTCCATTTGGCTAAGTTACTGCAACCTATATGATCCAGGCAGAGCCCATAATGCCCAGTGGCTGCACTTGAAGCTTCTCAACATTTGACATCTCAAATCTCTTTGTTCCTGGGTGGCCATCCACAAGTGAGATACACAAGGTAAACCATAGAAATGGGCCTTATGTAACCACTCAACACAAACCATTCCTTCCATTCCACCCAGGTGATTCATTCACTTAGTTGTTTTATTAAACAAAACACAAGACCTTGACTTAGAAATATTCCATAGCATGAATATAATCCACCCTTGTTTTCTACTAGCTAAGCTAAGCATGATAGTAGTAGGAATCTTAACTTAGGAAATTTCTACTAAGGTTTCATCTAATAGGATTTCCCATGGCATAGTTTATACTTAGCAAAAAAAATCATGCAAGTCCTACTTTAGAAAAATCACTAATGCATAGTGAGAATAATGGGACAAAAGTATGAAGCATCACTTGCCTTTTTGGTAGAGAATATAAGTTCACTCCTTGATCTTTCCATATTCATACTCTTCAAATTCCACTACAATTCAAACAAGCAAGAAAAAATTCAATCTACCATTCAAGCAAACAACACATAAAATAATAAAAACAAAGCAATGCATGCAAGCATGCAAAAGATTGTTTTATTTGGAAAAGTGGTTTCTAACATGTTATAAACATTCTAAAACACCTATTGGTCATTTTATATAAGTGGCAAAATCATTTGCAAAAGATTTTACTTATAAACTATTTTTAAACCAAATCAATATTTTATGTAGTTGAAAATGCTTTTTTAGCAAAGTAATAATCTATAGGGTTCACCAAATACATTTTTAATTCTAAAACTTGGTGTTTGGGGTCAGAGAGTTTAAATCAAAACATTTCCCAAAGGTTTTTCTCCAAAAAGTATTTTTAACATATAAACAACATTTTTATTTGACTAGAAATTCTTTAATTCAAAGATTTATTCTCTTGCTTCACAAAATATGTTTTTGAATCCACAAGTTGGTTTCTATGGTCAGTAGGTTCAAAACAATCCATTGGCCAAAGGTTTTATCACAAAAATAATTTTAGAATGAATTTTATATTCAAAATATGCCTACACAAGTTTCTGCAAAAACAACCAATTTAACATAATCAATTTACTAAACAAAGTGCATGGTTGGATAGGGTTTGTCTTTCTGATTCCATTGATATAAAATTTACAAAATTTGGACATGTGGATCAAAAGTTATGAATTATGCAAGTTTGAACATCTATTAGAATAGTTTCTGTTTTTTAGAACAAAAGGCTGGCCACGCGTCTTGTCCTGATTGGTCCATACCGGTTCGTGTGGATCGTGCAACGTGGGAAGTTGGATTTTAAACAGATCGAGCGGCACAGGATCAAACTTACCCCATCGTCTAGTTGTTCTATCGTGTGCTTCCGATCAAGATCCAACGGCCAGAGATGTCTAACCTAAAGCGGGCGGCGCTAGCGGTGGCGACTGGCGACGGCACGCTCAGACTTGGGTGGCGCTGGCGATGCAGGAAGAAAAAGAGACATGGGAGGGGCTCACCGAGATCGCTGTGCTTCACTGATGCTCAACGTGTCCTTGTCTGTTGAAGGGGCGCTCGAGGTCAACCGGAATTCCTCGCCGGAGTTCGTGGAACCGTCGGGTGCGGTCAGTCGTCATCGAAGGCGACTGTATGGTGCAAGCTAGGACACGAAAATGGCGGCGTTAGATGCGGACGAGGTCACTGGCCACACGCGAATCAACAGAAAGAAGAGGGGCGGTCAGAACGTTACCGGGGGCGTCGCCGGAGTTGAAGCAGACGACGACGGTGTTCGGGTGACGTTCCAGAGCGCGCGCGACCTAGCTAGAGCTACTGGAGGATGTAGGAAACTATGGGGGTCACGCTCGAGAGCTCTAGGGGCAGTGGGGCTGGCGGTGGTGGCCGGAATTGCGGTCGCAGCTCGTCGGAGCAGAGCGCGGTGTGAGTGAAAATCGAGGCAGCCCGGGGGCTCTCCGGTAGAGAAGTTTGAGGGCAAAGAGGGAGGGGAAGGAGGGGATTATGATAGCGTGGTCGGGGGCGGAATCACTGAGGCATTGATGCGAATTTACGCGAGAGATTATGGACAGAAACGGCCGGCGAGGGAGGCGTGGTCGTCACGGTGGGTGAGGACAAAGCCTGACAAGTGGGGTGTGGTTGTCAGCGAGAGAGAGAGAGGTGGGGGTGCAGGTGGCGATGCGGGTGGGTTTCCGAGTGGAAAACGGTTCGCTCGGGGGTGAGAGGGAGTGGGCTGCTGGGCCAGTTGGGCTAGGTTAGTTGGGTTGGGTTCTATTCCCTTTTTTTTTGTTCTGCTTTCTTTTTATTTTTCCAATTCTAATATTTTGTTTTGATTTTGTTTAATTATTTCAAACCCCCATTTGAATTCAAACTTCAACCAAACTTTGTGTAGATTTTAATACTGATTAATAATACATTATAAAGTCAAATTTAGAATAATATATTTATTCTTTTTAGGGCATATTAATTATTTAAAATAGGCCCTTGTATTAATTCAAATAAGATTTAATAATGTTTTCAAACTCCATTCGAAATTTAAATCTTTCCAAATCTTTTCAGTAGGTCTTATTATTTATTAGGGTGTCAAATAATTCACCTTGAATTATTTGGAACATTTTTAATATGATTTATTAATCATTTTAAATTGGGTATTTATCTTTATTCCAATGAAATTAATTATGGGTTTAATTCCATAATTTTTTTATTTAGGTGATTTTATTGATTCCATTTAAGTTAATTAAATTACTTTTATACCACTTGGGTATATTCCAATATTATTTTCCCATGATTTATTTAATCATTCTTATTAGGGATTTGTCTTTATTCAGATAGAAATAGAATTTGGTTAATGCCACTTTATTTTATTTGGAAAATTCTTTATCCTTTTATTTTATTTGGATTTGGATTATATTCATTCCATTTGCTTATGGATTTGGCCAAGATTTAATTTGGTCCTTAAATATTCCTCATTTAATATTTCTTTCTTTATCTTATAAAATCCATATCTTTTTATTTATAGATCCAAACTTGGTGATTCAAAGTTGTAAAATCTTATTTGATATTTATTTATCCTTTTAAATATATTTAGGATTAATTGCTCACCATTTGGTATGGATTTTTTTAGATAGGTGCTTTATTAGCTTTGGAAATTCAATTTCCTTATCTTATTAAATTCATAAGATTTTATCTATGGCTCCAAATTAAGTGAAACCAATTCATATGGTTTTATAATTTTTCTATTTTTCATTCTTGATCATTTATAAATATTTGTTGACAAATTTTATATGGATTAAAACCATAGGCTTAGAGATATCTTGGAAATGATTTTATTCCATTAGGGTTTTAGGGTTTGGGTTTACTTCCCAAGTGTTTAAATTCCCAGATGCATTTATGAAGATTGCATTTTACTTGATTTGAATTTAGTTAGGTTCAACCACTACTCAAGTTTGTCCAAGATGGGATTTTAAGTTTCCATTTGGAAAAATAAAAAGTTTCTTTTCACCCTAATTTCAATAATTAATTATTTTGTTTAATTATTTTTCACATTACAAAATTTTGAAAATTTTGGGATGTGACAATGAGTTACAATAGATAGTGCACACAAGCACATAGTCACACACATGAACAGAAAATAACACACATGAAGTTCAAGTTCGAATATGGCAAATAAAAGCAGATAGTAGCAAATCCAAAGCCCCAAACCCATGCAAAACGATGAGAATGTCTTCTCCCCCTTTGGCATTGAAATGCAGAAAAGGGGAAAAGACCTAAACTAGCGCCCCAACAACTCATTAGTCATCGTCATCCTCATCATCCTCGGCATCCTCATCCTCATCCTGGTCATCACCACCCTCATCATAGTCATCATCATCGTCTTTAGGGACAGCAGGCCCTTTGTCGTGAGGGCGAGAAGAGGAGGTACCCTGGTACCCGAAACTGGAGGTGACATCAGCAAAGGTCTTCCAATCCACCAAGCTATCCTGTTGGGCATTCCATGCCCCAAATGAGAGTGTGTGGTCAGACTCTATGGACTGCTGAGCACCATGCTCATCATTGTATTCATCCTCACCTTCCTCATTATTCCCAGCACCCTGTTCCTTGATCTCCTTGAGGAGCTTCTCAATGCGACGGTTGCTTTGGTAGGATGCATGCTGCTGCTTATGGATGTCAACATTCATGCAACAAAGGGTCCTCTCCCAAAAGCTGGCCTTCTTGACCCGCTCATGCACATAGTCTCGAATCATAGTAGGCATAGGGGCATTGGAGGCATTCTTCCTCCGAACTCTAGGTGGGAGGGAGCCCTCTCAGTCTCAATCTCCTCATCATCACCCCCATAGCGACGCCTCGGAGCAGGCCCCATACGCCCCTTCTGCTGCAGTGAGACCATAGTGTGGTCAGTGAGGTATGGTGGTGTAGGGGTTCGTAGCATGGAAAACAAAAAATTTCTATCGCATACAAACAAACAAGCCAAGATCTATCTACTAGATTGTAGCAACGAGTCGATAGAGGAACTCACCCTCGAAGATTCCAAAGCGATTAACGAGAGCAGATTCTCGTGGATGATGTAGTCGTACTCTTTCCGATCTCAAGATCGCGTAGACGATCCTTCCGGCGCCACGTTCCGGCAGCGCCCCATGATCGGTCACACGTTCGGTACTCGACGAAGACCTTCCTCTCCCTTGTTCCAAAGCGGCGGAGGTTGTAGCACTCTCGCGATTCCAGACAACTGGCGTGGTACCGAAGTAGAGGGAGATCCTGAGGCTTCGCCTTAAAAGTGCAGTATGGTGGAGCTTATGAGAGAGGCTATTAGTGGTCTAGTAATTAGACACACCAATTAGAAGGCTCTAAACCAATTAGAAGGCTCTAAACCAAATAGCTCTAAACCGGGTTTAGGTCTAGGGTTTAGTTTAGAGGATAGGAACTAGTGTGTCCTAGGAGGGAGCCCTGCCTCCTTATATAGGTGGGAGGGGCTGGCGGCCAAGGGAGAGGGAGGAGTCCCTCCCCAAGTCGGCTTGGGTGGGGCGCCGGCTTGGGGAGGACTCCCTCCCCAACTCGGCTTCACCTCCTCCTCTTTTCCCACTTCCCAAAATTGCCGTTTGACTTTCAAACTAGCCGTTTGACTTTTCAATTTAGGATTTAAATAAACCCTTTATTTTGGACAGCAAGAACACCTAGTACATGATGCAATCATTCCAACTTACAATGACACATTCATGTACCCTTCCTCCGAGTGCCGGACATTCCGGGACCTTCTAGAATGTTCGATGAAAACACCTAACCATTCCCCAACTCAAATGGGACTTTCCTTATATGAATCTTATTCTCTGGACCATTCCGGATCTCCTCGTGATATCCGGATCCCATCCGAGACTCCAACAACATTCGGTCTCTTTCTCATAATACCATAACTACTCAAACAACGTCAATCCTTAAGTGTGTCTCCTACGGTTCGTGAATTATGCGGACATGATCGAGACACTTCTCGAACAATAACCAATAGAGGAATCTGGAAATTCATATGGCTCCTACATATTTCTGATTACTTTGCGATCGAATGAACCACTTACATACGATACCAATTTCCCTTTGTCTCACGATATGTTACTTATCCGAGGTTATGATCGTGGTATCTCTGCATACCTAGTTCAACCTCGTTCTTGATAAGTACTCTTTTCTCGTTCCGTGATATGTGATCCCTTGTGACCCAGTCACATGCTTGCAAGCTAATTGGATGACATTTCACCGAGAGGGCCCAGAATATCTATCCGTCATATGGATGGACAAATCCCACTCTTGATCCATGTGTTTCAACCAATACTTTCCGAACACTCAATGCCACTTTTATAGCCACCTGTTACGGTGTGGTGTTTGATGACATCAAAGCATCCATCCAAGAAAGGTGATATGCATGATCTCATGGTCGAAGGAATTAGGTTACTATGTATCAGAAAGCATATAGCAATTGAACTATTGAAATGACTTGATCTTTATGCTACGCTTATCTATAGGAGTATGTCCACCATATCATTCTCCTAACGATATGATCTTGTTGTTGATAACATCTCAATGTTCATGATATGGAAACCACAATCATCAATCAACCAACAAGCTAGTGAAGTATAGAGGCTATACTAGGGACTTCAAATTAAGTTTACAAATCACACAAGTATTAATGGTTTCCTTGTTAATACTATTATAGCATGAATGTAAACATTTATCATAAGTATGAAGATATGATAATAACCTACTTTATTATTGCCTCTTGGGCATATCTCCAACAGTCTCCCACTTGCACTAGAGTCAATAATCTAGTTTCAAACCTTTGTGTATTCAACACCTATAGCTTTCCGGTGTTGTATGTACACGATTGCTAGTGGTCAACTGATCTCCGGATCTGACACTTCCGTCCGTGTAATTGCATGTCTTTGCGTCTCTACGCATCACTCATTCTCTAATGAGATGGCTTTGTATAAATTTGGTCTTTCGGTGTGACCTTTAGTTCTTTGGGGTTAAAACATGTTGACAATATTGTCGTACAATATATCTTCATAGTATTATCCCGCCGTGAACTACACCTAGTTTGATAACAAACTACTTGACACAAATGCCCTCTTTTGCTGCTATAATAGCAGTCATATACTTAGCCTTTTGTTGAAGTATCTGTCACAATGTCTTAACTTTGGAACTCATCCAAATCCATTATGGAACTCACTTTCCATTATATTGTGCCACCCTTAATTTAGATTGAGATAAACTTAATTTGTACTTTGTGACAAAACTAGTATCAATGTAGTACTTTTACAATGAACTAACCATCTATTTGTCACTTCTACAAATAATATACTCTTAGTTCTTCCAAAAGATCATAAGAATATCCTTACTATCGTCCAATGATCATCTTATGAATCATTCTGGTATATGCTCATAATATTTATAGCATAGGACATATCTGGATTTGTACATATCACAGTATGATTGATATAAATACTCTTTGTGATTTCATACATCAAGTATCAATCTATACTTGAATCTTTGTTTCACTTACCAAATGTCAATACACTTGAATATATCATCAACATTGAACTCTTTCAATCCTTTCTGCAACAAGAACCTTTCTTGTAGTTTCTATATTGAATTCATTCAATATCTCGTCTATGTACTTCTGGCACAACCATATTAGCTTCTATTGATGACAAATATTTGGGTTTTGCCTAAGTCTTTAATCTGGATGAAATTCTTAATATGTGTTAATAAAAGATACATTATTTCCAATCAACAATATGTCTTCCACATAATGTATTAGAAACATGTCTTAGCGCTCCCACTTAATTTCTTGAAAATGCAAGCATCTTCATTGTCTCCGATGAAATTAAACTCTTTTAACAGTTTCATCATAGTGAAGATTCCAACTCCGCTATGCTTACTTCAACCATTGAAGTTTGCATATGCTTTTAGCATCCTTTGAATTAACAAAACCCTTTGGACCGTGTCATGCACACGTCCTAGGTAACCATTCTATTAGAAGAACTTGTTTTGTTTATTCTACTACCACATAACAAATTATATGTAGTGGTTGCTACATTAATCCGTCTAGACTAAAAATCGCTATGAAAGATCAAATCTTGTCATATACAACCTTTGAACATTGTTGTGAACTCTTTCCCAACATGTCGACTATTTCATAGATGTGAAACATCCATGTCTACTTCTTTATAGATCCAAACACAACTGCAAGGTCTTACACCTTTTTCGAGGGTCCTTCAAGTTTCAAAACTTGATTTCTCGTGTATGGAACTATCACGGATTATATGGCTTCAAGCCATTTGACGGAGTCAGGGCCCATCATCGCTTCTTTGCATGTAGTAGGTTCATTATTCTCAAATAATGATTCAACCCTCAAATCTTGGTATTTGATTTGTTCATCCGACCTACTTGTTTCAATAGAAACTTTAGACCTCCGTGACCACAACCTTTGAGGTACGTGAGCCATGAGCATTGTTGCTGCCTCCGGAACACTTTTCGGTGCTGCGCAACTTTGCACATATAGCTAAGGTTCCTTTAACCTTATCAAAGTTCTATCGTCCTCCCACTTAACTTTTCACGAAAAATTCCTTCTCAAAGAAACTTGACGTTCTAAGCGACAAACACTTTTGTCTCCGGTGTTTATGGAGGAATACTTAACATTTATACAAAGACAGGTTTATCCGACTTTGGTTGCACACATCTTTCTTATGCATAGCATACCAATGTTTTAAGAAAGGACTACTTGGGTTTTATCCCAAACCATAACTTTATATGGTGTCATTTCAGCGGATTATGATGGAGCTCTTTTCAGTGGAAAAGCGGTAATCTCCAAAGCTTTTAATCTTTAAAATATAATGGCAGTTCTATGAATTACACCTTTGATCTTACCATGTCAAACAAGGTTTTAATTACATATCTCGAACGCTCCATACTCTTATGGTGTTTCGGGAAATGCAAATCCACGGACCGATTCCTTAAATCTTAGGTATTATGCTAAACTTGTAATTCAAATATCTTCCTTTATGATCTTATCATAAACTATTTATATTCTTGTTACAATGATTTTGCACTTCATCTTGAAAATCTTTGAACTTTTCAAATATTTCATACTTCATCCTTATTAAGTAAATATTCACATATTCACTCAAATTTTCGGAGAAAGCATATGAAGTTGAAATCCATCGCTCTTGACTACACATAATGGAGTTCGTACAACAATATGCACAAGTTCCAATAAGCTGGTCTTTCGTTCCCTTTTGGCCTATGAACGAAGTTTCAATTATCTCTAGGAAAGTTTCACAAACGTCATTTGATCAAAAATCAAAAGACTCAAAAATTCCATCCACATGGAGTTTCTTCATGTTTTCTTTCCAATATAATTTAAACTGCGATGTCACTTCCTAAGTGATCTTTCAATCAATTTGTCTTTCGACAATTTTAGCACTAGTTTTATGGATGTGATTTCTCCAACGAGATTTGTGAATCATCCATCTTTTATGGATTACGGCAATTATTTGAACAACCCTTTTGTTCTCACAATACCTGATAAAACAAATCTTGAAGGCAAGCGTTGATGTTTAACGAGCAACACAATAACCCTTTATTTGTTTTCGATGAACATCATCACATATTCTTTTGCTAGTTACTTAGGCCATTGTAGTTCATGAATTGTGTTGTTTCGTATGACGATTCACACCAACAAATTCAGTATCAAATACTTAAGAACCACATTGTTTAATAAGCAAAGAATATAGCCATAACACGTATATCATCTATATACTTAAACTGAACAATTCTAGTCTTTTCTTTTCTGCCATATACTTATGAGATTCTCTTTCAGTATTTCCTTTTCTGTTTGAAAGAATTTATCAACATCAATAGTGGAGTCATACTTATGACACATAGTCCAAAGCGTGTATAGTTAAATACCAATGTCTTTGAACTTGCACTTTGAAGTAGATCACCATTATCAAATATTTGGTGTTCTTTCAAATTCCTTTCTTTAGTAATCTCTTGGTGTAGTAAACATTTTACCTACATCAAATATTCACCCTCATCATGGACTTATCCATGATCTAGCTACTTTTAGCTTGTAACGGTGAATCGCGAGTATAATGTTGCTCTCCAAAACCTTTTGGAAGATTAGGACAACTAGTGTCTCCAACCTTTTGCAAATTCTCATCAAAATATGAGAACATGAACTTTGCCATATTATACTCTATCATGTTGTAACCAAAACTTCGTTTCAGATATCACAATATCTTCCACACATCATGGTTTCTGAAACAACTCTTTCAGATCCTAGATAACCTTGATATTAAGATAATCTTTTGAATATCAAGAATCATGGAGACAAACATGATACTCATATACTAACACTTGGAATTGTCACTCTTGTTTTAATACCAATTATTAAACTTCATAGAGTAACCGAACTTCGAAAGTTTGCAATAGGACTTTTAAACTTTAGATTAACACTTCAAAACAATACAATACCAGTTCGTAAAGTAACTAACCAGAATTCTATAGTTCTATCATCTCAATTATAACTAAGCGCAAGGTGGTAAACTGATGCCAATGATTACAACAACTATGCAAATTCACTTTGATTTAGTTTATGATAAATTGAGTTCTAATTAATAATTAAATTAATCTAGGTGAACTCCCACTCAAAAACAATATCCCTCACATTGTTTTAGTGATCACACGAACCAAATCCACCACATCAAAACCGATCATCACGAGAGTTGATATAGCTTCAATGGCGAACAATCAACATGTTCATCATATCTACTATATGACTCATGCTCTACCTTTCGCAATCCGTGTTCCCGAGGCCATGTCCGTACATGCTAGGCTCGTCAAGATCAAACCTTAGCTACCGCATAAGCAAATCTGGCTTGCTTACGTTGTATTCACCCGGAATCAAAGACACCCGATCATCACGTGGTGCCAAAGCAAGCTTTGGCAACGGTGCATACTAAGGGTGAACACTTTAGAACTTGAAATTTATGTGCATGAGGGATCATCTTATAATGCTACCGTCGTCTACTAAGCAATACAAGATGCATAAAGGATTAACATCACATGCAATTCATAATATGTGATATGATATGGCCTTTCTTCTTTGTGCTTCCGATCTCCATCTTCAAGCACGAACATGATCTCCATCATCACCGGCATAGCATCAAGGTCAATGACGCTTCTTCATGGTTATCGCCCACCAGCTTCAACTATTACAACTACTTTGAATAGACACGCAGGTCTTAACAAAATTAAAGACAACCATATGGCTCCCGCCGTTGCCAACTTACAATAAGGAACATTGCATACATCAAATATAATCACAATCATGGCCATATCACATCATCAGACACCCCGCAAAACAAAGTTAGACGCTTCTACTTTCTTTGCATATTTTACGTGGTTTGGGGCTTTCAATAAGTGTCGCTCTAACTTAACAAGAACCACAACATTGATACTAGCATTGTTGATCACCCGTTGTAAATTGGATCTTTACTATGCTAGGAGAAACAGGCACCCGCAAAGCCACTTATGCAATACAAGTTGCATGTCAAGCGTGGAGCAAGTCTCATGAACGATGTCATGTAAGGTTAGCAGGCCGCTTCATCCCAACATACCGCAAGATGCAAAGTACACAAAAAGCAATCTACAATAAAGCATCAATGCCCACAATGACCATTGTGTTCTACTCGCAATGATCTACATATAAACTGGCTCGATACCACGTAGGGGTTCAGAGCATGGAAAACAAAAATTTCTATCATACAAACAAACAAGCCAAGATCTATCTACTAGATTGTAGCAACGAGTCGATAGAGGAACTCACCCTCGAAGATTCCAAAGCGATTAACGAGAGCAGATTCTCGTGGATAATGTAGTCGTACTCTTTCCGATCTCAAGATCGCGTAGACGATCCTTCCGGCGCCACGTTCCGGCAGCGCTCCATGATCGGTCACACGTTCGTACTGACGAAGACCTTCCTCTCCTTGTTCCAAAGACGGAGGTTGTAGCACTCTCCTCGCAATTCCGGCAAGACAACGGCGTGGTACCGAAGTAGAGGGAGATCCTGAGGCTTCGCCTTAAGCCAAAAGTAGTATGGTGGAGCTTATGAGAGAGGCTATTAGTGGTCTAGTAATTAGACACACCAATTAGAAGGCTCTAAACCAATTAGAAGGCTCTAAACCAAATAGCTCTAAACCGGGTTTAGGTCTAGGGTTTAGTTTAGAGGATAGGAACTAGTGTGTCCTAGGAGGGAGCCCTGCCCTCCTTATATAGGTGGGAGGCTGGCCGGCCAAGGGGAGGGAGTGAGTCCTCCCAAGTCGGCTTGGTGGGCGCCACTTGGGAGGACTCCTCCCCAACTCGGCTTCACCTCCTCCTCTTTCCCACTTCCCAAAATTGCCGTTTGACTTTCAAACTAGCCGTTTGACTTTTCAATTTAGGATTTAAATAAACCCTTTATTTTGGACAGCAAGAACACCTCGTACATGATGCAATCATTCCAACTTACACTGACACATTCATGTGCCCTTCCTCCGGAGTGCCGACATTCCGACCTTCTAGAATGTTCCCGATGAAAACACCGGAACCATTCCCCAACTCCGAAACGGGACTTTCCTTATATGAATCTTATTCTCCGGACCATTCCGGATCTCCTCGTGATATCCCGGATCCCATCCGAGACTCCGAACAACATTCGGTCTCTTTCTCATAATACCATAACTACTCAAACAACGTCAATCCTTATGTGTCTCCTACGGTTCGTGAATTATGCGGACATGATCGAGACACTTCTCCGAACAATAACCAATAGAGGAATCTGGAAATTCATATGGCTCCCACATATTTCTACGATTACTTTGCGATCGAATGAACCACTTACATACGATACCAATTTCCCTTTGTCTCACGATATGTTACTTATCCGAGGTTATGATCGCTTGTATCTCCGCATACCTAGTTCAACCTCGTTCTCGATAAGTACTCTGTCTCGTTCCCGTGATATGTGATCCCTTGTGACCCAGTCACATGCTTGCAAGCTAATTGGATGACATTTCACCGAGAGGGCCCAGAGAATATCTATCCGTCATATGGATGGACAAATCCCACTCTTGATCCATGTGTTTCAACCAATACTTTCCGAACACTCAATGCCACTTTTATAGCCACCCTGTTACGGTGTGGTGTTTGATGACATCAAAGCATCCATCCAGTAAAGGTGATATGCATGATCTCATGGTCGAAGGAATTAGGTTACTATGTATCAGAAAGCATATAGCAATTGAACTATTGAAATGACTTGATCTTTATGCTACGCTTATCTATAGGAGTATGTCCACCATATCATTCTCCTAACGATATGATCTTGTTGTTGATAACATCTCAATGTTCATGATATGGAAACCACAATCATCAATCAACCAACAAGCTAGTGAAGTATAGAGGCTATACTAGGGACTTAAAATTAAGTTTACAAATCACACAAGTATTAATGGTTTCCTTGTTAATACTATTATAGCATGAATGTAAACATTTATCATAAGTATGAAGATATGATAATAACCTACTTTATTATTGCCTCTTGGGCATATCTCCAACAGGTGGTATGCCATATGGAGAATCATGCTCCTGGGAGTTGATGAGCCTCATAACCAAGGGTGCATATGGAGGAGATTTCTTGTAAAGAATGGCATGGAGCATCTCCTCGAAAATAAAGTCCATCACATCAATAGGTGCAGCATCTGCCTCTGGTACAGCATTGTAGGTCCGGTGAGTGTGGTACAGAAGGTTGACAAGCCCACCCCTGATTGCATCATCATTCCTAGCACTTGGTGCAATGGTATGACGGAAAATCCTCAGCATAAGGTTGTAGAGGGTCTTGAGTCCCTTGGACCCTCCCACAACACCCTCGTCATACAGAGGTGCCAGCTTCAACTTGTTCTCACCCAGAGCTGCAGAGTGCATACGCAGCCCAACAGGAGTAGATACTCCATGAAAGATCTCAAAGATGACGCTGGCAAAGTCATGGAATATAGCAGTGCAGCGAGTGGTACCAGACATCCAAACCATGGTCATGTCTTGATCAGAACCAAACACAACTGTGGCATAGAACTGTTGCACAAGGTGGACATTGTAGTCTTCACGCAGCTCCATCAAGTTATATAGTCCCAGCTTCTCACAGATCCACAAAGCGTCATTGAAGTAGGGGCTGAGACGCATCTGCTCAACACTCATGAACTTCTGAGGGCAGACAGGTGATTTGGTGAGCACACCATACACATCCTTCATGAACACAGCCTGTTCCTTCCTCCAGAAACGAGGGTCATCACTGGTACGAGGCAGCGCATAGAAATCTGTCTTTCTCAGCTCACGGTACTCCTCTTTTGACATTTTGGCTAAGGACTGAAGGTTGTCATATTTGTCCTTCTTGGCACGGTCCTCTCGTTCATCCCTCTCATGATCCCTCTTCAAGTATGCTGCATCACGTGCCTGCTGTTTCCGGTTGGACGGAGGTACGATAAATTGACCCTGAGCTTCATCATAGCGAGGATTTCCCCTTTGGGACTTGGCCTTGGTACGGCGAGGACGACTAGAATCATCACCTGTGAACAGAAGTGAGGGAGATAGCATGGAGATGAGTATATATGTCCCAATAATGCAGTACAAGAGCTTTGATGCAATTCTGGTCTGGTTTGACTCATCCAACACCGGAGTCTCCGCACCTCATACCGGAGTATCCGGCTCAGACCAGAGTCTCCGGTCCTAGGGACCGGAGTCTCCGGACCTAAGTCCGGAATCTCCGGTCGGGAGGCTCGGGCATGAGATGGGGAGATGCTGGTGGGGGTGAATCTAGTAGATCGGGCAATGCAACAAGGCTAAAGTACTAGAGTGCACGCAAACAAGTGATTCCAATGGACAAATCAGCACCAATCCTCAAAAACACATCTAGAGATGAACCCTAGGATAAAAAGTAGAGGGGAGGTACCAGATCTGTCCATGGGATCAATTCCTCCGGTGGGAATGACCCAATGGAGGAGGGGGAAGGTTGGCCGGCGGCACGGCGGATCCCGGGGGCTTCTTGACCTCCGGGGAGGAGTTTTGGAAGAGGAGGCGACGGGTTTGGAGGTAGGGGACGGGGTGAAGAATGAGGAACTGCTGTACCAGTTCACCCCGCCCCCTACTTTAAGTGGCAGAAACCGTCTGGACCGGAGACTCCGGTCCTCCTTGACAAAAAGCTCCAGGATGGGTGTTTGGGGACATATATGAGAGATAGACAGGTTTAAGATAGGGAAAGGGCTTGGGTTGAGACATCAAACTGCGAAGAGCCAACAAGAGCCATAGGAATTCATAAAAATATTCAGAAACACTCCAAGAGACTAAAATCAAGCGAATGACAAACATGAGTAAGTGCCAACCTCTCAAGTTTGAGAGGGCGGTGGCCTTGGCCACCATATTTGAGTATACTCGGCTTGGCACCACGAAGATATATCTTGGGTCCATTACCGAAACTCATCATTAAGCTCACATATCACAAAATGATATTAAGAGGAATGATTTTGATTGCTTTGGGCATAATGGGGGGAGGGATGGTCCAATCAATTAGGACCGCACTCCCCCTATATCCATTCCTACACCTAAACCAAATATGGGTTGAAACATAGGTGAGAATGCAAGAAAATCAAGTCAAGCTTGAATCTACGACATTTAGTTCATTCCTCAAATAGCAAAACCTTGCTTCATCAAGTGGCTTCATGAAGATATCGACAAGTTGATCTTTGGTTGCCACATATGATAGATCAATATCACCTCGAGCAACATGATCTCTAATGAAGTGATGGAGAATCTCAATATGCGTTGTCCTTGTGTGATTCACCGGGTTGTAGGCAATCTTGATGGCACTTTCATTGTCACACAGAAGAGGCACTTTGTCACAATGGATACCGTATTTCTTTAAAGTTTGCCTCATCCATAGCAATTGGGTGCAAGCACTAGCAGCTGTCACATAGTCGGCTTCGGCGGTGGAGAGAGATATACAATTTTGCTTCTTAGAAGACCAACATACCAAGGACCTACCAAGGAATTGGCAAGCCCCGGATGTTGATTTTCTATCATCCTTATCACCCGCCCAATCCGAATCCGTGTATCCACAAAGAGCAAATGTTGAGCCTCAAGGATACCAAAGACCATAAAATGGGGTATGAACTAAATATCGAAAGATTCTCTTGACCGCCATTAAATGGCTTTCTTTAGGAGCTGCTTGATATCTTGCACACACACCTACACTCAACACAATATCGGGTCTAGATGCACAAAGGTAAAGCAAAGAACTGTTCATAGACCAGTATACCTTTTGATCCACATCTTTACCATTTGGATTTTGTTCTAGATGAGTGTTTGTAGCCATGGGAGTAGGAGCTCCATTTAAATCTTGCATTTTGAATCTCTTGAGCATATCTTGAGTATACTTGGCTTGATTGAAGAATGTCCCTCCTCTCACTTGCTTGATCTCAAAACTAAGAAATACTCGCAACTCCCCCATCAAAGACATCTAGAACCTAGTAGTCATAAGTTTTGAGAATTCATCATTAAAAGCTTTGTTAGATGAGCCAAAGATAATATCATCAACATATATTTGGCATACAAAAAGCTCCCCATTGACTTTCTTAGTAAAAGAGTGGGATCGATTTTCCCAACCTCAAATCCACGGTCAAACAATAACTCTCTAAGGTGATCATACCACGTGTGTGGGGCTTGCTTGAGCCCATAGAGCGCCTTATCAAGTTTGTAGACATGGTTTGGGAAGTTGGGGTCCTCAAATCCCGGGGGTTGCTTAACATATACCAACTCATTTAGTGGACCATAAAGAAATGCACTTTGTACATCCATTTGTTGCAACTTGAAGTTATGATGTGCCGCATAAGCAAGAAGGATACGGATGGACTCAAGGCGAGCCACGGGTGCATAAGTCTCTCCATAGTCAATGCCTTCAATTTGAGAGAACCCTTGTGCAACCAATCTAGCCTTGTTCCTTACTATAATTCCATGCTCATCTTGCGTGTTCTTAAATATCCACTTTGTTCCAATAACATTGCGGTACTCCTTTGGCTTCTCAACTAACTTCCATACTTTGTTTCTCTCAAAGTTGTTGAGCTCTTTGTGCATAGCTTCTAACCAATCCGAATCTTCAAGAGCTTCCCACACTTTCTTAGGTTCAATCATGGAGATGTGTGCTTCGTGTTCACTGAAATCTTCAATTGTGCTCTTGTGGAAATGCCTTTCCTTAGGTCACCAACTACATTTTCTAGAGAGTGGTATCTTAATTCCAACATTCTCTCCTTTCTAGCTTCATGACGAGCATGGATCTCCGTGTTGTTTCTTGGGGGACCCTCTTCATCATTTTGGTCCTCGTCTTGACCATCAACTTGACCTTGATCATCATCGGAATCATTCTCTTCATCTAGAGGCAAAGATTGACCTTGGTCTTGATCAAGTGCCCTTCTAGCATCAATATGAGCTTGTCTCAAAGCATATTGTACGTATCTTCCTTGAGCAATTGCCTTGGCACCACTTGACACCCTGGCGAATGAATCAAGCTCCCCTTGACTAGAGTTGTCACTATGATCATCATGTTGAGCGTCCACATCTTGTCTTTGGCTTGAGTCATTGTCCTCCTCGGTGGATGGAGCTTGTTGATGTTGTGAAGATGAGGGATCCACTTGAGTGGAGCATAGTTCTTCTCGATCCGCCATAAGGGGTTCCTCAACAGGGCGGATATATCCGACACCCATTCTTCCTATGGCTTCCTGAGGCATTTCATCATCTGCATCACAAGCATCAACACGCTCCCCTTGGGGACCATCATATTCTTCGAAGGTCACACTACAAGATTCTATGACGGCTCCAGAGTGCTTATCAAAGATTCGATAAGTGTGAGATTCGAGACCATAGCCAACAAAAATACCCTCTAATGCTCTAGACTCGAATTTGGACAAGCGAACACCTTTTATGAGATAGAAACACTTACAACCGAACACCCGGAAGTAAGATATGTTGGGCTTGTTACCGGTAAGTATTTCATATGGAGTCTTGCTGATTTCTTTGCGGAGGTAGAGCCGGTTTGAAGCATGGCAAGCGGTGGAGATAACTTCGTCCCAAAAGTTGTATGGAGATTTAAACTCTGCCAACATGGTCCTAGCCATCTCAATAAGAGTTCGATTCTTCCTTTCGGCCACACCATTTTGTTGACGGGTGTATGCAGCAGAATATTGATGTTTTATCGCCTCATCACTAAGTAAATCATTCAAGGTGTAGTTCTTGAACTCGGTGCCGTTGTCACTTCTTATGATCAACACGGGAAGATTGTATTGACGTTGGACCATGTTGATGAAGTCGATGAAGGTCTTTTGGGTCTCACTCTTCAACTTGAAGAAATATACCCACGAGTATCTTGAAAAGTCATCAACGATCACCAAACAATATTTCTTCCCACCAAGACTTGCATGAGATGGAGGACCAAAAAGGTCCACATGGAGGAGCTCCAAGATCTTGGTAGACTTGATGCGGTTCTTAGGCTTGTGAGGAGCATCATGCATCTTCCCTAGAACACATGCCCTGCAAACACGATCTTTGGCAAAGGAAACATTTTCTTTTAGTCCAACAATATGGCCCTCCTTATGGAGACTTTCCAAAGTTATCATATTGACATGGGCTAGTCGGCGATGCCATAACCAACCCACATCGGCCTTTCCGAATAAGCACATCGCACTTGTAGTGGCTTGCCCCGAAAAGTCCACCACATACAAGTCATGTTCGACGTACCCAACGAAAGCGACCTTGAGAGACTTGCTCCACATGAGAACCACAATATCATCATCAACAAAGACGGCAAAACCCATCTTTCCAAGAGCGCGGAGTGAAAGTAAATTGTATCCAAGGGTCTCAACAAGCATGACGTTCACGAGTGTAATGTCATGAGCAACCACTACCTTGCCGAAACCCATTACCTTAGACTTTGACTTGTCGCCATATGTCACGGTGATTTGATCATCATTTGGCTTTAAGTCCTTGACAATAGACGAGCTTCCGATCATATGACTCGTGCAACCACTATCAAGCACCCACTTTGACCCTCCGGAAGCATATGTCTACAAAAGATCAAGCTAATTTTTAGGTACCCATTTTTCAATGGGTCCTCTTTTGTTAGCAACAAGGGTCTGGGGAACCCAAATAGACCAAGCAATATAACCATCATATGGGCCAACATATTGTGCATACACATCACCATAATAATTTCGCATTAGAACATAGTGAGGGTTAGCACTTCCCGCAAAGTCATCATGAGACATAGTTTTACTATTTGTGGACTTACTATCCACAATGGCCTTGTTGATCTCTTGTGCGGGCTTGGCCTTCTTCTTCTTGTTTTTCTTCTTATTAGTTTTAGAAACAAAACCAATGCCCCCTTTATCACCACTAGGCCTTTGCTTATTCAAAAGGTCATCAATGGACTTGTTGCCTTGAGGAAATGTGGCCTTGGATAGCTCCCCCTTCAACCTAGCATTTTCTTCAAGAATAGGTGTACTACTAGATGAAATGAAGTTACTAGGTGAAGGAACATTGGCCAATTGATTTTGAAGCGTTTCATGGGACTTTGTGAGTGACAAGAATTCACTTTTCAAAGCCTTGTGAGCCTTGTCAAGCAAACTTAAGTCCTCGGCAAGTTTTTCATGAACCACACCAAACTCAATCTTGTCCTTTTAGCCCTTTTGTATTTAGCAATAGCATGATCACGCTCTTTGATGAGTTTATTCACAATAATGTCATTGGCCTCATCAATCCCTTCAAGTTTTAATTCAAGTGACATCCTAGTTTCTTGTTCTTCTTCTAGAGCATTGTTTAAAGCTTATAGCTCAATCATGTGTTCATGCCCAAGTTTAAATCTTACATCTAGGAGCTCTTGTGTGTGATAAAGTTGATCTAAGATGTTACCAAAATGTATCTTAGCATCCCCTTGTAGGTTAGTCATAAACTCATCGAAAGCAATTAATTCCCTTTTAACATCAAGAGACATCTCATCATCAATTTCATTATTAGCTAACGGAGTGGAGTGAGATGATGAGGATACCTTCGTTCCTCTTGCCATAAGGCAAGTGACGTTCTTGACGGGAGAATTCTCATTTGGAGAATCGAAGAGTGAGAATGTCAGAGTAGAAGTAGTGGCTAGAGCCGCCACACCATTAGGAGTTTTCTCTTCCTCATCTTCATTGTCGGAGGAGTATTCTTCATGAGTGATCAAGACAATTTCACCCGACTTCTTGTTGATGGGATTCTTCTTGATGAAGGGTTTCTTGTAAGGTGCTTTGAGAGTCTTCTTCAACACAAGCTTACCCCCATGATCTTCTCTCTTCTCATAGGGGCAACTTGCCACAAAGTGATAACGGTCACCACAATTGAAGCAAGTTCTCAATCTAGTAGTATTTTCTCTTTTCCCATTTGGGTTGCTTCTTCGTTGCATTTCCATCTTGGCCTTGGCGGGATTCTTCCAAAAGTTATTTGCATAGAAGGCCATATATTGACTATGAGCAATCTTGACTTCATCGGGGTGGTCCATGGAGAGGCCTTCATCACTATCATCTTCATCCCCATGGTCCACAACTTTGTCCTTCAAAGCAACATTGACAATGTTGCTCATACCAAGGGCACGAGCACGGGCATCTTTGCCATTCTTGGCGGCAACTTTGAAATCGGCCATCTCTTGCATAACTTCATTGGAGGTCATGAGATGGTAGTTGTGTCTACCTTGAAGGCTCTTCAAGTCGGTAGACTCAAAGGGCATGAGTGCACTCACATATTTCATTTTTATCCACGCATCATCCACACGTGAGGCACCCGCGTTTCTAAATGCGGTGGCGGTGGTCTTGAGCCTTCGGTACATGTCCTCATGATCTCCACCTTCCATCATGTAGAAGCCTTCTGCTTCATTGCTTAGAGCATCATACCGGTTCCTCCTCATACTCTCATTTCCAACAAATAATACAGTGAGGGCATCCCAAGCTTCCTTGGCAATGCTAAAGTGCTCAATGTGTGGATAATCCTTTGTACCCAATCCTTGTTGAATCATATGCAAGGCAGTGGCATTGAGTTGACTGTTGGCAACCTCTCTTCTTATCAAGTTGTTTGGATCCCCAATAAAGAGTCCATGCTCGATGATGTTCCATAGTTCAATGCAAGAGCTGCGCATATGAGTTCTCATTAGTGATTGCCATTGAGAAAAAGTAGAAGATTCTGCAAGCTTAGGTGGGTCACCTCTATTGTATACATGAGGGTGAGGGATTGGAGGGGCGGGAGAGTACCATGAATCACGGTGCTCACCCTTCCCCCATCACTTTGTGTGCAGGAGTTAGTGTTGTATTGTTTACCCCTTACCATCATATCCTCGGGCGATACCGGAGTATTCCCTTTAGGTAAAACGGAAGGAGGATCCTCTTGAGGAGAGGGGGATGATGAGCCATCTTTGTCTTTAAGAATTTTCTCAAGCATCTTCTTGACTTTGTTGACCAAGGAAGAGCTCAATCTTGATTCCAAGTTTTTGAGATCTTCCATGGTCACCGTGGTAGGCTCACCATCACCATCCCCTTCGCGGCTACCCATATTCTCTTAGGCGGTAAAGCCCAATTAAAGAGCCGAGGCTCTGATACCAATTTAAAGGATCGTATGGGCACCTAGAGGGGGGGTGAATAGGTGCTACTTCAAATTTTCTTCTTTTTCAAATTAGGGTTTGACAAGAAAGGTAAATTCTCTAGATTATGCAACTATGGTGAATTTACCTATATGATAACCAAGCAATAACTATCACAACACTAAGCAAGGACAAGTAAGTAAAGTGCGATAAAGGATAGAAGTAACCAAAGGAGTGGACGCGGTGACACAAGGATTTGTTTCCCGTAGTTCCTTCCTTTTGAGGGGAAGTACGTCTACGTTTGGATAGGGGGTGGTTTCAAACCACCAACGCCACGAGAGGCCTCCCTTGTTCTCCGATGAATCTCACCCCAACGGGGTCGATCCACCTTCCACTATATCGGCAACCTTCGAGGTGGAAGCCGACACCTTTACAAGTTTGGGGCACACATCCACAACTAAATTGGAGGCTCCCACATACTCCCTCCGTTTCAGGGCTTAAGGCGTCCTTGTTTTGCGTGTTTTTTCTTTGACCAAGAATTACTCTAAATACGTAAAGAGTTTTGGTATAAAACTAGTATCACTGTAAAGTAATTTTTAATACGAATCCAATGGTACTAATTATGTACAATATAATCAAGATTTTGTTTCTCAATTCATTCGGTCAAACTTTGCTTTGGAAAGCGTGTGCGCCTTAATCCCCGAAACGGAGGTAGTACAAGCAAGCTGTCAAGATAAATCAAAGACAAGCTTGTAAGAATCAAATCAAAGTTAGGGTTTCCAAAGAAACACTAGAGCTTGGGGGCCCTTAAGTGAATGAGGAGGAAATGAAGATCTCTCTTGGTGAAGATGTAGATCAAGGCCTCCTCCTTCGATTCTCCAAAGATCAATGACTTTGTATGGTTGGATGAAGAGATCTTGTAGATTTGGTGGCTCTAATGGAGTTGGTGTTCTTGAGCAGCTCGAGCGGCTGGAGGAAGAAGATAAGGGTCCCCTTTTATAGGCGGCTCCCTCCACGAACCGTTTTCTGACCGTTGTAGAAAAGTCAGACCGGAGACTCCGGTCTACACCGGAGATTCCGTCCAATCTCCGGACCAGCCTCCGGACCGCCCATCTGAATGACCCAGGCCATCCACGACCCCACATGACCGGAGACTCCGGTCTTCCAACACCAGAGACTCCGGACTGAACCAGCACCAGAGACTCCAGAGTATCCTCCGGTGCAGGCTCCGGACCCCTAGTCAGAATGTCCCAGCTCAGATCCTGAAGTCATCACCGGAGACAGATCCGGAAACTCTGGACCACAACGGAGACTCCGGTCTTGGCAGACCGGAGACTCCGGTCTGGAGTTTCCAGAATTGTGTCACATGAGTATGGACTTTCCCAAGTGTGAGGGTGTTTTTCACTTATCATAATACCAACCTATGGACAGTGACAAACTGTAAAATGATCTACTTGTTGTTAACGAACACCAAAAGTGATTATGACAATAAATGCCCTTTCAAAGGAGCCATATGTTTATATTATATATGAGATATTACACAAAAGAATAGAGCTATCCATGGACACAGAGACACACATGCATTTCACATGTCTTGGGAGTAGTTGGATAGTTGCACCAGAAGGTACGTGCATGAAGAGTTTTTATTTGACAGATAAGTTTATTGAAAGGACACAAAATTATTTGTGTTTTCAGCTTATCACATTGGTCTTGATCTTGTACTTGCTATATTTAGTTAGCTTATGAATCCTCATTATGAGTTGCATCTACTATTTTTCCTATGGATTGTTTTGTCATGTTCACACAACAACAATCTGCTCGAGCCACCCGTGAGCAGTATCCGTTGTTGTATCCTTCAATTTTGCAATTCTTTATGCAAGCATCAACATTTGGACAGTCTGACACCCTAGACCGATGCTCCTTGCATACAAGTTAAACGCACCTATATCACAAAAAAAGTTTTGTTACACAACTAGTCAAAAGTATACACTGAAACACATCTAGAAAATACAAATTTAGAAAAAACTGGGACTTCCTTTTTAGGATGAAGGGAGTAATGATGATGTATACATCCTAAGGAAACTATATACTATAACTTTAGGGAACATGTTGTTCCATACTTACTGCAAGACACCATGAGTGCTAGCATCAAGATGGATACAACAACAACGGTGGCGATCTTGCAAGCCATGACGGTGTAGTTGCTTTGAGATATTGGGAAGCAAGGCTGCGAGGATTTCTTGTTTACATGGACATGTATTTATAAAGGATTGGCAGAAGGTGGTTTAAGTGTAAATTCTAGATAGAATTGTAATAGTATGGCAAGAATTGATGATTGATTATTGTCCTTAAGCTGGATAACACAGGATAGCCTTATCTTGATTGACATTAATGAGAAAGGTTAATTGGTGATAACCAAATGCATGAGCCAAATATTAGGTGATTAATACATTTTTTTTGATATGCTTGACAAATTATAGGTATTAATACCTATGACCATAGGTATCAATGTTTTGAGCGCCTCCTCATATCTTGGTCCGGTATCATTACGTTTAGAAATCTTGGGCTTACAAGTGTATGTGTATAAACAATGTCTTACATTTTGGCATTATTACTTTGTGCTCCATAGGGGAAGTTAGATGGTGGTATGAGTGGCCCTGCACGGATGACCTATCGGCGCCTCTGATGCATGTAAAATGCATATATGAACTATGTAGTTTGTTGCTATGAATTCCCATATATTTGTTACATATATGATGTTATATTCATGTTTTACAATGATTTATGGGATTTACCAATGATCCCCTTTATCTTTTTTATAGCTCTGCAGGATAGGAAAACCCTGTTTTGTGTATTTTTGCCTTACATGGACCTAAACGAAGTCAAATAAAGTTGGGCTTTCGGAAGCGTCAATATTTCATCAAGAGAAGTATGTGGAGCACTTGGACCTCACTAGATGAGCCAGGAGGGCCAAAAGAGCCTTGGTGGCGCGCCCACCCTTTTCCTTCTCGATCGGATTCACTTTGATCTTTCACCCACCGCCTTCATATGACCTAAAACCACTATAAAAAGGTCTCATCAGGAGTTCCTGAAGGGAGGCGCCATAGAAACACCAAAATAGAGCCAGAACTAGCAAAGATTGGAGTGGGAAACTCCGTTGGAGCCGTTGTCCGAGGGATCTCTACCTTCTCCATTGTCTCCACCATCATCACCATGATGAAGAGGGAGTAGTCCACCTCTGTACTATGGGTTTCTGGCAGTAACTTGATCTATCTATCTCTTGTTCTTCACCCAGGTGCGGAAGTTGATAACAACGGCGTCACATGTCTATCTCCTGCACCAGCTCCGGTGAACTGCTTCGTCTCTAGCTCTAGTGAAGTGCTTCGCCGCTGCCCCTAGCTACGCCAAACACCATAAACACAGGGTCTATGCTGGCTCTCACACATACAAGGTGGATCAGCGAAAGGGAGGTGCCATCCTCGATTCCTCCACTGCGGGACAAGGTGGTGAGGCTCAAGTAAACTGCCACGCGAACACATATGTTTCTGCTGCCTCCCCACCACCTAGAGTAAGCAAGGGCACATAACACTTGTGTCCATCAATCAACAACCCTAAGCCTAGTCAAAGTGGGTCCAATCCATTGACACATGTCCTTGTCCGGCTAAATCCAACTTGTCATCTTGTGTTAGTCGAATTTCTATCCAACTAGCTCTACTCTCTTAATTATGTGACCCCGCGGGTTTGTGGTAAGCTGGCCGCAACTTAGTAGGTCTCCGCCTAGAGTTATTAGTTGGTAGAGGCCTCTATCAAGACATGTCAACTACTGGTTACATAAGTGCCCTTAATTTCTTCTGGCTCGCCTTCCTCCTCGAGATCTTGCGAGTCCTCTTGCGTGAAGAACCCGGGGGAGGACGCGGAGTCCATGGACCCACTGGTTATGAGCTCACTCATGTAGGTGTCTCCTGTCATTCCGCCGAGCATGTTGCGGGTGTCGGCTACGGTGGCACTGAACTGGTGCGGAGAGCCGGCACCTTGGTTTGGGACGAAGGGGAGAGGGTCATGGCGCAGTGTCAGCGAGCTTCCATACAGGGTGTTGAGGTTGGCAGTGAAGATGGGAGGGCTGCGAGAAGGAGGGAAGGGCTGGAAGGTGGTGTTGGGATTGAAGCCGCCGAGTGGATCACCGTCGGCGTACACAGATGGAGGCGAGAACCTCGTGAGCGGCGTGTTGTGGCCATGGCTCTCTTGAAACATCATCGAGAAGACGACGAGTAGGTCGATGAAGAGGCAACGCTTGCTTGGCTTCTCCACACACCGCCAGGAATGTACTGGCTGGTGTGGCTAGGCCGCTCCATGGTCATCTTCGCCGCCATAACGTTTCTCTCCATGAGAAGTTGTGCCTCTTGCGCCGCCTCCAACCGCCTGCTTGGCCTTGAACTTTAGGGCCCTCTTCTGGTGATCTTCTGTGACCGCATCCCGGCGTTGGATGTTGGCCGCCCTAGTCGGCGTTGCTCATGCCCGGTGGTCTCTGCTTCGGCTCCCCCACTTTTTCGGCGGCGGACCGAGGACATGTGAACTTCTTCAGCGCCATGGAGGGTGGGGAGGTTTTGGCCTTTGGGCAGGCAGAATGGCGGGAGATGGGCGAAATGGCGGGCGAGGCAAGACATGTGAGGGAAGGAAAATGAGGGAAAACGAAAGGAAGGAGGAAACCTCGGCTTGTGTCGTCTGACCCACGTGCCTTTTCATCAGGCGCCCCCACATGGGGCGCTGCATTCAGTCTAGGTTCGTTGGACGAATTTTGAGCCCAATCCGGCAGAAACTCGACGTCTAGGAAGCGACTGGAAGACAAATGGTTCGCCGGCGCTAAAAAGTCTCCTGGAGTGCTAGGGTGCGGGCTGGAGACGCTCTGACCCATCGGAACGTAGGAGCTTTGGGAGCTACTGTTCGATTGTTCCCAGTTGTAGCGACCAGTATGATCTAGCATGTTCAGTACAAAAATGTTTACAGAAGTGATGAAATTCAAAAATATGTAATTATTATTTACAAAATAGTGGAAAATGCAATGCAATAATAAAAAGTATAAACAATGACGACACAGATAAATATCAGTCGTTTCCATTTGCCAAAATACTCGGTACAACTATAAGAGTGCCACACATCTAGTACCATCTCAAAACATAAATACATTCCGTGCGCCTTTATTTTTCTAGTTTATTACTACTATACTATTGACAACAAATAATCCAATACTATGTACAACAACGATTTCTGTCCAGGAGCATTATCTATTTCAGGAAGTGGATCCCGACGACAGGCGGGCGTGTGCCCTTATTGATCTCCTCCCTAATGTATGACTTGTGCTTCCATGTCCTCGGGTACATGGATGTCCTTCGAACCCTGCGCCTGCACTTACGGCACAATGGCTTGTCATGCAGGTATATTTTCTCAAGATTCACCGCTGCTTCCACGACACTTTTGATATAGCTCACAAACTTTTCTTGTGCTTGAAACCCAAAGATTCTAAACACAGCTAGACTGGTGTGCTTGAAACCCAAAGATGTTTCCCAATTTACTACTTCCTTGTCCTTCTTTTCCTCGCTAAGCCCGTGCGACTTCCTGGACACCCCCCTTATAATCTCGCAAAAATGGTCCTGCACCTGCACTCCCATCATATGAAGTTTCATGTTACTTCAAAGTAAGAGCTTGGCAACTCAGCACGAAGTCAGCATGCGGCGCAATACAAATGAGACAGGGAGTAGTAGTAATGTACCGTGACGCACAACTCCTTAAGGGTGGGTGCACCTTGGAGAATGAACATTGTCCAATTCAGGTCACATTCTTCAGAAATATTCATCAACTTCACATATCTTAGTCCGTGGAACACCGTTGACAACTGTTTCCAACCTTCTGGTTTGACCCAAATACTCTCACACTTGAAATTCAAATGCAGGTCGCTTATGCTGCTGGCTTTAGCGAGCAGCTGACTTAATTTGAGCACCTTGTGCGAAGAAAGACCAATGTTACTGATGCTCACACTCTGGAGCAGCGGAGCATAACCAAGTGAAAAGGGATCATTCTTATAGAACCAATACTCAAAGGATAGCACTGTGAGTTTTGGCAGCCACTTGAGATCAACCATCTCAAAGTCACAGGCAGCAATTTCAGCTTTACGGAGCTGTGGATGTTCCAATTCAAGCAGAGACAAACTCCCCATGTCGCAGGAGTACAGGCGGAGGTCCTTCAATTGCTTGCATATACTGAACACTTTGGGGAATTGTGATTCACCCAGCCTCAGTCTCTCTAGACTGAGGCGTGTGAGACCACCGAATGCATTTGGACAAGCGTCAAAGAATGACATGAACTGGGCCCCCTGGGTGAGCAAATTGTCATCGGTACATCGTGCACGTACCTTGGTCAAGATTGTGAACTCGGCGGAGGCAACCTTGTGCGCTGCCATGGCATTGGCGACAGTCTGACCAATTAGGATGGTGAACTCATCTCCCAAGTAGAATTCCAAGCACACCACACACTGAATGGTGTATAGATCACTTGTAGCCCTGCTTTCCAGTATGCTTCTTGTTGCTTCATGCATGGTCCCATTGGCCCGAGCACGAACAGTATCATCAAATGTTAAAATCGACCAGTTGTCGTGCCAAGGCTCAAAAGAACCAACCGTCATCACGATTTTTGACAGCATAGCAGGGATTAGCTTCCACCGTCGAGAGAGGATGCTTGTTCGTGTGGCATCAGCAGTATCAAGTCGCTCTACAATGTTGAGCACAATGTCATCAGGCAAGTTGCTAAGCCTATCATCTCGATAGTCTTTCTGCATTTAGCATGGAAACAGATATGAGTTTTTTTAATACAACTTTGATCAAGTCTCGGAGATGCAATTTTCAAAATATTGAGGGTTGACGTTTGAATTAGTCCATAAAAACAAAAAAGAATTTGTACTTTCAAGAGAAGAAAACTAGCAGGGTGAATTTGTACATAATTAGTCGCGCAGTCAACTTTCAGTTAGAATACAATAGAAATATATGCCTCGAAGAAACATAATTGCACTTTAGCAGACACGTCTTTCCGCTAATCACATCATGCTATCGGTAAAAAACCGTCAATGGAGGACCGTTGGTACCGGTTGTAGCAAAATGAATGTCTCAAGTAATCTTAACTGTTATATTTCTCCTATTAGGAAGAAGAACGTGACAGCTTGTTTGCCTTTTGTTTAATAATAATATAAGAACAGACGAAGAGATATTTATAGTCCTGAAAAAAATGCAAGCTGAAACCGGTCTCAGAGACACGATATTTGGAAAATTATGTACAGTAATTTTTATGATTAATCAACAGAGTGTATGCAGTCTTCATCAGCCTCAGTGACACGATACAGAGTCAGTTCGAGAGAAAAGGATTTCACTACTTCCTCCGACCCATATTAATTGACTTGGATTTGTCAATTTGGATGAATCTAGACACCATTTAGTATATAGGTTCATCCAAAATTTGACAAATCCAAGTCAATTAATATGGGTCGGAGAGAGGAAGTAGTAGAATCTCGAAGATGGAATTTTGATTGCCTTGTTCGACCACTAGTTCATAACATTGCCCGTCAATTATGTTGTGAGAGTATCTAGCCTAGGGAGGGGGACAAGGAACTCACCCTAGAAAGTTCCACGTTGCTCGGATGACCGATGGGGAAAATGCCAGGATCCAACTTGCTATCCAGTTCATCTCGCTTATCTCCCTGCAATTGACATGGAAATAAAATACAGACAGTGTCACAAATGAAATTTTGGTGTTTTTCACACACAAAAAAAAAGATCCAAGACTTATTTTTCACACAAAAAGATCGAATTTTGACTGCCAGTTCATGGTACTACGGTTCCTTAAAAGATGATCTCAGAGGATAGAGAGAACTCACCAGACGGGGGCATCGTTTAGATGGGTCGAGGCCCGAGCATGATGGTTTCGCCATCAGAAGTAGGAGATGCTTGCGGGGTGGACACCGGGTCTGTCGGCCGCCAGATTTATATATACTACGAGGTTCAGACCTAAAACGAGAGTGACTCGATTTCCTAACCGGATCGATTCCGGATTGATTGGATCTCGAAGAAAGTGAATCCCGGACTAATTCCGGTCAAAATTGCCTCCCGGTTGCAGCTCGAAGATTTGCTGCTTCAATTCCGGACTGCAGCTAGCTGCTTATTTGTGCGCTTCGTGACAAACTGCACGATCTACATGGTGCCCCCTAGGAGGAGGAGGCGGCGCGACGAGGGAGCTCGGCTGCCTCGGTGCTCCGACGGCGGCGGGCAGCCGGCCGCGATCTCCCTTCCCCTCCTGACTGTCGTACGAACGCACGCACGAACCCTAGGCGGCGGCGTGGATGGTTGGGAGCGGCCTTCACGATCCCTACCATGAGTCCATGATAGATAATGGCATGGGCCAAAACCTGGCCAACGGGCCGGCCCGGCCCGACATCGGCTTAAATGTCTGGCCCGGCATGGCATGCGGCAGTCTGTCAAGCTCGCGGGACGGGCCGGGCCAATATCCATGCCTTGCTCCACGGCCCGAGCACGACATAGAAGCTTCGTGGGCTGGCCCGCGGCACGTGAAGCCCGCGGACATATTAGTTGTTTTCTGTTGGCCCATCAAACTAACGTATAAAAAGGCTGAATAAGATAACTATCTAACCACTAATGATTGCTTGGTCTGTTGGGTTAGAGGCGGGAATTGGAGAGACGGGTCACGAGTTCGATCATTCTTTTCCACCTTCACGGGCCGGGCCGGGTCCTTGTCGTGCTTCTCTCGCGTGTCACGGGCCGGCCTGCCAAAGCCTGGTCTGATGGCCAGGTATGCATGGGCAATAGACCATCCTGCGCAGGTTCAAGTCAAATCTTCGGTTTTTATACTCTTGATGAATTGTATCCTAATCTTTCGGTTTTACTCTTGTGTCCTACTTTTAGTAAATTTTTATTTTTCAGAAAACCTTATAGAGTACAATTGTCCAAATTCGATAAGAAATGGCGGCCACAAAGCTGGGTGTTCAAAATAGGAATCGATAGTAGTGAGCAACAAAGATAGAAATTTGTTTTAGAGCTGAGGCTACATGTAGATCATTTTAAAAAGATGTAGACATGGTATTTTTTAAGTTTTATTAAAATATTCTGATGAAATCTTGAATGTAGTTAATAATCTACTCTACCAGCCTCGACGTGAAATACATTATATTCTGGGCTACACAAAAGATGTTAAATCTCATACCCCCTCTGTTCCAAAATATATGTCTCAAATTTGTTAAAATTTGAACACTATTTAGTATATAGATTTATTCAAAATTTAAAAAACTTAAGACATCTATTCTTGGACGGAGGGAGTATGATTTGGAGTTCTGAAAAGTCGCATTATTCACTCCTATATGATCCAAAAAAAATTAGCATCCCAAAGTATACGGTATTTCATATTGATATTGTTAGAATTTAATTAAATAATAATCCTTCCTATATCGGTGGGTTTGTCAACCGACTCTCCTCATGCCTCTCCGTACGGACGCGCCCCATATACGCGTCTGTTTCTCTTGTATAAATATGTTGATCACAATGGAATAAAACATCAGTTGAATCATTTGCTATTTGTCTCTCCCTCTCTCTAGATTTTTTTCAACACGTTATCAGCAGCTCTATGTCTGAGCGATTTGGAGAACCGGAAAATCGGAAGATATGAAGAACATGCAAATTGGTAAGAAAAAAAGATTGACTGACGCATCCTGTCGCTGTATATTCCCCTCTTTCATGAGGAAATCAAGAACGCGAAAGAACGTAGAAAGAAGGAAGAAGAGGCGCTCAATACATGAAGCGCATCAGCACGCGCTCGAATTGACCACCGTCAATGGTGGACCACCAAAAAAGATGAGAAGAAGAGGAACATAAGAACATAGATAAGGAAACAATGTTTTACCGCATCAAATTCTGTTCCGAATCGACAACATCGTCGACAGCATGTCACCAGGACGACCGACGATGGCGACGCGGTCTGCATCCTCGTGGCACAGCGTCGCCCACGACCGGCCACACGAGGCAGCGCTCCTCCGAGCGCGGCTGCCCATGCAGTCACGCCGTCGACTGCCGTCCCCGACGCATGCCGCTCCTCCGCCTTCACCGCGCTCATACGCTTGCCGCTGATGACCCACAAGTGTAGAGGATCGCAACAGTCTTCGCGGGTAGTATTACCCAATTTATTGATTCGACACAAGGGGAGCCAAAGAATACTTGCAAGCCTTAACAACTGAGTTGTCAGTTCAGCTGCACCTGGAAATAGTTCTTGCTCACAGAAGTTTATCAGTAGCAACAGTTTGTAGTAGCAACAGCAAAGCAACAGCAGCAGTAACAGCAACAGTGAACAGTAGCAATAGTAACAGTAACGGTAACAGTAGGATTCGAGTGCGGTAGGCATAGGGATAGATGGACGGACGTTGCATGGACGAGTCTAAACATGTAAGTTCAAAGAACTAGGGCATTGCAGATAAATAATAACAATCATCCAAGTACTAAATAATCCTAGTCATATGCTCCAAATATAGTCATACGTGCTCGCAATGAGAACTTGCACAACATCTTCTGTCCAGCCAGCTCGTGGCAGCGAGGCCTCTAGGGAACTACTGGCAATTAAGATGCTCTTTTTAATAGAGCACCGGAGCAAAGCATTAACACTTCATGAACACATATGATCCTCACACCACAGCCATCCCCTCCGGTTGTTCCAATTATTGCCACTTTGGGGCCTTTGGATCTGGAAAATGATATGTGTACACAACTTGAAGATAAGATCATAAATAATACTAACAATAATGATTCAAAAATAAGTTCAGATCTGAGATCATGGCACTCGGGCCCTAGTGACAAGCATTAAACACAACAAGTTGCAACAAAGTCAAATAGCACTAATAGAGATACTAGGAACTATGCCCCTAACAGATCTTATTCGATTACATGATAGAACTCATCCAATCCCTACCATCCCCAAGCCTACAGCGGGGGATTACTCACTCATGGATGAGGGAAACATCGGTGGTTGATGGAGATGCGTTGTGATGACGATGGCGATGATCCTCTCCAAATTCCCCGTCCCGGCAGGGTGCCAGAATGGAGTTTCTGGATCCGAATCTTGGTTTCTTGTGGCGGCGTCGGAGCGGGACTCTTTCTGGAAAACTATCGAACCCCCTCTGTTTTAAGGTCAGAAGGCAACTTATAGACGTGGAGGGAGGCCGAGAAGCTGCCTGGGATGGCCAAACCTCCCCTAGGCGCGGGGTCAGTGGGCCCGCGCCTGGGGTGGGTCTGGGCCCCCCAGGCCTCCCCTCTGTCTCCCCTTCTGGCTCCGTGGGTCTTCTGGTGAGAAATAGTTTTTGGCATATTTTCCGGGATTTTTTCTGATAGTTCATTTTCTGCACAAAAACAAGACACCAAGGTAATTCTGCTAAAAACAACGTCAGTCTGTGTTACTTGTATCCAAATCACACAAGTATAGTGGAAAAACAATAGCAAAGTGTTCGAGAAAGTAGATACGTTTTGGATGTATCAACTCCCCCCAAGCTTAGCTTATTTCTTGTCCTCAAGCAATTCAGTTGAAAACTGAGTGCGATAAAAGAACTTTCACGAACACTTTGCTTCATATGATGTAAATATTCTTAGCACAGGAGTAGATGCTTAGACAATTCATAATAAAGAGTATGCAACTAAGTCTATTCAATAGTCATTGCAATCTATAAAGAGAAACCAACTCAATAATAATAAGTAGCATAAAACATAAACATAAGCAACATTGCAATGCTCATAATAAGGTATGATAGAGTGGTATCTCGCTTGCCTTTGTTTGAAGAGCACAATATAAATGCTGAGGCACCTCTGAAGTTCATATGAAGACTAGAAGTAAAGATATCAGAGATACAAGCATCAAAGTCATGACATAATTAACCAAATTTTGGAACAAACACAAGAATGACAACTATGCTCTCAATAAGGTGCTCATAGAATAAGTGGTGACTCAACAAAGTTTTGGAGACAGTTTTGTGAAGGTTTGAAAGGCTTCCCAATGCTGAAAGGAAGGTACTCATTAGCTTTGAGCTCTCATTGCCCCTATCATAGGCATCTTCATGTGGTTAAGGTGAAAGTGAGGTCCACTCTGAATCATATGCTTGACAGACCATAGACTAGAAATCCCAAGTTCCTTGAGTACGAGGGTCGCTCCGCATGCTACTCAACTTTGGTCACCTGAAAGTTCTTGTCATTGTAAATACATGCATATCATCGAGAACCGCCAACGGGATACCCCTTGCATATGGCACGGGAGCTTTCCCATAACCAAAATGACAATACAAGCAGACAATGAGCATCTCAGCAATCTTTTTATTTACCATATGCATAGCTTTTTATTGAGGAAGCTTCATAGATGCTCATTATGGTGATGCTGCAAGTTTCCATCATGATTAAGCATGGCTTAGGCTAGCGGCCCAGGCGTTTCTCTAACACAATGTATAAACTCCATGAACTAACAACTTCCCCTTTTATTTCACATTGTCGACATCCATAAACAAAAGAGCAAAGTATCAATTGGATGAGATATCCAACAGGTGTTGAAAGCGTTCCCCGTGACAGCACGGTTCTGCTAACTCCCAATATATAATAAGCAAGCATATAACTTTCATGGACTAGTCACAATGGTTCAGAATTATTAAGCGCAAGGAATAAAGTATGCCATCAAGTTCGTGAGAGCTTTACTAACTAACTTTCTCAAAACAGACAAACCTTTTATTTTGGAAGAAAACAAGGCATATAGAATATGCACGGAAATAGCAAATGATGCTAATAGGTAGATATGGTGGACACAGCTGACAATATTGGTTTTGGGGAGTTGGAAACACAGTAGAGCACATACTCAGTGTAAGTGAAGGCTAGCAATAGAGAGGGAGCGATAAACGAGAGAGCAATAACTGTCATAATCATGCTTGCAACAAAACAAGACTAATTATGGCATGAAAGTGATACAAGAACTCTGAGGCAAAATAAATCGTCGAGGCTTACAGAATATTGATTAGTCATATGCATGCGTGAGCATGTGCCAAGTCGATTCACATGAACAGTCAGAGGAGGATACCACAATGTCATACCAAAGTATGAATAAAACAATGCAAGCAAACATTCATATGACATGCTACAAACTATTAGCAAGCTGGAGCTAATCATATACAAGCAAGAACTACTAAGCATCCATAATGACATACACCTTACACAAACAGGCTAAGCATGCTCACAATGATGAGTATATGTACAAAAATGAAACAAATAGAGTTTGTTACCAGCCTCTTACCACACCTCGAGTTGTCTTAATCTTCATTATTGCTCTTCACGTGTGTGACTTGAATAATTAAGATGAAAACCAATATCCACCGAGGACGGCTGAACCCTGCGAAGAACTCACAAAACCAAAGAAGAACAACAAATATTTTTGGTGTTTTCGATTTTTTAGAAACAAGCAAACAAAGAAAAACCAAAAAAAAACAAAGCAAACCAAACAAAGCAAAATATTTTTGGATTTTTCTTTTAAGGCAAACCAAAGAAAAGAAACAAAGAAACAAACCAAGAGGAACAACGAAAATATTTTTGGTATTTTTGGGTTTTTGAGAAAGAAGCAACAAGAACCAAAAAGAAAGTGAAACAATGGATATACAAAGAACCGACCGAACATGATATATAGATGAGTGTGATGTCGGTATACCTCCCCCCAAGCTTAGGCTTTTGGCCTAAGCGGGGCTCAATCCCATGGTGCCTAAGTAGATGCAATGCACCTCCATAGTATGTCGAGGAAGCTCCCTCGTCTTGGTACGAGCTCAAAGCCTCCCATGTGTAGTGTCTGTAAGGTCATGGCGCGCTCCCCCGTGTGGAAGTTAAGAGAACCCATCAACTCATCCATCTCCGCCTTCGAGCGTGACCAAGGTCCCTGAGAAATACTGAACAAAGTGGTTTGGGGTATAGGGATCTCTCTCTCTTCCCCGTCAGTAAACAACATTCTATAAACCAAGTTCTCAAGAGTAGAGCTAGAGGTGACAAAGTGGTGCGCCTTCATGGCAGCAAGATCAAGTCTCCGAGGAGCCAAAACTGTATCATGGGGATCAACAACAATGTTCAAGGCAGCAGCGATACGAGTAACAATAATTCCCCCATAAATGGGTCCCCTAGCAGCTAAACGACGAGCAATGAGGGAACCAAGATTATACTTTTCCTCACCATAGAGCGCAACATCTAAGAAGGCCAATTGATAGTTGGATATATTACTAGTGTTCTCCCTACCAAGAACACTGGTGGTAAGATAGTAGGTGAAGTACCTGATGGCTGGAAATTGAATGTTCTTTATCTTCCCTCGCTGAGCTCTGCGGTCATCATCATTGGTTATTCCTCGGTATAGTTCCAACAAATCAGCGGGAAGAGCTGTAATCTTCTTTGATGACCCATTTGTACCAAGTCCCAATGCCTTGCAAAAATTCTTCAATGTCATAGAATGAGCCCTGCCATAAAGTCTGAAAGACACAGAAGAATTGAACAAACTATTGGTGAAGGAGAAACTCTCCACAAATTTTTTAGTAAGTGAAGCATATTGTGCACTCTCATCCTTCATGAAACTTGTTAGACCAACCCTCTCAATCAAATCCATGAAATCATTAAGAATCCCAGCAGCTCGTAAGAAATTTTGAAAAGGAAAGGTGGAGGGGTGTGCATCCCCTTCATCCCCCTCGTCACCAAACCACAGAGTGATAAGATCCTCATTGTATGAGGGTCTAGAGCTTGTAGATGACCTTGGGAGCCTTGCCCTTCTAGGTGCATCGCTCTCAAAAATGTCACCAAGGTGTGGTGGTCCATGACTTCCCTTTGCTAAAATTTTAAACAACCATCAAACCAAGTGATTTCTAAGTTGATAAATGATGAGCAACTACTATAGGAACTTGCTAGAGGACTACACATGCATCAAAATAAAGTTTCTAAACATAGAATAAGCATGCAAGCTCAAACAACCTATCACCTACAGTATCAAAATACTCAAGATACAATCTACCAATCACAAATCTAATTGGACAAGTGGAGGAGGCACATACCAAGGAGCAATCCCTCCAAAAATCAGCACTTGAGATGGGCTGAACAAGGAGATCGAAAATCGCGAGAAAGAACAGCAAGAACTCGAGCTTGAGCAAGTTTTTCGGTGTTTTTCGGGAGAGAGAGAAAGAAGGTGGCTTTGACGAGGCAGCCTGGAGGGTCCTAGGTGGGCCAGACCCCCCCCCCTAGGCGCCACCAGTGGTGGGCCCGCACCTACCACAGATGTGGGGCCTAGGGGTGGCCCCCTGGGTCACCTCTGGTACCTCTCTGCCCCTTTTTCGAGGAAAAATTTATTTTGAATTTTCTGGGATTTTCGGGAAATTTTATTTTTGGCCAATTTTCAGGGTATGAAAATTGATTTTTTCGCAGAAACAGTTTTTTCAGAAGAAGCAAAAGCAAACCAAAATCCAAACTACAGGAGCTCTAAGAAACTCAAACAAGCAAACAACTATCAAAACTAAAGCTAAAGCAAATACTAGGAAGTAGAAAGGAAAAAGAAAGCAAGTATAACCATAGTGGAAACATTATCTTGTTCATTAAAATCCTTTTGTTAACAAGGTTGATCATGTCTTGTTACCAAAACAATCTTATATGAAACAAAACTTTGCATTCCACAAGGTGATTATGTTACCTCATACTTGATAGCAATGGTCCCAATCATAATAGTTTCAATATTTTCTTGTGGAATGGGACAATATATTTCTCCAACCTTGATGCCTTCAATATTTTCAATAGAATTCAGGCAATAGTTTCTAACAACCTTCTTGGGGAAATAGATAGTGTGCTCTTTGTCATTAATATTGAATGTTACTTTTCCTTGATTGCAATTGATGACAGCACCTACAGTATTAAGAAAAGGTCTCCCAAGAATAATAGACATATTATCATCTTCGGGCATTTCAAGCACAACAAAATCAGTTAAGACCTTGTAATTATGAGCAACCTGAACAGGAACATCCTCACATATACCAACAGGGACAGTAGTTGACTTATCAGCCATTTGAAAAGATATATCATGTAACATCCCAAAAATATTGAACTCAAATCATCAAACTCTAATCCTCAAATTTAGGGTTAACAAAAACTTTTCTAATTAAAAATATGAAAGCATCCATATGTGTGTGTATTAAAATTTGGATTCTTTTGAATTGCCATGGTTCTATGTTTCTTTGCTTGTAACATGATTCTTAGGTGAAATAAACATCATCTAAACAATCCCCAAACTTTTCCCAAAGACAAACAAACAAATTAAGTGAATGGTCACTTTGGCCAAATTAACTCTCATGCCTACTTTGGCTATCTCTAACTTTCAGAACTTAACAGAAACATGTATGGATCTTTGCACCCCTTGATAGTACTCATAACAAGGTACCAAGGCCCACTTTGTGATCATCCAAAAACATTTAAATGCTTAGTTTAAATGATAGTTTAAAATTGAATCTATTTCATATGGGAAGATCCCACTATTTCAAAAACCACTCAAACAAGCTCAATTCTCAAAACCCAAGCATCCACAGTATCACCAGCACATGCCTAGCACGCCTAGCAAAAATCTTTTCAAAATTCAAGTTCTTGTGGTCATTTTATCAAACACTTGGAGACAACAAATCAAACTGGCCAAACTTCACTGTTTTGAGCAGTAATTTGGCTAAGCATTGTCCACCATTGATCACACTTGTCTCCCCCAGTGCCAACCAGTGCCTTGACCACCCCTAGCCCCTACCCTTTGCACCATGCCATGCCAACCCGAAGGAACCCTTGCCAGCCGACCATGGCTAGCTAGCCAGAGCAAGCACCAAGCCTAAACACCATGTCTGGGACGCACGCCACCATCCACCGCCACACCCTGTCCAGCGCTCGAACCCTGCCAGCCACTGGACCACACGCCCAAGCCATGCCAAGCTTCTCTGCGAGCATGCCGAGAGCGCGCCAGAGCGCCACCCTCGACACACGCCCATAGACCGCGCGCCGCCCTCGCCGCGTGCACGCGTGATCACCACCGCCCCCAGCAACCCCGTAGACACCCCATGCCTCACAGCCACCGCTCGCTGTCGAAGACGCCGCCTCTGCCGCGCAGAGCACCGCACGTTCCCGACCAATTGCCACCGCCCCTACACGCGCATTTAAACCTTAGAGCATCGCCAGGAGACCGCCCGCAGATCGCCAACCTCGGCCATGCCTCTAGCTGCCCGTAGCCGTGTCGCCACCGTCGCCTGCCCATCCCTCTCGGTCTCGCCATCGAGCCTATAAAAGGAGACGATCCCCGCTCGATTTCTTCAACACCATCTCACTCCCTCACCTGACTGATCATTCCACCCCTTAGCCGGAGCAAGGCGAGCAGCGCATCGCTAGAATTTGGCCGGAGCTCGCCGTTGTAGAGGAGAAGAGGAGCCGTTGATTTCGACCACCCCGGGAGCTGCCGTGACCACCCCTGAGTTCGCCGTCGTCGACTTCATTGTTTGCCCGCCTCGCCGTTGTCACTGGAGCCCTGATATGCCCCCTACGCACCCCCACTGAGCCGCTAGGGTTCGAGCTCGCCGGTGACCTGTTCATCATCGACGACGACCCTCAGCCGTCGATCTTCATTCTAATCCAATGCATCACATCGCCTGCATCGCTTGCGTTTAAAGAGCCAGCGACCAGTAGACCCCCTGTCGATTCTTGCAGCTGCAGAGTGACACTGGTCCAACCCATTAACCTTTCCCGCGCAGCCCACTCGTTTGAATTTAGCTTTTTCCTATTTATATTCAAGCTCAGTTCTATACCTAGTTTCAAAAATCAACCCAGCTCGATTGCATGAAACAAATTTTTTTAGAAAGGTATTGAAATGCTTAATCCAAGCCCGTTGGATTCAAGTCATTTGGATCTGTAGATCAACCTTGGTAAAAATAACAAGTTAGAAGCTTTTCTGCATTCAAACATTTTTCAAATTTCAACCATAATAGCTTTTGAGTTGATTCCAACTCTCAAAAATCACATTTGATCATACCTTTCAGAATATATAAAAACATATGGGTTTACTTACAGAAATAATGTTCAAGTAATAAAATAATGCCACATAGGCATTTCTAGTCAAATTGTGACACCACTTCAAATCACATTCTCATGTACTGAAATATGTGGTGATGACATGTGTCAACATGATCCCATGTTTGAGTTGGAGAATATTAAATCTTAAGTAGTTTTTCAATGAGTAGAAATTACTTTTCTAAAAATAAAATAAATAAGACAAATGCTTTAATCTTGTAATGTTAGTGATGATGCTAGATCATCTATAGAACCCTTTTGTGTGATGATTGAAAGTAGTTAAGTATTGTTTGGTGATTGTGTACCTCGTATTTATTTATAGACGCTAGTACCGACCAAGGATACGAGGAGGAAGGAGGATACTACGAAGAAGAAGCCGATGAGAACTTCAACCACTGCTCTACACAAGGCAAGCTAACACTTGCAATTATGAAAGTTAGATAACCTATGCAATGCACTAAGCATGCTTGGTTAGGCATATTTGATGATACCCCCTCCTAGTTTTACTTACAAGCTTTCTACTTTATTTCTTTATCAAAGCTATTACTTAGAGTCTACTTAGGTGACTTGTAGATTCTAGGAAGATAATTGAAGGTTGCATAAAAAGCATTAAATTTGGCCTAAGCTAGATAATCTTGATGTCATCCTAAGGCATTAGATTGAACCTAGTTAAACTACACTTGTTTACCACCCCTAATTAGTACTCACTCCCATTTGTAGATGCTAGTGCTAAGCATAAAACTTGATCAACTTTAGACGGGAATACTTGGTGGAAAATGGTTATGAAAACCTTGGAATGATGGATCATTCTACTGAAATGTTTTGGACATGTGTTTCCGAACACCAGATGATTTTGATGATGAAAATGTTGAGGCATGAGCCTTAGCCCTTTATAAAACTGATGGTTTTCTGGATGCGATACCATTCCAATTTTACCGTACAACCACAATACCCGAAAACTAGGTAGGGCTTGACTGGAAACTTATATACTTTAGTATGAGTTCCCTCACGGCCAAGGTCTGAGCTGAGGCTACCTTGTGAAGATTGTCCACCTGTGCAGTACCCAAGATGACAGTTGGTCATGGTTGGGAGGCCAAACTCACAGGATAGGTGCCTATACTAGGGTGTGTAATTGAAAGGTTAGGATTGATTATCCGCATACTGAGTATGGTGAATTCCGGATTTGTTCCTGACGGATGTATCGAATGTTGTGGTGAAAGTGTACAATCTCTGCAGAGTGTCAAACTATTCGAATAGCCACGTCCGCGGTTATGGAAAGTTGGAGTGGCCATAATGTTCCCCCGTCAGATGTTTTCAAAAGGACTTGTGAAATGAATTGAGATTTTGACTTGACCACAACAGAGTTGTGATATGAAATACAAGTTCCCACTTAGGTGTTATAAAATTTCAACTAGCTTTTCTTGCTTCTGAACTTAGTAGAAATAAATCTGGCTTTTTGCAAAACAACCCTAGAGCTTAGTGTCCTATTACAAAAAAAAACCTTCACTTGTTAGTATTAGTTTGCGAGTACTTAAAGAGTACTCATGGCTTTGTCCCTGGCTATTCCCGTGGACAGACTATGAAGAAGAGTACCAGGATGATGGATCCCAGGAAGGTTACGACAACTAGGATCATCTCCTATCGTCAGCATTGCCTGTGACCCCGAAGATGGAGCTTTGCCTATGCTACCTTTATTATTACGTATTTCCGCTGCTTGAGTTGTATTAAGAACTGGATCATGAGAGCCTTATTTGTGTAAGACCTTATGTATGGTTTGTAATGGATGATGTACTGTGGTATCCAATTCTGTTATGTCTCGCAAAAATGGTAATCCTGGGATTGCGATGTATGGCATAACAGGCATCTGGGATTAAAAATCCGGGTGTTGACAAGTTAGTATCAGAGCCATCCTGACCATAGGAGACCCTAGTTAGACTGGACGTTTGAATCAAAAACTTAGTTTCAAAACTAAAGGAAACAAATATTTACAAAAACTTATTCCCATCCTTATCACTTTGATTCTTTCGTGAAAACTCATGTTCCTCAAAAACTCTTGCAAAATACATAAAAATTGGCACACTTGATCACTCTACTAACTTACTCATCCTATATTCTTATAGATGGACGTGAAGTACAACAAGTTTTATTAGTTAGGGAATGGAGGAGACCTTATCTTTGAGCGGGATTTGGACCAGCTTTCGGAACTTCTGGAGCGTCCGAACCCCGAGTTCTCCGGAGCTCAGCTCAATGATCAAGGAGGAGAAGATCTACAGTGGCTAATTGTTGCAAGTCTCCGAGGAAAGATTGAACATCCCACTACCGAGGAAATTCAGTTCACCTTAAGAGAAAACAACTGGCTCGATGGACTTGCCAGGGCCATGCAGGAAGCTCTTGCCCGTCTGTGTGGGCAGAGTATCAACCATATCAAGGGTACCCGCTTTGAGTTTTGTCCAAGGCGTGATGCTATGGGACAGCCACTGGAAGCGTCATACCACCACGAGCTGAAGACTCAGTTGGACCACCTTAGCTTCATGATGTACGATCGTCAGCAGGAATTGGACAATTGCCGTGACTACTCCAACCATAAGTCCGCCATAATCAAGACGAAGGATCAGACCATCGCCATGCTAGCGAAGGATCGCAAGTCTCGCCGCCGTCAGCTCGACAAGAAGGAGTGCATCATTGCCCGTCTTCGCCACCGTATCTCGGGTTTGGAGGAGACCATCCACGGGAGAGACATGCAGTTGGAAGAAAGGGAGAATGCCGGAGAGGATCTTGGTGGAGACCCCTACTCCTATCTCAGCGAAGATGATGATTTTCTGGAGGATCAGGCTATGGACTTCTTCACCGATGAGGATGATTTTGCCTTCATCCATAATGATGAGGATGATGAGGATGACGACTACACTGACTCCGAGGAGTAGTAGCACTTGGTCACTAGCGTAGTGAGTTGCATTCGGTCCCACTGTATCGTAGTTTCCAGAATGGTTCTTAAAACCATCTGTTTTTCTTGTTTTGTGGTGTGTGTTTGTATCGTGTGCTATGAATGAATGAATGAAAAGCAAGTTGTTAAAAAAAATCTGAGTCAAACCTTAAAAACTTTCCAAAGTCACTGAACCTTAGAAATTTCCCTCTTTTCTCATGATCTATCTCAATCTTTAGATGCCACGCGGAGGAAGTGGTTCATGCCCGGACCCGATGTTGCAGATCCTGCAAATGTTGGTGTTTAACCGCGAAGCTGAAAGAGCCGAACGTCAAGCCAACCTAGCCACCCTTCAGCAGATAGCTCAGCTGGCCCACAATAATCAAGGCCAAGGAAACTAGGACAACCATGGATCTAAGCTCAAGAATTTCCAGAACACCAACCCACCTGTTTTCACTAAGTCAGAAGAGCCATTAGACTCCGATGATTGGCTGCAAACCATGGAAAACAACCTGGAAGTCGCCGGAGTGGAAGCTAACGAGAAAGTTCTGTTCGCCACCCACTATCTAGACGGAGATGCAAGAGCATGGTGGAACAGCATTCATGCAATGACCGGAGGACAGAGGATGACCTGGGAGGAATTCAAGGTCAAGTTCAGCAGAACCCATGTGCCACCGGGTTTGATCAAGAGAATGAGAGATGAGTTCAGAGAACTGAAGCAAGGACGGATGACCGTAGTGGAATACCGTGACAAGTTCTTGTCATTAGCTAGGTATGCCCCGGATGATATCGACACCGAAGCCAAGAAGAAAGAGAGATTCTTGAATGGTCTGCACGATGAGATGCAGACTGTGTTGGTCAATATTCCCTTTGCTGATATTGAAGCCCTTGTCGACTCTGCCATCCAGATGGAAGGAAAGATCAACCAAGCCAATGAGAACCGCAATCGTCGCATGATGCATCAGCCAGGAACCCATCAGACCCCAAAGTATCGCCCTAACCCATCTCCAGGATTTGCCCCGAGAACCAACAGACCCCCGATGAACCGTTCGACCTATCCCAACCGTGGAAACCCAAGGCCCGGAGGAAATCACAACAACCCCGGCAACTGTAACAATTTCAACCGTGCACCACCCAAGTTCAAGAACAACAATGCTACCACCAACACCAACACCAACACTGCCCCGAGGACTAGAAGCAATGTTGTGCCTGTTGCAGCAAAGGACAAGTCGCAAGTGACTTGTTATGACTGTGGAAATAAGGGTCACTACTCCAATGAGTGCCCCAAGAAGAATGTCGCAGCCCCCCATACAAATGCCCCAGCTCAGCAGCAGCGTCATGTTCAGTCAGGAAGAAGATTTTCCCCAGGGAATTTACTCAACCGCAACGACCGTCTTTTTCTCATGCATGCTGAAGAAGCCTAGGAAGCGCCCGATGTCGTGCTGGGTATGTTTTCTGTTAATTCAGTACTCGCTGGAGTGTTGTTTGATTCTGGTGCATCGCACTCATTTGTCACCGAAGAATTTGCATGCACTAGTAAGATTCAACCAACCAAATTGAAGCATGTTATGATTGTTCAAATCCCCGGTTCAACCACCAAAGCTAGGCAAATTTGCAAGGCCGTCCCTATCCGAATCCATGGCATAGATTTTTATGCTAATCTGATAGTACTCGGAACTAAAGGTTTGGAAGTAGTACTAGGAATGGATTGGATGTCTGTGTTGGAATTATGCCCTAGAGGCAATAATAAAGATGTTATTATTATAATTCTTGTTCATGATAATGTTTATATTCCATGCTAGAATTGTATTAAGCGGAAACTTTAATACTTGTGTGGTTTGTGAACAACACCGTGTCCCTAGTACGCCTCTATGGACTAGCTCATTGATCAATGATGGTTAAGGTTTCCTAACCATAGACATGCGTTGTCAATTGATAATGAGATCATATCATTGGGAGAATGATATGATGGACAGACCCAAACTAAGCGAAGCAATTAGATCATGTCATCGTGTTCGTCTTTGTGAAGCTTTTCTTATGTCAAATATTGTATTCCTTAGACCATGAGATAATACAACTCCCTGGTATCGAAAGAAAGCTTTGAGGTCATCAAACGTCATCCTATGAGAGGGTGATCATAAAGGTGTCTCTCAGGTGATCGGAAAGTATCTGTTGGGTTGTATGTATCGAGATGGGATTTGTCCCTCCCAAGTCGGAGAGATATACTTCAGGCCCACTCGGTAATCGATATCAACACCGCTTGCAAGCATGTGGTTAAGGAGTTAATCACAAAGTGATATCGGATGACGAGTAAAGTACTTGCTGTGAACGAGATTGAACTAGGTATGACGGTACCGACGATCGAATCTCGGGCAAGTAAAATATCGCGAGACGAAGGGAATATATATATGGGATTGATTGAATCCTGGCATCGTGGTTCATCCGATATGATCATCGATGAATGTGTGGGAATCAATATGGGTTTCCAGACCCCGCTGTTGATTATTGATAGAAGATCATGTCTGCATATTCTCGAACCCGCAGGGTCACACACTTAACGTGTCTCGACGCTAGGATAGATTGGATAATTGGTTTATGAGTTTTTTTTTGGAGTCTCGTATGGGATCCGGGACATCACGAGAGGTTCCGGAGTGGTCCGGAGAATAAGATTCATATAAGGCAGTGCAGTTTTTGGAGTTCGGAATTGTTCCGGGTTAATCGGTATTGTACCGGAAGCTTCTAGAACCTTCCGGAAGGGGACCAACGTGGCCCCACCTTCCGGGAGGGGGCATGGGCCTATGAGGGAGTGCCCTGGCCGCATTGGGCCAGGGACACAAGGCCCCATAGGGCCCAGCCGGCCAAGAGAGGTTTAAACTAGAGATAGACCTTCTAGAAGGGGGGTTTCCTTGCCCCCCACTCCTTATCCTTTGGGGCCGTCGGTTTGGGCTTGGGGGAGGGGCTAGGGCTGCGCCCCCCCTCTATATAAAGAGGGGTGGGGGCGCACCAACCCCTTACACCTTCCCCTCCAACCCTAGCCACCCTGCTGCCCTCCTCTCTCCCTCCCGACTGCTTGTAGGCGAAGCCCTGCTGCAGAAATTCTCCACCATATACACCACGCTGTCGTGTTGTAGATCCAATCCATCTCTCTACCATACTTGCTGGTCCGAGGAAGGAGGAGACGTCGAGGTGCTCCACGTGTGCATCTCACAGAGGCACCGCCACTTGTGGTGCTAGATCGGATCGGATCGCGAGGAGGAGAAGCGAGTACGACTACATCACCCACGTTCCGACGAACGTTCACTGTCTTGAATCTTCAAGGGTATGAAGATCTAATCCAATCTCTCTCGTTGTTTGCATCTCCTAGATTAGATCTTGGCTTTCCCTCTGTTCGCATCCGTAGAAAATTTTGATTTACTATGCCGCGAAACCCTTCAGTGGTATCAGAGCTAGATCTATGCGTAGATGTGTTTCACGAGTAGAACGCAACATGGTTGTTGTGGGCGTTGATGTTTTCTGTTGCAAGCCTCTTGTTTGTGTTCTTCTTATGACGCGGGATAGTGAGATTGAAGCGGTCCAGGCCAACCTTACGCGACGTCGTCATGAGACCGCTCCGCACTTGACGTGTGGCTTGTTCCACACATGCGGCTGGTGGATGTCAGTTTCTCTCACTATAGTTGTCATGGGATTAACACCGGAGTTTGGCAACCATAATATCACCGTTGTGGCTTTCCGTAGGTAAGAATCGTTCTTAGCATCTACTCCCATAAGCCACGTAAAACATGCAACAACAAAGTAGAGGCGTCTAACTTGTTTTTGCAGGGAGTGTTTTCTATGATATGGTATGGCCCAAAATGTGATGTGTATAATGTATCGATGATCATGTTTTGTAATGTTTCACGACTTGCATGTCGATGAGTACACAACCGGCAGGAGCCATATGGTTGTCTTTATAATTGTGTATGACCTGCGAGTCAACTCCTTATACGCCATGTAATAGCTTTACTTTATCACTAAGTAGTTAGCAATAGTTGTAGTTGCTATTCGTGGTGGAGGCAATCATGCCGGCACGCACAAGATGGAGATCATTGCGCGAAGATTGGCTATACCATGTGACATAAAGTTATATGCATGTGATGTTTATCCTTTTATGTATCTTATTATGCTTAGATCGCGACGGTAGCATTATAAGATGATTCCTCAATTAAAGATCAAGATAAAAACTGTGTTCTCCCCAAGTATGCACCGTTGCGAAAGTTCGTCGTGTCCAAGCATCACGTGATGATCGGGTGCTATACTCTACGCTCACATACAACGGGTGCAAGCCAGTTTTGCACACGCGGAAATACTTGGGTCTAACTTGACGAGCCTAGCATGTACAGACATGGCCTCGGAACACATGAACCGAAAGGTTAAGCATGAGTCATATGAATGATATGATCGACACTTCGTTGTCCACCATTGAAGCCACATCTCTTCTCGTGATCACGCGGAAATACTTGGGTCTAACTTGACGAGCCTAGCATGTACAGACATGGCCTCGGAACACATGAACCGAAAGGTTAAGCATGAGTCATATGAATGATATGATCGACACTTCGTTGTCCACCATTGAAGCCACATCTCTTCTCGTGATGATCGGATTAGGTGTGGTGAATTTGGATCATGTTCACTAAACAACTTGAGGGATGTTGAATTTAGTGGGAGTTCATCTAGTAATTTGATTAAGTTGAACTAGTTATCATGAACATAGTCTAATTTGTACTTGCAAATACTGTAGATCAAATGGCTAAGTCCAACTTCAACTTCAGCGTTTTTGCTGAGAAGGAAAAGCTTAGAAACAATGGGTCTAACTTCACCAATTGGTTCCGCAATCTAAGAATCATTCTCTCTAGCGGTCAAAAGGACTATGTCCTTGGGAAAGCGTTAGGTGACCTCAAGCAATCTGCGCCGGCTGATGAGAAAGATGTCTATCGTCGGCATAAAGATGATTATGGTGTGATTAAGAGCACCATGTTGTTTGCTATGGAACCGGAACTTCAAAATCGTTTTGAAGACTATCCCGGGCCCTTTGAGATTCTCGAGGAGCTGAAAACCATGTTTCAGACTCAGGCCCGTTCTGAGAGATATGAGATATCTAAGAAGTTCTTTAACTGCAAGATGGAGGAAGGGAGTTCCGTTAGTGAGCACGCCATTAAGATGACGGGCTACACTCAACGCCTTGAGCAACTGGAATGCACGATTCCAGAGGAGCTCAAGATTGACAGGGTTCTGCAATCACTCCCTCCCAGCTACAAAAGTTTTGTAGTGACTCATAATCAGATTGGTTCCACTGATACGATCACCGAGCTCTTCGCAAAGCTGAAGGCCGCGGAAGTGGACATCAAAAAGGATAATCATGTGTTGATGGTCAACAAGCCCACCTTCAAGAAAGGTAAGGGAGCAAAGAAGCCCTTCAAGAAGGGCGGCGGCAAGCGCACTGCCCCTGCTGAGAAGAAGCTCAAGTCTGGTCCTAAGCCGGACACTGAGTGCTTCTATTGCAAGGACAAGGGTCACTGGAAGCGCAACTGTCCGAAGTACTTAGCGGACAAGAAGGCTGGCACCATCAAAGGTATATTTGATATACATGTTATTGATGTTTTCCTTACTAGCCCTCGTTGTAGTGCCTGGGTATTTGATACCGGTTCAGTTGCTAATATTTGTAACTCGAAACAGGAGCTACGGAATAGATGGCGGCTTGCGAGGGATGAGGTGACGATGCGCGTTGGCAACGGATCAAGAGTTGATGTGATGGCCGTCGGCACGCTCTCCTTAGTTTTACCTTCGGGATTAGTTTTAAACCTTAATAAGTGTTATTATGTGCCTGCGTTGAGCATGAACATTATTTCTGGATCTTGTTTATTGCAAGACGGTTATTCATTTAAATCGGAGAATAATGGTTGTTCTATTTATATGAGTAACATCTTTTATGGTCATGCACCTATTGTGAATGGTTTATTTCTTCTAAATCTCGAAAGGGATGAAACACACATCCATAACATTGAGGCTAAGAGATGCAAAGTAGATAGTGATAATACTACTTATTTGTGGTAATCTTTGTCTAGGTCATATTGGTGTAAAGCGCATGAAGAAACTCCATTCTGATGGACTTTTGGAGTCTCTTGATTTTGAATCATTTAACACATGCGAACCATGCCTCATGGGCAAGATGATCAAAACCCCGTTCTCCGGTATGATGGAGCGGGCAACGGACTTGTTGGAAATCATACATACCGATGTATGTGGACCGATGAGTGTTTCGACGCGCGGTGGATATCGCTATTTTCTCACTTTTACCGATGACTTAAGTAGATATGGGTATGTCTATTTAATGAAACATAAATCTGAAACATTTGAAAAGTTCAAAGAATTTCAGAATGAAGTGGAGAACCATCGTAACAGAAAGATTTAGTTTCTACGATCCGATCGTGGGGGCGAATATTTGAGTTATGATTTTCTCACGCATCTTAAAGCAAGCGGAATTGTTTCGCAACTCACGCCACCCGGAACACCACAACGCAATGGTGTGTCTGAACGCCGGAATCGAACCCTATTAGATATGGTCCAATCAATGATGTCTCTTACTGATTTGCCGTTATCATTTTGGGGTTATGCATTAGAAACCGCTGCATTCACTTTAAATAGGGCACCATCTAAATCCGTTGAGACGACACCGTATGAACTGTGGTTTGGTCCTAAACCTAAGTTGTCGTTTCTTAAAGTTTGGGGATGCGAAGCTTACGTCAAGAAGTCGATGCCGGACAAGCTCGAACCCAAAGCGGAGAAATGCGTCTTCATAGGATACACTAAGGAAACTATTGGGTATACCTTCTATCACAGAACCGAAGGCAAAGTGTTTGTCGCAAAGAACGGTTGCTTTCTTGAGAAGGAATTTCTCTCGAAAGAAGTGAGTGGGAGGAAAGTAGAGCTAGACGAGGTTATTGAACCTTCTCTTGGATAGGAGAGTAGCGCAGCACCTGAAATTGTTCCAGTGCCGCCTGCACCAACAATAGAGGAAGCTAATGACAAGGATCATGAAGCTTCGGACGATGCTGCTACTGAACGTCGCAGGTCGACAAGGTCGCGTGCCCCTCCTGAGTGGTACGGCAACCCTATCTTGACTGTCTTGTTAGTAGAAGACAGTGAACCTACGAACTATGAGGAAGCGATGATGAGCCCAGACTCTAAGAAATGGCTAGAAGCCATGAAATCCGAATTGGGATCCATGAGCGAAAACCAAGTATGGACTTTGGTGGACCCTCCTAGCGACCGAAAGGCTGTTGAGTGCAAATGGATCTTCAAGAAGAAAACGAACGCGGATGGTAATGTTACCGTCTATAAAGCACGGCTTGTCGCGAAAGGTTTTCGACAAGTTCAAGGTGTTGACTACGATGAGACTTTCTCTCCCGTAGCGATGTTTAAGTCCATTCGGATTTTATTAGCAATTGTTGCATTTCATGATTATGAAATATGGCAGATGGATGTCAAGACTGCTTTCCTCAATGGCAACATTGATGAAGAGTTGTATATGATGCAACCCGAAGGTTTTGTCGATCCTAAGGATGCTGATAAAGTATGCAAACTTCAGCTCCATTTATGGATCAAGCAAGCATCTCGGAGTTGGAACCTTCGTTTTGATCAAGTGATCAAGAGCTTTGGATTTGTTCCAAATTGCTACTGAAGCTTGCATCTACAAGAAAGTGAGGGAGCTCGGTGGCGTTTACGGTACTATATGTGGATGACATATTGATTATTGGAAATGACATCAACATGCTTAACGATGTGAAGAGTTATTTGAACAAGTGTTTTTCAATGAAAGACCTAGGTGAAGCTGCTTATATATTGGGCATCAAGATCTATAGAGATAGACAAAGACACCTGATAGCTTTAAGCCAGAGTACATACCTAGACAAAGTTCTGAAAAGGTTCAGAATGGATAAGGCAAAGAAAGGTTCAGTGCCCATGTTGTCAGGTAAGATATTGAGCAAGGCTCAGTGTCCAGCTACGGTAAATGATAGGGAAGCTATGAGCAAAGTGCCTTATGCCTCGGCCATAGGTTCTATCATGTATGCCATGCTGTGTACTAGACCGGATGTGTCCAATGCTCTTAGTTTGACGAGCAGGTATCAAAGTGATCCAGGAGTGGAACACTGGACAGCCGTGAAGAACATCCTAAAGTACCTAAATAGAACTAAAGAAATGTTCTTAGTCTATGGGGGTGATGAACAGCTCGTCGTAAAAGGTTACGTCGACACTAGTTTCGACACCGACAAGGATGATTTTAAATCTCGAATGTGATACGTATATTTTGAATGGATGAGCTGTGAGTGGAGAAGCTGCAAGCAAAGCGTGATCGCGGGATCTACAAGAGAAGCGGAATACATGGCTGTCAGAAGCGTCAAGTGAAGGAGTTTGGATCAGGAACTTCATCACTGAGCTTGGCGTGGTTCCAAGTGCATTGGACCCACTGGAGATATTGTGTGACAATACTGGCGCCATAGCACTCGCTAAGGAACCAAGATATCATCCAAAGACCAAGCATATCAACCGCAAGTTTCATATAATCCGAGATTATATAGCAGATGGAGATCTGAAGATCAGCAAAGTACATACAGATCTGAATGTCGCAGATCCATTGACTAAACCTCTTCCACGTGTAAAACATGATCAGCACCTCAGTGCCATGGGTATGAGATTGTTGCCAGATGTAAACTAGATTATTGACTGTAGTGCAAGTGGGAGACTGTTGGAATTATGCCCTAGAGGCAATAATAAAGATGTTATTATTATAATTCTTGTTCATGATAATGTTTATATTCCATGCTAGAATTGTATTAAGCGGAAACTTTAATACTTGTGTGGTTTGTGAACAACACCGTGTCCCTAGTACGCCTCTATGGACTAGCTCATTGATCAATGATGGTTAAGGTTTCCTAACCATAGACATGCGTTGTCAATTGATAATGAGATCATATCATTGGGAGAATGATATGATGGACAGACCCAAACTAAGCGAAGCAATTAGATTGTGTCATCGTGTTCGTCTTTGCAAAGCTTTTCTTATGTCAAATATTGTATTCCTTAGACCATGAGATAATACAACTCCCTGGTATCGGAAGAAAGCTTTGAGGTCATCAAACGTCATCCTATGAGAGGGTGATCATAAAGGTGTCTCTCAGGTGATCGGAAAGTATCTGTTGGGTTGTATGTATCGAGATGGGATTGTCCCTCCCAAGTCGGAGAGATATACTGGCCCACTCGAATCGATATCAACACCGCTTGCAAGCATGTGGTTAAGGAGTTAATCACAAAGTGATATCGGATTACGGAACGAGTAAAGTACTTGTGAACGAGATTGAACTAGGTATGACTACCGACGATCGAATCTCGCAAGTAAAATATCGCGAGACGAAGGGAATATATATATGGGATTGATTGAATCCTGGCATCGTGGTTCATCCGATATGATCATCGATGAATGTGTGGAATCAATATGGGTTTCAGACCGCTGTTGATTATTGATAGAAGATCATGTCTGCATATTCTCGAACCCGCAGGGTCACACACTTAACGTGTCTCGACGCTAGGATAGATTGGATAATTGGTTTATGAGTTTTTGTTCGGAGTCTCGGATGGGATCCGGGACATCACGAGAGGTTCCAGAGTGGTCCGGAGAATAAGATTCATATAAGGCAGTGCAGTTTTTGGAGTTGAATTGTTCCGGTTAATCGGTATTGTACCGAAGCTTCTAGAACCTTCCGAAGGGGACCAACGTGGCCCCACCTTCCGGGAGGGGCATGGGCCTATGAGGAGTGCCCTGGCGTTGGGCCAGGGGCACAAGGCCCCATAGGGCCCAGCCGGCCAAGAGAGGTTTAAACTAGAGATAGACCTTCTAGAAGGGGGGGTTTCCTTGCCCCCCACTCCTTATCCTTTGGGGCCGCCGGTTTGGGCTTGGGGGAGGGGCTAGGGCTGCGCCCCCCCTCTATATAAAGAGGGGTGGGGGAGCACCAACCCCTTACACCTTCCCCTCCAACCCTAGCCGCCCTGCTGCCCTCCTCTCTCCCTCCCGATTGCTTGTAGGCGAAGCCCTGCTGCAAAAATTCTCCACCATATACACCACGCCGTCGTGTTGTAGATCCAATCCATCTCTCTACCATACTTGATGGTCCGAGGAAGGAGGAGACGTCGAGGTGCTGCACGTGTGCATCTCACGGAGGCACCGCCACTTGTGGTGCTAGATCGGATCGCGAGGAGGAGAAGCGAGCGACTACATCACCCACGTTAAATGAGCGTTTAACGCTCTTGAATCTTCAAGGGTATGAAGATCTAATCCAATCTCTCTCGTTGTTTGCATCTCCTAGATTAGATCTTGGCTTTCCCTCTGTTCGCATTCGTAGAAAATTTTGATTTACTATGCTGCGAAACCCTTCAGTCTGAACATAAAGGATTGATTAACTGTGCCAAGAAAGCCATAACCATGACCAGTACCGTTGGAATATCAGTCGAGCATATATTTGAAACCTTACCTCGTCAATTCAAGTGCAACAAGAGTATAGTCCAACCTACCATTGACCAAGTCCAGATAGTCTGTGAATACCCCGATGTATTTCCAGATGTTTTTCCCGGTATGCCCCCAGATAGGGATATCGAGTTTATCATTGAACTAATCCCCGGAACAGAACCCATAGCCCAGAGACCATATAGTATGAACCCGTCTGAACTAGAAGAACTGAAGAAGCAACTGGATGCCATGTTGGAAATTGGATTGATTCAACCACGTGCGTCACCATGGAGATCACCTGTTTTGTTCGTGGACAAGAAGGATGGAGGTAACTGTTTGTGTACAGATTATCGGAAGTTGAATGATGTCACTATCAAGAACAAATACCCATTGCCCAAGATAGAAGATTTGTTTGATCAGCTGACCGGTGCCAAGTGTTTTGTAAGATTGATCTTAGAACAGGCTATCATCAACTCAAGATTCGCGCAGAGGATATTCCCAAGACTGCCTTTACCACCAGATATGGATTATACGAGTATACTGTCATGTCTTTTGGATTACCACCAGATATTACCGCAAGTTCGTAGAAGGATTCTCGAGCATCGCCAGACCCATGACCCAATTGCTGAAGAAGGACAAGAAGTTTAAATGGACCGGCAAATGTGAAGCGAGTTTTCAAGAACTCAAGAGGAAATTGATTTTAGCCCCAATCTTAATCATGCCGGATATCACGAAGCCCTTCGACGTGTATTGTGATGCATCCAAAATCGGTCTCGGATGTGTGCTAATGCAAGAAGGCAAAGTCATATCTTATCTATCTCGACAACTGAAACAACATGAGCAAAAATTACCCAACCCATGACCTCGAACTCGCAGCCGTAGTTCTAGCCCTGAAGACATGGAGGCATTACCTGATGGGAAACCGTTGTGAGATCTATTCGGATCACAAGAGTCTGAAGTATATATTCACTCAGAAGGAGCTTAATATGGGATAGAGAAGATGGATTGAGTTAATCAAGGATTACGATCTGGACATTCACTATCACCCTGGTAAAGCCAATGTGGTAGAAGATGCCCTTAGCAGATTGCCGTGCCGCTTGAACTCTATGATTTTGAAGGAGCAACCAAGCTTGCACAAGGAGATGGAAGATTTCCGAATGGAATTAGTGAGTGAAGAATTTTTGGCTAGCTGTAATGCTCAGAAATATTAAAAAATTAGAAATTGATTGTTATTTTATTTGGTGCATCATAATGACATCATCATGCATATTTTATCCGTAAAATTATTTATCAAACCATATTTTGTTTTACTAAATATCCATGTGGTTTTATTAAACCCGTCTCTTGTTCTTATTTTAAAACTAAAACAAATAATATTTCTCGCAGCAAAAGCTTTTCTTGTTTTATAAATAAAATTAGGCTAAATGCACGTCTAAAGTTTTGGTCTAAAACTAGCCCCATCTAGTCTACTTTGGACTAGATAAATAGTCTATTCTCTTCTTTTGTCTCCTAAACCTAGCCCCAGATATGAGCCAAATCTACATTTAAAATTCCCCACCTCTTCTACCAAACTTTCCATTTTGTTTCCTAAAACAATCTGTTCTTAATCTTTGTCCCGTTTGTGTCCAATTCCTTGACACCTTGTTTGTTGGTCAACTCCACCATGCGCATGCACCTGTAGATCCCCCTCGCCACCATCTCCTCCTCTTGTTTTCTTTGGCCACGACACAAACCCACGCAACACACAGCACACAGAGACTCACACCCAACACGACCCGGTGGCACACCACGCACACACCAACACTACCGGCACGCAGGGCCGGGCCTGAGATTTCGGGGCCCGGGACGAAACTAAAATTTTGGGCCCCTTAGTATAATTTTTTTATGTATTTATGAGATGATGAAAAATAAATATTTTAAGTACACTTCCAACTATAATATTCATATAAAATAACAATGTTTATATGATACCTTAAAATTTCCTCCAAAAATTCCTAGAAGCAAAGTCCGTGACGATGGAATCAATATCAATCTCGTCCACTAACTTCTTCTCGATGTATAGACTTGCCAAACCATTTAACCTCTCCTGAGACATTGACGATCTCAAATAGTTCTTCAATAATTTCAACTCTGATAAGGTTCTTTCAGCTGATAAACAAGAAATCAAGAACAATAATTAGTCAATTACTAACTAGAATTAAGAAGTAAGAATTAGGGTTGGGAGGGGCCGCGGGGGCAGATCAACATGCAAATTTGAAGATTGTCGTTGGCCTTCCTGCGTGCGGCGTGCCTGGTGTACGATCGTAGAGGGCGATCCGTTCCAGGGGAGGCAATCAGGCGACGGGACGACTTGCGAAGCAGGAACGTACGACCGATACCTGGGAGCCGAAGCGAATAAGCGATGCCTGGCTGGGAGTCGTCGAGTCGAGGCGTCGAGCGCAGGGCCTGGTCGTGGTCGAGGCGTACGTCAAGCAATGCGCCGACGCCTAGGAGTCGTCGCGTGAGTCAAGGTTAAGCGATCCCTCAATCCCTGGCCTAGGAGTCGTTTGTGTTAGTCGAGGAGTCGACCGTCGAGGCTGGCAGGCGCCAAGCACCAAGCGAGCGATCGATGCCTGGGAGAGATCGATGCCTCATGCCTGGGAGCGATGCGCCTATCCTTTGGTTGGTCACCAGCCTATAATTTTTTTTATTTTTTTTAAAATGTATATTAGGCTTATATTTTTTCGGGCCCCTAATTATTTTGGGCCCGGGGCGGCTGCCCCGCTAGTCCCTCCTCAGGACCGGCCCTGCCGGCACGCACGTCACGCGCACCCCAGCCCCGCTTCTCTGCTCCTCACTCGATCCCCGCATCTGCCGCCGCCGCTCTCTGCAACCCGGCCCGCACGCCGCCGTAAGAGCTCGACCTCGCCTTCCCCTCGACTCCCTAGGCTCCGCCCCGCTTCCTTCCCGGTTTTCCTCTCCCGCGGCCGCGCCCTGGAGCCTCTCTGCCTTCCGCCGCCGACGCGAGGTTGCTCTCCTCCCGTGGCGTCCCTCTGCAGCCCCGGCCGTCTCGAGCCGCGACGGCCTCCACCGCCATCGGACCGCCGCCCGTCCTCCTCGCCCTCAGCTGGCCGCCGTCTCCACATGAGAGTCTCCCCGTCATCAGCGCGTGATCGCATCCAAGCATGGCCGGATCGTCTTCAACCTCGGTCCCGTGATCGTCCCCGACCTACCTCCGTCGCCTCTCTCTGCATCACCTGCAAGCTGCGTAGCCACGGGCGCCCATCCCCTCGGCCTCCTGTCTGCAGCGACGCCAGTCGCCGCTCATCTCCCTTAGCTCAAGGTGCCTCGCGCTGTTGTGTCTATCACATGTTTGTGCTTTTGTTTGAAAGAAATCCTCCCAGAAAAATAAACTGAAGCTCACGTCCTTCGGCCAGTTTAGTTGCTGCTTGTATCCTCACGGTAAGGCGAAGATGGGGTGGTGGTATGGTGCTAAAGCGATGCAGACCACAAGAGGATGGTGTAGAACGACAACCTCGTCTCGTTGCGTGCAAGGTCGTGATGTTGTGGCGTCAAGCATGTGAGAACGGTGGTGCCATCTAGAGACTCCGGTATCGATCCAAGAACATCACGACACTCGAAGTCGTAACCCCGCAAGATCATTCCCGGGAACCGGAGACCGATCCGGGACGCCAAGGTCTTTTTCACGGATGCAAGACCAAACCGAACCCCTCGAACCCTCGAGGCCCAAGATCATCGATACCAATGTGTGACCCCCTTCCCTATACCCTATTTTGATAAATATAATATAACTTGTGCATATTAAATTGTCCATGCTTGCATACATATATTAATGTTCAGGGATATATGGCGAGTCATCCACTAAATAAATATGGAATATATGGGAGTGCTATTTGTCCTGTCCTGGTTCCATTTAATATTGTGTAGCGAACCGATGCCATGTTTTATCTTGTTAAGTCAACATTCAAATTGCGGGGTAGATAAACAACTCGAACCATAATATTCATTTGTCGGGATCCCGATCCCGTTTAATATTGCTAAGCGGGACCGCATATTGCCATGCCATGCATCATATCATAAACATGCCGGATCTTCCGCCGTATTATTAAATATTGCATCGGTTGCTCTTTTTAGTGTTTGCTTCTTCACCGGATAGGACGATGAGTCGATGTGAGATACGACATGCCTCCGGCTACCCGACATTGTTTATCAGGCGAGCATTCTCCCCCTTCTACCTATTTTGTATTTCTAGTCTTCACTTCTTCCAATTGATCTATTGCTATCTTTATTGTCGATGCTATAGAACCGTTCCTTTAATTACCTGCTCCACTATATTGCCTTGGTTATCCAATTGCCTTGTTTGACTAGCTAGCCTTATCTTTGCGAGTCGTAGGCATGCTTAGTACCGCTCTCATACAGGTAGAACATGATACTCGAATATGGTTGGTGATAAGATAATTAATCTGATGTTGGTTATGGTTTCACCTAATGATAAGGCCCCGGCAGGGACCACCTTTGAGAACTGTTTGAGCCGACCTAGGACCCGTTCGTTCTACGATACCAGTTCTGAGTTGATCGTGCTAAACAAACATGGGGGCCTCTGGGATCCCCCTCAACTACCGGCGCTATTCGTATATCCAAAGGATTACAAAATTGGTTTTCCATTTGGTGTATACGCATAATATGTCCTCGGACATGGGTTGAGTTGTGATATGATTTTGGTGGACTGCCATGGCTTGCATTGCATAAAATCGGGATATCGTGCCGGAGGTGGGATGGAGCTCTACAAGTTATCTTCCGATCATCGCCCGGCCGTAGACTCAAACGCTGTGCCACCTAGAGAACCAGCTGTATCTCTTGTGTGGGTAAATCACAGTAGGTGATGCCTCTGGATATGCGCGTAGTTATGGGACAGTTCTTGTTGTGAGATTCGGAAGGCACGCGTTATATGTTGCCTGAGCATGCATTTGGGTACAGTAGTGCACCCCTGCAGGGTAAATATTTTCGAGAAGCCATGTATCCACGGTTATGGACGCCTCAGGAGTACAGTGTCATGATCATAGACAACGCCATTAATGTTTTGCCTCTAATAATATGATTAGTAATTAGTCTTATCAACTAAACACCTGCTTAACTAAAATTGCCACTGTGTGTGTTCCGCTAGAGGACTTCCTCGACTGGTCTTCGAGGGGGAAATCTTCGGATGGGTTATGCTTGGTGTTATATTATTGTTACCGCATAGCGCTCTCTTATCTCGCTCTAATAGCCGAAGTTGTAGCGTGTCTCTATAAGTTAGATAGTGCAAGCTTTGCTGCCGCTGAGCCCACCATACCTATGTAGGCGAGGACCGCCGAATTCTAGTCTCGCCGTGTACTGGCCTCAATACTGACCGCTCTCTTTCTGTTTTTCCTTTGCCCTTTGTCAGCACCCTTTTGGCTTGACAGGTATGTGACTGACGACGTTAGCAAGGTTGCCCTTCCGTCTTGGCCTGGGCAGGGTTATGGACACCGCTTGGTTATTCTTCAGGACTCTTAGTCCCATTTGGATCTTGTCCGTACTCGGATACTATCTTGCTTTCTTTTTGAGTTGTATCTTCGTATTTTACCTTTTATATTCTTGACTCGTTGAGTCGTTGTTGTATATATAAGTTCTTGTGGACTCTATTGTAAACTACTGTGATGTATCTACTTGTATTCAAATCCCACCCACATGAAAGTGTTTGGTGGGCGTCTTTGAATCGCTTCTATGCGGATTTTGGCGGGAAATGCTGAGATCTGCATAGACCCAATTCGGGGGCGTTACACTAGCATAGAACTTCAACCCACTTTGATCAGCCAAATAAAAGAGGCGCAGAAAGGAAATTCTAGTATCGACGGAATCAAGCGTCGCATCGGTACAGGCAAAGTACCCGGATTCACCGAGAACGAAGAAGGAGTTCGGTGGTACAAAGGACGCCTTTGTGTACCAGCAGATTCTGAGTTGAAAGAAGTTATTCTCAAGGAAGCTCATGATACTCTTTATTCTATCAACCCCGGAGGAACGAAGATGTATCAAGATTTGAAGGAGCAATTTTGGTGGCATAAGATGAAGAGAGAAATCGGAAGCTATATCGCCAAGTGTGATATATGTCAGCGAGTCAAGGCGGGACATCAAAGACCCGCTGGATTGTTGCATCCATTGCAGATTCCGGAATGGAAATGGAATTCTGTTGGAATGGACTTTATCACCGGATTGCCTACTTCTAGTAGGGGAAATGACTCTATCTGGGTCATAGTGGACAGATTGTCCAAAGTCGCCCATTTCTTACCTGTCAAGACCACATATCAGAGTTCGAAGCTAGCGGAGTTATACATCGCTAGAATCGTCAGTTTGCATGGAGTCCCCAAGAACATCGTATCGGATCGAGGAACTCAGTTTACCTCGAGATTCTGGAAGAAAGTCCAAGAAGGTTTAGGAACCCGCCTAGATTTCAGCACCGCGTATCACCCTCAGACCGATGGACAAACGGAGCGAGTAAATCAAATACTCGAAGATATGTTGAGAGCATGTGTGTTAGAATATGGATCTAAGTGGGAAGACTGTCTGCCGTTTGCAGAATTTTCATACAACAACAGTTATCAAGCCAGTTTGCAAATGGCCCCTTTTGAATTCATGTATGGAAGGAAGTGTCACACCCCTTTGAACTGGTCGGAAGTAGGAGAGAGTCAGATTTTCGGACCCGACATCCTACGAGAAGCAGAAGAGAAGGTTCATAAGATCCGTGAGCACCTCAAGACAGCCCAGTCAAGGCAGAAGAGTTATGCCGACAAGAGACGTCGAGACCTCGCCTTCAACCTAGGAGATTTTGTGTATCTGAAAGTGTCGCCATTAAAGGGAATGCAGCGTTTCCAACTCAAGGGAAAGTTAGCCCCCAGATATATCGGCCCCTTCAAGATTCTGAACCGTCGAGGAGAAGTGTCGTATCAATTGGAACTACCCAAAGAGATGTCAGCTGTGCACAATGTGTTCCATATCTCATTACTTCGCAAGTGCCTCGAAGTTCCGGAAAAGACGGAAGTGTTCAAGAATATTGACCACCGGACCATAGAAATCAACGATGACCTGACCTATCCCGAAGTACCCATCCATATTTTGGAAGAGGCTTTCAGAACTACCATAACCTGAAGCATCAAGTTTCTCAAGATTCAGTGGAGCAACCACACAGAAGAGGAAGCGACCTGGGAGCACGAAGATCACATCAGGACTGAGTTTCCCGATCTCTTCAAATCCTAGGTAATCTTTTTCGTCCTTTTTCAAATCTCGGGACGAGATTTTGTTTAAGGGGGAAGGTTTGTAACATCCCAAAAATATTGAACTCAAATCATCAAACTCTAATCCTCAAATCTAGGGTTAACAAAAACTTTTCTAATTAAAAATATGAAAGCATCCATATGTGTGTGTATTAAAATTTGGATTCTTTTGAATTGCCATGGTTCTATGTTTCTTTGCTTGTAAAATGATTCTTAGGTGAAATAAACATCATCTAAACAATCCCCTAACTTTTCCCAAAGACAAACAAATCAAAATAAACAAATTAAGTGAATGGTCACTTTGGCCAAATTAACTCCCATGCCTACTTTGGCTATCTCTAACTTTCAGAACTTAACAAAAACATGTATAGATCTTTGCACCCCTCGATAGTACTCATGACAGGGTACCAAGGCCCATTTTGTGATCATCCAAAAACATTTAAATGCTTAGTTTAAATGACAGTTTAAAATTGAATCTATTTCATATGGGAAGATCCCACTATTTCAAAAACCACTCAAACAAGCTCAATTCTCAAAACCCAAGCATCCACAGTATCACCAGCACATGCCTAGCACACCCACCAAAAATCTTTTCAAAATTCAAAACTCAAGTTCTTGCGGTCATTTCATCAAACACTTGGAGACAACAAATCAAACTAGCCAAACTTCACTGTTTTGAGCAGTAATTTGGCTAAGCATTGTTCACCATTGATCACACTTGTCTCCCCTAGTGCCAACCAGTGCCTTGACCACCCCTAGCCCCTACCCTTTGCACCATGCCATGCCAACCCGAAGGAACCCTTGCCAGCCGACCATGGCTAGCTAGCCAGAGCAAGCACCAAGCCTAAACACCATGTCTGGGACGCACGCCACCATCCACCGCCACCCCCTGTACAGCGCTTGAACCCTGCCAGCCACTGGAACACACGCCCAAGCCATGCCAAGCTTCTCTGCGAGCATGCCGAGAGCGCCACCCTCGACACACGCCCACAGACCGCACGCCTCCCTCGCCGCATGCAAGCGTGATCATCACCGCCCCAGCAACCCCGCAGGCACCCCCGTTCGCCGCCCCATGCCTCACAGCCACCGCTCGCCGTCGAAGACGCCGCCTCTACCGCGCAGAGCACCGCACGTTCCCGACCAATTGCCACCGCCTCTACACGTGCATTTAAACCTTAGAGCATCGCCAGGATACCGCCCGTCGATCGCCAAGCTCGGCCATACCTCTAGCTGCCCGTAGCCGTGTCGCCACCGTTGCCTGCCCATCCCTCTCGGTCTCGCCGTCGAGCCTATAAAAGGAGACGATCCCCGCTCGATTTCTTCACACCATCTCACTCCCCTCACCTCACTGATCATTCCACCCCTTAGCCGGAGCAAGGCGAGCAGCGCATCGCTAGAATTTGGCCGGAGCTCGCCGTTGCAGAGGAGAAGAGGAGCCGTTGATTTCGACCACCCCGGGAGCTGCCGTGACCACCCCTGAGTTCGCCGTCGTCGACTTCATCGTTTGCCCGCCTCGCCATCGTCACTGGAGCCCCGGTATGCCCCCTACGCACCCCCACTGAGCCGCTAGGGTTCGAGCTCGCCGGTGACCTGTTCATCATCGACGACGACCCTCAGCCGTCGATCTTCATTCTAATCCAACGCACCACATTGCCCCATACCGCTTCGCGTTTAAAAAGCCACTGGCCAGTAGACCCCCCTGTCAGTTGCGCCTCGTGCTGCGGAGTGACATTGGGCCGGCCCATTAACCTTTCCCGCGCAGCCCACTCATTTGAATTTAGCTTTTTTCTATTTATATTCAAACTCAGTTCTGTACCTACTTTCAAAAATCAACCCAGCTCGATTCAGTGAACCAAATTGCATGAAACCAATTTTGTTAGAAAGGTACTGAAATGCTTAATCCAAGCCCGTTGGATTCAAGTCATTTGGATCTGTAGATCAACCTTGGTAAAAATAACAAGTCAGAAGCTTTTCTGCATTCAAACATTTTTCAAATTTCAACCATAATAGCTTTTGAGTTGATTCCAACTCTCAAAAATCTCATTTGATCATACCTTTCAGAATATATATAAACATATGGGTTTACTTACAGAAATAATGTTCAAGTAATAAAAGAATGCCACATAGGCATTTCTAGTCACTTTAATTATTTAAAATAAAAAGGTTAAACCTTATTAAATTGTGACACCACTTTAAATCACATTCTCATGTACTGAAATATGTGGTGATGACATGTGTCAACATGATCCCATGTTTGAGTTGGAGAATATTAAATCTTAAGTAGTTTTTCAATGAGTAGAAATTACTTTTCTAAAAATAAAATAAATATGACAAATGCTTTAATCTTGTAATGTTAGTGATGATGCTAGATCATCTATAGAACCCTTTTGTGTGATGATTGAAAATAGTTAAGTATTGTTTAGTGATTGTGTACCTCGTATTTATTTATAGACGCTAGTACCGACCAAGGATACGAGGAGGAAGGAGGATACTACGAAGAAGAAGCCGAGGAGAACTTCAATCACTGATCTGCACAAGGCAGGCTAACACTTGCAATTATGAAAGTTAGATAACCTATGCAATTCACTAAGCATGCTTGGTTAGGCATATTTGATGATACCCCCTCCTAGTTTTACTTACAAGCTTTCTACTTTATTTCTTTATCAAAGCTATTACTTAGAGTCTACTTAGGTGACTTGTAGATTCTAGGAAGATAAATGAAGGTTGCATAAAGAGCATTAAATTTGGACTAAGCTAGATAATCTTGATGTCATCCTAAGGCATTAGATTGAATCTAGTTAAACTACACTTGTTTACCACCCCTCATTAGTACTCACTCCCATTTGTAGATGCTAGTGCTAAGCATAAAACTTGATCAACTTTATATGGGAATACTTGGTGGAAAATGGTTATGAAAACCTTGGAATGATGGATCATTCTACTGAAATATTTTGGACATGTGTTTCCGAACACCAAATGATTTTGATGATGAAAATGTTGAGGCGTGAGCCTTAGCCCTTTATAAAACTGATGGTTGTCTGGATCCGATACCATTCCAATTTTACCGTACAACCACAATACCCGAAAACTGGGTAGAGCTTGACTAGAAACTTATATACTTTAGTATGGGTTCCCTCACGGCCAAGGTCTGAGCTGAGGCTACCTTGTGAAGATTGTCCACCTGTGCAGTACCCAAGATGACAATTGGTCATGGTTGGGAGGCCAAACTCACAGGAGAGGTGCCTATACTAGGGCGTGTAATTGAAAGGTTAGGATTGATTATCCACATACTGAGTATGGTGAATTCAGGATTTGTTCCTGACGGATGTATCGAATGTTGTGGTGAAAGTGTACAATCTCTGCAGAGTGTCAAACTATTCGAATAGCTGGCGTCATGATTATGGACAGTTGGAGTGGCCATACTGTTCCCCCGTCAGATGTTTTCAAAAGGACTTGTGAAATGAATTGAGATTTTGACTTGACCACAACAGAGTTGTGATATGAAATACAAGTTCCCACTTAGGTGTTATAAAATTTCAACTAGCTTTTCTTGCTTCTAGACTTAGTAGAAGTAAATCTGGCTTTTTGCAAAACAACCCTAGAGCTTAGTGTCCTATTACAAAAAAAACCTTCACTTGTTAGTATTAGTTTGCGAGTACTTAAAGAGTACTCATGTCTTTGTCCCTGGCTATTCCCGTGGCCTGACTATGAAGAAGAGTACCAGGATGATGGACCCCAGGAAGGTTACGACAACTAGGATCATCTCCCATCGTCAGCATTGCCTGTGACCCCGAAGATGGAGCTTCGCCTATGCTACCTTTATTATTACGTATTTCCGCTGCTTGAGTTGTATTAAGAACTGGATCATGAGATCCTTATTTGTGTAAGACCTTATGTATGGTTTGTAATGGATGATGTACTGTGGTATCCAATTCTGTTATGTCTCGCAAAAATGGTAATCCTAGGATTGCGATGTATGGCATAACAGGCATCTGGGATTAAAAATCCGGGTGTTGACATATCAGTTGGTATCAACTTTTCTAGCTGGAGTCTCTTATAGAGAGAAAAAGGCATAACACTAACTCCAGCTCCCAAATCACATAAAGCAGTTCTAACATAATTATTCTTAATGGAGCAAGGAATAGTTGGTATACCTGGATCACCAAGTTTCTTTGGAACCTTACCATCGAAGGAGTAATTAGCAAGCAAAGTAGAAATATCCTCATTAGGAATCTTCCTTTTATTAGAGATAATATCCTTCATATACTTTGAATAAGGAGGCAATTTAATAGCATCAGTCAAAGGAATTTGCAGAAATAAAGGTTTCATACACTCACAAAACTTGTTGTAGCGTTCTTCCTCCTTTGACTTGTGTTTCTTACCTGGAAAAGGCATAGGTTTCTGCACCCAAGGTCCTATCTCTTTACCATGTTTATTAGCAATAAAATCTTCATTTGTGTACCTAGTGTTCTTAGTGTGCTTCTCAGGTTCTTCCTCACCTTCCTCCTTATCAGGAGACTCATCAATATTACCACTCTCAGTTTCAGTATCAGAGACAGATATACTATTAGGATCTACATCAGGTTCAAGTGGTTCCTCAACTTTCTTCTACTTGTTGGGAATCACTTTCTATTCTTTTAGGGTGTCCTTCAGGATATAAAGGATCTTGAGTAGTTATACCACTCCTAGTTTTAATTCCATAAGCATGTTTATCTCCTGAGGCATTAACTAGCATATCCTTTTGTACTTTAGCAAGTTTATCAAGTTGGGTTTGAACCATTTTAAAGTGTTTACAAAGCATTTTAATATCATTAGAAGTTCTTTCCACAATATCTTTCAACTCATTGATAGCTCTAGAGTTTTCCAATAAATGATTCTGAATCTGATTATTAAAATGACCTTGTTTAACAATAAAAATGTCAAGTTCCTCTAAGCATTGATTAGGAGGCTTACCATAAGGAATATCACATTTATCAAAGTGTTGGAGAGAGTGTACCTCAATAGTAGACGAGTGGGAAATTAGCTTACATAATTCTTCTATAGGAGGTAGATTCTTCACATCTTAGCTCTAATACCTTTCTCCTTTAGACACTTTTTAGCTTCCTTCATCACTTCATGATTTAATGCAATAACTCCCCTATTCTTTGTTGTTGGTGTTGGAACTGGTTCAGGAACAACTGATTCAGGAGTAATAGGCTCAGGTGTATTCAGCTCAGTTGAAGTCCAATCATCATAATTCTTGCTTATCTTGTTCATTAATTCTTCAGCATCTGTAGGAGTCCTTTTCCTGAAAACACAATTAGCAAAGCTATCTAGGTAGGTCCTAGAATCATCAGTTAGTCCATTATAATAAATATCAAGCAACTCATTCTTAGGTAATGGACATCCAGGATATGCATGAATCAAGGAACAAAATCTTTTCCATGACTCAGGCAATTTCTCTTCTTCTTCCTGTTTAAAATCAAAAAGTCTGCAAAGCAGTATGTCTAGCACTGGGAGGAAAATATTTATGGAAGAAAGAAGCAATTAAGTAATCAGGGCTATCAATGGAACCAGGAGGTAGTCTATTAAGCCAAGCCCTAGCTTCTCCTTTTAGTGAAAAGGGAAGATCTTAGCAACAAAGTACTTACGCATCTTAAAATCATCAGAGAACAAAGCACTCATAGTAGAAAGCTCATTCATATGAGCCACAACACTCTCATTTTCAGTACCACAAAAGGTTCTTTCTCAACAATATCTAAATAAGCTAAATCAAGAGAGAAATCATAATCTTTATCTTTAATATCTATGGGAGAGGTGGCAAACTTAGGATCATAGGACTTCTTGGGTATAATAGTATGTCTAGCAAGGAGACTCTTAATAGCACTAGCACCATGTGTGTTTCAGCACTCTTCAACAAATTCATTAGTGAGCTCTATGTAACCATCATTAATATCAAAACTCTCACTGGATTCAGGTGAGCTAACAGGTGTAACAGTGTCTTCACTAGGAGTTTTGGTATTTCCTAGACTAGCCATAGTAGCATCTAGAAAAGGAACTAATGAACCACTCACATCAAGCACAGTAGAAGTAACATCATGAGTATCAAAAGCAGTTTCAGATTCAGCAGTAGTAGCAGTGTGTGTAGCATGAGTATGTGGTGGTGGTGTGACAAGCTTACTTATAACAGACGGTAAATCAAGAGCAACAAAGGTGTTTAGGACTGTACCTCTTCTTGTAGTGGATGGTAAAATAGGAAACTTTCCATCATGAGACTTCCCCATGATGAAAGGAGTAGCAGTGAACAATAATAGATCCAAGTGAACTTACAAATAAAGCTATGCTCCCCAGCAACAGCGCCAGAAAATAGTCTTGATGAACCACAAGTGTAGGGGATCGCAACAGTCTTCGCGGGTAGTATTACCCAATTTATTGATTCGACACAAGGGGAGCCAAAGAATTCTTGCAAGCCTTAACAACCGAGTTGTCAGTTCAGCTGCACCTGGAAATAGTTCTTGCTCACAGAAGTTTATCAGTAGCAACAGTTTGTAGAAGCAACAAAGAAAGCAACAGCGATAGAACAATGAAGATAGTGACAAGATGAGCAATAGTAATAATGTGATAGGATATGATGGGATTCGAGTAGGCATAGGGATGGATGGACGGGCGTTGCATGGACGAGTCTAAACATGTAACTTCAAAGAACTAAGGCATTGCAGATAAATAATAACAAGCATCCAAGTATTAAACAATCCTAGGCATGTGCTCCAAATATAGTCATATGTGCTCGCAGTGAACTTGCACAACATCTTCTGTCCAACCAGCCCGTGGCAGCGGGGCCTCTAGGGAACTACTGGCAATTAAGGTGCTCCTTTTAATAGAGCACCGGAGCAAAGCATTAACACTCCATGAACACATGTGATCCTCACACCACAGCCATCCCCTCCGGCTGTCCCAATTATTGTCACTTTGGGGCCTTTGGATCCAGACAATGATATTTGTACACAACTTGCAGATAAGATCATAAACAATACTAACATAATGATTCAATAATAAGTTCAGATCTGAGATCATGGCACTCGGGCCCTAGTGACAAGCATTAAGCACAACAAGTTGCAACAAAGTCAAATAGCACTAATAGAGATACTAGGCCTATGCCCCTAACAGATCTTATTCGATTACATGATAGAACTCATCCAATCCCTACCATCCCCAAGCCTACAGCGGGGGATTACTCACTCATGGATGAGGGAAACATCGGTGGTTGATGGAGATGCGTTGTGATGACGATGGCGATGATCCTCTCCAAATTCCCCGTCCCGGCAGGGTGCCAGAGAGGAGTTTCTGGATCCGAATCTTGGTTTCTAGTGGCGGTGGCGGAGCGGAACTCTTTCTAGAAAACTATCGAACCCCCCTCTGTTTTAGGTCAGAAGTCAACTTATAGATGCGGAGGGAGGACGAGAAGCTGCCTGGGGTGGCCAAACCTCCCCTAGGCGCGGGGTCAGTGGGCCCGCGCCTGGGATGGGTCTAGGCCCCCTAGGCCTCCCCTCTGTCTCCCCTTCTGGCTCCGTGGATCTTCTGGTGAGAAATAGTTTTTGGCATATTTTCCGGGATTTTTCCTGATAGTTCATTTTCTGCACAAAAACAAGTACCAAGGTAATTCTGCTGAAAATAGCGTCAGTACATGTTAGTTGTATCCAAATCACACAAGTATAAGGGAAAAATAATAGCAAAGTGTTTGAGAAAGTAGATACATTTTGGACGTATCAGCCGTTGGCCTCGTGCCGCTGTCGAGCGGCAATGGACGCCGCACCGCCGGCACTTGAAACCCGGCAGCGCTGGGGCTCGCGGATAGCGCTAGGGCTCGCGGACAGCGCCACGCCTCCCCGGTGACTTCTTCGGCGAGGACGCCCGTGGCGGGAGCAGCTCCGGCCGCCGGTGCAGATCGCCCGTGCGGAGGTGGTGGTGCCTGGTTCCCATGCAGCAACGCTAGTGCCTGGCCATGGCGTTGACTGATTGAGAGGATTGGGGATCGAATGATCCTTTTTCCACTCCCTGTTAACTGCTCGTCCATGATATGGGCCAGCCCACTAGGCTATCTCTTGGGATGATATTGCTAGAGATTAATTATTTTCTAAATTTCGCAATTTATGTCTAGCAGTACTTCCAATCTAGTTCTAATTCAGTTTTAGACTCTATTAATTGTAGTATTTTTTTAGTACTGTAAATCTGTAGAATACTAATGTATTCCAGAACTATTGTGTGGTGTAATATATATTTCCATGTGCCCACATGTTGAGATTAATTACACCCATTATTTGCAATTGAGATTTTAATTTCTTGCAAATAACAATTGATTCGTCTTAATTGATCCGTTTTTGGTTCAATATGAGCAAGAATCGAATACGAAAAAATCTAAGTGACTTCTTCAAGTTGATGTTTTGGGATCAAGGGTAGTGCACATATCTACTATATGCATGGCAGATTATCTCCACTACCGTGATTACTTTAACAAGTGATCTTCCATACATTTTATTAAGTTATGACATAATATACTAGAAACATGAGTATCTAGTGATTTCACCATATTATACTCTCTGGTGCTGAGATATGGACCCCAAAATTTCTTTTTGGGGAGTATCTACAATGTGTCAAAATTAACAATTTAAAGTTCACACTAATGATTTCGAGCCCACTTCTCGAAGTCATCATTAATTTTGCAATGTTTTATTACAACATAACCATGATGATTTTTGGTTTACCATGTGTAAATTAATAATCTGTGGTTTAACCATGATGGTAATTGATGGCCAAAAAAGAGAGTTCGATTCACTCGACCTCGATAGCCACAACTAACTTACCTGGGCCACGGACATCAAGATCGCCCTTGCGTCTCGTGGAATTGTGCATGCCATCTAGAACCCGGAGGATCCCCTTTCAGCTGGATTCGCACCGCTAAGAGAAGAGCAGAAATATGTTGTCTTGTACATTATAAGGCACCAATCCACCCGGATCTTAAGTCCAAGTATTTGGTGGAGGAATTCCCATTTACTTTGTTTCAGGCACTCAAAACAAGGTATGAAAAGCAGAAGGCAGTTGTCCTGCCTGAAGCACTTCATGATTGGACTCATCTTCGATTCCAGAACTTCAAGTCCGTCGGGGATTACAATCATGAAGTTCATAAGATAAGTTCAAAATTGTGCTTTTGCGAGAAGGAACCTACAGATGCAGAAAAGATAGAAAAAACTCTATCCACTATGCTCCCATCTAAAAGGCTCCACCGGCAGCAATACCGCGCTCGTGACTACCAGGTCTATTCAGACCTTATTCATATCCTACTTCAGGCTGAAAATCATGATGAGCTTCTTGCTAAGAATGGCTCTCAGCGCTCGGTTGGTTCCCAACCTTTGCCGGAAGTTCATATGAATGTCACAAATGGAAGAAAGTTTGGTGGTGCCTTCAACGGCAACCAATCGAACTTCAAGGGTAAGCGTAAGCGCAACCAGAACAAAAACCCTCAAAACTCGGACCATGGGAAAGGCAATACAAAGCCCGGTTGGTTCCCAACCTTTGCCGGAAGTTCATATGAATGACAAAACTAGGCTTTGTGACAAGTGTGGATGCTACACGCACCCTACTAACAAGTGCAAGACCCCAAAGCATCTGGAAATTTTCTACCAGCAATCCCAAGTACACTAAGTACCTCAAGGGAAAAGGTTTGAAACTAACTTCAACCTTCATCTGAATGGCACCAATGGAGCTGGTTGTTCGCAAGATGTTTCTCTCGGGCCTAGCAACACCATGACTCTCCAGCCGTCAGAGGACTCTATGAGCACGGAGGACATGATCGTTGAGTATACCTCAAACGACATGTTTGGAGACTTCAACTAGTCCCACTATCTCCTTAATGATCAATTTTAGTCATGTCCATTTGTGATGTTGTAATATAACATAACTACTGTTGTCACAGTATATTGTATCAGCACTCTGATATAAATAAGATTGTATATAATCTATATATTTGAGAAAAGATTTCCTTAGCAAAAATCCTTCAACTCGATATATAGATTTCTACGAGGGTAGTCCGATGGACGAGGAACAAGTATTTGAAAAAATACCTCTCTATTGTTTGGAACGTACTACATGTACATTCCACCCGTAGCACATGTTGCATACAAAACAATTCCATTGGTCACAACTTGCATGAGTCAAATTACCTCGGTCATCAGACTTTGTGTGCACATTGTGCAACACTGGGAAGCTAATTTTGAGGCATTCACACCTCAAAATACAAGTTGGACCACTTCAGTTCCTTGAACACATCCAGGGAGACATTTGTTATTCCCCAACCATTGTGTGGATCTTTTAAGGTATTCTTCGTGGTTCTCAATTATGCATCTATACGATGCTCATACATGTATTTTCTGTCCACATGGAACCATGCATTTACCATGATAATAAGGGAAGTAATCAAGTTACATGCCCATTATCGAGAAAGTAGAATTTGACAAATTCGCACGGAAATGTTGCAGAATTCTCCTCATGTACCTTTAATGAATATTGCATGGCCATGCAGATTGAAGTTCAGCACTCTATCTGATACATACACACTCATAATGGTTTGGTTGAATCCTTGAATAAGAGGATCAAACTCATTGCATGACTTTTGTCGATGAAATGCACTACCAACTTTACGTTGGAGTCATGCAGTTTTACACGCTGGCCGACTAATCAGATATAGCAAGATTTTCCCTCTGCAATTGATACGTGGAAATCCTCCGAGCATTTCCCATCTGCGTAATTTTGGAAGCGCTTCACGCGTACCGATCTCACCACCGCAACATACATTAAAAGGGCCCATGGACTAGGGATCAATGTGGGGTACAGATCTTCGTCGATCACAAAGTACCTGGAACCCTTCTTGCGGGATCCATTCATTGCCCAGTATGTTGATTGCTATATCCAAGGATGGATTATTTCTAGGGCATTAGGGGGAGAATTCAAGTACCACATAGAATGCCAGGAAATCAATTGGGACTACACGTTCCACCATATTTCCACGTATACAAGATTTTGAACTATACGTTCAACATTCACACATTTGCAACATATTGCAAATAACATGCCAAAACCATTTACTGATCTAAAGGTGTTATAAAATCATATAACCCGGCTAGAAATATGCCTGAAAGAGTGGAGGTACCAATAAAAACCACTCAACTCCATTTCTGAAGAGGGGGAGTAGTACGACCTCTAACCAGGATCGAGCTTCCCGCATGCAACAAAGGAAATTAAGGAGAAATCCTCTAAGTCAGTAAATGCGTGTTAACCTAGCATTAACAAACACCATATGGTAGTATACACCCAGTGGAAGGGAATGAAGGGTTTCGCAGCATAGTAAATCAAAAAAATTCTACGGATGCGAACAAGAAAGCCAAGATCTAATCTAGGAGATGCAATCAACGAGAGAGATAGATGAGATCTTCATACCCTTGAAGAAATCAAGCATGTAAACGTTCAATGTAACGTGGTTGATGTAGTCGTACTAGCCGTCTCCTCCTCGCGATCCGATCCGATCCTACGCTGCAAGTGGCGGAGCCTCCGAGAGATGCACACGTACGGTGCAGCGACGTCTCCTCCTTCCTTGGCCCAGCAAGTATGGTGGAGAGATAGATTGGATCTGCAGCACGACGGCGTGGTGCTTATGGTGGAGAATTTCTGCGGCAGGGCTTCGCCTACGCGCAGTCGGGAGAGAGAGAGAGAGAGAGAGAGAGAGAGAGAGAGAGAGAGAGAGAGAGAGAGGAAGGGCAGCAGTTGGCGACTAGGGTTGGAGGAGTCGGAGGGGGAGGGTGCGCCCTTGCCCACCTTATATAGGGGGCTGGCCACCCCCTTGGCCCCTCCTCCAAGCCCTAGGGCGGCGGCCCCAAGGGTGGAGTGGGGGGCAAGTTTCCCCCTTCCTTCTAGAAGGCTCCCCTAGGGTTTCCCCTAGGGCTGGCCGGCTGGGCCTTGGGGGCCTTGCGCCCCTGGCCCAAAGTGGCCAGAGCACTTGCCCTTAGTCCCACGTAGGCCTCCGACAAGTGGACCCACGTTGGTCCCACTCCGGAAGCTTCTAGAACCTTCCGGTACAATACCGATAAACTCCGAAACTATTCCTAAATCCAAAAACTGCTTTCCTTTATATGAATCTTATTCTCCAGACCATTCTGGAACCTCTCGTGATGTCCTGGATCTCATCCGAGACTCCGAACAAAAACTCATAAACTAATTATCCATTCTATCCTAGCGTCGAGGCACGTTAAGTGTGTGACCCTACGGGTTCGAGAATATGCAGACAGGATCTTCTATCAATAATCAACAGCGGGATCTGGAAACCCATATTGACTCCCACATATTCATCGATGGTCATATCGGATGAACCACGATTCCAGGATTCAATTAATCCCATATATATATTCCCTTCGTCACGCGATATTTTACTTGCCCGAGATTCGGTCGTTGGTATCGGCATACCTAGTTCAATCTCGTTCATAGCATGTACTTTACTCGTTCCGTAATCCGATATCACTTTGTGATTAACTCCTTAACCACGTGCTTGCAAGCGGTGTTGATATCGATTACCGAGTGGGCCCAAAGTATATATCTCCGACTTGGGAGGGACAAATTCCATCTCGATACATACAACCCAACAGGTACTTTCCGATCACCTGAGAGACACCTTTATGATCACCCTCACATAGGATGACGTTTGATGACCTCAAAGATTTCTTCCGATACCAGGGAGTTGCATTATCTCATGGTCTAAGGAATACAATATTTGACATAGGAAAAAGCTTCGCAAAGATGAACACGATGACACGATCTAATTGCTCTGCTTGATTTGGGTATGTCCATCATATCATTCTCCCAATGACATGATCTCATTATTAAACCACACAAGTATCAAAGTTCCCGCTTAATACAATTCTAGCATGGAATATAAACTTTATCATGAACAAGATTTATAATAATAACATCTTTATTATTGCCTCTAGGGCATAATTCCAACAGGGAAACCTCCACAACCCTAGCTTCAGCTTGCACACACTGGCCAGGACATCGGAACACCCGGGCTCACGCGTATTGGGAAATCACGAAGAGTCATCATGGGTGCTTGAGATTTCCTCCAACAATATTAATTCTGGAGAATCATATAACCAAGACTACAATTGTCGACAAACATTCTCTTGTATGATTGCAAACATCCTTCAAATGATTCGGATCCAAAGACCATGGCCATGGAAGAGTGTAAACCACTCGCTCGGACTGAAACAAACAAAGGATGCAATCCAAGAAGAATTAGCCTCGCTCTTCCAAATGAATTCCTTATGCATGGGATTCCATATGTTCTCTTCCAAAAGCGAGGCTAATTCTTCTTGGAAGAGCGAGGCTAATTCTTCTTATGTGTTTATTGGGTGGTAACATGTAGGTTATCATGTGATTTAGTTAGGTAATATGTAGAAAGCTGGTTGATCACATTTGCTAATTTTGTATCTGTTTCTTTGTGCAGTTGAAGCCTCAGTATGGCATGAGCTTTGGTCTTTTTGGTGGCGTGCAAGGGTTTAACAAATGGTTTGACACTTGTGCAAACCCTAGTTGTTCAAATGAGGTGATATTTTTAGCATTTTGAAATTGTACTTATCTTTTCATTGTCATGTTACTTTTGTTTGCTTCTTGTTTTGGTAATGTTCTTGTTGTTTCCTTTCTTTTTATTTGTGCAGCAAAAGTCGCAGATAGCAAATCTTGTTGGCAGTTTTGCATCCGGTATTTTTGGGTTAATGAGTAACCTTGTGCAAGGCTTGACGACGGTGCAAGGCAATGCTGGTGCTGAAAAGGCGAAACAGTTTACTGCCCAGTTTGGTGGTCAACTTGCAACGCAACCCATTGGAGGAATATTCATTGGTGGAGCTAGCTCAAGTGGTGCTCGTGGTGGTAGCTCAGGTGGTGCCCATGGTGCTACCTCAAGTGGTGTCCGTGGAGCTAGGCTTACTCGTTCTATCACTCGTGGAAGGAATGTTCCACGCACTAATGAAGTCTTGTCTCCTATTCTTCCTAGTGATAATACAATTCTGAGGGATTCAGACAGCAGCAGTCCTGACAGCAGTGGAGATGATGATGCTAAACGGTTTGTCCGTGCTGACAGGAAGGGTAAGGGTGTTGTTGGTGTTCGTGCTGGTGGTTCTTTCAATCTCCAGCTATCTTTGACTTTCCCGGATTCTAATGAAGAGCACAATAATAGTCCAGGAGCAAGATCACCTGATGATCGTCATATGTCACCATCGGAAGCTAGGTCACCTGTTGTAGATCCTGTGTCACCACCGGAAGCTAGGTCACCTATTGTAGATCCTGTGTCACCTGTAAACCGGGTGACTGATACTCCTGTTGTGGAAAAACCCCCTATTCATGTGTATGAAAGGTCTAGGAAGAAGAAGTCACGTCCGGCTGAGGATGTTGATAATGTGATCAATTCGTGTACTGTTGAAGATATTGATAATGAGATCAAGTCTCTTGTCTGCAAAGATTTGGGCCTTACTCCTGCCATGATGCGGGCTGCTGTTTCAGATAGGTATGAGTGGGCATAATTATTTATCTCAGTCATTAGATAACTTTACTACCTTAGTGTTGATAACTGTATCATTTTCATCTGATAACTTGTTTTAGTTAATATGGGTAACCTTTCTTTTTTATGTTGATAACTGTATATTGATAATTGTATCATTTGTTATCCAATAACTTTTTTATGTTTATTATGATAACTGTATCATTTTTCATCTGATAACTTCTTTATGTTTATACTGATAGCTGTAGCATTTCTCTCATGATAACTTCTTTATGTTATTGTTGATAACTATAACATTATTCACATGATAACTTCTTTATGTTAGTGTTTATAACTGTAGCATTTCTCACTGGATAAATGTAGTATATTTCATCTGATAACTTGTTTGTGTTCATGTTGGTAACTTTTCTGTTTTCTGTTTATTATGTCCTGATTTTTTGTTTTTTGTTGGCAATTATTTATTACAGCAAGAAATTACCGAAGAAGGCATCGGTGCCTGCTACAAGGTCTTCACCACGGTTGGCAAAACAGTGTTCTGCAGATGAAGGCACATCTGTTATAGATGTTGATGCATCCTCTCCTATTCCTTCGCCTAGTCGTGTTGAAGGACATTCTAATGTTGTTGCAACTCCTGATGTTGTGGATGCGCCTATTTTGAATGTTGAAGAGGTTATATCCGGTGGAGAAACATGTGGCAATGGTGGTGCTTCTGAAGATGTTGCTGTGACGAGTGCACCTGCTACAGTTGTAGTAGGATTATCTGTTGATGTGGCAATGGATGTATCTGAACCAGTCTCGGGAGCTGCAGTGATTATGCATACCATTGATCAGCTTGTTAGCAGTAGCTTTGTAAATATCATGGCAAACGAGACGGAGAACATCACGGAAGTTGCTGATGCCACTAGAGGTGCCCCTCATGTTGATGCCAATGTTGATGATGCCCCTCAAGTTGATGCAGGTGCAGGTGGTTTTGTTTGTCCTGATGGTGTTGTTCTTGTTCCTGCGTCATCGCTGTTCACCAACATTGCAGCAGGTGCTACTTCTGTTGATGTTTCTGCAAGTCCTGCTGTTTGCTCGCTTGGAGATCCATCAACCCAGGGTGAGAGTGAAAAGGAGCCTTCTGTCTTGGATGATAGTACCCAAGAAGATGTACAACCTGTTTTATCTGCTCCTTTGGTTCCTGCGTCTAGTCTTTTCGACCCCCCTGTTAGGAGGCAGTCCAGTTTGCTCGAGACATCTGCTGGTCCTTCGAGTGGTGATGGAAGTTCTCAAGCTAAAGTCACTGTTATAAAGAAAGCAAAATTGGTTGCTCGTGATGGAAAGCTGAGTCTTGCTGCTAGGATACCACTGCATGTTTATAGGGATGTTGCGTCGTATTCTATGCCTGATGCGGATCCTCCTGCTCTCCCATCGTTGATGCCGTCGCGAGCACCTCGTCTTGTTGGTGTCTCTGTGCGACTGTTGCTACTCATTTCGCTTAGTGCACTGCTCAGCCTGATCTTCGTATTGTTGCACAAGGTGATTCTAGTGTTGTCCCTGTTTCTCATCACATTTCTGCTGATCCCGGTGATTTATTCCATGTTTTTGAAGCAGAATATGTTCTTCCTTTGTCTTGGGCACCTTCTCCCAGCACTGGTACACACTTTCACCCTAATAACTTTATATATATATGTCCTGGATCACTTTTATATTTAGTGCTGATAACTGTGTCTTATTTATGTTGGTAACCTACAATGTTTTTTGTTTTTCAAAGTTTTAAAATGCTTGCAACTTTATTATATATTTGTATTATATGATTTTTTTGTAATGTAAAACTTTATTCTCTTAATTATGATTTATTTCATAGTGTATGATGTGTCTTTATCATTTTGTGCATTTTTGGTTTGTACTGATAACTTTATTTATATGCCCTTGATCACTTTTATATACCAGTGATGATAACTTTAGCTTATTTATGTTGGTAACCTACACTGTTTTTATGCTGATAACTTTTAGTAACAGATTATATGATATTAACAATTTGTTTTGTTTTGTCCCTTTTTCTTCTTGTCTTTCTTTTGGGACATATTCTATGCAGCTGTTAACTTATTGAACTTACCGAAAACAGGTGGTGATAAAAATGAGGGTGCAGACGGATCTAGTTAAATGTCCCTTTTGGATGAGAAAATTGAAGATCATCGTTGTGATGGATGTTTTGGGGCTTAGGTTTCAAACTTGAAGATCATGATTCAGTTTCATGGCTATTTGGATCTGTTTTATGACGGTCTTAGTTAAAATTAGGTTTCAACTTATGGGAACTTTTATTTTGTGATATGTCGTTGCTGGAACAATTTGTGCTGTAATTTGTATGACTCTATGTTTGTGTGATGTAATTAAACTACCTTTTATTGTTTTATATATGTTATGTTTTTAAATTTTTTCTTTATGGTGATAAACATGTGGTTTTCTTTCTTTTTCCACGTGGGTTCTTCCATTTCTATCATTTTTCATTTGGACATTTCCTTTGTCCGTTCTTTATTCTTTTTGTAGTGTATCAACAAAAAGTTGATTGTAATTGCAAAAAAACGGTAAATGATGAAAAGGTAGTTATTTCTCTTGATGATCTGTTGGGTGAAAAGATTGGTTATCAAGCTGTTCGGAGTTTTACTAAAGATACCAAATAGTTAAACCAGACTAGTTGTTCCGTTCCAGGTATCTAAACAAAATTGTTTAGTTACTATTTATGTATTTGAATGTATATTTTTTATGAGTTGTACTATATTTTTTTGTAGTTGTTCCTGATTATTCTACTCCTGGTATCGCTTCGCTCTTCCGATTCTTTGTCTTTGGTAGTGTTACACCATGTGACGCTGCATCGTTAGACTTATTCATCCTGCCAAGTCTCTTCTTCCTCCGTTCTCCTATATTAAGACAACTGCAAAAGAAGATGCATTGTATAAGAAGATTATCATACACACACGTGATACGAATAAGTCGAAGATTAAAAAGTATGTACATGTTCTTTTTTTATAATATTCAATCCTTTTTAGTATTCTCTGTTGGTAACGTTTAAATGCTACCATTGGTCACTTCTAATGTTTCATGTTTGATAACTTGACTTTATATGTTATCTGGTTGATAAGTTGTAGTATTACTGGTGGGTCACTTGTAGTATTTTAGTGGATAACTCTTAGTTTAAAAGTGGATAACTTGGACTTTTTATTTGTTGTTAGTTGTTTACTAACCTGTATTACTACCTGTGTATCATTTTATTCTTCTAGTTGCTGAACTTTATGGTTTTCATTGTGGATCATTTTGAATTTTTAGGGTTGATAACTATACCTTTTTATTTGTACCTTGATGATAAGTTGTATTAATACTGTTTGGTCAGTACTAGTTTTGTTTGGTAACTCTTTTGTTATTATTTCAGTGGATAAGTTGAACTTTTTTGTACTGGTTTGATAACTTGTATTACTACAGGTTGATTACTTGCACTGTTTGTTGGTGATAACTATTGGTTTTCATAGTGGATAACTTGTATTCTAATCATTAATTTTTTTTTGCAGCACATCAATTTGTAACATTGATACAATGTGGGTGACAACTAGTGATTTTGCTGAAAGTGTGATGCCATATGGCAAGCTTTCTAACAATATGTGTGATCTTGCTATTTCTGCAATGCAAGATAATTGCCCATCCAACAAGATAATTTTTTCTTATATCGTTACTAAATATCTATTGGAGGGAAGATTCACTACAAATCTTGTTCGGAGGTCGTTCAGGAGAGATGATAACTATAAACTGAGCCACAAACATATGGTATGTTGTCTAATTTTTTATTTTTTATTTTTATGGTATGAAGTTGATAAGTTTATGCATAGTGTATGATAACCATTGATTATGTTGTGTTGATAACTCTTTCATTTCTGTCTGGATAACCACTGTTTTTTCTACACGTGCATTTACTTATCTTATATTCATTTTTTCTGTAGCTTTGCTTTGCTGTCCTTCAGGAGCTAGGGACTAAAAAGGACCCTTTGAGCCATTGGTACATGCTTTCTGTTAATATTTCTGCCAAAAGGTTTGAGATTCTTGACTCGCTCCGTGGTGAAACTAATGTAGAAATAATTGAACATGCGACCAAACTAATGGAAGCAATAAAGAAAATGTATATCGTCAATTATTCTGATTCTAGAAGACAGATTGAACATTTTGAGTTGATGCATGTCCCTGTTTCGAGTCAAGTTGACAGGTTAGATTTGTATGCATGTAATTTTATTTTGTTTTTGTATAATCATTGATACTATGTTTGTTTATTCACTGTTTATTTTTTGTTTTTCAGCACTGATTGTGGGTTCTTCATGCTTAAGAACCTTGAATTGTGGAATGGAAGCGTCCTGCCTTGTATTTCTCAAGATATGATGCCGGGAATTAAGAAAAATATGACTTCTTTTTGGTTGAACCATCCTCGTAATGTTCTTCTTAATTGGAGGTCACTTTTGGAAGAAAATAAGTTCTGAGGTATATTTTTCCCAAGTTTATCCATACTTTTACATATTTGTTATCCACACTCTTAAATGTTTGTTATCATGTCATATTTCTGTTAGTTACCCATACTCTGTTAAATAAATTACCCACCTTATACAGGTTTTTTGTATATATGAGTGTTTTTATGCTTTCTTTCTAGTGTCAATTCTGTTTGATAATTTTTCTAGTAATTTGTTTGTGGTATAATTTCAACACATAGTTATGGATAAATGTACTTTTTATTTGTCTAATAACTTCTATTAGTATGCATGGATAACTGTTGTGTTCGTTGGTTGATGACTTGTAGTCATATGTCTGGATAACTTCTGTTTTTAAATAGTATATTAATGTTTAGTGTTTGGTAACTTTTTATATATACGCATTGATAACTGTAGATTTAACCAGTGGCTAAACTTTTATTTTTGTATGCATTGATAAGTGGTGTGTTATGTGATGGATAACTTGTACTCATATGCATGGATAACTTATGTGTTATCTTGTGGATATTTTGTACTCATATGCATGGATAACTTGAAAACCACAGAATGTACAGCATGAACTATAATATATAGAAACAACAAATATAACGTTATCATTTTGTGTTACATAAACATTCTAAATTTGATATCCTAGGAGCTTCAACCTTTCCTAGCATTTGCGGATGGTGTGACCTTCTGCACCGCAGTGGCTGCATTTCTTTGATTTCTTTGTAGCAAGGTCTAGTGGATTTTTGTTTGCTATTTGTCGTGGTCTCCCTTTGGTTACTGACTTCTCTGGGTTCTGAATGTGCTTTGTTGATGACATGTGAGATCCTGATGTGCTTGTTGTTTGAAGTGCTGCATAGTTGCTTGTTGACTGTGCCCTGTTTGGTGGGGCAGTTGTCGAAGGTGTCAAGCTTGCTTCGTTTGGAGCACTAGACGATGGCATAGTAATCGCTTCATTTTCGACCTCTCTTTTCTTCTTCTCTTCTCTTCTTGCTATCACATCTAGCTCTTGTTTCATTTCCTTCAAGTGTTTCCTGATAATTTTTCTTCCATCATCTGTCTTTACTCCTATCTTTGCAGCTCTAGCAAACTCTTGTCTGAATGATGCAAACACTATCATATTTCTTGAGTCTTCAGGCATCTCTTTCTTCCCTTGTTTTTCTTTGTCATGTGGTTCAGTTAGGATAGTTTCCGCGTCCAATGTCCACCTTTTCAGTATGTACATTTCTAGGATTTGATGGACTTTTATATGCGTCATCACTTTTATAATGTGGCAGCATAGCATACCATCACGATCGAATTTGCAGCAGTTGCATTCATATGTTTCTTGTTCCCAGTTTGCGAATACCCTATAACTTTTGTAACCATAGTGTGGAACCGGTATCCCTGCTATGCTCAGTTCAAATTGGTATCCGTTGAGGTGGTCGCATTGATATGACATGCTCTTTCGCATTTCGCTCTAAAACCTGAAGAAGATTTTCCTTGTGTATGCTTTTGCCATTTGTCTCTCCATAATGCTTCCACACCACCACTCCAGGTCTGTTGAAGCTGTATCACACTCTGCCTTTAGCTCAGCATTGTAAATATTTTCTTGAACTAACATGTATTGTTGTACAAACTCATAAATGGAGTTGCTTGGTTTGACGTAACGCTTGAGCACTGCGTTGAACCCTTCGCTTCTTGATGTAGTCTGAAGGAATGGGAAAAAGGCGTGCATAAAGTACGCTGGTACCCAAACCTTTCTTTGTTTCCACAGTGAGAACAAATCCACATTGTCACGGACATTATGAGTATTTATCATATGCATCCAAGCCTCCTCAAATTCCTTAGGTGACAAGCTGTTGTTCACACATGCATTGAAAGCGTCGAGCAACTCTGGGTGGTTGGCCATGAATGTCCCTATTTTCTCAGTTGCATTCTGGATGACGTGCCATCTGCAATTCCTGTGAGTTGCATCCGGGAAAACAGCGCTTATAGCACCAGCCATGGCAACGTCTTGATCTGTTATTATATTTTTTGGTGCTAAGCCGTCCATTGCTAGTTTGAACATTTGAAACAGCCACACGAAGTTGTCCTTGAGATCTCGACGCACGAACCCGCATCCAAACTAAACCGATAGTCCATGGTTGTTTATCCCAATAAATGGAGCGCATGGTAGTTTATACCGGTTCGTTACGTAGGTAGTGTCAAACGATATGCAATCGTTGTATCCAGACTTGCATGCTCTTCGTGACGCCCCGTCTACCCAAAACAGGTTCTCAACCCTGTCGTCTTCATCAAGTGTAAATTTGTAGAAGAAATCTGGATCTTCTGCCTTCATCTTTTCGAAGTATGCCAAGGTGTCTTGCATGTCGTGGTGATTGTTTTCACTGCAAAAAGAAGCCCTTAGGTTCGCCACGTCGTTTTCTATGTATGGCACATCATTCAGACTGCCATAGAAACTTGCCATCAGCTACATCTGTCGGCATGTTTCGATGTTGCATGCATGAAGCATCCGCAAGAACACCTTTTCTTCTACTGGTATGTTTCGGTGTGAACGCAAGAACCTTGTTAATGAAGGTTTTATTATCAGGGGATGGTTATGATCATCCGATGAATGCTAAACATACCACCATGCATCCTTTCTCTTTACATACAAGTGTGTTGTGCACCCAGTCCTTGGATGTGTATTTTTTTTCCTCTTCTTGACACATGATTTTGGGTTCTGGGTGTCTTTCTTTTCTTCGTGAGGTTTACCAGCTTTTGTGCACACAAGATATGCCTTGTTTAGCTCATTTCTTGCATCTTTTCTTGACCAATCTATCCTTATTCCGAAACCCTTCCGCTGTGAATACGCCCTGTAGTGTTCTCTAGCTGATTCAAAACTGTCAAAGCGCATTCCATTTGTTGGTGGTTGCGGTGTGGAATGTACTTCATCTCTTACATCATTATTTTCTGCATTATTCTCCCCATCCTCATTTGAATCTGCTGTGTGTACTGCTGTTTCTTCGATTGTCCCACCCGTTGTTGTTTCTTGTGCAGCTTGTTCAACTATAGTATACATGCAGTCATTGTCAGTATGTTCTTAAATTTGGACATCACATGTTATGCAAATAAACACAAGTTATCATTTCTGTTTTTTTGCAGGAATGGGTATATATAATGAGAAGTCATGGATAACACCGGTTATAATAGGTGGGTAACTTTTTATACTAGCAAGTATTTTGTGAACATGTCATCTGTTTTTTGCAATGGTCTACATCAATAAGTTGTACGCATAGTTATGGATAACTTCTGCATATAGGCATGGATAACTGTAGCTTTAACTAGTGGATAACTTGTACTTATGTTCCTGGATAACCATATTTTTAGCTAGTGATAACTTCTACTCATGTTGCTGGATAACTATTCTAGTATGTAAGCATGTTTAACTGTAGTATAATATAGTGGATAACTTCTTTATATAAGCATGGATAACTTTTGTTTTAGCTAGTTGATAATTTGTGCATTTAAGCATGTACTGCTCATATGTATGTATAACTGTAAGCATGGATAACTTCTGCTCATATGCATGTATAACTGCAGTTTTAGATAGTGGATAACTTATGTTCTATATGGTGGGTAACTTATGCATGTAAGCATGGATAACTTATGTTCTATCTTGTTAATAACCTGTGCATGCAAGCATGGATAACTTATGTTAAAATACTGATGGATAAGTTGATTGCATATAATCATCATACCTTCGTTTACAACTTGCATGATAGCATTTCTTTGTGAACCATCGGCATGGCCTTCTTCTATTTCTTGATCTGGTTCTGCATTTAGGTCAATATCCATGGTTTAGCTAGTTGATAACATATGGGTGTAAGTATGGATAAATTCTGTTCTAGCTAGTTGATAACTTCTTCTTTTGTAAGCATGTATAACTTCTGTTCGAGCTAGTTGATAATATATGGATGTAAGCATCAATAACTTCTGTTCTAGCTAGTTGATAACATATGGATGTAAGCATGGATAACTTTTGCATGCAAGCATGGATAGCTTATGTTTTAGCTTTTTGATAACCTCTGCATGCAAGCATGGATAACTTATGTTAAAATACCGTTGGATTGCATACAATCATCATATCTTTATTTACAGCATGTATAACTTCTGTTTTAGCTAGTTGATAACATATGGATGTAAGCATGAATAACTTCTGTTCTAGCTAATTGATAACATGTGGATGTAAGCATGGATAACTTTTGCATGCAAGCATGGATAACTTATGTTCTAGCTTGTTGATAACCTTTGCATGCAAGCATGGATAACTTATGTTAAATAGTGTTGGATTGCATATAATCATCATACCTTCATCTATAGCATGTATAACTTCTGTTTTAGCTAGTTGACAACATATGGATGTAAGCATGGATAACTTCTGTTCTAGCTAGTTGATAACATATGGATGTAAGCATGGATAACTTATGTTCTAGCTTGTTGATAACCTCTACATGCAAGCATGGATAACTTATGTTAAAATACTGCTGAATTGCATATAATCATCATACCTTCATTTACAACTTGCACGATAGCATTTGTGTGTGAACCATCAGCATTGTCTTCTTCTATTTCTTAATCTGGTTCTGCATTTAGGTCGATATCCATGGTTTCGGATCTGTTCAACCAAAATATTCATGATGTTATAATATTTAGTTGTTAGGAAATCATGTCTATTTAGTTGTTAGTTGTCCTAAATTAGATGTTTTTAATGCAGGGATCAACATATACTGTCAATAAAGCTTAGGATGATTGGTTTCTTATAGTTTCAACAAGATTGGACATATGTCAGATGCAAAACTGAGGAGTAGTTATAGATGACTTGTTTCTTGTTTAGATCCATGTTGTGCAGCAGTATATTTTTATATTGAGAACAATATAGAGATGTTTCTACCAAAATCCTGGTGATTTGAAGAGATAATTTTGAGAAGTACCTGCTGTTTTTGCCTGTGTGTTCGTTTTTTTTGCTTTTCAGTAGCAGGGCGCTGGACAATGGCGTCAAGGTGAAGCTTCAATGGCGCTTTTCAGTAGCAGGGCGCTAGAGGATGAAGGTGATATGGGCAGGTGAGCAATTGGGAAAGGGTAAAACGCTAGATCTGGGGGGATTTCGTTTCCTTTCTGGTTTTTGCTTGGAGAGGAAGATGGTCCATCCAGGTTTCCTTTTTTGGACCTGGTCACACCACCGGTGTGGGAGGGGGCGCGCGCGGGACGACGCGGGATCGTTGTCGGAACGTGGGGTCGCTGTCGAAAACGCCCGCCAGATTTGATCGTTTTCAGGGCGTCCGCCGGTAGGCGCGTCCTTTTTTTTTATCCCAACACGGCGCCGCCGTTTCTTCTTTTCCTCTTTGCTCGAGTACAAGCACAACTGTTGGCGCCGTCAGGCTTCGATCCGCTCGATCTCTCGCTCCAGACCATCGCCGCCTAGGCCAGCGTCCGCCACCGTTCCATGCTCCTGCTTCTCATCAGCGCCGTCCCCGACATCCTCGATCCTGTCTCCACCGCGCAGGAGCTTCTCCCTCCACCTCAACGCAGTGTTGACCGCCTCCCATGCCGCTGCAGCGACGTCCCAGCTCGACTTTGCCTCGGGCATGCTCGACGGCAACCTCGTCATCGTCCATATGCTTCCTCAATGTCAGCCAGGTCTGTCATGGCCCTAGACACTATCACGGCAACGAGTTCCCCAGATTCCGGCCGGAGACCTTGAAGAAGCCCCGCGCCTCTGCGTGTTTGACATCGTCAAGCACACCATCTTCTACGTCGTCCCGGCAGAGAACATCGGCGTCCTTCTCTCCGTCTTCATCTCCGACGCAGGAGCGGAGCCAGGGTGTGAGCTTAAGGGGGGCAAAGTGTGCATGTTATTTGTTTGAGGGGGGCTGAGCTTGCTAAACTAGCACAAAGAACAACTTGTCATGGCTACCATTCTTAAGAAAACCATGAGCATAGGGGGGGCGTCGCCCCTGCTCGTCCCCCCTTGTCTTCGTCCCTGCCAGACGCCATACTCCATTCTGCCTGGTAAGCTCCCAGTTTGTGCACGTTCTACTCGTCTCTGTTTCGTATGCGTTTTGATTCAGCTACTAGGCAGCTTGCCTAGCTGGCTATGCACGACACTAATTTTGTTTAAATTCTTTGCATCCTGTTCCTATATAGTAACACGAAAAGTGACAACTTCCACTAAATGGAACCTGGCGTCTCTGCTCAGGTGCAAAAACGTCCAGGGACTGAATCAAACTTTGAAATTTAATACAAACCTGTCCATGTTTAAGAAAAACCATAACTGTGTCAAATCAAGATCTATTTTGTGTAAATGTGATATCAACATGCGTCAGGATAAAAAGATCTGTCTATCTGCATCTTTTTATTTTCAGTTTTGGTGAATAAAATTTTAACAACTTATTTTAACACGTTACTTGTTATGTAACCTTGCAACACTAATAACTTTACTTCTACAAACTTGAATGATATAAATAATATATCCTTTTTTATTAGATAAACCCAAAGAACATGAATCGTTCATCTGCATGCATGCATAACAAATGGTTTATCCCTGTTTAAATGTTTATGTAAGTTAACCTGACAAAAATTGTGTCTTTTATTAAGCACGTGGATGTTTAATACAAGTGCACTTAAATTGACCACTACAACTCTTCATCGAATTGCATCTATTAGACTTGTCATGCATCATATCATGATCATCCTGGATCTTTGGCATTAGTTGTAATTGTTGGATCGTATGTTCCTCCTAGTGCTTTGCTTTTTCCCGGATAGGCCGTTGAGTTGATGCGAGTCGACCCGATCTTCGGATAAACCTTCGGCAATGTTTTCAGGCGAGCATTCTCTCTCTTTCTACCTATTTTATATTTCTAGTCTTTATTTTCTCCTGTTGATCTATTGCTATCTGTGTTGCGATGCTCTAGTTTTCGTACCCGTGGTATCCTTTGCAGCCTTATATTGCCTTGGACACATCCTATTACTTATTGTTTGGTAGACAGTTGGACTTGCGTGTCGTAGTCGCTTGTTCAAGTGCTGTTGCGCGTCGTCAAGTACCACAGTTGTTGGAAGACTGACATATGCTTTATGTTGGAGATGATCATGGCTTTAATTATCGTCTAATAACTAAAATTGAAGTAGGTAAATAATGCAGAGGCACAGGTGGGCAATAGATGTTATTTGGTTTTTAACCGTCCACTTGTGTCCCTTAGGACCCCGAGTACTTGATACCTGTTCTTTGAATATTCGCACTATCCGCATATGGGACCATGAATCCCCCTAGCCAGAGCTTGAGTCATATATTATTTCTTGGGCCACAAACTAGTTTAGGGCTTTATTACTATCTTGTACTTATGCCATGCTTTACTGATTTATTTACTATTGCGCGTGGAGCGCCTGTACTGTTTAGGAACAAATATGGAATGTTTTCGCGGTAGCGACAAGCCCAGTCACACTTTCGGGTTCACAGTCGTTCACAGCCATTGGCACAAACATCTGGGTCCGTCTCGGAGCCGGCCAACTTCGTCGCGGGTAGCTTGGTAGGGTGGCCCCCTAAAATTTATATGAATCTTGCAATTTCTCTGTCGTGATGCCTCGTTGGGTTTTCATTTGGTTTTTCTCGAGGTTGATCGTGCGTGTGTTGCTATTTGTGCCCCCCTGCAGGGTAAAACTTTCTGAAAGTCGTGTCCGCGGTTATGGACGACTTGGAGCACAGTATCTCGATCATAGACAACTATAACTAAAGTAGTGCTATAAATTTGACTTTATAATGACTAGTAATCAGCTTCACTATAATGGAATGGCTAAATAAAAGTGCCAACAACTGCTGGTTTTGGGTTGTCACCTGTTATAATTGTATCTGACTAGTAAGTATTGCAACTACAACGGAATGGTTAACTAAAACTGCCCACTATTTATAGTATCAGAATGACTCATGCTATCTATATCTGACTAGTAATTGCCGCAACTATAACGGAATGAATAAAACTGCCAACTGTGTGAGTTCCTCGGTTGACTTACTCGTTTGGTCTCAAGGGGGAATACCAGGATGGGTATGCTTGGTGATAGTTTCAGGTTGGATCCGAATAGGTCTTTCTTATCCCTATCTGATAGTCGCCGTTGTATTGAGTCTCTATAGGTTATTTAGTGCATGATACGCTGTCGCTTCAGTCCACATACCTATGTAGGCGAGGACCGCCGAATTCTAGTTTCGCCGTGTACTGGCCTCAGTACTGACCGCTCTCTTTTTCCTTTGCCCTTTGTCGGCACCCCTTTTTGTTTAAGCAGGTTTGAGATCGACGTTGTTAGCAGGGTTACCCTTCCGTCTTGGCCTGGGCAGGGTTATGGACGCCATTGGTTATTCTTCAGGGCTCTTAGCCCCATTTGCATCTTCTCCGTAGTCGGATGTTGTATCGTTTTCAAGGTGAATTGGATCTTTATACTGTATATTTGTATTCTTGACTCTTTGAGTCGTTGTATATATCTGTTTTGTGGGTTTCATCGTGGACTATTGTGTAATGATATTACTTCGTTTTCCACCCGCACGCAAGTGCCTGGTGGGCACCTTTGAATCGTTTCTATGCGGATTTGGCTGGAATCGCTAAAACTTGCATAGGGCCGATTCCGAGGGTGTTACAACCCGATCAGAAATCCACGAAACCGTCTGTAGCCGCCGCCACCATAATCCCTAGATCAGGGGGATCTGAAGCTCTTCCCGGCACCCTGCCGAAGGGGAGATCATTCCGGAGGCCTTCTCTCCGGTATGATTTGTGAGTAGTTCCACCTTGGACTATGAGTCCATGTAGTAGCTAGATGGTTATATCTCCTCCTTTGTTTTTTCATGTATAGATCTTGTGAGCTCCGTTCATGATCAAGATCTAATCTATTTGTAATCATGCATGTTGTGTTTGCGGGGATCCGATGGGTATTGAGATTATTATGTTGGTTTGATTAATGGTTCTATCTTTATGATTCTATCATGTATGTGTTGTTTGTGATCTTGCATGCTCTCCGTTGCTAGTGGTTATCTTGGCCAAGTAGTTGCTAGTGACTCCAAGAGGGAGTATTTATGCTCGATAGTGGGTTCATGCCTCTAGTTTTCAAGGGAAGTGACAATAATATCTTCGGTTGTAGATGTGTTGTTGCTACTAGGGAGAAAACAACGGTCTCTTGTTCATGGAACATGTGGACTGTTTACCTTACACACTTTGCTTAAAGCAGTTGTCTGTTGCTTGCAACTTAATACTGGAGGGGGGTCAGATGATAACCTGAAGGTGGACTTTTAGTCATAGATGCAGTTAGATTACGGTCTATGTATATTGTTGTATTGCCCAATCAACTTCATAGGATCGTTCTGGCTAGTAATTGCATTGTTATGCCTTGCTCAGTTCCTGTCAATTGCACCGCTGTAATTTGTTTACCCTTCATGCCATGTTGTTTATCTAAGGAGAGCACCTCTAGTGAACTATGGACCCCGGTCCAATCTTTACCATTGATACATCTTCCACTATTACTTGTTTATTTGCTGCAAATCATTACCTTCTATACCATACGTTTAATCCTTTGTTATAGCAAATCGGTGAGCTTGACAACCTCACTAATTCGTTGGGGCAAAGTCTTAAGTTTGTGTTGTGCAGGTCTTCACGTTGTTTGCAACACCTGTGTGACGTTTCCTACCTCCTTCTGGTTCGATAACCTCGATCTCTACTAAGGGAAGACTTGCTTCTTGCTGCTTCACACCTTGCTCTTGGGGTTTCCAATAAAGAGCTTCCACATCAAACACCAGGCGCCATCAAGCTTTCTGGTGCCATTACTGGGGAATCTACTTCAACCTCTTCCACCTCATCAAGCGCTATCAGTTGGCTACTTGAATGATCCCCATAATGTGTACCTACATGGTAGAAGTGTCACTCCATTGATGTCTTCGAAATAGACTTCGGTGACTACACCTACCAATCATTTTGAAATACAAAGCCACATTGCCATGCTTAGCTTTACAGAATGATAAACCACATACATAAGTCATGTGGTATTGGTTCGCTTGAATCATCGACCATTATCTATACAGATAATGTTGCTTGTGTTGCATAGATGCAAATAGGATACATCGAGAGCAATATCACTAAGCATATTGTCTCTAAATTGTTTTATCTCCATGAACTCCAGAAGAGTCGGGAAATAAACGTCTTGCGAGTCAAATCATGTGATAACCTCGCTGATCTATTCATGAAGTCTCTACCAACTTTCATATTCCATAAATATTTATATGAATTGGTATTTAACGGCTTCAAGATTTGCTAGAATCAGGGGGAGTATCTTCCTCGTCTACTCCTGTTCAACGCATCATATTACACTCTTTTTCCCTTTATAAGTTTACTATCCAGGTTCTCATTAAGGTTTTTAATGAGGTAATATCAATACAAGAGCATATGTCATACTTTCTTTTTTTTCCACCGGGGTTTTTAGGAAAGTATACACGACATATATATTGTCCTCTAAACTCTATGGGTTTTTCCTTTTACAAGGTTTTTCTCATATGGAGTTAACACGGAGGCAATAATCATTATAAGTTGTATTATTTTCTCCTTATTTTCCTACTGGGTTTGAAGGAGTTTTAACAGCATATCTAACCATTATATGTTGCACCATTTTCTTCTTATTTTTCACTGGGTTTAAAAGAGTTTTAGCAACATATTACACACACTACTTCTCGTATTTTTTCCACAGGGTTTTTGGAGGAGATGATTCCAAAGATGATCGATCACAAGGACAGGGAAGGATTAGAGGAAGTGTTAGGATTTAATTAATAGGTTAATTAAATAATAATCCTTTCTATGTCGGTTGGTTTGTCAACCGACTCTCGTCATGCCTCTTCGTACAGACGCACCCATATATGCGTCCGTTCCTTTTGTATAAATAGATTGATCACAATGGAATAAAACATCAGTTGAACCGTTTGCTATTTGTCTCTCCCTCTCTCTCTCGATTTCTTTCAACAGATATTTTACACTCGTATGCCCGTTGACTAAATTTACGGGGGAAAAGGGCTCCATCTAGCACGAGCTCTGAAACACCAGTGGTAACATAGCACGGAAGCAAGTCAGGCATCACGACAAAAGAAATCACTGAATATGTCCTCCTATATGCTGGATAAATTGCTCATATAATCTTCCCCGTTATTCCTTGTGCTCTCGAACTCTTCTATCTGCTTGGCATATAATTCCTCCGTCTCAAAATAAATGTGTCAGATTTTTTAAAATTTAGATGAATCTAGACACTATTTAGCATATAGTTTATCCAAATTTTAACAAATCTACAAGACATGGAATACAAGAAATGTCACAGTTCATTTTTATGCAGGTTCATCGGTACCGACGCTTGCTGCTCCAGCCAATTAACTAAATAGATACCAGAACAGTCACAGGAACAAATACAAGAGGTGGAGGGGGCAAGCGGCAACAACACTAGAACGAGATTAACCAGCTCGACGTGCTGCCAGGGTCGGGTGTGGCTGGCGGCCATGTACATGCAAGACAGAGATGACAAGTCACACGACCATTTGAAGCACAAACCGCACAACTTGCCTCAATGCAACAGCGCACATGCCCACACACACTTTTGAACCACAGAGCCTTCAGAAGGAGCAACTTGGTTCTTTGCAGTCAGTAATCATCAACATACAGAAAGGGCTGAGTCATGGTCTCACGAGTCACAACCACACCCAACTCACATTGATACATTTCAAACAGGACTACAAATATAAACCGCTACTCAGCACATTTATATAGTTCAGAATATAGCACGATAAAATGGTAATCCAATAAGAACAGACATGGTATCCTTTGAGCGCAGATGGCAATGTGCAGAGCATATTCTCCACCCAACATTCATCCAGAACCTAACTCGAGCAATGGTAGTTTACAGGCACTGGATGCGGTAATGATCTTCATTTACAGGCATCATAACCCGTGAGTTTGCAAGACTAATCAAAAGCAGACCACTTAAGAAGCTTGGCCAACAGAACGAGGAGCTTGGCCAACATGGTATCAGAAGACTCAAGTAGGGCTTTTGTACTCCTGCAATATGGAACTACATAGTATCAGTCACACGCACACAAACAGTAATGTGACATACAATAAGACTGCAAAACAATAACTACCTAGTATCAGCCAAAGAGGCATGAACAGATTTATACCAGATGATTGAAAACAAAATGTTACATTACAGGAGTACAGCAATGTGACATATACAATAAGACTGCAAAACAATAACTACCTAGTATCAGCCAAAGAGGCATGAACAGATTTATACCAGATGATTGAAAACAAAATGTTACATTACAGGAGTAGAGTGAACTAAAAGTAAAGAGAGTTCAGACTTCCTAACTGAACAAATCTTTCTCTGGGCATGATTTCTGTAACTGTACCCATCCTAACAGAAAATGTTGGTGGACCATTTTCAGGACCATTGGAGTTATTAGTATTGCATATGTATGGTTACTACCATGATACTGTATGTATGGGATACACCATTCGTGTGGCTCGAGGCAATAAGGGGGTATAAACGAAAACAAAATAAAAATAGTTATCAAGACATGCTTTGGCTGAAAAAGGAGCACTGATGAGCAACATTTGAAAGAGCTAAACAGCCAAAAGGGGCATTTCAATTAGACAGGTGTATATGCTTACACATACCATCTGATTCACACGATTCAACAAGAAATTGTCTAATAACAGATAGAAGCAGACAAGAATGAAATAGAGTGTAACAAAAGGACTCAAGTGCTAGACAAACCATTTAGGACGACTTAGTAGCACATCTTCATTGTCTTTTTTTTTGCAGCAGCAGCAGAAGCAATTTACCCATTGTCAACTGCAAAGTAAAAGGAAGAACACATCAATCAAAACTAGATACTGCAAGCAGCAAGTGAATACAAACAAATGCAAAGAGGAAAGCCATACGGTGCAACTGCAGGATAGCATTAAGATCAAGGGGCTCCGGAATTTGCAAAAACAGTAACTGGAGGCCGTCTAGAGCATCATCCTCCTCAACTTCATCGTTTTCCTGAAAAAGTAACTGAACGCCTTCAAGCGCATCGTCCTCTTCAACAATGACCAAACCAGCATCACCTGCTGACATTGAGATTAATAGATATATTTAACATAAAAATAACAAGGACGAGAAACAGAACTACCTTCGAATGGAACTTCTTCCTGAACAGCATGTTCATTGAGTTCTTGGATTATAATAACTCCTGCAATCACCGGTCAGATAAAACATGATGTTAGTGACTACAATTGGATACATCTAACATATATTAATTTAACCATGGTAACAGCTGTTCAATAGAAAATTATAAAGATGGATTTCAAACTGTTCCTAGAATTGTGAAAATTAAGGCCATAAGGATGGATTTCAAATTGTGAAAATTAAGGCCATAAGGATAGTAACCTTGCCCAGCTAGCACCACCTCCTCGACAACAACTACATTTTCATGGCTGACTTCCAGAGCTGCTAACATGGGTGAAACATCTTGTTAGTACCAATGAACTGTTATCATTTAATTATGTGTACAACACTTGTTAGATGACAAGTAATAACAAAATATGGTAAGACAGTATATATATATAACCAAATATCCTACAATATTACTCAGTATATGTCTTATATTCCTACATTCCTAGGCGAAAAAAGAAACTGGGACATGTTTAAGCTCGATCTTAATTCAAAACTGGGAAACAACCTTCAAGTGGAACCTCATCCTGAATCACTTGCTGGTTCATTTGTTGGATCACCACGCCAGCCTCATTTTATAATCACAGGTTAGGCAAAACATGATGTTGATGGCTACAATTGCTTACATCTAACATGTATATTGTAACCATGGTATCTGCTGTTCGAAAACAAGAAAAGAAATAACAAAATAGAAATTCTTAAAAATGCCTGTCAACCTGATCATAGAATATCAATTCATCTTTAATACGAAACTGTGAAAATCAAGGCCATAAGTATAATAACCTTGCTGAGCAGCTACAACATCATCAATTTCAAAAACCAAGTTAGTGTCTGGACCTGCTGAAATTCACATCAATTCTTAATTAATACTCCCTCCATTCCACAAAAGCTGTAAGAACATGCATTATTCAATCATGTGCGCAGCAGCTGTTCGAAGACAGGAAAGTAATAACAAAACATGGTAGGACAGTATTGTTTCGACATATTGTGTAGATATATCTGCAACTAAATATCATAGAATATTAGCTAATCTAAGTCATATTCCTACATTCCTAGGCAAAAAAAGAAACTAGGCCAGGTCTTAAGCTCAGCCTTAATTCCAAAATTACCACAAGCTCAAACCTAAAATACCAAGCAAAATCTTGAACATTGCCTTTCATACTGATATATCATGTTCACAACTTAAGTAAACATTCTGGTGAGAAGATTAGTGTAAAGTTATGAAATTATTACCTGTCAGGGGAGCCCTCTCGTGATCAAGAACTTCAGTGGCACTTGCATCCTTGTTAATGACTGGAACAGGGGGTGGATCAAAAGGCAGTTCCCCTGGCTGCAGATCAAAAAGCTCGGCAAAAGTTCCACTATGCATATCCTCAGCAGGGTACTCTATGCAACAAAATCAAACAGGGTTTCTCACGAATTATTCTAAGTCCCTTTCAGTTAGGTATGCAAAAAAAACACTGGCATTACCTTCAGACACCTGACCGAGTCTGCCAGGCGTTGACATGTCTTTTTTTTACCACCTGTACAACAATCAACAATATATGAGTAAAGAATCATAACTCTAGAATTTCACATCCAAATAATGTAAAATAGAACACGATTCCGACTAGACTGTTTCATTGTCAATGCAGATTTCCATACATGCCTACTGAATTCAGATACAGTTTGAATTCAGACACTGTTTGAATAACAGCTTTCTTTCCTGACAACCTGCACATCTAATCAACTATATATGAGTAAACAAGCATAGGTTTCCATACAGTTTTCTTTCCTGACAACCTGCACATCTAATCTAACTAACTATATATGAGTAAACAAGCATAGGTTCCCATACAGTTTTCTTTCCTGACAACCTGCACATCTAATCTAACTAACTAAATATGAGTAAACAAGCATAGGTATAGAATGATGCGACCAGACAGTAAAACAGAACACAACTCTGTTCCAACCCAGCTAGACTGTTTCATTGTCAATACAAAATTGCATGCATGGCTGCTTAAGGAATAGCTAACAGTTTCAGATGCACACAGTTTGAATTCACACAATAAAAATGCAATGAAACCCTATTTGATACCACTGCCACATCCATCATAGATGACTAGATGATCAAAGCAGTTAACATACACAGTCAGGCACGGGAGTAGCAGGAGCAGTAACTAGCTAATACATGTGGGAGGAAACCAGGATGGTCTCGTCTGGGACCGAACACCGGATGGAATCCGGAACCATGCGCACGGATCTCGTAAGAATGGGGGTAGGAACAGGTGCGTGCGTAGAGACGGGCCGCAACTAGCAGTAGATCCGATGCATATGGATCTCGTACACAGGAACACGGGGAGGAGAAAGAGGGGGCGGCCTCACCTAGTTCCGATGCCCGCCGATTGGAATCCTGCGAAGAAGGGGCGTCGGTCCCGTCCTGTATCGACGCTGCAAATCACGAAATGTAGGAAGAAGAGAAATAGATCAGTAAATGAGATGTCGAAATCCCGTTGCGAATACAGCGAACCCACCACGGTATCCCGCTGTCCTGTGGGGAACGGGGACAGCAGCGAGCGCGAGGCTGCGGCGGCGACAACGGAGGCGAGGGCGAGCGCGAGGCTGCGGCGGCGAGAACGGAAGCGAGGGCGAGCGCGAGGCTGCGGCGGCGAGAACGGAGGCGAGGGCGAGGGCGAGCGCGTGCGCGAGACAGCGGCCGCGAGAGCGAGACTGCCGAGAGAAGAGAAGTGAGCACGAGACAGGAGAGCGAGGGGTTTGGGGTTAGGGTTTGACCACTTTGACGATGGTTATAGCGAGTGTGCTATTCCTTGTGGGCTCCAATTGGGCCGTCGGTTCATGTCTGGGCTTTACTGGTGACTTTCGGCCGAATGCGACGAAGTCCATCTCAAAATTGTTGATATACTGTTCCAGTTAAATAAAATCGAGAAAACGTCAGACTGACCACATCAAGGCGAGTCGGGAAATAAACTACTCCTACATTTGAGGGAGTTTGATGCCGCCTCTTTTGTTCACGAAGGGAGAAGATCAAATACAAAAGATCATAATTTAGCTCGTTAGGCCTGGGTCGCCATGTGTGGCTTGTTGAACCCCATGATACTGTGTTAATAGCTGTAATTTTGGCCACCGATTAATTAATAAAGCGAGCTAATTATTCAAAAAAATGTTAATTAAAATGGAGAATCATCTGCTCTCCACTCCAGTCTGCTCCGTGCTCAGTGCTGCACATTTTTGACATACCGTTCTCAAGAACTCCTTTTTCAAAAAGAGGAAATCGAAGTAGAACTAGTTCTCCTGTAACATCTCTAGAACACTTCTAAACGCAGTACACTTATATCATAATCATAGTGGATTCCACCAATATAAAAGCTTACGAACCAAATTAGTCAGTGCTTCAACAAAGTCCACAGCAACACATGCAGCAACGAGGATAGATTAAGTTGATTCATCAAAAGAACACTGCAATTACCAACAAGAAAAAGATCTAAATCTTGCATCTGCACAAACCTGCATACTAGCTGGAGTAAATTCAAGAGCACAATCTACAGGTAGACTACTCTGTATCTAAACTTCGTATAGCAACCACAAATACTAACATTCATCGACAAACCATTAAGGATGACATTCATCAACATACTGTCTCAAGCTGATGCATAATACCGTGCCGCAGTATACAAAAACACAATCACAAAGAGTTGTCGAGCACACGGGTGCATCAGTTACACTGAATTAAGCTAAACTTCAGTTATTACAAACATGTGATTCATAAGTTCTGCATTAAGACCAAAATCCTGTATAGAACAGTTCCGTCCTCGGAATCAATCCGCCCCAGCATCCTTCACGTCGACAGTGAACTCATACTCCTGGTCGCAGCCCAGGTAGGAGTCCGACATCAGGTAGATCATGTAGTCCTTCCTCCCTGGCTCCGCGGCCGCAGTGAACTCAAGCTTCACACGGGCCCTCTTCTGGAGTGCGACCCTCTTGATCGCAAGCAGCTGCTTGGTGGAGCCATCGCCGACCACCAGCCACCAGCCTTCCTCCTTGGGCTTCGGGAACCTAGGGGCATGCACTGGGCCAACCTCAGACGACGGCAGGTTCGACATGTCACGCTCCAGAGTGACCTGCAAGGTTACGTTGTCGCCGGCCCTGATGTCATCGCCCTCGCGAACCTCGTAAGCCATGTCAACGTTGGGGAACCGTTTGAAGAATACGGCGATGTCCTGCAACTCAGAATTCGACAGCTGCAGCAGGTCCCGCATCTCATCGACACTCATCTCGGCCAGATCAAAGATGCTATCGATGGGCTTCTCTTTGTTCTCCTGGCACCTCCGGGCTAGCTCCTTGGTGAAGTGTGGAAGTTGGAGAAGTACAGAGTCACGATCCCACATGCCTTGCGTCACCATCTGACTCAACTCCATTGCATTCAGGGCAAGAGTGAGCCACCCACTGCTGGAGATAACATCAACCATTGCCTGGAGCAGTCTATGAGCAGAAAGGAGTATCTCTCGCTGGTCAGCTGCCAGGTTCCCTACCACATTGTGCCTTGCAAAGTGGGATTGCAGCAGAGCGTTGGCCTTGACATGCGGATCACCATACTTGGGCTTGTCAATAGAAAATCTCTGGTGACGAACTAGCCTCTCAATGTATTCTTCTTCACCTGGGCGACTCGGAAGCTCTGCATACTCTGATGCAGAAGCAAGAATTTCCAGGAGGCCTTTCATCTTCGTCTTCTGAGTGAGCATCGAACTGAACCGTTCAATAGTCGTGTAGCTGATGTAGTAGTACGCGGCAATGAGACCAAGATTGAGCGGCTTCAGGTACATATCCTCCTCCACAGACACACACTTGCTTGATTCTAGATCATTCAACACTGTCTCGATTAGCTCAGAAAGATGATCTGACAGATGCCTGTGACTTACACCCTGCAGATTGTAGTAGTTAGGGTTCTTGTTCAACCGCCGGTACATGAAAGTCCAGGTAAGATAGTCCACGGCATCTTGCTTGTTTTCTACAACACCAACAACAACCTCAGCATTCATATGATCATGCAAGAAATGGTGAAGGTGACTCTCCACAGGGAAGGCCTCAAAGAGGAACTTCTTGTAGTATTCCTTCCGAGGTGCATGGCACAATATAACACACTTCCCTGAGTTATCTTGAAGAGGCCTGCTAGCATGACCCATCATTTGTAGCAGATCAGTGATCGGATAATCAGTATGAGCACTCTCCCTACCATCATAATACTGGGTTCCCATCACAACAACTAAATGAGCAGGCAATGATCTCCCCCAGCACATTGTGCTGCTCGCAACACACACTTGGATCCTCCCACCAAGGAAGAGCTGGGTTACAAGTTCCTGGTCAAGGTCACTAAGGCCCTCATGCAAGTAGCCTACACCGCATTTCAGTGTATTTTGAAGTGTTTCTTCATTGACACCTCCAATGAAAGTATCCATCTCATCTGTCGACCCAAGAAGGAATGGTGTTCCACCACCCTCAGCACTTGAGTATGCACACAAGTCCAATGCAGTCAACCTTGCATGCTTACGTGTCGGTACAAACACAAGGGCAGGCTTACCACTCTTTGCATGTTGTGTGATAGCAGTGTATGTAGGCTTTGCCATTGCTTGCATTCTTGCCTCAAAATTTGCTATATCCACACCCTGAATGTGTATTTCCAATGGAACTGGCCGCACTGCTGGAGGGAAGTTGAAAAGCCCATGAGAGGTAGTGCCGATCCATTCTCCAAGATCTTTAGCGTTTCCAAGTGATGCTGAAAGTGCCACAATCCGGATGTTACTGCCAATATGACTTGAAATACGTCTCATCCGAGAAACGACAATTTCCAGGACATGTCCTTTTTCAGAGCCAATTAGATGCAGCTCGTCAACAATAAATAAGCTGACTTGTTGGATATGCTTTCGCTGCTTCCAACGGCGAGAAAGTGCATCCCACTTCTCAGGAGTGCTAATAATGATCTCCCCTTTGTCCAGAAGCTTCAAATCAGCTGCAGTTTCACCAGTTAGCTCAACTACACGGGCAAACTCTCCAAATTTCTTCGACCAGTCCCTGAATCTTTCTTTAGCAAGAGCCTCAATAGGAGCTATATACACAGCCCGCATGTTGGTTTCCCCAGATACTGCCTTCTGGTGGTTCCTTAGTATAGCAAATTCCGCACATATAGTCTTGCCACTGCCAGTTGGTGCAGCCACCAACACACTGTCGTCACTGTTATACAGAACAGTGAACACTTGAGTCTGGATGGGGTTGAAATGCTTAAAAGCACTATACAGGCCTTCATATCGTGCATTCCTCAATGCAGTAACAGGTAGTGGCTGCAGATCAAGCAATTCAGTTGGTGGAGCATATTTTTCTGGAAGAATCAAGTGCCTAAAGCATACAGGAAGAATTGTCTGTGAGCCAAGCCACTTGTCAGACACAACACGTATAAAATACTGAGGAGGCAGTGGCTCGTATATTGGCACTGTAAAGTGAAGTGTGTGATCTTCATCGACATATTGTTTCTTGAGCATGAAGTACTCATGGTGCAGAATGTACTCGCCATCATTATCCTCAACTATAACCCAAAAGGGTTCAACATATCCATGTACCTTATCATCCCACTGGAAATCAGGTGTTATAGTCAGTTCAAAACCCAAAACTGTGCGAGTAATAGGTTGAACATGGGCAGACAGGTTCAACTTTGGTAACTGGTGGATGCACCTGTGCAGCTGCTTCCCCATCTTTGGAAAACGGATTAGCTCACCAATTTCCTGTGATGATAGGTCATAGTACCTCTCCCAAACCAATTCTTTTTTCTCCAGTTTCATCAGGATTTCCTTTGGAATACCAGGAAACTGGCGCAAGGGTGTTTGGACACTCCACATCTGCTTATCAATCATCTTGCACAGATTGAGAGCCTTCTCTGCTAGTTGAGCCCATCCTCTCTTTAGAACTATCTCAAATAGTGCTCGCAAGAGACGGCCAGCACTCTGCAACATACAGAATAAGAATATATAAGAATACTAGACAAAATAAACAAGCAGTTCAAACTCAGTGTATTAAGCATAGAGAACATGGTACCTGTCTGATGTAGACCATATCAGAACTAAGAGAGAGGCCCTCCAGTTTCAGCCTAGATATATATGCTTGCAGCAGAACATTAATCTTTGCACTGGGCTCCTCCAAACTCTCTTTTACAGGAATTGGCACACGATCCAACAGCTTCGCCAGCTCCATTTTCTCATCTTGCCTGACACTAACATACTTGAACTCTTCACTCAGAGAGAATAGTCGACACAGCTCAATATCACCCATTGTGGGCTTCAGATACTCATTGTACGTCGAAATACTCCCATGACTAATATAGTAGTAACTGGCAATCCTTCCAAGGTCAGTAACTTGAAAGTATCCTGTTTTCCTGTCATACTTAATCAAATTATTCTTATCCAACAAATTTGCAGCAGAGTGTACCTGCAGCAGCAAAAGAGAACAAGAATCAGCAGCAGCACAGGCAAGGATTTGACATTAAAGAGAGCATCTAAAGAACCATAGTAACAATCCGAACATAAGAAAAATTTCAACTACTAGCATACTTCTAATAAGATTTTGGACCAGTATCAAGATGCTCATCAAGTTATTGAAATAAATAAATATATAGATTCATCCAACAAAACATAAATGGCACTGGGTTCCTTTATTTTCCTATTACCAAAAAATACTAAATGCCTCATTTGATAGGATGATACCTCATCCACCTTCATTTTTTCCTAATCCAAAAGTCAAAACTAACAGCAAGCATTACAACAGATTATGCATGTTACATTTGTGTATCCAGATGCCTACCCATATCACACTGTTAATTCCAAAAAATAAATTCCCAACCTAAGCTGTATTGATATGGTAGGATATTGTTATTGAACATAAATAAAAGAGGATGTTAGTTCCATGTGAGCAGACTATAAAATGTGCAACTGCATGCATCTTGCAACAGACAATGCTGCACAGAGACTAAAAGAACAATACAAGCCATACGAGCAAAAGACACTTCTGCCTGTTCTCAACTTCATCCTCAAATGTTCATTCAAAATTTAATTGTGTTAGTATAAATGATATTGTATGAGGTTCACCCTCAGAAATAACACGTGTTTTTGTATATTTAATGTCCCAAGGATGCCATTCCATAGTAAGATGTCACTTATTCTATTCTCCAAATTTCATGCTGAATATACCAACAGACGCCCAGTAAAATGTGCCATTAGTTATTTATGAAAGATTATATGCTCATGAAACTGTAGAACACTAAGATTCAGAGCCCCACCCACACCATCCAAAAAAAATGTCGGCAAAGATAAACCTATGAAACATATAGTTCTACAAACAGATGAACCTGAGAGAACTCAGTTCGTTCATAAGTACAAAGCAACAGCTGAAGCAATACTAGAAAATAAATCATCAGGATGATTGGATTATGGGACTTAAAAAAATAGACATGAGTATGGCATGTACTTACCAAGTCAGCTCTCCTTTCATCTAGTGTTTTGTCCGTCTCCATGATATCTGCTGGTAAACCATACAGTGTTGGATTCCGGAGCATCCGGATGTAGAGGTAAGTATAACCAAGCCAAGAGCATGCCTCCCGGGCATTCTGAATAGTTCCCAAGACAATCTCTGCATTTAATTGATCTGCTAATTTGGATATGAACTGACTCTCAATAGGCAGTTGCTGATTCATAAGGGAGAGGTAGTATTGCAGTTCACTGTGGCCAGTTAAGATTATTCCCTCTCCGTGTGTGTCATACTGAGGCCTACCTGCACGACCAAGCATCTGCATTACATCCAGAGGACTTAATTCTGTCCAAGCACCTTTTTCTGGATTATAAATCTGGGTACCCTTTATAATAACAGTGTGAGCAGGCAAGTTGACACCCCATGCAAGGGTAGCTGTTGAAACAAGGACCTGTATATGTTTATCAGCAAAGAGTTCCTCAACAAGTTCACGGTCTAGCCTTGCCATCCCAGCGTGATGAATAGCAAAACCGTATGGCAGAAGGTCTTTAAGATCACTGTTTTTGACAAGCTCTGCCTGACTGCCAAGAATCTCCTGACTTGCACTCTCATCCTTCAGAAAGCGAGTCAATGTATCATTAGCTAAGGCCGTGTCTCTGATTGCACGAGCAGTTTTCGCAGTCTCCTTCCTAGAGTGCACAAATATAAGCACTTGATGCTTACCAGCAGCAGCCATTACTTTCTCATAACAGATCTCATTCATCAACTGAAATCTCTGCAGTGGCTTCCTTACAGTGATCCCAATGTACTGCTGAGCAAGAGGGCAAGGTCTGTAACTGTTATCAAAATGGAAGAGACCCTCAGAGCGAACACGCAAGAATACAGCGACATCTTCATAGTTCGGCAGAGTTGCAGAGAGACCAACTAGGCGTATATGTTCCTTGGTCGTCTCAATCTGCCGAACTGTTCTAGAAACAATACTCTCCAGGACTGGCCCTCTGTTATCATGAAGTAGATGGATCTCATCAATGATCAGAAGCCTTACCATTTGAGTATAGGTTCGGTCACCTGATTTCCTCGTGACAATATCCCATTTCTCAGGTGTGGTGACAATAATCTGTGTTTCATCAATCTGTTGCTTTGTCAGGTTCTGGTCTCCACTGAGCTCTCTAACAGTAATACCAAAGTCTTTCAGCCGTGCCGACAAATTCCCAACAACTTCAGCAACTAAAGCTTTCATTGGGGCCACATAGACGATTTTGTACTTGGTATTGTCAAACTCACCATCCTTCATATGCAAACCAATCTGGTGAAGGATTGTAAGCACAGCAACATTGGTTTTACCAGCACCAGTTGGAGCACAGAGAAGGATGTTATCTGGTTTGAAGAGGGCGGTATCATAAACCCTGCTCTGAACCCTGTTCAGTTGTTGCATTCCAGCAAATGCTGGTTGAGCCCACCCTGGGATATCAGATATCTTCACAATCTTCTCACCAGTTCCATATGGCCTAGGTTTCAACGCTGGCACATGAACTTCCTCATACCCCTTATGAGGGGTTCTAAATGATCCATCAGGAAGTTCACATTTCTTGTTGGCCATCAAGAGACCACCTTGGTGGAAGGAGAGGTTGTCAAGATCAAGCAGCTGTCTCTGTCCCTTCAACCACCCACTCTCCATATCCCGGTCAACTGCCCGACGCTCCCTCGGACCATCAGCACCAGCATTGTCATTGTTTAGAAGCCTCTTCGCCTCATCCCTGATACTTTTCTCCAGGTTCTTCTGCCTCTCCTTTGCAGAAGCTCTGGTTGCATGTAGCTGCTCCAATATTGGAACTAAGCTTGGGTTACCCATCATCTCTTCCTCTATCTTCTTCCGCTCTTCCTGGTCTTCAGCTCTGGCTAGGCGGGTACACCAGACTATCTTGAATCGGTTGCGTATAACCAATTTAATGAGGTCAAATTTCTCGTAGTCCAACTCCATGACGAGGCGGTTCTCAACATCTCTGTCATCACCCTCTGCAATTATCTTCAAGATCTCCTCGGCAAGCTTCTGGCTCTGCTGGGGGTCGATATCAGCATAGGCTTGCGTTATCTTCCTCTGAAGCCAGTAAGCATCAATATCTTGCACGTTTATGTTCAACGCCTCATTGGAGTTCTGCATATCATCGTCATCCAACTCACCGCCCATTTGCATGCCTCCAGGACGGTTCAGCTCAGCCACATCGTCATCATCCTCATCCAAGTCATCCTGCACCTGATAAAGACAAACAAAGGAGGTTATACAAGTACACATACAAAATGTTCCAGACTTCTAGCCAGGCATAGCAACAGAAACAGAGAGAGAGAGATTGTGGACACAAAGGTTGGAATACATGTGCATACCTGATCAAAATCGCTTTCCTCATCATCATCGTCCTCTTCAAACTCCACGGCGACTCCAATATCGTCGTCCATGGTGGCGTCAACACCATCAGCAGAGGGCGCGGCCGCAGGGTCGCCGGCGTCATGGAAATCGGTGATGAGCTTCCCGATGGAGACGAACTGCTCGAACATAGAGGTGGGGATGGGGTTGAGGAGCTTCTCGATCTCCTTCTTCTTGTCGGGGTTCTTGATCTTGTCGTTCTTGAGGATGGTGAGCACCTCGTCAGCTGCGCCCCCTAGCACGTCCATGGGCTGCCCTCCAAACTGCTGCTGGATGACGCTGAGCATGGCCTCATAGGCGGCACGCGTCTCCTTGGTCTGGGGCTTGTAGACGATGTCGTCGGCAAGGGAGAGCACGCTCTCCTCACGCGCCGCGGCGGAGCGGCGCCTGCGCTTGCGTGGCAGGTCGACGTCGCCGTCAGCGCCCCCCGCGGCGGTGTCCCGCTCCTTCTTCTTGCGCGACTTGGTGAGCCGCTCCTCGAGCTCGGGGGGCTTGGCCTGGACGGCGCGGTCCCCGAAGTTCTTCTTGTCGATCCTGCCCCAGAGCGTCTCGGGCTCGCCCGTGGGCTCGTGCGTGTCCCGCGGGCGCGAGTCGGTGGTGAGCACCAGGCTCGAGTTGGCCCGGTACTCGTACTGCTTGAACCGCGCGTGCGCCTCCGCGCCCCCTCCCAGGTTCGCCATCGCCGCGCCGCTGCAGCAAAGCAAGCACCAAATCGGGTCAGGGGTTCGTCGGGTTCGAATCGAAGCAGAAGCGTCAGCTAGGGTTTAGAAGCTAGGGTTTGAGAAGGGGAGGAGAGGGATTTGCTAGTTGGTACCTGCGGTTCAGCGGGTCTGTGCCGCGGCTCGTGGCGCGGCGTCTGCCGCCTCGGGTGGTGGCGGCGCTCCTTCTTCCGCCAAGCGGCGAGTCGCCGACGCCGGAGAAGAGGGTGGAGGGGAGTGGATTTGGGGGGAAAGGCGGCGGCGCGAGATTGGATTCGACTTGGGAATAAAACGAGCAGTGGCTTACTGGCTTTGCCTTTGCCTAGTCTAGGTCAGGTCGGGTCGGTTCGAGACGATGAACCGACCATCCTCAGGTCGGGGGCTCGGCCCATGTGTGAGGCGTTATGCCTCGCCTAAAGCGAAATCTAAGGACTGATCGCCAACACCACAACAGTCATATATAGGCCGGTCTTTCGTTCACGTGGTAAAACTATTTAGTTATAATCAATTCTATATAATCAGGTTAATTTTGATAAAAAAATATAATCAGGTTAATCGTTACGAAATTATCATTTCAAAAACATGAAAAAATGTTCATACATAACAATGGAAATCGCTCGTTTAATAAAAAATGATTTTGAAAGTTGTCCGTGTAGACTAAAAACATAGTTCATGTTCTAGAAAAGGTGTTCACCTATATCCAAACCAGGTGAACATGCCGGCTTGCCGCGCCGTCTACAATCTATTTGGCAAGAGTATAGTAGGTGTATTGTACTAACTGCTAACATATTTTGTTTTGTTTGTGTTACTATAAATTAAATATATGAGTATGTGCAGGATTGAGTGTTTTAATGGGTAGACCAATATGTCATTTACATGTTAGACATGTCTGAAACTAAACGACCTGACTAATAAGCAGGGACATATGTCATATTGAAGCTCATAAGTAACTTAGGGGTACCCGTGTTTTTTCAAGTAAACAAAAAGGTACATCGAGCATACTTTAAACAAAAATACATCGAGCAATATAACAAGTTTAATACCACAAGAAACCGGCATGTTACATGATCAAGATAAAAACTAATGATATCAAAACAAGCTAACTTATAAAGATAACACGGTAATCTTATTTGAGTGCCTCAAAATCGATGCTTGCAACTATTTGGATTGCAGAGCTCCAAGAGAAGGCCAATTTTGTATTCAACACTTATAAGTGGATGGATTATTTGAGTCGTTATACCTCGCCTATAGCGAAGCTCAGGGCTGACCGCCGGTCATATATGGGCCGGCCTTTCGTTCACGTGGTAATACCAGATTTTTTCATATATTCCTCAGAAAACAAAACCAGATTTTTTCATATAAGAGCCAGCCTGAGGAAGAAGAATAAGATTACGCAGCTGAAGAAGCCCTGTGGGCAGGTTACCGAGGATGATATGGAGATGCGGGAGATGACGACAACCTTCTATAAAATTCTTTACACGCCGGAGGGTACGGATAATATGATGGTTGTTCTAGATACAGTGCCGGTTAAAGTGACAGCATCAATGAATGACAGTTTACTTGCCCCTTTTAAGGAGAGCGAGGTGAAGGATGCACTATTTCAGGGCAAATAGGAAGAGTGCAGAGGAGATCAAAGAAGTGTTAAGATTACTAGCTGAATGTCCGTGCGTTGCCACGGCAACAAAAGAAATATGAAAAAAAATTAAACGTAAAGAAAGCCCCTATACTGACCAGGTCGGCCGGTCAAGCTAGCCACCAGGCCCACCTAATATAGCCTATCACTTCATGCTCGCACACTCCCTTCCATCCCGCGAGAGCCGCTTGACCCACCTGCTCGCTCGACCTCTCCTCTCAACCAGTCACATTCTTCCCACACTATGAAAAGGGTTAAGATTATACTGTTGTGCATCAGGACAGCAGTTTTATATAGATAAATCATCTATACACTATGAAAAGGGTTGCAACCAGAGTGTCAAAACTCATATTAAGGATATGTTGGAGGTGCATAATGAAGTTCTAAGTGAGAAGTATTTGGGTATGCTGACAGATGCTGGGAGCTCTATTAACGGTGTCTTCAATTATCTGAAGGAAAGGATATGGAAGCAAGTTCAAGGCTAGCTAGAGATGCTCCTTTCCTTTGGTGGTAAGGAGGTGCTTATCAAGTCAGCAGCGCACGCAATTCCTACTTATTCCATGTCATGCTTTAAACTACCAAGGGGTATTTGTCAACACATCAATGGGTTGCTTCAGAACTTTCGGTGGGTAGCAAAGATGGAAAGAGGAAGACCTGGTGGGTATCTTGGGACGAAATTGATGGGGTTCGTAGCATGGAAAAAAAAATTATATCGCATGAACATACACAAGCCAAGATCTAATCTACTAGATCGGTGCAACGAGTTGATAGAGTACTAACCCTCGAAGATCCAAAGCAGTTCACGAGATCAGATTCTCGTGGGTGATGTAGTCGTTCACTTGTCGATCTCAAGATTGTGTAAACGATCCTTCTGGCGCCATGCTTAAGCGATCTGCGCTCGATGAAGACCTTCCTCTCCCTTGTTTCAGTAGGCAGCGAAGGTTGTAGATCTCTCCTCGCGATTCTAGTAGCACGACGGCGTGGTGGTGGAAGTAGAGGGAAAATCCCACAGGGCTTCGCCTAAGCCGGAGCGGGTATGGTGGAGTAGAAGAGGGCCTCGGCGATCCAGGGTTTAGAGGGCCGAGGTTTAGAGGTGGTGGCCGGTGTCTAGTAGAGGGCTAGGCGGCGGCTACTTTAGAGGGCTCTAAATCGATGGCAACTTGAGAGGGTTGTGGCCAATTTAGGGTTTCTTGTGAGAGAGCAAGGGGGCTCCCCTCCCCTCTATTTATGAGAGGGAGAGGCGGTTTGGGGGGAGGGGAGTCCTCTCCCAACTCCTCCTTGTGGCCGGCAGCAAGGGGAGGAAGGAATCCTCCCTTAGGTGGGATTCCTTTCCTCCCTCCACTAGGCAACCATGTTGGGATTTGACTTTTTCAAATTGGCGTTTGACTTTCAAACTAGAGTTTGATTTCTCTTTCCCATTGTCCAGCCAAGTGACCTAGTACATGATGCAACCATTCCACATTGGCATGACACATCCATATACCCTTCCCACTCCGGAGTGATGGACCTTCTAGACCCTTCTAGAACATTCCGGTGAAAACACTAAAACCATTCCCGAACTCCAGAAATTGGACTTTCCTTATATGAAACTTATTCTCCGGACCATTCCGGATCTCCTCTTGATGTCCTGGATCCAATTCGAGACTCCGAACAACATTCAGTCTCTTACTCACTTTCCAGATCTACTAAACAACATCGAATCCTTAAGTGTGTCTCCCGACGGTTCGTGAATTATGCAGACATGATCGAGACTCTTCTTCGATCAATAACCAATAGAGAAAACTGAAAATTCATATGGCTCCCACATATTTCTATGATTACTTTGTGATCGAATTAACCATATACATACAATACCGGTTTCCCTTTGTCTCCCGATACTTTACTTATCCGATGTTTGATCGTCGGTATCTCTTCATACTTAGTTCAACCTCGTTACCGATAAGTACTCTTTACTCGTTCTTGTGATATGTGATCCCTTGTGAGCTAGTCACATGCTTTCAAGCCAATTGGATGGCATTCCACCGAGAGGGCCCAGAGTATATATATCTGTCATATGGATGGACAAATCCCACTCTTGATCCATGTGCTTCAACACATACTTTCAGAATACTCAATGCCACCTTTATAACCACCTAGTTACGAAGTGGTGTTTGATGTCATCAAAGCATCCCTCCGGTGATGGTGATTAACATGATCTCATGGTCGAAGGATTTAGGTTACTATGTATCTAAAAGCTTATAGCAAACGAACTATTTAAATGACTTGATCTTTATGTCATGCTTAACTATAGGAGTATGTCCATCACATCATTCTCCTAATCATATGACCTTGTTATTAATAACATCCAATGTTCATGATCAGGAAACCATGATCATCAATTTATCAACAAGATAGTTTAACAAGAGGCTTTACTAGGGACTCTTACATGTTTACAAATCACACGAGTATTAATATTTTCGATTAATACAATTATAGCATGGTATGTAAAAATTTATCATAAACATAAAGATATGATAATAACCACTTTATTATTGCCTCTTGGGCATATCTCCAACAGTCTCCCACTTGGACTAGAGACAATAATCTAGTTTCAAACCTTTGTACATTTAACACTTATTACTTTCTGATGTTGTATATACACGATTGCAAGTGGTTAGTTGATCTTCGGATCTGACACTTTCAGATCCGTATGTGTATTTGCATGTCTTTGCGTCTCTACGCATCACTCATTCTCTAATGAGATGACATTGCATAAATTTGGTCCTTTGGTGAGACCTTTAGTTCCTTTGGGATTAAACTATGTCGATACAATCAATATATCTTCATAGTACTAGCCCTCTGTGAACCACACCTAGTTTGATCTCTTTTGCTGCTACAGTAACAGTCATATACTTAGCCTTTTGTTGTAGTGTATGTCATAATGTCTTAACTTTGGAACTAATTCAAGTCCATTATGGAACTTCCTTTCCATTACATTGTGCCACCCATAGTTTAAATTGAGAAAAACTTAGTTTGTACTTTTTGTGACAAAACTAGTATCAATGTAATACTTTACAATGAACTATCCATCTATTTGTCACCTCTACAAAATTAATATATTCTTAGTTCTTCCAAAAGATCATAAGAATATACTTACTATCGTCCAATGATCATTTTATGAATCATTTTAGGATATGTTCATAACGTTTTAGAGTATAGGACATGTCTGGATATGTACATATCACAGTATGATTGAAGAAAACACTCTTTGTGATTTCATTCATCAAGTATCAAAAATACTTGAATCTTTGTTTCACTTATCAAGTGTCGATACACTTGAATTTCGATTTAATCCTTTCTGTGTGGCAAGAACATTTCTTGTCATTTCCATATTGAACTCATTCAATATCTCATCTATGTACATTCGGCACAACCATATTAGCGTCTCAATCTATCCATATAGATATTGATGCCAAACATTCGGATTTTGCCTAAGTCTTTCATCGAGATGAAATTCTTAACTTGTGTTAATAAAAGATACATCAATTCCAATCAAAAATATATCTTTCATATAATGCATCCGAAATATGTCTTAACGCTCTCACTTAATTTCTTGCAAATGCGAGCATCTTCACCGTCTCCGATGAAAATAAACCTTTTAACATTTTCATCACGATGAATATTCCAACCTTGATGCTTACTTCAACCATTTGAAGTATGCATGCTATTTTAGCATCCTTTGAATTAACAAAACCTTTTGGATCGTGTCATGTACACGTCCTAGGTAACAATTCTATTAGAAGAAGTTTGTTTTGTTTGTTCAACTACCATATAACAAATTTATATGTAGTGGTTTGCTTCATTAATCCGTCTAGATTAAATATCGCTATGAAAGATCAGATCTTGTCATAGTCAACTCTTTGAATATTGTCGTGAACTCTTTACCAATATGTCGACTATTTCATAGATGTGAAAACATGGAATTCATGTCTATTTCTTTATAGATCCAAATACGACTGTAAGGTCTTGCACCTTTCCATAGGGTCTTTCAAGTTCAAAGCTTGATCTCTCGTGTATGGAACTATCACGGATTTTATGGCTTCAAGCCAATTTGACGGAGTCAGGGCCCATCATTGCTTATTTGCATATAGTCGGTTCATCATTGTCAAACATCAATGATTGACTTCTCAAATCCAAGTATTTGATTATTTATCCGACCTACTTGGTTCAATAGGAACTTAGACCTCCGTGACCACAACCTTTGAGGCACGTGAGCCACAGGCATTGTTGTTGCCTCTGGAACACTTTCCGGCGTTGCGCAACTCAACACATATAGCTAAGGTTCTTTTAACCTTATCAAAGTTCTATTGTCCTCCCACTTAACTTTTCACGAAAAATTCCTTCTTAAGAAACTTGACGTTCTAAGCGACAAACACTTTTGTCTTCGGTGTTTATGGAGGAATACTCAACGGTTATTTGAAATAACATAAAAAGACATGTTTATCTGACTTTGGTGGCAAACATCTTACTTATGCCTAGCAAACCAAAATTTTAAGAAAGGACAATTTGGGTTTTATCCCAGACCATAACTTATATGGTGTCATTTCAACGGATCATGATGGAGCTCTTTTCAGTATAAAAGTAGTTGTCTCTAAAGCCTTTAATATCTAAAATATAATGGTAGTTTTATATATTACACCTTTGATTTTACCATGTCAAACAAGGTTTCATTACATATCTTGAACGCTCCATACTACTATGGTGTTTTCCGGGAAACATGTATCTATGGAACGGTTTCTCAAATCTTTAGGTGTTTTGCTAAACTTGTAACTCAAATATCTTCCTTTATGATCCTATCATAGTTTTTTTATTATAATGATTTTCCACTTCATCTTGAAAGTCTTCGAACATTTTCAAAAATGTTTCACACTTCATCCTTATTAAATAAATATTCATATATTCACTCAAATTTTTGGAGAAAGCATATGAAGTTGAAATCCATAGCTCTCGACTACACATAATGGGCTTTATACAACAATATGTACAAGTTCCAATAAGCTAGTCATTCGTTCCCTTTTGGCCTATGAATGGAGTTTTAATTATCTCTAGGAAAGTTTCACAAGCGTCATTTGATAGAAATCAAAAGACTCCAAAATTCCATCAACATGGAGTTTTTTCATGTTTTCTTTCCAATATAATTTAAACGATGATGTCACTTCCTAAGTGATTTTTCAATCATTTGTCTTTAGACAATTTTAGCATTAGTTTTATGGATGTGATTTCTCCAACTAGACTTGTATATCATCCACCTTTTATGGAATACAAAATTTATTTGAACAGCATTTTGTTCTCATAATACCTGATAAAAACAAATCTTGAAGGTATGCTTTGATGTTAACAAGAAACACTTTATTTGGTCTCAATGAACATCATCACATATTCTCTTTCTAGTTACTTAGGCCATTGCAGTTCATGAATTATGTTGTTTCATATGATGATTCACACCCAAAAATTTAGTATCCAATACTTAAGAAACATACTGTTTAACAAGCAAAGAATATAGTCATAACATGTATATCATCTATATACCTAAGGTGAACAATTCTAGTCTTTTCTTTTCTGCCAAATATTTCTTAGATTTCTCTTTCAGCATTTCCTTTTCCTTTCAAAAGAATCTATCAACATCAACTGTGGAGCCATACACATGACACATAGTCCAAAGCGTGTATAGTTAAATACCAATGCCTTTGGACATGCACTTTGAAGTAGATCACCATCATCAAATGCTTGGTGTTTTTTCAAATTCCATTCTTTAGTAATCTTTTAGTGTAGTAAACATTTTACCTACATCTTATATTCATCCTTATCATGGAAATATCCATGATCAAGCTACTTTAGCTTACAACAGTGAATTGCGAGTATGATATTGCTTCTCCAAAACCTTTTGGAAGATTAGGACGATTAGTGTCTCCAACCTTTTGCAAATTCTCATCAAATATGAGAATATAAATTTTTCCATATTATGCTCTATCATGTTGCAACCAGAACTTTGTTTCAGATATCGCGATATCTTCCACACATGATGGTTTATGAAAAATTCTTTCAGCTCCTAGATAACCTTGATATTAAAACAATCTTTTGAATATCAAGAATCATAGAGACAAACATGATACTTGTATGCTAACACTGAAATTATTACTCTTGATTTAATACCAATTATTAAACTTCATGGAGTAAACGAAATTTGCTGAAAGTTTGCAGTAGGACTTTTAAACTTTATATTAACACTTCAAAACAATACGATACCAGTTCGTAAAGTAACTTACCAGAATTCTATAGTTCTATTATCTCAATTATAACTAAGCGTAAAGTGGTAAACGGATGCCAATGACTATAAAAACTATGCAAATTCACTTTGATTTAATTTATGATAAATAGTGTTCAACTTTTAATCATATTACTGTTGAACTCCCACTCAAAACAACATCCCTCACATTGTTTTAGTGATCACACAAACCAAATCCACTACACCAAGTACGATTATCACGAGAGATGATGTAGCTTCAAAGGCGAACAATCAACATGTTCATCATATCGTCTATATGACTCATGCTTTACCTTTTGGTATTCCGTGTTCCGAAACCATGTTTGTACATGCTACGCTCATTAAGGTTAACCTTAGTATCCGCATGAGCAAATCTGGCTTGCTCCCGTTGTATACACACGTAGAATCTATCACACCCGATCATCACGTGATGCTTTGAAACGACGAGTCTTAGCACGTTGCCTACTGAGGACGAACACTTTATTACTTGATATTTAGTGAGAGAGATCATCTTATAATGCTACCGTCACGATCTAAGAAATACAAGATGCATAAAAAGGACTAACATCACATGCAATTCATAATATGTGATATGACATGGCCTTTCTTCTTGTGCATTCGATCTCCATCTCCAAACATGAACATGATCTCCATCATCACCGGTGTAGCGTCAAGGTCAATGGCGCCGCTCCATGGTTGTCGTCCACCAGCATCAACTATTACAACTACTTTGAATAATAGACACGCAGGTCTTAAATGAAATTTAAAGATAACCATAAGGCTCTTGTCGGTTGCCAACTTACAATAAGGATCATTGCATACATCATATATAATCACAATCATGGCCATATCACATCACAACATAAGCCCTGCAAAAACAAGTTAGATGCCTCTAATCTTTCTTTGCATGTTTTACGTGTCTAGGGCTTTCGCATAAGAACCGTTCTAAGTTACGAACATGAACCACAACATTGATACTAGTATTGTCAATCGCCCGTTGTAAATTGAATCTTCACTATGGTGGGAGAGACAGACACCCGCAAAGCCACTTATGCAATACAAGTTGCATGTTAAGCGTGGAGCAAGTCTCATGAACGATGTCATGTAAGGTTAGCCCAGGCCGCTTCATCCCACTATCCCGCAAGATGCAAAGTACACAAAAAGCAATCGAGAACAAAAGCATCAACTCCCACAAGAACCATTATGTTCTACTCGTGCAACAAATCTACGCATAGACATGGCTCTGATACCACTGATGGGGTTCGTAGCATGGAAAACAAAAAAAATCTATCGCATGAACACACACAAGCCAAGATCTAATCTACTAGATCGGTGCAACGAGTTGATAGAGTACTAAACCTCGAAGATCCAAAGCGGTTAACAAGATCTCAGATTCTTATGGGTGATGTAGTCATTCACTTCGTGTAGACGTTCCTTCCGGCAGGGCGTTCCGGCAGCGCTTCCACAGTCGGTCACACGTTCGGTACTCGATGAAGACCTTCCTCTCCCTTGTTCCAGCAGGAAGTGGAGGTTGTAGATCTCTCCTCGCGATTCCAGCAGCACGACGGCGTGGTGGTGGAAGTAGACGGGAAATCCCGTAGGGCTTCGCCTAAGACAGAGCGGGTATGGTGGAGTAGAAGAGAGCCTTGGCGATCCAGGGTTTAGAGGGCCGAGGTTTAGAGGTGGTGGCCGGTGTCTAGTAGAGGGCTAGGCGGCGGCTACTTTAGAGGGCTCTAAATCGATGGCAACTTGAGAGGGTTGTGGCCAATTTAGGGTTTCTTGTGAGAGAGCAAGGGGGCTCCCTCCACTCTATTTATGACAGGGACAAGCGGTTTGGGGGGAGGGGAGTCCTCCCCCAACTCCTCCTTGTCGTCGGTGGCAAGGGGAGGAAGGAGTCCTCCCTTAGGTGGGATTCCTTTTCTCCCTCCACTAGGCAACCATGTTGGGATTTGACTTTTTCAAAGTGGCGTTTGACTTTCAAACTAGAGTTTGATTTCTCTCTTCCCATTACCCAGCCAAGTGACCTAGTACATGATGCAACCATTCCACATTGGCATGACACATCCATGTACCCTTACCACTCTGGAGTGATGGACCTTCTAGAACATTTCGGTGAAAACACCGAAACCATTCTCGAACTCTAGAATTGGACTGTCCTTATATAAAAATTATTCTCCGAACCATTCTGGATCTCCTCGTGATGTCCTGGATCCAATCTGAGACTCCGAACAACATCCGGTCTCTTACCCACTTTCCATATTGATGGTGACTCAGATCACCGTAGAGCTTTGTTGGGAGACCCCAAGAGGAAGGAAACAAGGTTATCAAACCAGTAGGAGGAAGGAAACCAAGGTTATCGATTAGAAAGAAACCAAGGTTATCGAACCAGTAGGAGGAAGGAAACAAATCAAAGGTGTTGCTAGCAACTTGGAAATCTGCACAATAGAAACTCAAGACTTTTCCCCAACGAACAGTGAGGTTGTCAGTCTCACCGGTTTGCTGAAAACAAAGGATTAACGGTATGGTGTGGAAGGTAATGGTGGTTTGCAGAAAGTAAACAGTAACAGTGGAAGATGTATCAATGGTAAATATTGGACCGGGGTCCATAGTTCACTAGAGGTGTTCTCCTTAAGATAAACAAACATAGCATGCTGGGTAAACAAATTACAACATGGCAATTGACAGGACCGAGCAAGGCATAACAATGCAATACTAGACATTCATGATCCTATGAGATTTGATTGGGCAATACAACAAGATACATAGACCGCCATCCAACTTCATCTATGACTAGTAATCCACCTTCAGGTTATCATCCGAACCCCCTCCAGTATTAAGTTGCAAGCAATGGATAATGACTTTAAGCAAAGTGTGTAAGGTAAACAATCCACTTGTTCCATGAACAAGAGATCGTTGTTTTCTCCCTAGTAGCAACATCACATCTACAACCTTAGACATTTCTGTCACTTCCCCAGATTAAATAGAGGCATGAACCCACTATCGAGCATAAATACTCCCTCTTGGAGTCACTAGAATCTACTTGGCCAAGATAGCTACTAGAAACGAAGAGCTTGCAAGATCACAAACAACACATACATGATAGAATCAATAATACAAAACCATTAATCAATCTGACATAGTAATCTCAATATCCATCGGATCCCCGCAAACACAACATGCACGATTACAAATAGATGATCTTGATCATGAATGAAGCTCACAAGATCTAAACATGGTAGCACAAAGGAGGAGATACAACCATCTAGCTACTACATGGACCCGTAGTCCAAGGTGGAACTACTCACGCATCATACCGGAGGATGGCATGGTGATGAAGAAGGCCTTCGGGATGATCTCCCCTCCGGCAGGGTGCCGGGAAGAGCTTCAGATCCCCCGATCCAGGGACGTTGGTGGTGGCGGCTATGGACTGTTTCGTGGGAGATTGATCAGGTACTTAGGGTTTTGGTATCGGGGGCTTCTTATAGGCGAAGAGGCGGTCGGGGGCACCTGTGGTGGCGCACCCCTGTGCCAGGCTGGGCCTGGCCAAGGCCCAGGGGCATGGCCCCCTGGTGGCTCTCCTCCGTCTCGTATTCTGGCTCCGTGTTCCCCACGGTAAAATATTGACTTTGGCTTTTGTCCCATCCAATTCCGAGAATATTGATTTTCTGCCTTTTCTGGAACCAAAAACAGAAGAAAATAGGCAACTGGCACTGTGGCATCTTGTTAATAGGTTACTCCCAGAAAGCATATAAAATACCTCAAAGTGTAGACAAAGCAAAGCAAAGTAGATACTAAACAAGCATGGAACATAAAAAATTATAGATACGTTTACGACATATGAAGCATCCCCAAGCTTAACTCCTGCTCGTCCTCCAGTAGGTAAGTGATAAAAAGAATAATTTTTTAGGTGACATGCACCATCAAAATCAAGATCAAACCATTTGCAAGCATTGAAAGATGGGATCAAAAAACTCTAAACATGAGCATGAAAGAAGAAGTTCTAACAGTAAGACAAAGTAACTATGCATGCAACATGACAGGTTACAAACAAAGACTCATGAATAACATGCATTGAAAAACGTTTGTTTGTTTCACATATAGAAAACATAGGATAGTGGCATTCAGCTTGTTCCTCATGGAGTAGCAAATAGATGCATAGGACACCTTCAAAGTTCATAAGAGTGACTAGATACAAATAGTTCAGGAGCAAGCAATATCAACAATATGAATCAATCAATAAGTTTTGGGACAATGCACATAGAACTAAGAATGGAAACTATGCTCTCTTAATTGGTGCCTAAGGATAGAAGGTGGAGACTCAATATAATGGGGGAAGAAAGGCCCTTCATAAAGGGAAGCAGGGATTTCAAGTCTCATAAAGAGATTCCAAAAATTATGGTACTTGTTAGCTTTCAGCTCTCATTGCCCCCATCATAAGCATCTTGAAGTGATTAAGGTTAAAGTGATCATACTATGGAGTATATGCTTGAGAAAGTATAATTTGGCAATCTCATGTCCCTTGAATACGAGGGCCGCTCCTCATGCTACTCAAGTTTAGTTACCGACAAGTTCTTGTCATAGTAAGTACATGTGTATCATTGAGAACCGCTAACGGGATACCCCTTGTACATGATATATGAGCTATCCCATAATCAAAATGACAAGGCAAACAGACAATGAGCATCTCAACAACTTCTTATTTACCATGGGAAAATGGTGCCTTTTCTCTCTTTCCTCTTTTCTCATCTTTTTTTCTTTTTCTCTCTCTTTTTATATCTTTTTTATAATAAGAATACTTCATAGATTGCTCATTATGGTGATGCTGTAAGTTTCCACCATGATTAGGCATGGCTTAGGCTAGAGGCCCAGGCGTTTCTCTAACGCACATACATAACTCCATGGACTTATAAGCTCCCCTTTCATTTCACACCGATGACATCCATAAACAAAAGAGCATGATATCAACTGTGTACAATGTACAAGTGCAATGTTGAAAGCGTTCCCCATGACAGCAGGGTTCTGCTAATTCCAACGTATAAGTGCAAGCATATACAACATAGATGACACAATGGTTCAAGTTTATTAGGGGCAAGAAAAATAAAGTGTGCCATCAAGTTTGTGAGAGCTTTAATCACTAAGTTTTCACATAACAAAGAGACTTTTTAATTAGAAGGTAGATGAAAACAAGAATATACTTGGAATGGTGTTACACACCATGCATTGGAATTTATAGTGGACACTTTGGAATAACATGGTTTCTTGGGAGTTGGATGCATGAGTATAGCTTACTCATATAAGTGGAGGCTAGCAAAAGACTGGGAGCGACCAACTAAGAGAGCAATATTGGCCATAATCATGCAGAGCGACAAAAAATTACTAATCAAAGCATAAAGTGGTACTATGAGTCAAGGACTAAATGATCATAGAGGCTATGGTGACTTGTTCATAGTCATAACATGGTGCGAGTATGTGCCAAGTCAACCCAAACAAAGCATCAAAGGAGAATACCATAATACTATGCTTTTGTATGCTAAAACAACGCATGATTTTTTCAAGACACATTAAGCAATCCTAATTGTTTGGAACAAGTCATGCTACAACAATAATCACTAAGCATAAGGTCAAAACAACATCTAGCATGACATGATAAAGTCTAAGTCACAGTCAAAGCAAGCTCCTCTTGTACTACTAAAGCAAGAACTTTCTACTCCTTTCCAACACCAATCAACTTATTTGAAACAACACAGCGAGAACGGGGGTCCAAACTACTTTATTCAAGAAAACTAAGAAACAAAAACTAAGACGCTCCAAGAACAACACAACAATGCATGAAACAATAAAAACGAAGTGTCTAGAAAGACCTGAGCTTTTTATTGATGAAGAAGGGGATGCCTTGGGCATCCCCAAGCTTTGACGCTTGTACCTCTTGAATATTTTTTGGGGTGACATGGGGTGGCATCCCCAAGATTGATCTTTTGTCCATTCTTCATCTCATTACATCATTCTTCCTTTACACCAGAAAATTTTCCTTCATACAAAACTTCACACAATCTTCATTAGCAAAATTAGTGCATTCAAAAGATAATAGACCTTTGGGTTTTAGTTTCAAAACAACAAAACTTTCACTAAAAACACAAGATACCGTAGAAATTCCCTCAAAAAGCTCAATTTCCCAAAAAGAACCCAAAAAGGAATCTATAAGAAGCAAATGCAAATAATGGAATAAATCTATCAAATCAGACCAGCAGGTAGAAACCGATTTTTTCGAAAACCTTCTGTTGCTCAAATCAAAAAGTTTTGAACTAACGAAAGTTAGCTAACAACTTGGAGGATTTATTCAGAAAATTACAGCTCAATCCAACTTACATAGATTTTACATGAATGTTTACGGTGGGGCAAAATCTGTTTCAGGACAGCAACTCCCCAATTCTTACTTTCCTCTCATTAGAGGTTATTATTGGCACAAAAAACAAATAAAAATGATAAGGAGTGGTTATTATAGAGGTAATAACTTCCAAGACTCAATAAAATTTTTGGGTTATCTCCCAATAAGTACTTTTCTTTAACGCCTTTAAGTTAGGCACAAGAAGCAAGAATCAAGTATTTTCAAATGAAGAAGCATTAAGATCAATACTCGAAATATCTTCAACTAGGAAAGGTATCTCATCCAAATAAGTTTTAGAGGATCCTTTCTCATCTCTCTTAGGTTCACTACTTTCATCAAATGGGTTTTCAAGAACAATCCAATCAAAATTCTTTTCTAAGGCTTCATGCATTTCTACAAGTTTAAAAGGTATGGGTATCTTAATTTCCTCTCCATTGGGTTTGGTTTTATCCAACTTTTCTAAAGTACCCATAACATCTACACATGAGCCTAGCATATTAAAACATTTGATGACCTTTTTGGCTTCCTTAGCAACATCATTGAACTCTTTTAGCAAAGTTTCTAGGATAAATTTTCTCTTTTCAGCATCCTCTTCTTTCTTTAGTTTAAGAAACAAAATTTGCATCATGGGGTTAAGGTTAACAAACCTAGCCTCCAATATGTGAACTAAAGAATCTGCAACAATTTCATAATTAGGAGCAAGTTCTGCTAAGGATTTATCCTCAATATCCTCATGTTTGCTATCATGATTAAAGAATTCTTCAATATTTTCTTTCCCAATTATAGAGCCACTACCTATTGAAAGGTCTTTCAGGGTGAACTTGGGAATCAACATGGTGAGATAGAGCAAGGTGACAACTATAGTAGGAACTAATTTTTTGTGTGTTTTTTATAAGAGAAAGCAAACCAAACGAAACTATTTTTTTTGAAGTTTTTGATAAAAAGAGGCAAACAAAACCAAGAAAAAGAAACTAAGCAAAACAAAAACAAAGTAAAGATAAAGGTTGTGAGGGACTCCCCTTGTGAAGCTGTCCTTAACCTCCCCGGCAATGGCGCCAGAAAATCTTGATGGTAACTCAGATCACTAGTAGGAGGAAGGAAATGACTCAAAGGTGTTGCTAGAAACTTGGAAACCTCCACAACACAAACTCAAGACTTTGCCCCAACGAACAGTAAGGTTGTTAATCTCACCAGTTTGCTGAAAACAAATGATTAACTATATGATGTGGAAGGTAATGGTGGTTTGTAGAAAGTAAACAATAACAATGGAAGATGTATCAATGGTAAAGATTGGAAAGGGTTCCATAGTTCGCTAGAGGTGTTATCCTTAAGATAAACAAAAATGGCATGCTGGGTAAACAAATTACAGCAAGGCAATTGACAGGACTAAGCAAGGCATAACAATGCAATACTAGACATTCATGATCCTATGAGATTTGATTGGGCAATACAACAAGATACATAGACCGCCATCCAACTGCATCTATGTCTAGTAATCCACCTTCAAGTTATCATCCGAACCCCCTCCAGGATTAAGTTGCAAGCAACAGATAACTGCTTTAAGCAAAGTGTGTAAGGTAAACAATCCACTTGTTCCATGAACAAGAGACCGTTGTTTTCTCCCTAGTAGCAAGATCACATATACAACCTTAGATATTTCTGTCACTTCCCCAAATTAAATAGAGGCATGAACCCACCATCGAGCATAAATACTCCCTCTTGGAGTCACTAGCATCTACTTGGCCAAGATAGTTACTAGAAACGGAGAGCATGCAAGATCACAAACAACACATACATGATAGAATAAATAAGACAAAACCATTAATCAATCTGACACAGTAATCTCAATATCCATCGGATCCCTGCAAACACAACCTGCATGATTACAAATAGATGAGATCTTGATCATGAACAGAGATCACAAGAGTTAAACATGTAAGCACAAAGGAGGAGATACGACCATCTAGCTACTACATGGACCCGTAGTCCAAGGTGGAACTACTCACGCTTCATACCGGAGGCTGGCATGATGAATGTAACGCCCCCGAATCGGGTCTATGCAGATCTTAGCATTTCCCGCCAAAATCCGCATAGAAGCGATTCAAAGACGCCCACCAGACACTTTCGTGTGGGTGAGATTTGAATACAAGTAGTTACATCACAGTAGTTTACAACAGAGTCCACAAGGACTTATATATACAACAACGACTCAACGAGTCAACAATACAAAAGTTATAACACGAAGATGCAACTCAAGAAGAAAGCAAAATAGTATCCGAGTACGGACAAGATCCAAATGGGACTAAGAGTCCTGAAGAATAACCAAGCGGCGTCCAACCCTGCCCAGGCCAAGCCGGAAGGGTAACCTTGCTAACGTCGTCAATCACATACCGCTAAGCCAAAGGTGCCGATAAAGGCAAAGGAAAACAGAAGAGAGCGGTCAAGATCGAGGCCAAGACGGCGAGACTAGAATTTGGCGGTCCTCGCCTACATAGGTATGGTGGGCTCAGCGGCAGCAAAGCTTGCACTACCTAACTTATAGAGACACGCTACAATTTCGGCTATTAGAGCGAGATAAGAGAGCGCTATGCGGTAACAATAATATAACACCAAACATAACCCATCCAAAGATTTCCTCAAGACCAAATGAGGAAGTCCCTGCGTAACACACAAGGAAATTTTAGTTAAACAGGTATTTAGTTGATAAGGCTAATTACTAGTCATATTATTATAGAGGCAAAATATTAGTGGCGTTGTCTATGATCATGACACTATACTCCTGAGGCGTCCATAACCGTGGACACACGGCTTCTCGAAAAGATTTACCCTGCAGGGGTGCACTACTGTACCCAAACGCATGCTCAACCCATCAGGCAACATATCACGCGTGCCATCCGAATCTCACAACAAGAACTGTCCCTTAACTACACGCATATCCAGAGGCATCACCTACTGTGTGGAACCAACCAAGAGGTACGACGATTCTCAAGGAAGGCACAGCGTTTGCGCCTACTGGTGGATCGGGCCCTGCGGGGTAACTTGTACACACCGTGGGTGCCGCCACCGTGTACCGCGATTTATGTATGCAAGCCATGGCAGTCCACCAAAACATCAAGTCCGAAGACATATCAACTCACCCATGTCCGAGGACATATTATGCGTATGCACCAAATGGAAAACCAATTTTGTAACCCTCTGGATATACGAATAACGCCGGTAGTTGGGGGGGATCCCAGAGGCCCCACGTTTGGTTAACGCGGTCAACTCAGAACTGGTATCGTAGAATGAATGGGTCCTAGATCGGCTCAAGCAGTTCCCAAAGGTGGTCCCTGTCGGGGCCTTATCATTAGGTGAAATCATAACCAACAATATCAGATTAATTATCTTAGCACCAACCATATCCGAGTATCATGTTCCACCTGTATGAGAGCGATACTAAGAATGCCTACGACTCACAAGGACAAAGCTAGGTAATTAAACAAGGCAATAGGATAACCAAGGCAATATAGTGGAGCAGGTAATTAAAGGAACGGTACTATAGCATCGACAATAAGGATAGCAATAAATCAAAGGGAGGAAGTAAAGACTATAAATGCAAAATAGGTAGAAGGGGGAGAATGCTCACCTGTGAGACAAAGTCGGGTAGACGGAGGCTTGTCGCAACTCGCATCCACTCATCGTCCTATCCGGTGAAGAAGCAAAGTACTAGAAAGAACACCCGATGCAATATTTAATACTAGGCGGAGGATCTGGCATGTTTATGATATGATGCGTGGCATGGCAATATGCGGCCTAACTTAGCAATATTAAGCGGAATCGGGATTCCAACATTTAAATTAGTAGGTTCAAGTTATTTATCTACCCCTCAAATTAAATGTTGAATTAACAAGGCAAAGCATGGCATTGGTTCGCTACACAATATTAAATGGAACCAGGACAAGACAAATAGCACTCCCATATATTCCATATTTATTTAGCAGATGAATTGCCGTATAACCCCGAACAATTCTACATGTATGCAAGCATGGATAATTTAATATGCACAAGTTATATTATAGTTACCAAAATAGGGTATCGGGAAGGGGTCACACATTGGTTCGGAGATCTTGGTTCGATGGGGTCGGCTGGGTTCGGGCGCGCCGGGATCGGTCTTCAGGTACTTGGGGTTTTGTGAGGAGAACTTTGCATCCGCTAGGCGATCTTGTCGAATCCTTGTCGAAGGCCATGGCGTTGGTGACGAACTCGGGTCCATCGTTGATGGTTCATCGGATTCTTCCAGGTTGGTGTCGATCTTGGTTAGTCCTCTGGTGACCTCGCTTCATCGGTGTAACCAACAAACTTGGTCGGGTTTAGCTCACACAAGCACATCCATATGCTTGTATATGCATACCCAACCAGAGGTACTGGACCCCAAACGGCAGGAACAAGGAGACGTGCACAGAGGAAAAACAGGGCATGGTGGTGGCTTGCAAGGATCAGCAGAGGCGCGTGAGCGCGAGGGAGTGCCCGCGTGTAGGGGGAGGTGGTCCCTGCCGGTGACGAGTGCGGAGGTTCCAGGTCGATGGGAGGCGGGCGCCGGCGGGGATGCTGCAGGGAGGGTCGAGGACACGCAGGCCACAAAGGCGACAATTGCAGCAGACAAGGAAGGAAGCTCGCGAGGTGGGGCGTCGAAGGTCGACGCGGAGGGGGCGGCGCTCGAGCCAGAGAGGCGAGGCCGACGGGAGAGGGCAAGGACGGGACGCGGACGCCGGGGAAGAGGACGACGCATGCAGGGCTGGGCTAGCAGAGGCGCGGCGGCGGACCAAGCTAGAAGCGGCCGGCGGCCGGGTGGCCATGGGGAAACAGAGAGACGGCGGCCGGGGCTTCAGAGAGGATGGAACAGGGAGAGGCGATGAAGGCGGCACGCTCGCGGGAGGAGGTCGCAGGCGAGATTAGCGGGCTCCAGGGGCGGCTGGCGGCGGCGACAGAGGCCATAGGACAGGAATCGTGATGGGATCGATAGGATGCTCGATGGGGATCGTGGTAGGTGGCCCTGTGCGTGTTGGTTACCACGTCAGGTGCGTATGGACCGCGATTACGGGTTGTGTTGTGTGCGTGCGTCCCTGGGTGTGTGCGTGCGTTGTGTGCTGCGCGCGCGAGTGCGGGGCTGCGTGTGCTGATGTGTGTGGCGGCGGCAAGAGGAGGATGTGTGTGGCTAGGGTTAGGATTAGGGTTTAGGGAGAAGAATGGGGAATAGATTACATATCTAGTCCAAAGTAGACTAGATGAGGCTAGTTTTAGGCCAAAACATTAGACGGGCTTTTAGCCTAATTTTATTTATAAAACAAGAAAAGCTTTTGCTGCGAGAAATATTATTTGTTTTAGTTTTAAAATAAGAACGAGAGACGGGTTTAATTGGATATTTAGTAAAACAAAATATGATTTGATAAAATAAGTTCACGGATAAAATATGCATAATGATGTCATGATGATGCACAAAATCAAGTAACAATCAATTTCTATTTTTTTTTAATATTTCCGGGCATTACAACTCGACACCACTAACAAGGGATCTCGTCCCAAGATCCAAACAAAGGCACCGAGAGGGAGAGAGGTTTGATGATCAGATCTTCTTGCGTCGGGTTAATGATCGCGACACCACTAATAAGAATTCTGGATCCGTCTTGAAATCGTCGACACCACCAACAAGGGTTGTTGCTCACCTTCTTCGGAAGAACACTCCGGAGAGGCAAAGGCGGAAGTAGAGGTATCGAAGATAAGGCCACCTTTAACTTCCATGGAAGGAGTAAAATTGCATGGTTCCACCTATCAATGTACAAGAGCGAATGATAAGAGTAGTGGTATGGTATCTACTACATCCCGCACCCAAAGCATTACTTTGTACGTGAATAGAAGGATCATGCAACTAGACTCTCGGAATTCAGACTGGAGATCCTGACAATCGGTATTCACAAAGCTTCAGAAAGATGACGATTCCGTCATCTTAGAAGTCGCAAAACAGCGAGAACATATGAAGAAGGCTTAGATAGAGCAAAAACCAGATGTAGCTCCACCGTTGCAAAAAGGAAGGAAGCGAAATCCTAAAGGTACGATGGGAACTTAACCGCGAGAAATCCTGGACTTGAAGAAGGTAAGAGATCATATAAAAAAACGCAAAGATAAGAGGAGAAAGAATATAGGTAAGGAGTAAAAACAGAGCTAATTAGATCTATCCAACGCATTTGTAGTAAAATAGTTTTGACACTAGACATCGTCCGTTGGCAAGGTTATCCTACAGGCTGGACCAGTAGGGTATCGTAAACCTCGGCTCTGATACCACTTGTAACGCCCCCGAATCGGGTCTATGCAGATCTTAGCATTTCCCGCCAAAATCCGCACTTTCGTGTGGGTGGGATTTGAATACAAGTAGTTACATCACAGTAGTTTACAACAGAGTCCACAAAAACTTATATATACAACAACGACTCAACGAGTCAAGAATACAAAAGTTATAACACGAAGATCCAACTCAAGAAGAAAGCAAAGTAGTATCCGAGTACGGACAAGATCCAAATGGGACTAAGAGTCCTGAAGAATAACCAAGCGGCGTCCAACCCTGCCCAGGCCAAGCCAGAAGGATAACCTTGCTAACATCGTTAATCACATACCTGTCAAGCCAAAGGGGTGCCGACAAAGGGCAAAGGAAAACAAAAAGAGAGCGGTCAGTACTGAGGCCAGTACACGACAAGACTAGAATTCGGCGGTCCTCGCCTACATAGGTATGGTGGGCTCAGCGGCAGCAAAGCTTGCACTACCTAACTTATAGAGACACGCTACAATTTTGGCTATTAGAGCGAGATAAGAGAGCGCTATGCGGTAACAATAATATAACACCAAACATAACCCATCCGAAGATTTCCCCCTCGAAGACCAGTCGAGGAAGTCCCCTTGCGGAACACACACAGTGGCAATTTTAGTTAAACATGTATTTAGTTGATAAGGCTAATTACTAGTCATATTATTATAGAGGCAAAATATTAGTAGTGTTGTCTATGATCATGACACTGTACTCCTGAGGCGTCCATAACCGTGGACACACGGCTTCTCGAAAAGATTTACCCTGCAGGGGTGCACTACTGTACCCAAACGCATGCTCAACCCATCAGGCAACATATCACGCGTGCCATCCGAATCTCACAACAAGAACTGTCCCTTAACTACGCGCATATCCAGAGGCATCACCTACTGTGTGGAACCAACCAAGAGGTACGACGATTCTCAAGGAAGGCACATCGTTTGCGCTTACTGGTGGATCAGGCCCTGCGGGGTAACTTGTACACATCGTGGGTGCCGCCACCGTGTACCGTGATTTATGTATGCAAGCCATGACAGTCCACCAAAACATCAAGTCCGAAGACATATCAACTCACCCATGTTCGAGGACATATTATGCGTATGCACCAAATGGAAAACCAATTTTGTAACCCTCTGGATATACGAATAGCGCCGGTAGTTGAGGGGGGATCCCAGAGGCCCCACGTTTGGTTAGCGCGATCAACTCAGAACTGGTATCGTAGAACGAACAGGTCCTAGGTCGGCTCAAGCAGTTCCCAAAGGTGGTCCCTGCCGGGGCCTTATCATTAGGTAAAACCATAACCAACAATATCAGATTAATTATCTTATCACCAACCATATCCGAGTATCATGTTCCACCTGTATGAGAGCGATACTAAGCATGCCTACGACTCACAAGGACAAAGCTAGGTAATTAAACAAGGCAATAGGATAACCAAGGCAATATAGTGGAGCATGTAATTGAAGGAACGGTACTATAGCATCGACAATAAGGATAGCAATAGATCAAAGGAAGGAAGTAAAGACTATAAATGCAAAATAGGTAGAAGGGGGAGAATGCTCGCCTGTGAGACAAAGTCGGGTAGCCGGAGGCTTGTCGCAACTCGCATCCACTCATCGTCCTATCCTGTGAAGAAGCAAAGTACTAGAAAGAACACCCGATGCAATATTTAATACTAGGCGGAGGATCCGGCATGTTTATGATATGATGCGTGGCATGGCAATATGCGGCCTAACTTAGCAATATTAAGCGGAATCGGGATTCCAACATTTAATTAGTAGGTTCAAGTTATTTATCTACCCCTCAAATTAAATGTTGAATTAACAAGGCAAAGCATGGCATCAGTTCGCTACACAATATTAAATGGAACCAGGACAAGACAAATAGCACTCCCATATATTCCATATTTATTTAGCAGATGAATTGCCGTATAACCCCGAACAATACTACATGTATGCAAGCATGGATAATTTAATATGAACAAGTTATATTATAGTTATCAAAATAGGGTACCGGGAAGGGGTCACACATTGGTTCGGAGATCTTGGTTCGATGGGGTCGGCTGGGTTCAGGCGCGCCGGGATCGGTCTTAGGTACTTGGGGTTCCGTGAGGAGAACTTTGCATCCGCTAGGCGATCTTGTCGAATCCTTATCGAAGGCCATGGCGTTGGTGACGAACTCGGGTCCATCGTCGATGGTTCATCGGATTCTTCCAGGTCGGTGTCGATCTTGGTTAGTCCTCTGGTGACCTCGCTTCATCGGTGCAACCAACAAACTTGGTCGGGTTTAGCTCACACAAGCACATCCATACGCTTGTATATGCATACCCAAACAGAGGTACTGGACCCCAAACGGCAGGAACAAGGAGACGTGCACAGAGGAAAAACATGGCATTGTGGTGGCGTGCACGGATCAGCAGAGGCGCGTGAGCGCGAGGGAGCGCCCGCGCGTAGGGGGAGGTGGTCCATGCCGGTGACGAGTGCAGAGGTTCCAGGTCGACGGGAGGCGGGCGCCGGCAGGGCTGCTACAGGGAGGGTCGAGGACACGCAGGCCGCAGCGGCGATAGTTGCAGCAGGCAAGGAAGGAAGCTCGCGAGGTGGGGCGCCGAAGGTCGACGCGGAGGGGGCAGCGCTCGAGCCAGAGAGGCGAGGCCGACGGGGAAGAGGACGACGATGCTGGGCTAGCGGCGGACCAAGCTAGAAGCGGCCGACGGCTAGGCGGCCATGGGGAAACAGAGAGACGGCGGCCGGGGCTTCAGAGAGGATGGAACAGGGAGAGGCGGTGAAGGCGGCACGCTCACGGGAGGAGGTCGCAGGCGAGATTAGCGGGCTCCAGGGGCGGCTGGCGGCGGCGACAGAGGCCATAGGACGGGAATCACGATGGGATCGATAGGACGCTCGATGGGGATCGTGGTAGGTGGCCCTGTGCGTGTTGGTTACCACGTCAGGTGCGTATGGACCGCGATTGCGGGTTGTGTTGTGTGCGTGCGTCCCTGGGTGTGTGTGTGCATTGTGTGCTGCGCGCGCGAGTGCGGGGCTGCGTGTGCTGATGTGTGTGGCGGCGGCAAGAGGAGGATGTGTGTGGCTAGGGTTAGGATTAGGGTTTAGGGAGAAGAATGGGGAATAGATTACTTATCTAGTCCAAAGTAGACTAGATGAGGCTAGTTTTAGGCCAAAACATTAGACAGGCTTTTAGCCTAATTTTATTTATAAAACAAGAAAAGCTTTTGCTGCGAGAAATATTATTTGTTTTAGTTTTAAAATAAGAACGAGAGACGGGTTTAATTGGATATTTAGTAAAACAAAATATGATTTGATAAAATAAGTTTACGGATAAAATATGCATGATGATGTCATGATGATGCACAAAATCAAGTAACAATCAATTTCTAATTTTTTTAATATTTCCGGGCATTATAATGAAGAAGGCCTCCGGGATGATCTCCCCTCCGACAGGGTGTCGGGAAGAGCTTCAGATCCCCCGATCTAGGGACGATGGTGGGGCTACAGACGGTTTCGTGGAATATTGATCGGGTACTTAGGGTTTAGGCATCAGAGGCTTCTTATAGGAGAAAGGACGAGGCAGGGGGGTCGCTAGGGCGACTGCACCACCAGGCGCGAACCCACCTTGGTCGCACGGCCAGGGGGTGCGGCCCCCTGGTGGCCCTCCTCCGTCTCGTATTCAGGCTTCGTGTTCCCCACGGTAAAATATTGACTTTGGCTTTTGTCCCGTCCAATTTCGAGAATATTGATTTTCTGCCTTTCTGGAACCAAAAATAGAAGAAAACATGTAACTGACACTGTGGCATCTTGTCAATAGGTTAGTACCAGAAAACATATACAAACACCTCAAAGTGTAGACAAAGCAAAGCAAAGTAGATACTAAACAAGCATGGAACATAAAAAATTATAGATATGTTTTCGACGTATCAAAGATTGATCGGGTACTTAGGATTTTGGTATCGGGGGATTCTTATAGGCAAAGATGCGAGGTAGGGGGCACCCAGGGTGGTCGCAACCCCCAGGCGCGGGCCATGTGACACCCCCCGGGATCAGGGATAAACAAATCCCAGACCTCCGTCTGACATAAGCTTAACCTTGAGCTCGGGAATATCCAGTGAAGAATCGGTAACACAACAGTGACCCTACGACACAAAAATTATTACAGCAAGCTCATAACTAAGCAGAGAACCAAATTATTACAAGCAAAGGTCACTGACCACAAACATCAAACAACGAAAGGCAAATTATGCTACTAAGTATAACAAACTTAATAAATGGCCTAAGAGGCCTGAAGCATAACGGTGACGTCCCAGCCCATAGATTCTAGGCTGCCGGCCGTGAACCCCAAGCTACTCGTCGATGTCGATGTAGTACAAAACTTATCTTCAGGGGATGTAACATCCCAGCATTTAGGAACTAACGAAGGGTAGATTTAGGAAATTGAAATGTTGCATGCATTCATCTGTGAAAATGTGGGTAAATTTTTCGCCAAAAAAAACCCTAAAGTGATCAAGGTTTCTTTCACACTTTGAGATTAGGTATAGTCTTTAAGGATGATTGTTATAGACTTTGATATGATCTTTGTGGACTTATGTGTTTTGGGAAATGAAATTTGAATTTGAAACTTGAGTGTTTGAATTATAATTCAAAAGGATTTAGAAAAATGTTTGAGTATTTGATTTAATTAAGAGTTAACCAATAATAACTCAAACTTTATATAAATAAGGCAATTAAGAATAAGAATCTACATTCCATAATATTATTCAATAAATAAGTTACAAAAATGTAAGATATGAAAATCATCCACAATCTTTACAATAGCAAATAAATTAAAGATTACCATTGAATATGAGAGTTATTACAAGTGACTAATCTATAAAGAAAAATAAAAATCCTAAACTAAAGTCTTGATCTTCAAATATGGTACATGCAAAATAAAAATAAACTTAAAAGAAAAAGAAGGTTAGGATTAGAATTATTTTTACTCTCAGAAGTTGACAGTGAAGTGCACTGTTCACTTTTTCATCATTGAGTTTATAAGGGGCAAGTTTCACCAATATGAAAGAATGTATCTTTCATAATTTTAAGCCAAAAGTCAAATCACAGCAAGAAGGGGCAAGTTTCACCAGCCAAGTAGAAGTAACCAGATGAAAGTAACTTTCAAAATTCTTAACATATCCACATCTGTGCAGCAGACACACAAGCATCACACACACCAAACTGCATGGTGTGTGCTGTTAACACCACAACAGCAGCAACACAACCAAACAAAACTATCCACACAGCCATGGGAAACCAATCCCCACACCATTCCATTGCTCTTACACACCAATCATAGTAGCCAGCAGCCAAACCAAGCACAGCAGCGAGCAGCTAAACCAACCAAAGCCCAGGATCACATCACCAAGATGGTGACATAAGGAGGGGGTAGATTAGGTGGATAGCAAGACCAAGATCAAGCCATCAAGATCAGGAGATGATGGGCTAGATCAAGGACAAGCCAGGAGCTGGAAATACCAGGAGAGCACCAGATCAAGCTACCACAAGATCAACCACTAGAAACCACTACATCAAGTGACAGTGGTGAGTAAACAAACCATCACATGATCTATTTGTCTAAGATTAGACAAGCATGCATGATCTGTCACTTATTAAAACTCTCAGAAAGCACCCAAGTGGGGTGAATCCATCACTGATGTTTTAAACTCTAAAAGCAAACAGAAAAGTATAAGGATCCAACTAAATCTCAGAACAACATCATTGATCTAGTTATCTTATATTTCCATTCAAGAATGAACATAGCTAAGATTTAAACTTCTAGGCACATCTCTAAGACAAGAGTAGCACCTTAGAATTTAATCTTATGGATCTATATGAGTTATCAAGCTTACAAGCATTTTCCCCCAACTTTGATTCAAACAATAGTAGCTGGTATCACTACCAGAACCAATCCATGTGAATCAACAAGATAGAGGTCTAAATACCTAAACCTCAGACCAACATCATTGGTTCTAGGGATACAAGGAAAGAGGATTTCACTTATCTATCATGCCAAGCCAAATCTTAAGCTTGAATAAAACCACACCAAGTAAAAGAATCTAGACTTGTGTGCCATACAAGGATGGTGTCACAAGAACAGTTCTAAACTAAGCAGATTTAGCATCCAATCTTCACAGATACAATCAACCAATTATAAATCATTTTCCTGTTCTTAAACACTGGAATCATAAACAGAATATTCATATATATATGTCTTCACTGTAAGAGACCATTTTGATCTCAAACTACACATGAATTCTTAAGCCCACAATACTAAGGCAGTGACTTCATCACACCATACCCACTGTCATTAACCAAGTAATGACAGTGGTAAATTATCAAAACCACTAGCTTTACCAAGTATTGTTTTCAGAGCAACTGTATCATCTGAATCATATGAAATTTAACCACAGCTAATCATCATCAGCAAGTCACAGCTAGTCACCACTTAACAAATTCAGAGATCATTAACAGATGATCCAATTCATCAGTATCTAATCAACAACAGGGTATGAACCCTAAATAGAACCAAGGACCCTAATCAGGACCAGACAATCACCAGGAAGGTCACTACCAACATATAGTATAGGATGGCCTAACACAGGGCAGCACGAGAGGAGAGGAAGCACTCACCAAAGGTCCTCGCTGGAGAATAGAAGAGGAAGCAGAGGGGCCAACGACCATGGCGGCACGGGGAGCACCCCAAAGGGGGCGCTGCGACCCATACAGCGCCACGGCGGCGACCATAGCCACGCTTGGGGGGCGAGGAGCATCACCACGGCGCATGACAGCAGCGGCGGCGCCAGGATCAACGCCAACCCCAAACCCTAGGGTTTGGGACGACATCAATCTGGTCGCAGCAGGGCTCTATGTCCAAATCCAGTTGGACAGGAGGGAAGAGCAGGGTCGACAACCTCTTCTCGCACCACGGCGATGGCCAGGGCGGTCCACGACGACGGGAATCGCCGGCGGCGACACCACTGACCACGGGATCGAGGAAGAAGAAGGAGAGGGGTGAGCTCGAGAGAGAAGACAACGAGTGAGTTGGGCTGGGTGGGCCGCAAACCCTTCGGGGTGCTGTTTTTACCTTGCCCTACTAGGCCACAAGGGCCCAATAAACCCAAATGGCCAGCCCAAGTCATTTAGAGTTTGTTTTAATAAATAGGAAAAGACCAAAATGCCCCTGAAATTAATTAAATTCTAGAAAATAAAATAAAAGTCCAAAAATTATAAATAAAATATTTTTGGATTCACAATAATCCAAACTATCTAAATGAATTAAGATATAAAATTTTAGACATATAAATTTTATTAAAAATTTTGTAATTTATATATTCCTTATGGAATTTTACAAAATTATTGAAAGATGATAAAAATAAATAAAAACCACTTTCATTATATATTAATATTGTAGTATTTTAGAAAAACACTAAACAAATATTTAATAACAATTTGTGATATTTAAGTGATAATTCTTAAAAGAATTATTAAATTAATAAAATTCAAATAAAAGGGAAATAAAATAAAAGAATACAATATTCTATTATAAATATTAAAAATTAATATTTATAAATCCTTAATTATTAAAAAGAATTTTTATAATAATGGGGAGAATGCATATCAAGTTAAATGATGCATTACATTACTTTGCATAATCATTTTGCTTCTTTAAATATTGTCCTCACCGGGCAATAATGATGTTTTTGTAGACATAGAAGCTCAAGGTCCAGTGCAAGCATCATACTTCACTACCTTGCCATCACAAGGCAAGTTCATCACTTGCTCATGTCCTTTGAAGAGTCTTTATCAAAGTATTTGTGAATTGTGTGTTATCATCTACACTATAGAAAAAGAAAACAATATTTTCTCAAGATACTAAATCTTAGATATCATCCTAAGTGATGATATGATGGAGCAATAGAACTTAGGGTTCTACTTGCACTAATGATGAACAATTAGGAATTAATAACCCATGACATCAGTGATTCTAGCGCCGTATATTACGTGGTAACCATGAGATTTGGAATGGGACGGAGAAGTCAGCTGTATCCTTTTCCTCTTGTATGGAGGCAAGACGACCTTAACGTGACGTTGTGATTCCTTGTGTGGATCCAACATATGGTGGGCACCCTTACTCCCCACACTTTTGGTGTCTAGATTATCTATGAATGGTGTTTAGGGAGATAGTCCATGTAAATGGTACTAATCCAGGCATCACTAGGTCATAGAGTCTTCGGGAATTCATCAGGTTTTAGCCTGCCCGAAAGGGGGCTTAACGACGGTGAGCTATCCCGAATGATCGTGCAGAGATATGAGGTCACGGAGAGGGCAGTGATTGGCTTGGACCAACTACTGGGCCCCACATCATGGAATTGTGGATGGGAAAGTACGCCCGGTTTTGCAACAAGGAGTTGATCTCTCATGGGAAAAGTAACGCACCTCTACAGAGTGTAAGAATTGTAACTTGTTACTCCCTGTTCCGGGAAGGAGCTACGAACGCGGCAGGAAAGGAACTCCATGAAAGTTCTAGTCAACCTATGAAGGCTGGTGGTCATAGATTTTCATAATGAAATCAACCTTTTAAGAAAGAATTATGAAAATTGCATAGTGCCAACGACTAATAGTCCGAGGTGGTAGATAGAGCATCAAACTTCCTACCTTGCATATAATGAATTTGCTGAGTAACGCTGTTACTCATCCTTTCCTTTGAATCCTTGCTTAGACTCTGAGAATCGCGAAGATACTTCAATGTACGCATCTGAGAGTCAAGGGGAGGTCTTCTATGAAGATCCCAACTTGTATGGAGCCGTAGAAGGGGAGGACTACGACATCATCTACGGAGGAGAGTTCCAGGAGTCCGAATAATTACTATAGTTCTTGTAACCACTTGAGCCGAGCATCATGAACAATATATAGCAATAAGTTGCCGAGCTCAATTTGGAGTTTAAGTTTTAAATTTGAAACTTCCGCTGAAACACTTATATTTTGGTTTGTAAGTTGAATCATTTGGAAGTCTTGAACTTCCGGTGTTGTAGTAATAATAATGTGTGTATGTTTGTAATATGGACCCGCAATGTTTCTGTTGTACCACTCTGAGGGATGTGATATTTACGGAACGGTGTTCTGTGGATGTCATGTCAACGACTATAGTGTACTACACATGCAGTGGTATGCTAGGTCACCGTAGGGGAGCACTTACTCTTCCAAAAGTATCAACAAAGTAAGGGTGAGTACAAGGTGTACTCCGTAAGACTTATGGCTGGTGGAGTTGTTTTGCATAAAGCCATCTTTTTGTATAAAACAAGGGAGAGAGGAGAAGCTCGTCTATTCAGAGTATTTTAAAAGGGGATAAGAGAGCGACATCTCCGAAATATTGATCATCATCTTTGGATATCCATCAAGTCATCATCATCTGAACCCTATCTAGGATCACCCCCTCATACCCATGAGGAAGCATCCTTAAGCACACGTTGATCTACCAAGTTTTACGATTAGGTTCAAGTTATCTATGATCTTAGAATCTGGTCACCAAGCGTTCATAACCGTGAACACGGCTTTTCGAAAAGATTATTACCCTGCAGGGGTGTACAACTTTACCCACACGTACTAACCGTCTCTTAATGCCACATGATTAGCCCTCTTCCTTGGAAGGCCGATAGAGGGTGGTTAGACACGACCTTTACCTTGCTTTCGCCGAGACCATGAGTCACACAATAAGTATGGTTCCGCCGTAACGGGTCAAATCCCGCAGTCGGTACTTAAAGATGTGAGGCGAGGTTGGTTTACCAGGGGCGCTATTAACCCCAAGCAACCGCGGCCACGCTTCCCTACCTTTTATGAATGCACCTTCACCCGACAAATCTTTCAAAAGGTTTTCTATGCATATGTCGAATGGAACGCCCGAACTATGTGACTCATGGAATCTACTAGGCAAGTTAGTTGCTCGTGAGGTTTTCCAGGCCCCGTGTGGTTGTACGCTCGTCTCGGTTCCAAAGGGAAGAACTCGGGTCCTAGTGGTGGCGAGCATGGGACTAGAAAAACCACATCCCACCGTGGCCTCCGTACAAGCCTTAACATGTTTAATATCATATCACTGATCTCATCTCATCACGTTCTCCTGTCATACTAGATTATCTGCATCTGATACATCATCTGGATGAACCAATACTGACAGCTATGCATGGCTAAGCAAGACACAGATATAAGCTCTAGCAGTGCTCACAAGCCAAACCTAGTTATGCTAGGAGCAGTGGATCAGGTAGTATAAGCTCAAAGGGAGTAATGCAATAGATAGGATACTCTATCTGTCAATAAAAGACCACAGTAGAATCGTATGCATCATGGCAGGAATTAAAATGCTTTTGAAAACATAGGATTATATCATGGTGGGGCTATGCTTGCCTTTGCCAGTTGATAACAGATAAGCAGATCTTCAGGAGCCTTGTACATGACTTGATTATAGTTAGTCAAGTAATGTTCGTCGATCTTTGAACTTCGACTGTGTTGATCTCAGTCTTCGATCTCGATCTCATATTCCACCGGGAAGAACCAAATACCGGAAAGAGAGGGAAATAATCAACAATGGCATCGATGCAATGCTCAAGCAAGGATGATGATATGACAAGTTGAATTGTATTGAAAAGTAACCCTAAGGTATGCTCGACAATTTAATCGGAGTTTCGAGGGGTATAAACCCTAATCCGGGGAAACTCCGGAATCACCTGTGAGGGGTTACTAGGTTATTCTAATTAAACTTGTCATGAAAGTTGTTGAACAATGCATGATTATAACTCTAATAGATAGTTCTCATTTTTCTGAACATTTTGATGTATTATTCATATTTTTCTGACTTATAAATAATTAGATATGAATTTTACAAGTTTTATCCTTTTTCTGAAATCATTAAACCATTTTCTAGATTTATTAAAACTATTATTAAAAGCTTTTACTGCATCAGGCTGATGTCATAACACGACCTAGGACTTTTGTTACCACACCTGATCCTACCCATAGTGACTGACCGGTGGGGCCGAAGCCACATCAGCAGCCACGCAAGCAAAGTGGGACGGGGGGCTGGTTTGACCAGTCTGACCCACGGCTGGCGTCACAGTGACGTCACCCTGATGTCACTCGACGGTGATCCTCCTAGGTGACGCACGGGGACGGTGCTAGGTGGCTCGCGAGGAAGCATGGGTTGCATGGTTCGACGCGGAGCGACGCGGGCTGCCTAAAGGTGGTGGCGCCACCATGTTTTGGCAGCCAGAGCTTCGGCAACGACAACGTTTGACGGCGAGCGGCGATGATGTTCGGCGATAGGGCAAACCAGAGAGGAGGAAGGGGCTAGGAGTGGTTCTGAAGAACCGTGAGCTCACTCTAATGCTTGAGGTAGGGTCAGAGAGGCAAGGTGAGGCCAGATTCCATGCCAATGACAGCTGCCGACGTCGGGGTCGGAGGTTCCGATTGGGACAGTGAGGACTGCGCCGGCTTTCTCTGCTAGGGGCAAAAGAACGAGATGGATGAGGCGGTCATCATGGTGTACCTAGAGAGGCTCGGGATGCTCCAGAACGTCGGCGCCCCAGAGCTCCGACGAGCTAGGGTTCCAGTGATAAGAGGATAAGGATGGAGGAGGGGAATCAGGGTCGTCCTCTACGACTGTAGGGTCCTTATAGGAAGCACACATCTTGGTGAGGAGGTCCTCGCGGAGACGGCGGTGACACGCAGCAGCTGCTCGGCGACGTCCTTCTGGCGCGAGGTAGAAGAGAAGGGAAAAAAGAACGAAGGGGTATGGGCCAGAGTGGGCCGCGCTTGGGCTGTGAGGTGCGCTAGCTGCTGCGCGCGTGCAGGAAAGAGGGAGAGGGGGAGAACTGGGTTGCGGCCTGGGTAGCTCTGCTGCTATTTTTTTATCAAAACCTTTTTCAATTTCTGTTTTTCATTTAACTTTTGTATTTTCATATACAAAACTATTTTGGGAATTTCAAAAATGCCTTAGATTTTGTAAAATATTTAAAATGTGAGGCCCTTGTAACATTTTGGGCTTCACAACTTTTTGACCATTTTCAAACTATTTGAAACCATTTGAAATAGTTACAAAGAGAGGGGAAGATTAGGGTTTAGGGTTTTGTATATTCCTTAATGCATGCATTTTATAGAATGATGCTTCATGAATGCACAATAAAGCCCTAATATAGGTTTAGCTGAAACCAGGGTGTTATAGCTCTATCCCCTTACGAGAATCTCGACCCGAGATTCCAAAGGTAGGAAGAGAGACAGAGAGAGAAAGAAATAGGGACACTTCTAAGGATAAGAGGGAAACACACTAAACAACATAGAGTATCTCATGGTCAACTCATGGATGGAGCGTTTAGAAACAACTTTGAGATGACGAACATGAAACACATCAAGGTAACAGAGGAACAAGAGGAGAAGGTTGCAAGTTGTTAGAGAGATGGTCTTCATAAGGATTGAGACCATGGAGCTTACAGAAGAGTTTTGAAGCTTCTAAAAAAGAAAGCTTCCAACTGAAAGATCATGGCCACAGACTTCGACAGGGAACCTCTACTAAACGACTTAAGTAGAGATTTCAGGTTGCATAGATACGGATCAACAAAACCAAACTGTTGAACTACTTTTGAAATAGAAGGGTCACTATTTTATCCAACAGAAGGCCAAGACAGAAAGGTGTTTTGTGGAGAGGACTCATAAGAGTCACAAGGAACATGTAGCAAGAGGCACTACTGATTACCAAAATCGTAGTCACTCTTAAACATGGTTGGGAAAACAAAGGAAACTCTTTATTCATCTAGGTATACCAAAATCTTTGCCAAAGATCATGATATCACTTTACACCACTAGATAAATAGTAAAGAAGATTCCTGATGACACGAGAAGAAAGAAACTTCATTCTCAGACTTTAGTTACTTGGCAGAACAAAGTGCTTGCCAACATAAAGGGTCTGGAGGATCGACCTAGAGACATTTAACAACACTACTTTAAATGTTCTCCTTGATGTTCGAGAAAGTAGACATCAAGTAAAGGTCAGACTTCGGATACAAAGGAAACCATAAACACAACTCCTATAATAAAATATATAAGAAACCTTATGATGCGTGGTTTTTATTGCTGATGCATGAGAATATGACAAAAGGTCTTTCCAGCTAAGTGTGTCAATCATTACATCAATCTTGCTAGATTTACAAAGAGACCTATGTTAAAACCTTGAGGAACACCAACCATCATTGCTGCTTGAGATTCAGCTTTGGTTAGGCAAAATGATATTTCAGACTCAGCATGTCCGAATAGAAAGTTTGCAACATTTACCACGGAGGTAAAGTTACTAGATTCTCAAGATATGGACTATAGTGTCAAGCTCCAGAAGACTGAGCTAGATTGCTAGACCCGTGTGTTAGCAACTTGTCAAGAGACAACTGCACACACATGAATTACTAGCAATAAAACACACATGCGTCCTTAAAGAAAGGGTGATAACTCTTCTCGAATCCATGGCGACATCTTTCAACATTTGCACATGAACTAGAGAAGGTCACTTCTAACATCCAGAACACATACTTCGAGATGACTCGAAGATGGTTCTCAAAATTTTCCAACATTAATGCCAAATGTTCCATATGAATCAAATCTAGCATGTAGAAGATAAGGATGTCATCGATGGGCTCAACAACAAACTTATCGAGGCACTACAAGAAGATGGACTCATATGTTGCGTGAACAAGACAAGATTACTGGTCAAACCAAAGACATGAAGATGTACCCAAGTGAAACATCACGAGTAGAAACATCATCAAGATAGTCCTTGGAACTGAGTTTGGTTTGACGATAACCCAAATCAAATCAAAGATGGGGAAGATAACATATCCACAAAGGAAATATTATCATTCTTCAACACAGACAAAACTAGACAGCCCTTTAAGAAGGAACAAAGTCAGATAGAACTTTTGTCTTACAACTCTCCAAGTTATTGTTTAAGCTCAACCAACTAGTTCAGGGGTATCCAGTATAGATCCTTCGAGAAAGGAGAAATTCAGAGAACTTGCTAGCTCAAGAACTTGACAACACGGTCATGTGGCAACATGGCAACACTTCTATTAGACAACTAGAATATCACGAACCACCGATATGTCACCTAGTTCGAGAGGAAACTTGCTTTGTAAGGCAAGAAGACATAGTTCTAGAGTTTCGACACAAGCCTAACTCTTTGACCGAAGAGAGTGCACCAGAATAACGAACTTGGTAACACGACCATTCTTCACTTAGTGATGGGGTTAAGCAATCACGTTAAGAATGACACAAATGTCCTTAGAGTTCAAAACAATAATAATTGCTAAGAATCTCAAATGGCCACATTATTACACACACGCATCACTCACGAGCGCGAAAGCTCGAGGAAGGGTGGGTAAATATGTTGAAGAGCATCACTGCATTAAGGGGTCATAAAACTCAGCACGATCTCTTAGTATAAAAGAGTATGACGCTTTAAGGTAGAACAGATGGAAGCTAATCAATGCCTCTTGATCCGCGGACTACAATGCTTTGAACTGGTCCTAGATATGACGAGGTACTGGAGTTTGTTTCTCTTGACATCTTGAAATGGTTTGTCATGATAGACCACAAGAGTATCTTACATCGAAAGACACCGATGCACATTTACTACTTGGCTACCAACTGGTAAACAAAGGTCGAAAGATAACAAGGGAGAAAGAACATGCTCAGGATGGAATCCCGAGATGTGGATGCATAAGTCAACAATGTTCTGAAAACCAATGCAGAGAAGGGTAAGGTGTGGCAGAGTCATGAATATAGAAGTGAGACTCACGAAGAGTACTCTTGTCGTGATCTATTTGGTTCCATCAAAGAACATCCGCCATGGCTGGTGGTAGGGGAAGTCCTTAATTGTAACGATTCAATCACGACAATAACCACAAGCTTGAAGGCTAGAGTTATAGTACTAGCCATCCTGAGGTAATGTGTGAACATTAACGACAGGGGTCAAAGGAATGGATCTTGGGTTAAAGGTCAGCTTCATGTACAAGATTCACAACACCAGAATCTAGCACAATCAGGGATCTTCGGTTCAAGTCCAAGGGTTAAAACCCAAAGAAAGGAGTAAATACTACTTGAGTGAAAAAGAGTACACTGCAAGATAGTAATCACGAGGTAGCTCTCAAAAGAAGAAACAACTTCTGAAGTACCCAATCAAATAAAAAGGAGGCTCACGAGGCGAAAGGAAACCTCGAAGCCTTGAACAGAACACTATGGATCTTTATATTGTAGGATCCATAAAACAGAGAGATCGTGATGGAAAGGAATCTCTCATGTGAACAGGAGTAAGGGGAACAAGGAATTTACGATACACACGACTCTAAAGAAATTAACACTAGGTCAACTGGCTGAGAAACGACATGCCAAAAAGGCACCTAAGCTTTGAAAGACTAGAGGATATATCAACACTTTTCTAAAATCAACACCAGATAAGATAACCCAGAGTTAGAGCGATACCAGATAAGAAGTAAAAGAAGCATACTAGAGTTTTCGCAAATACTTTTCATCTTTAAAGTAGTTTTCACAAGTACTAGACTCAACATCGACCAATAGCAAGGTTTTGCTACGGTCAGTACTGCTCTGATACCAAAACCTGTGACACCCCTGGGATCAGGGCTAAACAAATCCCAGACCTCCGTCTGACATAAGCTTAACCTTGAGCTCGAGAATATCCAATGAAGAATCGGTAATACAACAGTGATCCTACGACACAAAAATTATTACAGCAAGCTCATAACTGAGCAGAGAACCAAATTATTACAAGCAGAGGTCACTGACCACAAACATCAAAAAATGGAAGGAAAGTTATGCTATTAAGTATATCAAACTTAACAAATGGCCTAAGATGCCTGAAGCATAACGGTGACGTCCCAGCCCATAGATTCCAGGCTACCGGCCGGGAACCCCAAGCTACTCGTCGATGTTGATGTAGTACAGAACTTGTCTTCAGGGGAGCACTTACTCTTCCAAAAGTATCAACAAAGCAAGGGTGAGTACAGGGTATACTCCGCAAGACTTATGGCTGGTGGAGTTGTTTTGCATAAAGCCATCTTTGTTTGTAAAACAAGGGAGAGAGGAGAAGCTCGTCTATTCAGAGTATTTTAAAAGGGGATAAGAGAGCGACATATCCGAAATATTGATCATCATCTTTGGATATCCACCAAGTCATCATCATCTGAACCCTATCGAGGATCACCCCCTCGTACCCATGAGGAAGCATCCTTAAGCACACATTGATCTACCAAGTTTTACGATTAGGTTCAAGTTATCTATGATCTTAGAATCTGGTCACCAAGCGTTCATAACCGTGAACACGGCTTTTCAAAAAGATTATTACCCTGCAGGGGTGTACAACTTTACCCACACTTACTAAGCTTCTCTTAATGCCACATGCATGATTAGCCCTCTTCCTTGGAAGGCCGGCAGAGGGTGGTTAGACACGACCTTTACCTTGCTTTCGCCGAGACCATGAGTCACACAATAAGTATGGTTCCGCCGTAACGGGTCAAATCCCGAAGTCGGTACTTAAAGATGTGAGGCGAGGTTGGTTTACCAGGGGCACTATCAACCCCAAGCAACCACGGCCACACTTCCCTACCTGTTATGAATGCACCTTCACCCGGCAAATCTTTCAAAAGGTTTTCTATGCATATGTCGAATGGAACGCCCGAACTACGTGGCTCATGGAATCTACTAGGCAAGTTAGTTGCTCGTGAGGTTTTCCAGACCCCGTGTGGTTGTACGCTCGTCTCGGTTCCAAAGGCAAGAACTCGGGTCCTAGTGGTGGCGGGCATGGGACTAGAAAAACCACATCCCACCATGGCCTCCCGGACAAGCCTTAGCATGTTTAATATCATATCACTGATCTCATCTCATCACGTTCTCTTGTCATACTAGATTATCTGCATCTGATACATCATCTGGATGAACCAGTACTGACAGCTATGCATGGCTAAGAAAGACACAGATATAAGCTCTAGCAGTGCTCACAAGCCAAACCTAGTTATGCTAGGAGCAGTGGATCAGGTAGTATAAGCTCAAAGGGAGTAATGCAATAGATAGTATACTCTATCTGTCAATAAAAGACCATAGTAGAATCGTATGCATCATGGAAGGAATTAAAATTCTTTCGAAAACATAGGATTATATCATGGTGGGGCTATGCTTGCCTTTGCCAGTTGATAACGGATAAGCAGATCTCCAGGATCCTTGTACTTGACTTGATTATAGTTGGTCAAGTAATGTTCATCGATCTTTGAACTTTGACGGTGTTGATCTCAGTCTTCGATCTCGATCTCGTATTCCACCAGGAAGAACCAAATACCGGAAAGAGAGGGGAAACAATCAATAATGGCATCGATGCAATGCTCAAGCAAGGATCATGATATGGCAAGTTGAATTGTATTGAAAAGTAACCCTAATGCATGCTCGACAATTTAATCGGAGTTCCGAGGGGTATAAACCCTAATCCGGGGAAACTCCGGAATCACCTATGAGGGGTTACTAGGTTGTTCTAATGAAACTTGTCATGAAAGTTGTTGAACAATGCATGATTATAACTCTAATACATAGTTCTCATTTTTCTGAACATTTTGATATATTATTCATATTTTTCTGACTTATAAATAATTAGATATGAATTTTACAAGTTTTATCCTTTTTCTGAAATTCTTAAACCATTTTCTGGATTTATTAAAACTATTATTAAAAGCTTTTACCGCATCAGGCTGATGTCATAACACGACCCAGGACTTTTGTTACCACACCTGATCCTACCCATAGTGACTGACCGGTGGGGCCGAAGCCACATCAGCAGCCACACAAGCAAAGTGGGACTGGGGGGCTAGTTTGACCATGCTGACCCGCGGCTGGCGTCACAGTGACATCACCCTGATGTCACTCGACGGTGATACTCCGAGGTGATGCACGGGGACGTCTCTAGGTGGCTCGCGGGGAAGCGTGGGTTGCATGGTTCAACGCGGAGCGACACAGGCTGCCTAAAGGTGGTGGCGCCGCCATGTTTTGGCAGCCGGAGCTTCGGCAACGACAATGTTTGATGGCGAGCGGCTGCGATGTTCGGCGATAGGGCAAACCAGAGAGGGGGAAGGGGCTAGGAGTGGTTCTGAATAACCGTGATCTCACCCTGATGCTTGAGGTAGGGTCGGAGAGGCAAGGCGAGGACGGATTCCATGGCAACAACGGCTGCCGGCGTCGGGGTCGGAGGTTCCGATTGGGACAATTAGGACTGCGCCGACTGCTCTGCTAGGGGCAAAAGAATGAGATGGACGAGGCGGTCACCGTGGTGTACCTAGAGAGGCTCGGGGTGCTCTAGAACATCGGTGCCCCAGAGCTCCGACGAGCTAGGGTTCCAGTGATAAGAGGATAAGGATGGAGGAGGGGAACTGGGGCTCGTCCTCTACGACTGTAGGGTCCTTATAGGAAGCAAGAGCAGTGGCCGCACGCATTTTGGTGAGGAGGTGATCACGGCGACGGCGAACGGCTCCGGCGGCGACGTCCTTTTGGCGCGAGGTAGAAGAGAAGGGAAAAAAGAACGAAGGGGTACATGTCAGAGTAGGCCGCGCATGGGCTGCGAGGTGCGCTAGCTGTTGCGCGCGTGCAGGAAAGAGGGAGAGGGGGAGAACTGGGCTGCGGCCTAGGTAGCTCTGCTGCTGCTTTTTTTATCAAAACCTTTTTCAATTTCTGTTTTTCATTTCCCTTTTGTATTTTCATATACAAAACTATTTTGGGCATTTCGAAAATGCCTTAGATTTTGTAAAATATTTAAAATAATGTGAGGCCCTTGTAACATTTTGGGATTCACAACTTTTTGACCATTTTCAAACTATTTGAAACCATTTGAAATAGTTACAAAGAGAGGGGAAGATTAGGGTTTAGGGTTTTGTATATTCCTTAATGCATGCATTTTATAGAATGATGCTCATGAATGCACAATCAAGCCCTAATATGGGTTTAGCTAAAACTGGGGTGTTATAGGCTAGGCCTGGCCACGCGGCCAGGGGTGTGGCCCCCTGGTGGCTCTCCTCCGTCTCGTATTCTGGCTCCGTGTTCCCCACGGTAAAATATTGACTTTGGCTTTTGTCCCGTATAATTCTGAGAATATTGATTTTCTGGAACCAAAAACAGAAGAAAACAGGCAACTCGCACTGTGGCATCTTGTTAATACGTTAGTGCCAGAAAACATATAAAAATATATCAAAGTGTAGATAAAGCAAAACAAAGTATATACTAAACAAGCATGGAACATAAAAAATTATAGATACGTTTACGGCGTATCACATATCTACTAAACTATATCGAATCCTTAAGTGTCTCTCCCTACGGCTCATGAATTATGCAGGCATGATCGAGACTCTTCTCCGATCAATAACCAATAGAGGAATCTGGAAATTCATATGGCTCCCGCATATTTCTACGATTATTTCGTGATCGAATGAACTATATACATAGAGGTACCAATTACCCTTTGTCTCGCGATACTTTACTTATCCGAGGTTTGATCATCGGTATCTCTGCATACCTACTTCAACCTCGTTACCGATAAGTACTCTTTACTCGTTTCTATGATATGTGATCCCTTGTGAGCTAGTCACATGCTTGCAAGCCAATTGGATGACATTCCACCGAGAGGTCCCAGAGTATATCTATCTGTCATATGGATGGACAAATCCCACTCTTGATCCATGTGCTTCAACACATACTTTCAGAATACTCAATGCCACCTTTATAACCACCTAGTTATGAAGTGGTGTTTGATGTCATCAAAGCATCCCTCCGGTGATGGTGATTAACATGATCTCATGGTTGAAGGATTTAGGTTACTATGTATCTGAAAGCTTATAGCAAACGAACTATTTAAATGACTTGATCTTTATGGTACGCTTAACTATAGGAGTATGTCCATCACATCATTCTCCTAATTATATGACCTTGTTATTAATAACATCCAATGTCCATGATCATCAATTAATCAACAAGCTAGTTTAACAAGAGTTTTACTAGGGACTCTTACATGTTTACAAATCACACAAGTATTAATGTTTCTGATTAATACAATTATAGCATGGGATGTAAGCATTTATCATAAACATAAAGATATGACAATAACCACTTTATTATTGCCTCTTGGCCATATCTCCAATAGAAATGACAAAGCCACCAGGCTGTTGAGCTAGACAGCCTCTTTGTAGCCGCACCACAAGGCGTGTTGGAATTATGCCCTAGAGGCAATAATAAAGATGCTATTATTATAATTCTTGTTCATGATAAAGTTTATATTCCATGCTAGAATTGTATTAAGCGGAAACTTTGATACTTGTGTGGTTTATGAACAACACCGTGTCCCTAGTACGCCTCTATGGACTAGCTCATTGATTAATGATGGTTAAGGTTTCCTAACCATAGACATGAGTTGGCGATTAATAATGAGATCATGTCATTAGGAGAATGATATGATGGACATACCCAAATTAAGCAGAGCAATTAGATCGTGTCATCGTGTTCATCTTTGCGAAGCTTTTTCCTATGTCAAGTATTGTGTTCCTTAGACCATGAGATAATACAACTCCCTGGTATCGGAAGAAAGCTTTGAGGTCATCAAACGTCATCCTATGTGAGGGTGATCATAAAGGTGTCTCTCAGGTGATCGGAAAGTACTTGTTGGGTTGTATGTATCGAGATGGAATTTGTCCCTCCCGAGTCAGAGAGATATACTTTGGGCCCACTCGGTAATCGATATCAATACCGCTTGCAAGCACGTGGTTAAGGAGTTAATCACAAAGTGATATCGGATTAGGGAACGAGTAAAGTACTTGCTGTGAACGAGATTGAACTAGGTATGCCAATACCAACGATCGAATCTCGGGCAAGTAAAATATCGCGTGACGAAGGGAATACATATATGGGATTAATTGAATCCTGGCATCGTGGTTCATCCGATATGATCATCGATGAATATGTGGGAGTCAATATGGGTTTCCAGATCCCGCTGTTGATTATTGATAGAAGATCATGTCTGCATATTCTCGAACCCGTAGGGTCACACACTTAACGTGCATCGACGCTAGGATAGAATGGATAATTGGTTTATGAGTTTTTGTTCGGAGTCTCGGATGAGACCCAGGACATCATGAGAGGTTCCAGAATGGTCCGGAGAATAAGATTCATATAAAGGAAAGCAGTTTTTGGATTTCGGAATCGTTTCGGAGTTTATCGGTATTGTACCGGAAGGTTCTAGAAGGTTCCGGAGTGGGACCAACATGGGACCACTTGCCGGAGGCCTGCGTGGGCCTAAGGGGAAGTGCCCTGGCCACTTTGGGCCAGGGGCACAAGGCCCCTAAGGCCCAGCCGGCCAGCCCTAGGGGAAACCTTCTAGAAGAGGGGGGATGACTTGCCCCCCACTCCACCCCTTGGGCCGCCGCCCTAGGGCTTGGAGGAGGGGTCAAGGGGGCCGGCCAGACCCTATATAAGGAGGGCAGGGGCGCAGCCTCCCCTCCCCCTCCAACCCTAGCCACCGTCCTACTGCTGCCCCTCCATCTCTCTCTCTCTCTCCATCTCTCTCTCTCTCTCTCTCTCTCTCTCTCTCTCTCTCTCTCTCTCTCTCTTCCGACTGCGCATAGGTGAAGCCCTGCCACAGGAACTATCCACCATAAGCACCACGCCGTCGTGCTACAGATCCAATCTATCTCTCCACCATACTTGCTGGACCAAGGAAAGGAGGAGACGTTGCTGCACCGTACGTGTGCATCTCTCGGAGGCGCTGCCACTTGCGACGTAGGATCGGATCGGATCGCCAGGAGGAGACGGCGAGTACGACTACGTCAACCACGTTCTGTTGAACGTTTCTGCTGTGCGATTTCTTCAAGGGAATGAAGATCTCATCAATCTCTCTCGTTGATTACATCTCCTAGATTAGATCTTGGCATTCTTGTTCGCATCCTAAGATTTTTTGTTGATTTACTATGCTGCAAAACCTTTCAGTGGTATCAGAGCCAGGTCTATGCGTAGATGTGTTTCACGAGTAGAATGCAACATGCTTGTTGCGGGCGTTGATATTTTCTGTTGCAAACCTCTTGTTGTGTATTTCTTATGGCGCGGCATAGTGAGATCGAAGCAGTCCAGGCCAACTTTACGCGACCCCGTTCGCGAGACCGGCTCTGCACTTGACGTGTGGCTTGTTCCACACATGCGGCTGGTGGATGCCAGTTTCTCTCACTATAGCAGTCATGGGATTTACAACGGATGTTAGCAACCATAATATCACCGTTGTGGCTTTCTGTAGGTAAGAATCGTTCTTAGCTTGTTACTCCCATAAGCCACATAAAACATGCAACAACAAAGTAGAGGCGTCTAACTTGTTTTTGCAGGGAGTGTTTTGTGAGATGGTATGGCCCAAGACATGATGTGTATGAATTGAGATGTATGCAATGATCATGTTTTGTAATATTTCACGACTTGCATGTCGATGAGTTCACAACTGGCAGGAGCCGTATGGTTGTCTTTATAATTGTATATGACCTGCGTGTCAACTTCTTATACGCCATGTAATAGCTTTACTTTATCGCTAAGTAGTTAGCAATAGTTGTAGTTGCTATTCGTGGTGGAGACAATCATGGTGGAGTGATGGAGATCATGCTGGCGCGCACAAGATGGAGATCATTGCGCGGAGATTGTCTATACCATGTCACATAAAATTTATATGCATGTGATGTTTATCCTTTTATGTATCTTATTATGCTTAGATCGTGACGGCATTATAAGATGATTCCTCACTTAAAGATCAAGATAAAATTATGTTCTCCCCATGTATGCACCGTTGCGAAAGTTCGTCGTGTTCAATCACCTCATGATGATCGGGTGCTATAAACTCTACGTTCACATACAACGGGTGCAAGCCAGTTTTGCACACGCAAAAATACTTGGGTTTGACTTGACGAACCTAGCATGTATAGACATGGCCTCGGAACACACGAACCGAAAGGTTAAACATGAGTCATATGAATGATATGATCGACACTTTGTTGTCCACCATTGAAACCACATCTCTTCTCGTGAAGATTGGATTAGGTGTGGTGAATTTGGATCATGTTCACTAAACAACTTGAGGGATGTTGAATTTAGTGGGAGTTCATCTAGTAATTTGATTAAGTTGAACTAGTTATCATGAACATAGTCTAAATTGTATTTGAAAATTTTGTAGATCAAATGGATAAGTCCAACTTCAACTTTAATGTTTTTGCTGAGAAAGAAAAGCTTAAGAACAATGGTCTAACTTCACCAACTGGTTCCGCAATCTGAGAATCATTGTCGCTAGTGGACAAAAAGACTATGTACTTGAGAAAGCGCTAGGTGACGCCCCTGCTACTGATGCGCCGGCTGATGAAAAAGCTGGTTATCAGTCACGCAAAGATGATTATGCAGTGATTAAAGGTACCATGTTGTTTGCTATGGAACCGGAACTTCAAAATCGTTTTGAGGAGTTCGACGGGCCTTTTGAGATACTTGAGGAACTGAAAACCATGTTTCAGACTCAGGCCCGTTCTGAGAGATATGAGATCTCTGAGAAGTTCTTTAACTGCAAGATGGAGGAAGGGAGTTCAGTTAGTGAGCACGCCATTAAGATGTTGGGCTACACTCAACGTCTTGAGCAACTGGACTGCAAGATTCCAGAAGAGCTCAAGATTGAAAGAGTTATGCAATCACTCCCTCCTAGCTACAAAGGTTTTGTAGTTACTCACAATCAAATTGGTTCCACTGATACGATCACTGAGCTCTTCGCTAAGCTGAAAGCTACGAAGGTGGATATCAAGAAAGATAATCATGTGTTGATGGTCAACAAGACCACTAGCTTTAAGAAAGCTAAGGGTGCAAGGAAATCCTTCAAGAAAGGCAGCGGTAAGCGCGTTGCCCCTGCTGAGAAGAAGCTCAAGTATGGACCTAAGCCAGACACTGAGTGCTTCTATTGCAAGGACAAGGGTCTTTAGGCATTATTTGTCCGAAGTACTTAGCGGACAAGAAGGCTGGCACCATTAAAGGTATATTTAATATACATTTTATTGATGTTTACCTTACTAGCGCTCATTGTAGTGCCTGGGTATATGATACTGGTTTAGTTGCTAATATTTGTAACTTCGAAGCAGAGCTCTGAGAATAGACGGCGGCTAGCAAGGGATGAGGTGACGGTGCGCGTTGGCAATGGATCAAAAGTTGATGTGATGGCCGTCGGCACGCTCTCCTTAGTTTTACCTTCGGGATTAGTTTTAAACCTTAATAAGTGTTATTATGTGCCTACGTTGAGCATGAACATTATATCTGGATCGTGTTTATTGCAAGACGGTTATTCATTTAAATCAGAGAATAATGGTTGTTCTATTTATATGAATAACATATTTTATGGTCATGCACCTGTTGTGAATGGTTTATTTCTTCTGAATCTTGAAAGCAATTAAACGCACATCCATAACATTGAGGCTAAGAGATGCAAAGTAGAGAGTGATAATCCAACTTATTTGTGGCACTGCCGTCTAGGTCATATTGGTGTAAAACGCATGAAGAAACTCCATTCTGATGGACTTTTGGAGTCTCTTGATTTTGAATCATTTGACACGTGTGAGCCGTGCCTCATGGGCAAGATGATCAAAACCCCGTTCTCCGGAATAATGGAGCAAGCAACAGACTTATTGGAAATCATACATACCGATGTATGCGGACCAATGAGTGTTTCGACGCACGGTGGATATCGCTATTTTCTCACTTTTACTAATGACTTAAGTAGATATGGGTATATCTATTTAATGAAACATAAATCTGAAACGTTTGAAAAGTTCAAAGAATTTCAGAACGAAGTGGAAAACCATCGTAACAGGAAAATTAAATTTCTACGATCCGATCGTGGAGGTGAATATTTGAGTTATGATTTTCTCATGCATCTTAAAGCAAGCGGAATCATTTCGCAACTCACGCCACCCGGAACACCACAGCGCAATGGTGTGTCTGAATGCCGGAATCGAACTCTATAAGATATGGTGCGATCAATGATGTCTCTTACAGATTTGCAGTTATCATTTTGGGGTTATGCATTAGAAACCGCTGCATTCACTTTAAATAGGGCACCATCTAAATCCGTTGAGACGACACCATATGAACTATGGTTTGGTGCTAAACCTAAGTTGTCGTTTCTTAAAGTTTGGTGATGCGAAGCTTACGTCAAGAAGTTGATGCCGGACAAGCTCAAACCCAGAGCGGAGAAATGCGTCTTCATAGGATACCCTAAGGAAACGATTGGGTATACCTTCTACCGCAGATCCGAAGGCAAAGTGTTTGTTGCAAAGAACGGATCCTTTCTTGAGAAGGAGTTTCTCTCGAAAGAAGTGAGTGGGAGGAAGGTAGAGCTAGACGAGGTTATTGAACCTTCTCTCGAGTTGGAGAGTAGCGCAGCACCTGAAATTGTTCCAGTGCCGTCTGCGCCAACAAGAGAGGAAGCTAATGACGAGGATCATGAAACTTCGAACGATGCTACTACTGAACTTCGCAGGTCGACAAGGTCACGTGCCACTCCTGAATGGTACGACAATGCTGTCTTAACCGTCTTGTTGTTAGACAACAGTGAACCTACGAACTATGAGGAAGCAATGATGAGCCCAGACTCTGAGAATTGGCTAGAGGCCATGAAATCCGAATTGGGATCCATGAGCGAAAACCAAGTATGGACTTTGGTGGACCCTCCTAGCAACCGTAAGGCCATTGAGTGCAAATGGATTTTCAAGAAGAAAACGAACGCGGATGGTAATGTTACTGTCCATAAAGCTCGGCTTGTCACAAAAGGGTTTCGGCAAGTTCAAGGTGTTGACTACGACGAGACTTTCTCTCCCGTAGCAATGTTTAAGTCCATTAGGATTTTATTAGCAATTGCTGCATTTCATGATTATGAAATATGGCAGATGGATGTCAAGACTGCGTTCCTCAATGGCAACATGATGAAGATTTGTATATGATGCAGCCCAAAGGTTTTGTCGATCCTAAGGATGCTAATAAGGTGTGCAAACTTCATCGTTCCATTTCTGGACTGAAGCAAGCATCTCGGAGTTGGAACCTTCGTTTTGATCAAGAGTTTTGGATTTGTTCCAAATTGCTACGAAGCTTGTATCTACAAGAAAGTGAGTGGGAGCTCGGTGACATTTTTAGTACTATATGTGGATAACATATTGATTATTGAAAATGACATTTGTATGCTTAATGATGTGAAGAGTTATTTCAATAAATGTTTTTAATGAAAGACCTAGGAGAAGCTGCTTATATATTAGGCATCAAAATCTATAGAGATAGACAAAGACGCCTAATAGCTTTAAGCCAAAGTACATATCTAGACAAATTTCTGAAAAGGTTCAAAATGGATAAAGCAAAGAAAGGTTCATTGCCCATGTTGTCAGGTAAGATATTGAGCAAGGCTCAGTGTCCAGCTACGGTAAAATATAGAGATACTATGAGCAAAGTGCCATATGCCTCGGCCATAGGTTCTATCATGTATGCCATGCTATGTACTAGACCGGATGTGTCCAATGCTCTTAGTTTGACGAGCAGATACCAAAGTGATCCAGGAGTGGAACAATGGACAGCCGTAAAGAACATCCTAAAGTATTTAAATAGGACTAAAGAAATGTTCTTGGTCTATGGAGGTGATGAGCAGCTCGTCGTAAAAGGTTACGTCGATGCTAGTTTCGACACCGAACCGGATGATTCTAAGTCTCGGACATGATATTTTTTTATTTTGAATGGTGGAGGTGTGAGATGGAGAAGCTGCAAGCAAAGCGTGATCGCGGGATCTACAATAGAAGCGGAATACATGGCTGCTTCAGAAGCGTCAAGTGAAGGAGTTTGGATCAGGAACTTCATCACTGAGCTTGGTGTGGTTCCAAGTGCCTTGGACCCACTGGAGATATTGTGCGACAACACTGGCGCCATAGCACTGGCTAAGGAACCAAGATATCATCCAAAGACCAAGCACATCAACCGTCATTTTCATATAATTCGAGATTATATAGCAAATGGAGATATGAAGATTAGCAAAGTACATACGGATCTGAATGTCGCAGATCCGCTGACTAAACCTCTTCCACGAGCAAAACATGATCAACACCTTAATGCCATGGGTGTTAGATTGTTGCAAGATGTAAACTAGATTATTGACTCTAGTGCAAGTGGGAGACTGTTGGAATTATGCCCTAGAGGCAATAATAAAGATGTTATTATTATAATTCTTGTTCATGATAAAGTTTATATTCCATGCTAGAATTGTATTAAGCGGAAACTTTGATACTTGTGTGGTTTATGAACAACACCGTGTCCCTAGTATGCCTCTATGGACTAGCTCATTGATTAATGATGGTTAAGGTTTCCTAACCATAGACATGAGTTGTCGATTAATAATGAGATCATGTCATTAGGAGAATGATATGATGGACATACCCAAATTAAGCAGAGCAATTAGATCGTGTCATCGTGTTCATCTTTGTGAAGCTTTTTCCTATGTCAAGTATTGTATTCCTTAGACCATGAGATAATACAACTCCCTGTTATCGGAAGAAAGCTTTGAGGTCATCAAACGTCATCCTATGTGAGGGTGATCATAAAGGTGTCTCTCAGGTGATCGGAAAGTACTTGTTGGGTTGTATGTATCGAGATGGAATTTGTCCCTCCCGAGTCGGAGAGATATACTTCGGGCCCACTCGGTAATCGATATCAACACCGCTTGCAAGCACGTGGTTAAGGAGTTAATCACAAAGTGATATCGGATTACGGAATGAGTAAAGTACTTGCTGTTAACGAGATTGAACTAGGTATGCCGATACCAACGATCGAATCCCGGGCAAGTAAAATATCGCATGACGAAGGGAATACATATATGGGATTAATTGAATCCTGGCATCGTGGTTCATCCGATATGATCATCGATGAATATGTGGGAGTCAATATGTGTTTCCAGATCCCGCTGTTGATTATTGATAGAAGATCATGTCTGCATATTCTCGAACCCGTAGGGTCACACACTTAACGTGCATCGACGCTAGGATAGAATGGATAATTGGTTTATGAGTTTTTGTTAGGAGTCTCGTATGAGACCCAGGACATCACGAGAGGTTCCGGAATGGTCCAGAGAATAAGATTCATATAAAGGAAAGCAGTTTTTGGATTTCGGAATCGTTTCGGAGTTTATCGATATTGTACCGGAAGGTTCTAGAAGGTTCCGGAGTGGGACCAACGTGGGCCCACTTGACGGAGGCCTGCGTGGGCCTAAGGGGAAGTGCCCTGGCCACTTTGGGCTAGGGGCACAAGGCCTCTAAGGCCCAGCCGTCCAGCCCTAGGGGAAACCCTAAGGGAAACCTTCTAGAAGAGGGGGTATGACTTGCCCCCCACTCCACCCCTTGGGACGCCGCCCTAGGGCTTGGAGGAGGGGTCAAGGGGGCCGGCCAGCCCCCTATATAAGGAGGGCAGGGGCACAGCCTCCCCCTCCCCCTCCAACCCTAGCCACCGTCCTACTGCCGCCCCTCCATCTCTCTCTCTCTTCCGACTACGCATAGGCGAAGCCCTGCCGCAGAAACTCTCCACCATAAGCACCACGCCGTCGTGCTGCAGATCCAGTCTATATCTCCACCATACTTGATAGACCAAGGAAAGGAGGAGATGTTGCTGCACCGTATGTGTGCATCTCTCAGAGGCGCTGCCACTTGCGTTGTAGGATCGGATCGGATCGCGAGGAGAGGCAGCAATCGACTACGCCAACCACGCTCATTGAACGTTTACCAGCTGCGATTTCTTCAAGGGTATGAAGATCTCATCAATCTCTCTCGTTGATTACATCTCCTAGATTAGATCTTGGCTTTCTTGTTCGCATTCGTAGAATTTTTTTTGATTTACTATGCTGCGAAACCCTTCAAGGCGTCCTCATCCCGCGCGCTGGCCGCAATGGCCTGTTTGGTGACGGCTTCCTCGTTGTATCCCCGTGCCAGGACCTGTCGTTACTCCGGGCGTAGGTTCACAACGACAGCCACGATTGGGTCCTCTACCTCCTGCTTGACAATAATATCGTTGTCGCTGTCGAGGTCAGCATCGGAGTGGTTGACGGTGCTATCATCGTCCGAGTCAATGTGGGTGACATAGTAGACCTCCCATAGCTAGAAGTTGGCGCGGATGGAGCTCGTGCGCCGCGCCATGTGCTCTCAGTCGAGGAACTTCTTCTAGAATACCTCGCTCTGGTAGCCCCTCTCCCACCACTTTGTTGGCGGGAGGTTGTTGATGCGGCGGTGGATCTCCTCCTCCAGCCCTTTGCCCTTCTTGGGCACGGGCGGAACCGGGACTCGATCCCGGTTGAGGTGCTAGCCGGTGGGGAGGGAGACATTGTGGTGGTTGATGCCCACGCCCTCCCTCCATCGGCGCTCGCACTCCACCATGCAAATGTAGCAGCGATGGCGTCAATTCCGCAGGGGAAGGGAGGAACACACGGGGTAGCGGTGGGCGAAGTCCACTGGCTGCGGTGGAGGTGACAAGGATGCGCCACGGAGTAAGGCCGGCAGGCGGGAGCAATGGCTGCTAGTCGTACTTGCTTCTCCTTGCAATGCGCCACATAGTAAATCAAAAAATTTCTACGGATGCGAACGGGAAAGCCAAGATATAATCTAGGAGATGCAAACAACGAGGGGGAATAGATGAGATCTTCATACCCTTGAAGATTCGCACAGTGGAACGTTCGACGGAACATGGGTGATGTAGTCGTACTTGCTTCTCCTCCTCGCGATCCGATCCGATCTAACACGACAAGTGGCGATGCCTCCGAGAGATGCACACGTGCGGCACCTCGACGTCTCCTCCTTCCTCGGTCCAGCAAGTGGGGTGGAGAGATGGATTGGATCTACAACGCGACGGCGCGGTGCAAGCGGTGGAGAGTTTCTGCGGCAGGGCTTCGCTTACGCGCAGTCGGGAGGGAGAGAGAGAGGAGGGGCAGCAGGACGGCTAGGGTTGAGGAGGAGGTGTGGGAGGGGTTCACCCCAGCAGTCTTTATATAGAGGGGTGGGCGGCTGGCCCTTGCCCCTCCCCCAAGCCCTAGGCCGGCGGCCAAGGCGGGAGTTGTGGGGGGCAAGTTTTCCCCCCTTCTAGAAGCTCCCCTAGGGTTTCCCTAGGGTTTGGCCGGATGGGCCCTATGGGGCCTTGTGCCCCTAGCCCAATGTGGACAGGGCACTCCCTCATAGGCCCATGCCCCCTCCCGACAAGTTGGGCCACGTTGGTCCCACTCCGGAAGGTTCTAGAAGCTTCCGGTACAATACCGAATAACCCGAAACAATTTCGAACCCCCAAAACTGCATTGCCTTATATGAATCTTATTCTCCGGACCATTCCGGAACCTCTCGTGATGTCCTAGATCTCATCCGAGACTCCGAACAAAAACTCATAAACCAATTATCCAATCTATCCTAGAGACGAGACACGTTAAGTGTGTGACCCTTCGGGTTCGAGAATATGCAGACATGATCTTCTATCAATAATCAACAGCGGAGTCTGGAAACCCATATTGACTCCCACACATTCATCGATGATCTTATCGGATGAACCATGATGCCAGGATTCAATCAATCCCATATATGTATTCCCTTTGTCTCGCGATATTTTACTTGCCCGAGATTTGATCGTCGGTACCGTCATACCTAGTTCAATCTCGTTCACAGCAAGTACTTTACTCGTTCCGTAATCCGATATCACTTTGTGATTAACTCCTTAACCACATGCTTTCAAGCGGTGTTGATCTCGATTACCGAGTGGGCCCGAAGTATATCTCTCCGACTTGGGAGGGACAAATCCCATCTCGATACATACAACCCAACAGGTACTTTCCGATCACCTGAGAGACACCTTTATGATCACCCTCTCATAGGATGACGTTTGATGACCTCAAAGCTTTCTTCCGATACCAGGGAGTTGTATTATCTCATGGTCTAAGGAATACAATATTTGACATAAGAAAAGCTTTGCAAAGATGAACACGATGACACGATCTAATTGTTCGCTTAGTTTGGTCATCCATCATATCATTCTCCCAATGATATGATCTCATTATTAATCGACAACTCATGTCTATGGTTAGGAAACCTTAACCATCATTAATCAATGAACTAGTCCATATAGGCGTTTAGGGACACGGTTGTTCACAAACCACACAAGTATTAAAGTTTCCGCTTAATACAATTCTAGCATGGAATATAAACTTTATCATGAACAAGAATTATAATAATAACATCTTTATTATTGCCTCTAGGGCATAATTCCAACAGTCTCCCACTTGCACTAGAGTCAATAATCTAGTTTACATCTGGCAACAATCTAACACCCATGGCACTAAGGTGCCGATCATGTTTTGCACGTGGAAGAGGTTTAGTCAATGGATCTGCGACCTTCAGATCTGTATGTACTTTGCTAATCTTCAGATCTCCATCTGCTATATAATCTCGGATTATATGAAACTTGCGGTTGATATGCTTGGTCTTTGGATGATATCTTGGTTCCTTAGCTAGTGCTATGGCGCCAGTGTTGTCACACAATATCTCCAGTGGGTCCAAGGCACTTGGAACCACGCCAAGTTCAGTGATGAAGTTCCTGATCCAAACTCCTTCACTTGATGCTTCTGCAACAACCATGTATTCCGCTTCTACTGTAGATCCTGCGATCACGCTTTGCTTGCAGCTTCTCCAGCTCACAGCTCCTCCATTCAAAATATAAACGTATCCTGTTTGAGATTTAGAATCATCCTTGTCGGTGTCGAAACTAGCGTCGACGTAACCCTTTACGACGAGCTGTTCATCACCTCCATAGACTAAGAACATTTCTTTAGTCCTATTCAAGTACTTTAGGATGTTCTTCACGGCTGTCCAGTGTTCCACTCCTGGATCACTTTGGTACCTGCTCGTCAAACTAAGAGCATTGGACACATCCGGTCTAGTACACAGCATGGCATACATGATAGAACCTATGGCCGAGGCATAAGGCACTTTGCTCATAGCTTCTCTATTATTTACCATAGCTGGACACTGAGCCTTGCTCAATATCTTACCCAACAACATAGGCACTGAACCTTTCTTTGCCTTATCCATTCTGAACCTTTTCAGAACTTTTTCTAGGTATGTACTCTGTCTTAAAGCTATCAGGCGTCTTTGTCTATCTCTATAGATTTTGATGCCCAATATATAAGCAGCTTCCCCTAGGTATTTAATTGAAAAACCTTTGTTCAAATAACTCTTCACATCGTTAAGCATGTTAATGTCATTTCCAATAATCAATATTTCATCCACATATAGTACCAGAAATGTCACTGAGCTCCCACTCACTTTCTTGTAGATACAAGCTTCGGAGCAATTTGGAACAAATCCAAAGCTCTTGATCACTTGATCAAAACGAAGGTTCCAACTCCGAGATGCTTGCTTGAGTCCATAAATGGAACGCTGAAGTTTGCACACTTTATCAGCATCCTTAGGATCGACAAAACCTTCGGGTTGCATCATATACAACTCTTCATCAATGTTGCCATTGAGGAACGCAGTCTTGACATCCATCTGCCATATTTCATAATCATGAAACGCAGCAATTGCTAATAAAATCCGAATGGACTTAAACATCGCTACGGGAGAGAAAGTCTCATCGTAGTCAACACCTTGAACTTGTCGAAAAACTTTCGCGACAAGTCGTGCTTTATAGACGGTAACATTACCATTCGCGTCCATTTTCTTCTTGAAGATCCATTTGCACTCAACGGCCTTTCGGTCGCTAGGAGGGTCTACCAAATTCCATACTTGGTTTTCGCTCATGGATCCCAATTCGGATTTCATGGCCTCTAGCCATTTCTCAGAGTCTGGGCTCATCATCGCTTCCTCATAGTTCGCAGGTTCACTGTCATCTACTAACAAGACAGTTAAGACAGGGTTGCCGTACCACTCAGGAGGGGCACGCGACCTTGTCGACCTGCGACGTTCAGTAGTATCATCGTCCGAAGCTTCATGATCCTTGTCATTAGCTTCCTCTATTGTTGGTGCAGGCGACACTGGAACAATTTCAGGTGCTGCGCTACTCTCCAACTCAAGAGAAGGTTCAACAACCCGTCTAGCTCTACTTTCCTCCTACTCACTTCTTTCGATAGAAACTCCTTCTCAAGAAAGGATCCGTTCTTTGCGACAAACACTTTGCCTTCGGTTCTGTGATAGAAGGTATACCCAATAGTTTCCTTAGGGTATCCTATGAAGACGCATTTCTCCGCTTTGGGTTCGAGCTTGTCCGGCATCAACTTCTTGACATAAGCTTCGCATCCCCAAACTTTAAGAAATGACAACTTAGGTTTAGGACCAAACCACAGTTCATACGGTGTCGTCTCAACGGATTTAGATGGTGCCCTATTTAAAGTGAATGCAGCGGTTTCTAATGCATAACCCCAAAATGATAATGGCAAATCAGTAAGAGACATCATTGATCGGACCATATCTAATAGAGTTCGATTCTGGCGTTCAGACACACCATTGCACTGTGGTGTTCCGGGTGGCGTGAGTTGCGAAACGATTCCGCTTGCTTTAAGATGCGTGAGAAAATCATAACTCAAATATTCACCTCCACGATCAGATCGTAGAAACTTAATCTTTCTGCTACGATGGTTTTCCACTTCATTCTGAAATTCTTTGAACTTTTCATATGTTTCAGATTTATGTTTCATTAAATAGATATACCCATATCTACTTAAGTCATCGGTAAAAGTGAGAAAGTAGATATATCCACCGCTCGTCGAAACACTCATCGGTCCGCATACATCGGTATGTATGATTTCCAACAAGTCCGTTGCTCGCTCCATCATTCCGGAGAACGGGGTTTTGATCATCTTGCCCATGAGGCATGGTTCGCACGTGTCAAATGATTCAAAATCAAGAGACTCCAAAAGTCCATCATAATGGAGTTTCTTCATGCGTTTTACACCAATATGACCTAGACGACAGTGCCACAAACAAGTAGTATTATCACTATCTACCTTGCATCTCTTAGCCTCAATGTTATGGATGTGTGTTTCATCCCTTTCGAGATTCAGAAGAAATAAAACATTCATAGCAGGTGCATGACCATAAAAGATGTTACTCATATAAATAGAACAACCATTATTCTCAGATTTAAATGAATAACCGTCTTGCAATAAACACGATCCAGATATGATGTTCATGCTCAACGCAGGCACATAATAACATTTATTAAGGTTTAAAACTAATCCCGAAGGTAAAACTAAGGAAAGCATGCCGACGGCCATCACATCAACTCTTGATCCATTGCCAACGCGCATCGTCACCTCATCCCTCACAAGCCGCCATCTATTCCATAGCTTCTGTTTCGAGTTACAAATATTAGCAACTGAACCAGTATCAAATACCCAGACACTACAACGAGGGCTAGTAAGGAAAACATCAATAACATGTATATCAAATATACCTTTGATGGTGCCAGCCTTCTTGTCCGCTAAGTACTTCGGACATTTGCACTTCCAGTGACCCTTGTCCTTGCAATAGAAGCACCTAAAGGTCCGCTTAGGTCCAGACTTGAGCTTCTTCTCGGCGAGGGCAACGCTGCCTTTCTTGAAGGGCTTCTTTGCAACCTTACCTTTCTTAAAGCTGGGAGGATTGTTGACCATCAACACATGATTATCCTTTTTGATGTCCACCTCCGCAGATTTCAGCTTGGCGAAGAGCTCGGTGATCGTATCAGTGGAACCAATCTGATTATGAGTCACTACAAAACTTTTGTAGCTAGGAGGGAATGATTGCAGAACCCTGTCAATCTTGAGCTCCTCTGGAATCTTGCAGTCCAGTTGCTCAAGGCGTTGAGTGTATCCCGACATCTTTATGGCGTGCTCACTAACGGAACTCCCTTCCTCCATCTTGCAGTTAAAGAATTTTTCAGAGATCTCATATATCTCAGAACGGGCCTGAGTCTGAAACATATTTTTCAGTTCCTCAAGAATCTCAAAGGGCCTGGGGTAATCTTCAAAACAATTTTGAAGGTACGATTCCATAGCAAACGACATGGTGATCTTAATCACACCATAATCATCTTTGCGCGACTGATAAACAGCTTTCTCATCAGCTGGCGCATCTACAGCAGGGGCGTCACCTAGCGCATTCTCAAGGACATAGTCCTTTTGTCCGCCAGCGAGAATGATTCTCAGATCATGGAACCATTGGTGAAGTTAGACCCATTGTTTCTAAGCTTTTCTTTCTCAGCAAAAACGTTGAAGTTGAAGTTGGACTTAGCCATTTGATCTACAATATTTGCAAGTACAAATTAGACTATGTTCATGATAACTAGTTCAACTTAATCAAATTACTAGATGAACTCCCACTAAATTCAACATCCCTCAAGTTGTTTAGTGAACATGATCCAAATTCACCACACCTAATCCGATCTTCACGAGAAGAGATGTGGTTTCAATGGTGGACAACGAAGTGTCGATCATATCATTCATATGACCCATTCTTAACCTTTCGGTTCATGTGTTCCGAGGCCATGTCTGTACATGCTAGGCTCGTCAAGTCAAACCCAAGTATTTCCGCGTGTGCAAAACTGGCTTGCACCCGTTTTATGTGAACGTAGAGTTTATAGCACCCGATCATCACGTGATGCTTGAACACGACGAACTTTCGCAACGGTGCATACATGGAGAGAACACAATTTTATCTTGATCTTTAAGTGAGGAATCATCTTATAATGCTACCGTCGCGATCTAAGCATAATAAGATACATAAAAGGATAAACATCACATGCATATAACTTTATGTGACATGGTATAGCCAATCTTCACGCAATGATCTCCATCTTGTGCATGCCGGCATGATCTCCATCACTCCACCATGATTGCCTCCACCACGAATAGCAACTACAACTATTGCTAACTACTTAGCGATAAAGTAAAGCTATTACATGGCGTATAAGAAGTTGACACATAGGTCATACACAATTATAAAGACAACCATATGGCTCCTGCCGGTTGTGTACTCATCGACATGCAAGTCGTGAAACATTACAAAACATGATCATCGCATATAACATACACATCACATCTTGGGCCATAAAATATCACAAAAAACACTCCCTGAAAAAACAAGTTAGACGCCTCTACTTTGTTGTTGCATGTTTTACGTGGCTTATGGGAGTAGCAAGCTAAGAACGATTCTTACCTACGGAAATCCACAACGGTGATATTATGGTTGCCAAACTCCGGTGTAAATCCCATGACAACTATAGTGAGAAACGGCATCCACCACCGCATGTGTGGAACAAGCCACACGTCAAGTCGGAGCCGATCTAATGACAGGTCGCGTAAGGTTGGCCTGGACCGCTTCGATCTCACTATCCCGCGTCATAATAAGTACACAAACAATAGGCTTGCAACAGAAAACTTCAACGCCCGCAACAACCATGTTGCGTTCTACTCGTGAAACACATCTACGCATAGATCTAGCTCTGATACCACTGAAGGGTTTCGCAGCATAGTAAATCAAAATTTTCTACGGATGCGAACGGGAAAGCCAAGATCTAATCTAGGAGATGCAAGCAATGAGGGGGAATAGATGAGATCTTCATACCCTTGAAGATTCGCACAGCGGAACGTTCGACGGAACGTGGGTGATGTAGTCGTACTCGCTTCTCCTCCTCGCGATCCGATTCGATCTAACACCACAATTAGCGATGCCTCCGAGAGATGCACACGTGCGGAACCTCGACGTCTCCTCCTTCCTCGGTCCAGCAAGTGGGGTGGAGAGATGGATTGGATCTACAACGCGACGGCGCGGTGCAAGCGGTGGAGAGTTTCTACGGGGCCACGCCAGCAATGGTCGGGAGAGAGAGGAGGGGCAGCAGGGCGGCTAGGGTTGAGGAGGAGGTGTGGGAGGGGTGCGCCCCCAGCCCTCTTTATATAGAGGTGTGGGCGGCTGGCCCTTTCCCCTCCCCCAAGCCCTAGGCCGGTGGCCAAGGAGGGAGGAGTGGGGGGCAAGTTCCCCCCTTCTAGAAGCTCCCCTAGGGTTTCCCTAGGGTTTGGCCGGCTGGGCCCTATGGGGCCTTGTGCCCCTGGACCAATGCGGCCAGGGCACTCCCTCATAGGCCCATGCCCTCTCCTGACAAGTGGGGCCACGTTGGTCCCACTCCGGAAGGTTCTAGAAGCTTCCGGTACAATACTGAATAACCCGAAACAATTCCGAACTCCAAAAACCGCATTGCCTTATATGAATCTTATTCTCCGGACCATTCCAGAACCTCTCGTGATGTCCTGGATCTCATCCGAGACTCCGAACAGAAACTCATAAACCAATTATCCAATCTATCCTAGCGTCGAGACACGTTAAGTGTGTGACCCTTCGGGTTCGAGAATATGCAGACATGATCTTCTATCAATAATCAACAGCGGGGTCTGGAAACCCATATTGACTCCCACACATTCATCGATGATCATATCGGATGAACCACGATGCCAGGATTCAATCAATCCCATATATATATTCCCTTCTGCCGCGATATTTTACTTGCCGAGATTTGATCGTCGATGCCGTCATACCTAGTCCAATCTCGTTCACGCAAGTACTTTACTCGTAATCCGATATGACTTTGTGATTAACTCCTTAACCACATGCTTGCAAGCGGTGTTGATATCGATTACCGAGTGGGCCCGAAGTATATCTCTCCGACTTGGGAGGGACAAATCCCATCTTGATACATACAACCCAACAGGTACTTTCCGATTACCTGAGAGACACCTTTATGATCACCCTCCCATAGGATGACGATTGATGACCTCAAAGCTTTCTTCCGATACTAGGGAGTTGTATTATCTCATGGTCTAAGGAATACAATATTTGACATAAGAAAAGCTTCGCAAAGATGAACATGATGACACGATCTAATTGCTCCGCTTAGTTTGATTACCCATCATATCATTCTCCCAATGATATGATCTCATTATTAATCGACAACTCATGTCTATGGTTAGGAAACCTTAACCATCATTAATCAATGAACTAGTCCATAGAGGCGTATTAGGGACACTGTGTTGTTCACAAACCACACAAGTATTAAAGTTTCCGCTTAATACAATTCTAGCATGGAATATAAACTTTATCATGAACAAGAATTATAATAATAACATCTTTGTTATTGCCTCTAGGGCATAATTCCAACACCGGATGCCTCGTGGTCGTTCTTGCTCTTCCCCTTCTTGAGCCATGAGGGCGTCTTCATCGTTGGCGGTGACATCTGCTAGGTTTGCAATGGCGAGAAGTAGGGATTGCGGCATCGACGGGTGCATGGTTAAATTGCCCCTTCGCCCGCGAATGCGCACATGTTCTTGCTCTTTCGCCATCAATGTCGGCGTGGGAACACATGAGGCGTTCAGTTAGTCAGTGTGTCATCTCGTCGCCATTGATGGCACAGGCTGCCGCCGATCAGCCTATCGACCACACGTATGACAGGTGCATGGTTAAATTGCCCCTTTGCCCGCGAATGCGCGCATGTTCTTGATCCTTCGCCATCAATGTCAGCGCGGGAACACATGAGGCGTTCAATTAGTCAGTGTGTCATCTCGTCGCCATTGATGGCATAGGCTGCCGCCGATCAGCCTACCGACCACACCTATGAATCGATGCCGCGGTTGCGTCTGAATCGGTGTCGTTGTGCATGTTTGAATCAATGACGCGCTAAGAAGTGGCTAACAGGTGGGATAGTGTCACGCGCGGGCAGGACATGCCCTCTGTCCACACGCGTCCAGGCCGACACAACCGTTGCCTAGATTTGGCACACGGTCGAGCCATACGCGTCTGTCTGGATGGGTCCTGCCGCTAGGGTGCCGCACATGTCCCGTGCGTCCGCTTGGACGCATTTGGACATGCTCGGACGAGTTGGGTCGACCCGGTGGAGATGCCCTTACGAGGGTTATCTAGCAGCATAAATGAGTATTTCTTTCAACTATGTAATTTAGGACATGTAGCCGTCATAAAAGTTACCATTAAAGCATGACAATTATGTGTGCTTTTATATATAACATGAGCATCACCATAGATGGAGAGAGAGAGCAAGGATGGAGTGAACCCATGAACCCATGTCCATTGTTCTCATAAGAGAAAACCTTTGTCTTGTCCTCTTGTGTTGAAGAGGATTGAAACACTTTACATTGCCATTTTTTACACTTTACTTTCTTGTATTAAATCAACCTCCATTGTTTAAATTGTTTAGTGCATAAACAACTAAAACTTGTGAGACTTGTTGTAGAGAATAAATAGCTTTTCCTGCTTGCTCATGCAGATCGATGCCCTACTTCCATATTGAGAGGTACTACAGTGTTCACCTGCTTTTGGGGGATATTAGTATGAGGTGGCGGAAGAAGATGAGCCGCATGAGTCCAACTCGACCCTTCCTCCCATTGATACTGCTGAAGAAGAAAGTCACGAGGGCACCTGAAAGTGCATCCACAGTGAGCATTCGGATGCTTCGACGCCTGATGATCCTACTGGGGATGATTGATGGAGCATGGTAGTGCTTCGTTGGGAGACCCCAAGAGCAAGGTGTGATGAGCACAACAGCAAGTCTTCCCTCAGTAAGAAACCTAGGTTATCGAACCAGTAGGAGGAAGGAAACGACTCAAAGGTGTTGCTAGCAACTTGGAGACCTACACAACACAAACTCAAGACTTTGCCCCAACGAACGGTGAGGTTGTCAATCTCACCGGTTTGCAGAATGCAAAAAGGATTAAGCCTGAGTGTGGAAGGTAATGGTGGTTTGCAGAAAGTAAACAGTAACAATGGAAGATGAATCAATGGTAAAGATTGTACCGGGGTCCATAGTTCACTAGAGGTGTTCTCCTTAAGATAAACAAACATGGCATGCTGGGTAAACAAATTACAATGAGGCAATTGGCGAGGCTGAGCAAGGCATAACAATGCGATACTAGACATTAATGATCCTATGAGATTCGATTGGGAAATACAACAAGATACATAGACCGCCATCCAATTGCATCTATGACTAGTAATCCACCTTTAGGTTATCATCCGAACCCCTTCCAGTATTAAGTTGCAAGAAACATATCACTGCTTTAAGCAAAGTGTGTAAGGTAAACAATCGACTTGTTCCATGAACAAGAGACCGTTGTTTTCTCCCTAGTAGCAACAACACATCTACAACCTTAGAGATTTATGTCACTTCCCTTAGATTAAATAGAGGCATGAACCCACTATCGAGCATAAATACCCCCTCTTGGAGTCACTAGCATCTACTCGGCCAACATAGCTACTAGAAACGGAGAGCATGCAAGATCACAAACAACACAGACATGATAGAATCAATAAGACAAAACCATTAATCAATCTAATATAGTAATCTCAATATCCATCGGATCCCCACAAACACAACATGCATGATTACAAATAGAGATGATCTTGATCATGAACGGAGCTCACAAGATCTAAACATGGTAGCACAAAGGAGGAGAAACAACCATCTAGCTACTACATGGACCCGTAGTCCTAGGTGGAACTACTCACACTTCATACCAGAGGCTGGCATGATAAAGAAGAAGGCCTCCGGGATGATCTCCCCTCCGGCAGGGTGCCGGGAAGAGCTTCAGGTCCCCCCGATCTAGGGACGATGGTGGCGGCGGCTACAGACGGTTTCGTGGAATATTGATCGGGTACTTAGGGTTTCTGTATCGGGGGGTGTTTATAGGCAAAGAGAAGAGGCAGGGGACGTCTAGAGTGGTTGATGACCCACAAGTGTAGGGGATCGTAACAGTCTTCGCGGGTAGTATTACCAGATTTATTGATTCGACACAAGGGGAGCCAAAGAATATTTGCAAGCCTTAACAACTGAGTTGTCAATTCAGCTGCACCTAGAAATAGTTCTTGCTCACAGAAGTTTATCAGTATCAATAGTTTGTAGTAGTAACAACAAAGCAACATCAACATCAAAACATGAGCAGTAGTAACAGTAACGGTAACAGTGGGATTTGAGTGCGGTAGGCATAGGGATGGATGGACGGGCGTTGCATGGACGAGTCTAAACATGTAACTTCAAGATCTAGGGCATTGCAGATAAATAATAACAAGCATTCAAGTACTAAACAATCCTAGGCATGTGCTCCATATATAGTCATACGTGCTCGCAATGAGAACTTGCACGACATCTTCTGTCCAGCTAGCCCGTGGCAGCGGGGCCTCTTGGGAACTACTGGCAATTAAGGTGATCCTTTTAATAGAGCACCGGAGCAAAGCATTAACATTCCATGAACACATGTGATCCTCACACCATAGCCATCCCCTCCGGTTGTCCCAATTATTGTCACTTTGGGGCCTTTGGATCCGGACAATGATATGTGTACACAACTTGCAGATAAGATCACAAATAATACTATCATAATGATTCAATAATAATTTCAGATCGAGATCATGGCACTCGGGCCCTAGTGACAAGCATTAATCACAACAAGTTGCAACAAAGTCAAATAGCACTAATAGAGATACTAGGCACTATGCCCGAACAGATCTTATTCGATTACATGATATAAATCATCCAATCCCTACCATCCCCAAGCCTACAGCGGGGGATTACTCACTCATGGATGAGGGAAACATCGGTGGTTGATGGAGATGTGTTGGTGATGACGATAGCGATGATCATCTCCAAATTCCCCATCCCGGCAGGGTGCCAGAACGGAGTTTCTGGATCCGAATCTTGGTTTCTGGTGGCGGCGGTGGAGCATAACTCTTTCTGGAAAACTATCAAACCCCCCTCGGTTTTTAGGTCGAAAGGCAACTTATAGGCGCAGAGGGAGGCCGAGGGGGTGCCTGGGGTGGCTGCACCCCCTAGGCACGGGCACGGCCCACCCGCGCCTGGCAGGGGTGTGGCCCCCCAGGCCCCTTCTCCGTCTCGTCTTCTGGCTCCGTGGGTCTTCTGGTGAAATATAATTTTTGGCATATTTTCCGGGATTTTTCCTGATAGTTCATTTTCTGCACAAAAACTAGACACCAAGGTAATTCTGCTGAAAACAACGCTAGTCCGTGTTAGTTGTATCCAAATCACACAAGTTTAGAGGAGAAACAATAGCAAAAGTGTTCGGGAAAGTAGATACGTTTTGTACGTATCAACTCCCCCAAGCTTAGCTTATTGCTTGTCCTCAAGCAATTCAGTTGAAAACTGAGTGCGATAAAAGAACTTTCATGAACACATTTGCTTCATATGATGTATATATTCTCAGCACAGGAGTAGATGCTTAAACCATTCATAATAAGAAGTATGCAACTAAGTCTACTCAATAGTAATTGCAAGCTATGAAGAGAAACCAACTCAATAATAATAAGTAGCATGAAACATAAACATAAGCAACATTGCAATGCTTATAGTAAGGTATGATAGAGTGGTATCTCGCTTGCCTTTGTTTGAAGAGCACAATATAAATGTCAAGGCACCTCTGAAGTTCAAGTGAAGACTAGAGGTAAAGATATCAGAGATACAAGCATCAAAGTCATGACATAATTAACCAAGTTTTGGAACAAAAACAAGAATGACAACTATGCTCTCAAGAAGGTGCTCATAGAATAAGTGGTGACTCAACAAGGTTGTGAAAACAGTTTTGAAAAGTTTGAAAGGATTCCTAATGCTGAAAGAAAGGTACTCATTAGCTTTGAGCTCTCATTGCCCCTATCATAGACATCTTCATATGGTTAAGGTGAAAGTGAGGTCCACTCTGAATCATATGCTTGACAAACCATAGACTGGAAATCCCATGTCCCTTGAGTACGAGGGCCGCTGCGCATGCTACTCAACTTTGGTTACCTGTAAGTTCTTGTCATTGTAAATACATGCATATCATAGAGAACCGCCAACGGGGTACCCCTTGCTCATGGTACAAGAGCTTTCCCATAACCAAAATGACAAGGCAAGCAGACAATGAGCATCTCAGCAATATTTTTATTTACCATATGTATAGCTTTTTATTGAGGATGCTTCATTGATGCTCATTATGGTGATGCTGCAAGTTTCCACCATGAATAGGCATGGCTTAGGCTAGCGGCCCATGCGTTTCTCTAACACAATGTATAAACTCCATGAACTCACAAGCTCCCCTTTTATTTCACATCGTCGACATCCGTAAACAAAAGAGCAAAGTATCAACTGGATGAGATATCCAAAAAGTGTTGAAAACGTTCCCCGTGGCAGCACAGTTCTGCTGACTCCCAGCATATAATTTGCGAGCATATAAATTTCATGGACAAGTCACGATGGTTCAGGATTATTAGGTGCAAGGAATAAAGTGTACCATCAAGTTCGTGAGAGCTTTACTAACTAACTTTCTCAAAACAGACAAACGTTTTATTTGGAAGAAAACAAGGCATATTGAATATGCACTGAAATAGCAAATGATGCTAATAGGTAGGTATGGTGGACACAGTTGGTAATATTGGTTTTGGGGAGTTGGAAGCACAGGTAGAGCTCATACTCAGTGCAAGTGAAGGCTAGCAAAAGAGAGGGAGTGACAAACGAGAGAGCAATAATTGTCATAATCATGCTTGCAACAAAACATGACTAATTATGGCATGAAAGTGATACAAGAACTCTGAGGCAAAATAAATCATCGAGGCTTACTGACTATTGATTAGTCATATGCATGCGTGAGCATGTGCCAAGTCGATTCACATGAACAGTCAAAGGAGGATACCATAATATCATACCAAAATATGAATAAAACAATGCAAGCAACATTCATATGACATGCTACAAACTATTAGCAAGCTGGAGCTAATCATAGATAAGCAAGAACTACTAAGCATCCATAGTGACATACACCTTACACAAACAGGCTAAGCATGCTCACAATGATGAGTATATGTACAAAAATGAAACAAATAGAGTTCGTTACCACCCTCTTACCACACCTCAAGTTGTCTTAATATTCATTATTGCCCTTCACTTGTGTGACTTGAATAATAACATGAAACCAAAATCCACTGAGGATGGCTGAACCCTGCAAAGAACTCACAAAACCAAAGAAGAACAACAAATATTTCTTGTGTTTTCGATTTTTAGAAACAAGCAAACAAAGAAAAACCAAACAAAGAAAAAGCAAACCAAACAAAGCAAAATCTTTTTGGATTTTTCTTTTAAGTCAAACTAAAGCAAAGAAACAAACTAAGAGAAACAACAAAAATATTTTTGGTATTTTTGTGTTTTTGAGAAAGAAGCAACAAGAACCAAAAAGAAAGTGAAACAATGGATATACAAAGAACCGACCGAACATGATATATATATGAGTGTGACATCGGTATACCTCCCCCCAAGCTTAGGATTTTGGCCTAAGTGGGGCTCAATCCCATGGTGTCCGAGAGGATGCACCTCCGTAGTATGTCGAGGAAGCTCCCTCGTCCTGGTATGAGCTCGAGGCCTCCCCTGTGTAGTACATAGAGGGGTCGTATGATGGTGCTTCCTCCTGATAGTGCCCGTGGAAGTTAAGAGAGCGCAGCTTGTCATCCATCTCCACCTTCGAGCATGACAAAGGTCCTTGAGAAATACTGAACAAAGTGGTTTGGGGTAGAGGGATCTCTCTCTCTTCCCCGTCAATAAACATCATTCTGTAAACCAAGTTCTCAAGGGTAGAGCCAGTAGTGACAAAGTGACGTGCCTTCATGGCAGCAAGATCAAGCCTCTGAGGAGCCAAAACTGTATCATGTGGATCAACAGCAATGTTCAAGGCAGCAGCAGTACGAGTAGCAATAATTCCCCCATAAATGGGTCCCTTAGCAGCTAAGCGACGAGCAATGAGAGAACCAAGATTATACTTATCTTCATTGTTGAGCACAACAGCTAAGAGAGCCAATTGATAGTTGGAAATATTACTAGTGTTCTCCCTACCAAGAACATTGGTGGCAAGATAGTAGGCAAAGTACCTGATGGCTGGGAGTTGAATATTCTTTATCTTTCCTCGTTGAGCTCTGCGGTCATCATCATTGGTTATCCCTTGGTAAAGCTCCAACAAACCAGCGGGTAGAGCTAGAATCTTCTTTGCTGACCCAGCTGTACCAAGTCCCAGGGCCTTACAAAATTGCTTCAAAGTCATAGAATGAGCCCTGCCATAAATTTTGAAAGACACGGCTGTCTTGAACACGCTTTAGTAAAAGAAAAAACTCTCCACAAACGTTTTAGTGAGAAAAGCATATTGTGCGCTCTCATCCTACATGTAACTTGTTAGTCCAGCCTTCCGAACCAAAGTCATAAAATCATTAAGAATCTCAGCAGCCCGCAAGAAAGTTTGGCAAGGAAAGGTGGAGGGGTGCGCATACCCCTCATATCCCTCGTCACCAAATCGCGGAGTGATGAGATCCTCATTGTATGAGGGCCTAACATTGGTGGATGATATTGGAAGCCTTGCCCTCCTAGGTGCATCACCTTCAAATATTTCACCAAATGTGTGGTGGTCCATGGCTTCCCTTTTCTGAAATTTTAGACAAACATCAAACCAAGTGATTTCTAAGTTGATAAATGATGAGTAACTACTATAGGAGCTTGCTAGAGGACTACACATGCATAAAAATGAATTTTCTAAGCATAGAACAAGCATGCAAGTTCAAACAACCTATCACCTATAGCAGCAAAATATTCATGATACAATCTACCAATCACAAATCTAATTGGACAAGTGGAGGAGGCACATACCAAGGAACAATCTCTCCAAAAATCAGCAGCAAAGAAGGGCTGAGCAAGGAGATCGAAAATTGCGAGCAAGAATAGCAAGAACTCGAGATTGAGCAAGTTTTTCGGTGTTTTTCAGGAGAGAGAAAGAAGATGGATTTGAGGAGGCAGCTTGGAGGGCCCCAGGTAGGCCAGACCCCCCAGGCGCCGCCCACTGGTAGGTCGCGCCTACCATGGGTTTGGTGGCCTGGGGTGGCCCCCTGGGTCACTTCAGGTGTCTCTTTGCCCCTTTTTTCAAGGAAAAATTTATTTTGAATTTTCTAGGATTTTTCGGGAAACTTTATTTTTGGCCAATTTTCAGGGTATGAAAATTGATTTTCTCGCAGAAACAGTTTTTTTTAGAATAAGAAAAAGCAAACCAAAATCCAAACTACATCAGCTCTAAGAAACACAAAGAAACAAACAACTAACAAAACCAAAGCTAACAAAAGAAAGGCAAAGACTAGGAAGGAGAAAAGTAAAACAAAGCAAGTATAACCACGGTGAAAACATTATTTTATTCATAAAAATCCTTTTGTTAACAAGGTTGATCAAGTCTTGTTATAAAAACAATCTTATATGAAACAAAACTTTGCATTTTACTAAATGATTATGTTACCTCAATCTTGATAGCAATAGTCCCAATCATAATAGCTTCCAAATTTTCTTGTGGAATGGGACATTATATTTCTCCGAATTTGACGCTCTCAATATTTTCAATGGAATTCAGGCAATAGCTCTTATCAATCTTCTTGGGGAAATAAACAGTATGCTCTTTGTCATTAATATTGAATGTTACTTTTCCTTGATTATAATTGATGACAACACCTGCAGTATTAAGAAAAGGTCTCCCAAGAATAATAGACATATTATCATCTTCAGGCATTTCAAGCACAACAAAATCAGTTAAAACCAAGCAATTATGAGCCACTTGAACAGGAACATCCTCACATATACCAACAGGAATAGAAATTGACTTATCAGCCTTTTGCAAAGATATATCAGTTGGTATCAACTTTTCTAGTTGGAGTCTCTTATAGAGAGAAAAAGGCATAACACTAACTCTAGCACCCAAGTCACATAAAGCAGTTCTAACATAATTATTCTTAATAGAGCAAGGAATAGTTGGTATACCTGGATCACCAAGTTCCTTTGGAACCTTACCATTGAAGGAATAATTAGCAAGCAAAGTAGAAATCTCCTCATTAGGAATCTTCCTTTTATTAGAGACAGTATCCTTCATATACTTTGAATAAGGAGGCAACTTAATATCATCAGTCAAAGGAATTTGCAAGAATAAAGGCTTCATCCACTCACAAAACTTATTGTAGTGTTGTTCCTCCTTTGACCTGTGTTTCTTACCTGGAAAAGGCATAGGTTTCTGCACCCAAGGTTCTCTCTCTTTACCATGTTTATTAGAAATAAAATCTTCCTTTGTGTACCTAGTGTTCTTAGTGTGTTTCTCAGGTTCTTCCTCAACTTCCTCCTTATCAGGAGACTCATTTTTATCATTACCACTCTCAGTTTCAGTATCAGAGATAGATATACTATTAGGATCTACAGCAGGTTCAAGTGGTTCCTCAACTATTTTATGTTTCTTTTTATTTCTCTTACGAGTACTACCACTACTTTCACCTTGTTGAGAATCCTGCTCAATTCTTTTAGGGTGTCCTTCAGGATATAAAGGATCTTGAGTAGCTATACCACTCCTAGTTCTATTTCCATAAGCATGTTTATCTTCTAAAGCATTAACTAGCCTATCCTTTTGTACCTTAGCAAGTTGATCAAGTTGGGTTTGAACCATTTGAAAGTGTTTACAAAGCATTTTAATATAATTGGAAGTTCTTTCCACAGTATCTTTCAACTCATGGATAGCTCTAGAGTTTTCCTATAAATGATTCTGAACTTGTTTATTAAAATACCCTTGTGTAACAATAAATGTGTCAAGTTCCTCTAAACATTGATCAGGAGGCTTCCTACTGGCCTCAAAGTGTTCTTAGTGTGTTTGCCATAAGGAATATCACCTTCATCAAAGTGTTTGATGGGGATATGCCGATCGGGGTATACCTAGTAGGACGTTTCCTACTGGCCCAAGCTACCAGCGAGTGGGCCTGCAGGACGGCGACTGGTTCGAGACTTGGCAAGGACCCAGGTGACTAGAAGCTGGAGGCCCAAAAGCATAGCTAGGCCCAGTCGGATTAGGTCAATAACCCTCCGAGTCCTTAACTAATTTGGTTGTAGATCTGTAAACCCTAGCGAGGTTAGCCTATATAAACCTCCCTAGGGTACACATAGAGGACACGTTCCATCATACACTCCAGCGACTCGCCGCCTAGTCGTCGAGCTCGCCCTTGTACTCTCTCCATAATACAATCTAGCAGGAGTAGGTCTTTACCCTCCAGGGGGCCGAACCTGGGTAAATCCTTGGGTCTCCGCCCTCATCTCGCACCGCAGATGGCTGGCCGCCCCTGCCCTTCGTTCTACTACTCGCTGCCGATTGCAGCGTCTGTCGTGGACATTCCCACGATAGTGGCGCCCACCGTGGGGCCTGGCCGGTCAGGCCAGTGTTCTGCGGCGAGATCCAATCTGCCCATCAACAAGACGATCGCCACCGATCGCATGATCGCGATCGGCGAGATCCTCCAGATCTTGCCGAGCAGCTACGTCCCGGCGGCGCGCCCCGTCACACACAGCGTGATCATGCCGGTCGGCACGATCAGCCTCTTCGTCGGCTTCACCGACATCATCGTCTTAGAAGACTCGGCTCGCATCCGCGAGTCACCACCATGCGATCGGCTCTCGGAGAGTCAGGTCCGCACCATCCACCGCCTCGCCTCCGAGTACGACTCGGCCAACAGCAACGTGGCCAAAACCACCGTGGTCGCGAACGACGCGGCCCTCAATGATGATGCCGACTCGGCGACCCCGACATCGGCCGCCGGATCCATCATCACCGCGTCATCCGCGGGATCCATCACCCAGGTCTACAACGTGGGAGACTTCGAGGACCCTCCATTATTGGGATCATCGACTTCGACTCTGGGTCAGAGAACTCCGGTGACCTCCACGTTGGATCTGGTCACAACGTCGCGGCCTACATGGCGAATGGCGCGGATGCCCCGCCAGACCCCTTCTCCAGGCCGATCCCACCGACCATGACGGCGATGAAGGTCGAGGAACTCCGCCTACGGTTGGAGGAGGCAGTCCGCAAGGAACAAGCCGAGCGCGAAAAATTTCGCCTAGATCAAGTGACAGCGCAGGAGCTTTCGCGCTACCACCAACTCCACATCAGGTTGCGCCTAAACCCCACTGTCCAGGGCCGCGCACTGAACTTCGACGATGAAAACGACCTGGCCCGCATAGCCGAGCACGCGATCTGTGAGAACGTGCTGCCAGGAGGAAGCTCCCGACCACCACGAGTCGCGACGGCCAACGGCGCCCCACCACCACCACCCGGCCGCATGCCCACCGGGATCAGCCAAGAATCCTGGTCTCCTCGTGGGAGCGAGACGCAAAAGGCCTCCCGCTATTCTCCACCCCGATGGACAACGTCGTCATGAATGAGCCGCGTCGACAACATCAACGCGTGTAGGAAGGCGCCCGCCAGATCCAGTACGCCAAGGCTCTACTCGCCAAGGCCGTCGAGCAACAAAATGCGGGATCCGACTCACAGGGTCGCATGTACTCGCGTTCGTCAGGCAGCAGGGCGGCTTCGAGCGGCCGCCCGATGGTAGCAAACACCCTCAACTTCCCACCACCTGATCCCCTGCAGCTCCAACACCGACCCGCACACGTGGCACTCTCCACCAACGACCCGCAACCGGCGAACAACTTCGTCGCCACCAACGGGTAGCCAGTCGACGCGTGAACGCACATCATCAACAACCAGAGTTGGCGCGCACGCTAGCCCGACGACTTGAGGCATACCCTCACCAACCGCCGCGACGGCAAACCAAGGGGATCGCTGAGCCGATTCGGACCCTAGTGTTTCAAACCGATGATCCGAGGAGAAAAATACCCTTCGAACTTCAAGGCGCTGAAGGAGATTGAGAAGTATGACCCCTCGTACGAACCGTCCGTGTGGCTGGACACGTATCTCATGGTGATGGTAATCGCCGGCCACACCGACCTGCTCGCCGCTCGCTACCTCCCCTTGATGATGGAGGGAGCGTGCCGACAATGGATCAACACCCTCCCCGCAGACAACATCGACTCGTGGAAGGAAATGTGCGACGCCTTCGTCAGGCACTTCGAGGGCTCCTATACCCGCGCCACCACCATCAAGGACCTGGAGCGATGCGTCTAGGGACCCCGCGAGTCGACCCGCAGCTGGGTCCAACGGTGGCAAGACCTGTGGTACAACACGACCGGAATCCACCCGGACACCGCGATCCACTGCTTCAAGACCTCGTGCCGCTACGAGACCTTGGTCGCCAAACTTAAGCAGGTGTACAAAACACTCGACAACATACCATACCTCCTCGATATCGCCAAGCGATACGCGGAGGAGGACCCAAACCAAGAAACCGACGACGAGTCGGGAGGAAATCGCCGCACGAGCGGCCACGACAATGGGAGACGACCCGAGCTACACTACAGCAACACTCGCCTCACCGGAAAGCGCCACGGTGATGGGAGAGTCGACTTCGTCGCCAATGCCGGGTACACTCCACGCGAGCCCAAGAGCTTTCGCCGCGAAGGAGGCCAACGCCGCGACGGTGGCAACTACAAGGCGAAGCCGAGGTTCGACCCCGCGGCTCTCCTTAACCAGCCCTGTGCGTTCCACAGCAAGGAGGGGAACCCGCCACACACACTACCACCGACTGCCACTCCCTAAGGGAGATCGAGAAGGCATGGCGCGTAAGGGAGGACCCCGACAACCACCCGCCAAACGGCGGGAAATTCGGACACGACGCCGGCTCGCTTCACACCTTCACCGGCTTCAACATGAAGCGCGAGAAGAAGGTCATCGCCCGCACCGTCGCTGTCAATGCGGTGTCCCAGGTCGACATCCCCCAGTTCCTCAACTGGTCCGAGCAACAAATCACCTAGAGCAGCGAAGACCACTCGCCACGGATCTAATATCCGGGTCGAGTCGCCCTGGTGGTCAAGCCCAAGGTGGGAGACTACTGGCTCCCCAAGACACTGATGGACGGCGGCAGCTCCATCAACATCCTATACCTGGACACATTCAGGCGACTGCGGCTCCCACAGTCGATGATCGAGACGACCTACACCACCCTCCACGGCATCGTCCCCGATTGGAAGGCGTATCCGATCGGCAAGGTGACGTTGCCAGGTCACCTTCGGCGCACCAGCAAACTTCCGCACCGAGCGGATCTTCTTCGAGCTGGTGCCCTTCAATAGCCCTACCATCGCTGCGTCACCAGCGCTCGCCAAATTCATGGCAAGACCCCTACGCTGCATAACGCGATGAAGCTCCCCGGCCCGTGCGGCATCATCACCGTCCGCAGCGACCCCGACATGGCCGCAGAATCTAAGGCCAAAGGCGCTGAGCTCGCCGACGCCGTCATAGCCGCAAAGGCGAACCACGCAGAGGAACTCGCCAAGCACACGAGCGGGGTCAACAATGACGACCCCACCATACTCAAGAAGCCCAACTTGGAGGGCGGCGGTTCCACCGCATTCGAGGCGACGGTGCACACTTGCACCATCGAGCTGGTCCCAGGCGACTCAAGCCAGACGGTGACGATCGGGACGGGCATGAGCCTAGCATAGGAAGGCGCGCTCATCGAGTTCCTATGTGAGAATCGTGACATCTTCGTATGGAAGCCATCCGACATGCCTGGTGTCCCGAGGGAACTCGTTGAGCACAAACACAACGCCGACCCCAAAGCGCGACCCGTCAAGCAGTCGTTGCGGCCCTTCAATGAAGAGCGCCGCCGATCAATCGCCGAGGAGGTGTAGTGTCTACTCGCTGCCGCTTCATTCGGCCAATCAAATACTCCAAGTGGCTGGCAAACCCAGTCCTGGTCGAGAATAAAAATGGGACGTGGAGAATGTGTATCGACTACATACACCTCAATAGCGCCTGCCCGAAGGAGCAATTCGTCCTCCCGCGGATCGACCAGATCATCGACTCGACCACGGGTTCAGAGTCGCTATGCTTCCTTGACGCCTACTCTGGTTACAACCAGATCAAAATGGCCGTCGAGGACGAGGAGAAGACGACGTTCATCACGCCATTCGGAGCCTTCTGCTACACCGCCATGACCTTTGGCCTCAAGAATGCCGGGGCGACCTACCATAGGTGCATGTAGGAGTGCCTTGCGAGCCAAATTGGCCGGAACATCCATGTCTACATCGACGACGTGGTGGTGAAATCCACTCGCCAGGGCGACCTACTCGCCGACCTGGTGAAAACCTTCGCAAACCTGCGGAGGTATAAGATCAAGCTAAACCCAGTAAAGTGCACCTTCGGTGTACTTACTAGACAGTTGCTGGGGTACGTTGTCTCCAAGCGCGGGATCGAGGCGAAGCCCACCAAGATCAACACGATCGCCCGGCTTGGCAAACCCGAGTGCCTGCGCGACGTCTAGAAGCTAGCCGGGCGAGTCACGGCTCTCAGTCGCTTCATCCCCCGGTTAGGCGAGAAGGTGATGCCCCTCTATCGCCTAATGCGCAAGAACCCCACATTCCAGTGGGACAAGGAGGCAGACGACGCGCTCCACGCTCTCAAGGAGGTGCTACTCGCGGCACCACTACTCGCCGTCCCCGTCGACAAGGACCCCATGCTCGTCTGCATCGCGGCCTCCGAGCGAGTGGTCAGCGTCGTCATGGTCGTCGAACGACCAGAAGAGCGCAAGGAGTGCCCGGTACAGCGACCCGTATACTACACCAGCAAAGTCCTCACCGAGTCGCGCTACCTGCAGTACCAAAAATTGGTATATGCGGTCTTCAGAGCCCAACGGCGATTGCCGCACTACTTCCAGGAGCACCCAATAACGGTCGTCTCCTCAGCACCATTGCAGGACATCATTCGCAACTGTGAGGCGACTGGGCGAGTCGCCAAGTGGGCCATCGAGATCGGCATCCACAACATTAGGTACGAGCCGCGCAAGGCGATCAAGTCGCATGCTCTCGCAGACTTTCTCGCCGACTGGGAGGAGGCCCAGCAGCCAGAGAAACTGCCGTACCTCCATTACTGGAGCCTACACTTTGACGGCTCCAAGAATGCAGATGGTGCAAGGGCAGGGATCGTCCTCACATCCCCAAAAGGCGACAAGTTACGCTACGTCCTATACCTCGCCTTCACCCCCTGCACCAACAACATGGCCGAGTATGAGGTGCTACTCCACGGCATGCGAGCAGCCAAGGAGATGAACATCAATCTTCTGCACTGCTACGGCGACTCCGACCTAGTCGCCGGGAAAGTCACCGGCATCTGCGATGCAGTCTCCCCCACCATGGCGACATACCGCCAAGTAGTGGACCAGCTGGGAGGCCACTTCGCGGGCTACTCCGTCGAGTGGATTGACAGGCGGAAGAACGAGGAGGCCGATGCACTCTCCGGCATTGGATCGGCTCGACTCGCACCGCCCGCCGGCGTCTTCCTCGACACCATCACCAAGTCTTCCGTCTGTCCCCGAGGGAGATCGACATTGGAATTCTGCTGCAACCAGACGCAGCCCTAGTTGCAATTATCGCCAAGCCAAGCGACTGGACGGCGCCATACGTCGCCTACCTGGAGGGAGGCACCCTACCCGCTGACGAGACGGAGGCCCAGATGATATCACACCGCTGCAAATCATTCGTCATCATCAATGGCGAGCTCCACAAGCACAGCATGACCGGCATGTTCCAACGCCGCGTCCAAACCGCAGAAGGATGCAAGATCCTCCAGGACATCCACACTGGCGACTGCGGCCACCACGCCGGCGCTCGCTCCCTAGTCACCAAGGACATGCGACATGGCTTCTACTGGCTCACCGCACATGCCGACGCGGTCGACATCGTCCAACGCTTCATCGGGTGCCGGCACGCCACGACTCCACGCACAGCTCGGCGCCATGACCCCCATCACCTAACCATTCGCCATATGGGGCATGGACATGGTAGGCCCCTTCAAGAAGGCCCCCTCTAGCTTCACCCACCTCCTAGTCGCGGTCGACAAATTCACAATGATGGGGATATGCCTACCGGGGTATTACCCAGCAGGACATTTCCTGCTGGCCCAGGAACTGGCGAGTGGGCCTGCAAGATGGCGACTGGATCAAGACCTGGCATGGATCCAAGCGACTGGAAGCTGAAGGCCCAGGAGAGTAGATAGGCCCAGTCGGATTAGGTTAAACGAGTACCGAAACCTTAACTGATTCGGTTGAGATATGTAAACCCTAGGGGAGGATGAGTCTATATAAACCTCCCTTCAGGGCGTGTAAACGTACGTTCCAACATCCACCCAAGCGACTCGCCGCCTAGCGGTCGAGCTCCCCCCATTGTACTTCCAACATAATACAATCTAGCAGGAGTAGGTCTTTACCCTCCGGGGGGCCGAACCTGGGTAAAACCCTGTGTCTCCGCCCTCATCTCGCACCGCAGATGGCTGGCCGCCCTTGCCCTTCGTTCTACTACTCGCTGCCGATTGCAGCATCTGCCGTGGTCATTCCCATGACAATGGCGCCTACCTTGGGGCCTGGCCGGTCTGGCCGGTGTTCTGCGGCGAGATCCAATCTGCCCATCAACGAGTCGGTCGCCACTGGCCGCATGATAGCGATCGGCGAGATGCTCCAGATCTTGCCGAGCAGCTATGTCCCGGCGGCGCGACCCGTCACGCACAGCATGATCTTGCCGGTTGGGATGACCAGCCTCACCGACGTCATCATCTCGGAGGACTCGGCTCGCATCCGCGAGTCGCCGCCACGCGACCGGCTCTCCGAGAGCCAGGTCCGCACGATCCATCGCCTCGCCTTCGAGTACAACTCGGCCCACAACGACGTGGCCGAAAACACCGCAACCGCGGAAGACGTGGTCCTCAACGACGACACCGACTCAGCGACCCCGGCGTCACTCACCGGATCCATCACCGCGGCCTCACCCGCGGGCTCCATCACCCAGGTCTCCAACGTGGGAGACTTCGAGGATCCCTCCATCCTCGGCATCTTCGACTTTGACTCCGGGTCGGAAAACTCCGCCGACCTTCGCGATGGGACCGGTCGCCACGCCGCGACCTACATGGCGACCGGCACCGACCCGTCGGAGGATCCCTTCTCCACCCCGATCCCTCCTAACGCCACGGCAACGAAGGTCGAGGAACTCCGCCTGAAGCTAGCGGAGGCAGTCCGCAAGGAGCAAGCCGAGCGTGAAAAATTTCGCCTCGAGCAGGTGATGGCGCAGGAGCTGTCGCGCTACCACGCGCAACGAATCAGGTCGTGCTTGAACCCCACCGTCCAGGGGCGCGCCCTGAACTTCGATGATGAGAATGACCCAGCCCGCGTGGTCGAGCGCGCGATCTGCGAGAACGCGCCACCAGGAGGAAGCGCCCGGCCCCCACCAGGGTCGACGGCGATAGGCACTCCGCCTCCACCCAACCGCACACCCCCTAGGGATCAGCCGCGGATAGTGGTCTCCTCATGGGAGCGAGACACGAACGGCCTACCACTGTTCTCCACCCCGATGGACAACCTCGTGGCGGGCCGAGCAGCGGCCGACAACATCACGGCCATCGGTGATGGCGCCCTACAGATCCAGTACGTCAGGGCCCTGCTCGCAAAGGCGGTCGAGCAGCAAAACGCAGGCGCCGACTCGCAGGGTCGGGTGTACTCGCGTTCTTCGGGCAGCAGAGTAGCCTTAAGCGGCCGCCCATTGGCGGCAAACACCCTCAACTGCCTGCCACCTGAACCACTGCAGCTCCAACACCGACCCGCGAACGCGGCACTCTCCACCAACGACCCCAGGCCAGCGACCAACCGTCACCACATCGACGCCCGCACCCACATCATCAACAACCAAAGCTAGCGCGCACGCCAGCCCGACGACCTGCGACACACCCTAACCAATCGCCGCGACGGCGAGCCAATGGGGTCACTAAGACAACTCAGGCCCAGGTGCTTCGGACCGATGATCCGAGGCGAAAAATACCCGGTGAACTTCAAAGCGCTTAAGGTAATAGAGAAGTACGACCCTTCGTACGACCCCTCCGTGTGGCTGGACACATACCTCATGGCGATGGGGATCGCTGGCCACACCGACCTGCTAGCCGCCCGCTACCTCCCCCTGATGATGGAGGGAACGTGCATGCAGTGGATGAACACCCTTCCGCAGGATAGCATCGACTCCTGGGAAGAGATGCGATATGCCTTCGTCAGGCACTTCGAGTGCTCCTACACCAGCGCCACCACCATCGAGGACCTGGAACGATGCATCCAGGGACCCCGCGAGTCGACCCGCAACTGGGTCCAGCGGTGGCAAGAACTATGGTACAACGCGGTCGGCATCCACCCGGACACCGCGATCCACTGCTTCAAGACCTCGTGCCGCTACGAGCCCTTGGTCGCCAAGCTCAAGCGACATTCCCGCACACTCGACAACATACCGGACCTCCTCGAGATCGCCAAAAGATACGCGGAGGAAGACCCAAACCAGGAAACCGACGACGAGTCGGGAGGCCAACGCCGCACGAGCGGCAACGACAACGGACGACGGTCCGACCTACGCTACAGCAACACTCGCCTCACCGGCAAACGCCCGGTGACGGGCGAAGTCGACTTCGTCGCCAACGCCGGCCGCAGCGCAGCGAGCCCAAGAGCTTCAAAGCGAAACGGCGAAACCAAGGTTCGACCCCGCGGCCCTCCTTAACCAGCCTTGTGTGTTTCACAGCAGGAAAGAGAAGCCCGCCACGCACACGACCGCCGACTGCCACTCTCTCAAGAAGATCGAGAAGGCACAGCGAGCGTGGGAGGACCCCGACAACAACCCGCCAAACGGCGGAAAATTCGGCAGTGTGGCCGGCTCGCTCCACACCTTCACTGGCTTCAACACGAAGCACGAGAAGAAGGTCATCGCCCACGCCGTCGCCGTCAACACGGTGGCCCAGGTGGATGTTCCCCAGTTCCTCAACTGGTCGGAGCAGCCCATCACCTGGAGCCGCCAGGACCACTCGCCACGCATCGAGTACCTAGGACGAGTCGCCCTGGTGGTCAAGCCCAAGGTGGGAGACTACTGGCTCCCCAAGACACTGATGGATGGCGGCAGCTCCATCAACATCCTGTACCTGGACACCTTCAGGCGACTGGGGCTCCCGCAGTCGATGGTCGAAACGACCTACACCACGTTCCACGGCACGGTCCCCGGTCGGAAGGCGTACCTGATCGGCAAGGTCACGCTGCCAGTCACCTTCGGCACACCAGCAAACTTCCGCACCGAGCAGATCGTCTTCGAGCTGGTACCCTTCGACAGCCCCTACCATTGCGTCCTGGGGCGCCAGGCATTCGCTAAGTTCATGGCAGCGCCCCACTACGCGTACAACGCGATGAAGCTCCCCGGACTGCGCGGCGTCATCACCATCAATGGCGACCCCGACATGGCCGCCGAGTGCGAGGCCAAAGGAGCCGAACTCGCCGACGCTGTCATCGCGGCAGAGGCCAACCACGCCGACGAGCTCGCCAAGTACGCGAGCGGGGTCAACAACGATGACCCCACCATACTTAAGAAGCCCAATTCGGAGGGCGCCAACACCTCAGACTTCGAGGCAACGACGCACACCCGCACCGTCGAGCTGGTCCCAGGCGACTCCAGCTAGACGTTGACGATCGGGATGGGCATGAGCCTAGCCTAGGAAGGCGCGCTCATCGAGTTCCTCCGTGAGAACAGGGACATCTTCGCATGGAAGCCCTCTGACATGCCTGGTGTCCCTAGGGAACTCGCTGAGCACAAATTAAACGCCGACCCCAAAGTGCGACCCGTCAAGCAGTCGCTGCGGCCCTTCAATGAAGAGCGCCGCCGAGCCATCCCCGAGGAGGTGCAGCGTCTACTTGCTGCAGGCTTCATCCGGCCAATCAAATACTCCAAGTGGCTGGCAAACCCAGTCCTGGTCAAGAAGAAAAATGGGACCTGGAGGATGTGTATCGACTACACCAACTTTAACAGCGCCTGCCTGAAGGATCAGTTCGTCCTCCCGCGGATCGACCAAATAATCGACTCCACCGCGGGCTTGGAGTCACTGTGTTTCCTCGACGCCTACTCCGGGTACAACCAGATCAAGATGGCCGTTGAGGACAAGGAGAAGACGGTGTTCATCACGCCATTCGGAGCCTTCTGCTACACTGCCATGACCTTCGGCCTCAAGAACGCCGGGGCAACTTACCAGCGGTGCATGCAGGAATGCCTTGCGAGCCAAATTGGCCGCAACATCCACGTCTACATCGACGACGTGGTAGTGAAGTCCGCTCGCCAAGACGATCTACTCGCCGACCTGGCGGAAACATTCGCCAACCTGCGGAAATACAAGATAAAGCTCAACCCAGGCAAATGCACCTTCGGAGTACCAGCAGGGCAAGTACTGGGGTACGTCGTCTCCAAGCGCGGGATCGAGGCGAACCCCACGAAGATCAACATGATCGCTCGACTCGGCAAACCCGAGTGCCTGCGCGATGTCCAAAAACTGGCCGGGCGAGTCGCGGCTCTTAGTCGCTTCATCCCACGATTGGGCGAAAAGGCGATGCCCCTATACCGCCTGATGCGAAAGAACCTCACCTTCCAGTGGGACAAGGAGGCGGACGACGCACTCCGCGACCTCAAGAAGGTGCTACTCGCAGCATCGCTACTCGCCGCCCCCGTCGACAAAGAACCCATGCTGGTCTACGTCGCAGCTTCCGAGCGCGTCGTCAGCGCCGTCATGGTTGTCGAGCGGACGGAGGAAGGAAAGGAGCGCCCGGTACAACGACCGGTGTACTACATCAGCAATGTCCTCACCGAGTCGCTCCAGCGGTACCCGTAGTACCAGAAACTGGTATACGCAGTCTTCAGAGCACAACGGCGACTGCCGCACTACTTCCAGGAGCACCCGATCACGGTCGTCTCCTCAGCACCGTTGCAGGACATCATCCGCAACCATTAGGCGACCGGGCGAGTCGCCAAGTGGGTCGTCGAAATCGGCGTCCACAACATCAAGTATGAGCCACGAAAAGCGATCAAGTCGCAGGCTCTTGCGGACTTCATCGCCGATTGGGAAGAGGCCCAGCAGCCAGAAAAGCTGCCATACCTCCACTACTGGAGCCTACACTTCGACGGCTCCAAGAACACGGATGGCGCAGGAGGAGGGATCGTGTTGACTTCACCGAAGGGCGACAAGCTCCGCTACGTCCTCTGCCTCGACTTCACCCCCTGCACCAACAACATGGCCGAGTACGAGGCACTACTCCACGGCATGCGAGCTGCCAAGGAAATGAATGTCAACCGCCTACGTTGCTACGGAGACTCCGACCTCGTCGCCGGTACTTGCGACGCCGTCTCTCCCACCATGGCGGCATACCGCCAGGCAGTGGACAAGCTGAGTGGACACTTCGCAGGCTACTCCGTCGAGTGGATCGACAGGCGGAAGAACGAGGAGGATGACACACTCTCTCGCATCGGGTTGGCTCGACTCGCACCACCCGCCGGCGTCTTCCTCGACACGATCACCAAGCCATCAGTCTCTTCCCCAAGGGAGATCGACATTGGAGTCCCGCTGCAACCAGAGGCAGCCCTGGTCGCACTCATCGCCGAGCCAGACGACTGGACCAAGCCGTACATCGCCTACCAGGAGGCTGGCAACTTGCCGGCAGACGAGACAGACGCCTGGATGGTTGCACGCCGATGCAAATCCTTCACCATCATCGACGGCGAGCTCCACAAGTGCAGCGTGACCGGCATGTTCCAACGCTGCGTATAACCCGCCGAAGGACGCAAGATCCTCCACGACATCCACTCCGGCGACTGCAGCCACCACGCCGGAGCCTGCTCTCTGGTCGCAAAGGCTATGCGGCACGGCTTCTACTGGCCCACCGCACATGCCGACGCCGTCGACATCGTCTAGCGGTGCGCCGGGTGCCAGAAATACGCCAACCAGACACACGTGCCGAGCTCAGTGCTCAAGACAATCCACATCACCTGGCCATTCGCCGTGTGGGGTATGGACATGGTAGGCCCTTTCAAAAAGGCCCCCTCCGGCTTCACCCACCTCCTGGTCACGGTCGACAAATTCACAAAGTGGGTGGAGGCCAAGCCAGTCCGTAAATGCGACGGGAAGACTGCCACCAAATTCCTACGCGAGCTCATATATCACTACGGGTTCCCAAACAGCATCATCACGGACAACGGCACCAACTTCGCCAAAGGAGCCATGGCCGAGTTCTGCGAGGAACATCACATCTGGCTCGACCTCGCGTCAGTCGCCCACCCGGAGTCCAACGGCCAGGCGGAACGCGCCAACCAGAGCATCCTCCACGGCCTGAAGTCGCGGCTCCAAATACCACTCGAGCGCACCGCCGGGTGCTGGGTCGAGGAGCTACCCTCTGTCATCTGGGGTATCCGCACCTCGGTCAGTAGGTCGACAGGGTTCACCCCCTTCTTCATGGTATACGGCGCCGAGGCAGTCATGCCCACCGACCTCGAGCACGACTCGCCAAGGGTCGTCCACTACACGGAGGCGGCGAACGAACTCGCACGTCAGGACGAGGCACGCAACCTAGCTCGCTCCCGCACTGCCATCTACCAGCAAGGACTCTGCCGCTACCATAGCCGGCGGGTGAAGACTCGCACCTTTCAGGAAGGCGACCTGGTGTTGCGCCTCATCCAGGACAAGAAGGGCATGCATAAGCTCTCCTCCCCGTGGGAGGGACCATTCACCATAGGGCGAGTACTCGGCAACGACGCCTACTACCTCATCGACGTCCGCGGGGACGGCAAACTCGACGTCAAGCAACCATGGAATGTAAACCTCCTACGGAAGTTCTACTCCTAGAACCCCACATATGTATCCCCCAGTCGCTATGAAATAAAAATATTGGTTACCGCAAATTGCGTCTACTCTCCGTGTCTTGTGCCACTCGCACTCGTAGTAACAACACCAAGCTAACTGCAGAAGTCAACCTCTGGTACAGCGATCGACACGGCCAAGTAGTGCGCTACAAGGGCACTGGGTTACCCCAGGTCTTGTAACGTCCACGAAAAACGCCTACCCGGAGCCCCATTGGAGTTGCCTAGCTCGACTGGCTTAACGAGCCAAGACAACTGCCTTCACTCCTCACAGCGACCATGATCCTCCGCATCCTCGACATAGCGACTCGAACGGCCAAGTACCATGCTCGGGGGCTGACGACCAGTTCAGCGCGAGCAGCTAGGGAAAACGCCAAGTATGAGAGCATGCCCAGGACTCGCCATGCGACTGACCCGACGGGCCAGGCAGGAGTGATGCGCTCACTCTAACGTGCCAAGTCCTCACCCACCCTAGAGTCGCGCCTAGAACAACCAAGTACCACGCTCGGGGACTCGGCTACCCGACCTCGTTCGCGTAGGGGAAAACGGTGAAGTACAGAGCACTCATGGGAGTCGCCTCGCGACTGGCTTTCCGAGTTTGGGCGAGTCGACCTCAATAACAAAACGTTCAAAACCGCAAACACATAACAAACGAGGTAAACCCCATAAAAAGGGCGGACACGCTCGGGGACTCGTTCAAACCTCAATCACCAACACAAGACAATCCAGAAAATAAGACGATATCTCATTATAGCATATCACAAATGTCACAAAATACAAAGTATGCCCAACGGCAGAACTGCTACTAACGCCCCAGGGCACAATGTTTTACTCCGCAGGCTTCGACGACGACTCGCCGCCACCCTTGCGGTTGCGAATGAATGGAGTGTACGGGTTTGACGGGTACGTCGTCAGCTCACCCGCCATCGCCGCACGGAAGGGCTGCTCGATCTTGAAGTCCCGGTGCTGCGGCTCGGGATCGTTGGGTGCGTCGATCGTCTTCTGATAAGGAAGGAGATTGCCCATCGCCCAGACGTGATCGGAGTATACCGCGGCGCGGTCCGTCAGCTTCAGCACCTCAGCGATCTCCACCGAGCCCGTCGACGACGGGTAGCCACTCGCCACGTCGTCTAGATCGAAATCTTCTAGGAAGTGGGCGAGCCCAAGGCTCAGTGCCGTCGCCGCCCCGCGCCGGAACGCCGACCGCGTCATGAACTCGACGACTGATGACGCCTTCTCCAAGTACCGCCACACTTTGACGAGGTCGCTGGGAATCACTTCCGTGGGCGACATCTCTTGAAGATACGCCCGAATACAAGTCGCGGACAGCATGGCCGAGTCGACTAGAGTGGCCACACACTGCCGCACGTCGAATGACTGCGCCTCTTCCGCGCTATCAATAATCCGACCTGTGGACAGGAGGGGTAGTGAGTACATCAAACATCACGCAATGGAAACATTATAGGCAGAGGCGGCACACATACCAATCAAAGGGCGGGAGAGCTCCGTGATGAAGTTTTGAAGAGAGGAGTAGTCGTCTTGAAGCCCAGCAACAAGGGCGTCGGAGACCTTACGCTCTTCAGCGGCGGCCGTAACAGCAGCCTTGGCTCGCCCATCCGCCGAGCTCGCCTCCTCCTTCGCGTCCGCAAGCTCGCGCTCAAGGTCGGTGATCCGCTTCTCCGCCAAACTCAATGCCGATTGCGCCGCCGTCAGCTCACTCGCCGGGACAAGGCCCTGGCGAACCTCTTCTGCCTTCGTAGCAATCGCTTGGAGTCCCTTGTTCGCCTCTTGAACGGTGACAAGTTCCTTCTCCGCGCGACACTTCGCAGCAAGCCGATCGGCTGATTCACGCTGCAAACCCTGTACAAAAGTCAAACAGTTAACAACACTGGAATCCTAAGTGCCCACCCGCTGCAATTCAGCGACTGGGCACTCGGGGACAAGACATCAAAAATCCTGAGCGCCCACCCGCTGAAATTCAGCGAATGCGCACTCGGGGACTGGGCGCGAGAAATAAAAGCAAAGCACCAAAAGAATCTAACCACTGCAATTCAGTGGCCCGATCCTCGGGGACTGGACATACCTGGATGGCTGCGCCAAACATGCCATGAAGTTGTAGTGCGTCCACGGATGCGAGAAGAGCCGGAGTATGCCCGCGACGCTGCTCGACCTTCGTCTCGGCAACCCCAGGTGCGCGGCTCGATGGCGTGGTACCACTCGCCGTAGCCGCTCTGGCCATGAAGCGGGGGAAGGTCGCAATGGATGCGCCGGCACCAAAAGAGGCCGGCTCGGCCATACCAAGCGAGGAAGCACTCTCCTTGATCGCCGAGGTCGCCCCCACCGCAGGATCACTCGGACCCATCGTTGTGTCGTCAGACACCGAGACGACTTCGTCGTTCTTGGCCTTCTTGGCGCTGTTTGTGGGGGCAGCGAATTCATCAGCCTTCCTCTTCCGAGAAGGGTCCTCCTCGGCAACGACTGGCGGCACCTTGGCCACGGACGGGTGGCCTATCTTTTTAACCCCAGTCCTGCAAATCGATTACATGAGCAAAGTGGTTCGAGTACAACGAAAATAAAGCAAGTGAATAAAACTCACTTGGCGACTGGTATGAACCGCAGCCTTGTGCGGATGCTAGCCGGCTTCTCCAGTTCGGGGCCCAGCTGCCGACTGAGGCCCATCTCCAGGACATCATGCGCCCAAGACATAGACGACCTCTTTGTTGATGAGGCCGCGACAGGAGCCTCCGCAACATTTTCGGCAGGAGCTCTCCTGGGAGGCGAAGCTGCCGCGGCTGGAGCGACCCCCGACCCAGAGACTGCGGCGAATGGGGGAGGCATCGAGGCCAGAGGCACCTCACTCAGGACGGCGGTGACATCCGGCGCTGCCGTCGTCTGTGGCGCTTCATCCCTGGCCAAGCTGGTGGCGTCGGAGCTGCTCGCCGAATGAGGCGGAGATGCCTGCCTTGCTGGCTTCGTCTTCCTCTTTGGAGGGGCCTTCTCCTTCTTCTTCTTCTTCGACGGAGTGGCCTCGCGACGTGAGGTGAGCTCGGGAAGTTCGTCGTCGTCATCGTCGTGACGTTCGAGGCTTCTACTCGCCTCGAGTTCGCGCTGACGCTGCCCGCGAGTCTTGCGAACCAGCAGGGCGACCTCTTCCTCGGACTCGTCGCTGTCGTTGTTCCTGTCGCTCTCGACGCCGCCTTTGGCAGGAGGCGACTCACCCCCGTCCTGGACGGACGAGCTTGAATTCTCGTCGTCTGCGGGCGGAAGCCACCCTTCCACCACTTGAAATAACTGCAATAAACATGAGACAGTATCAGTATAACCGCGACAGCATTAACTGCGACTGTGAATGATGGAAAGTGACTTACCGTTGGGGCTAGATGCTTCGCGGTGTAGGGGGCGACCCCGGCCTTTGCGTCCAGGTACACCACCTGGGTGATCTTCTTCAACGCCAGGATGTAGTCCTCGAGTTTCCACTCGGCGAGGCAGGATTTCGTTGAGTCCTCCCGGCCCGTGTACTCGTACATATAATGGTCACGGCGGGCCAGGGGAACGAGTCGCCGCCCGAGCCAGCAGTTGTACAAATTGATGGTCTGGAGACCTTTCTTCTTCAGGCCGCGGATGGTCTGAAGCATCTCATCCACAACCATCCGCTGGTCTGTTGGAAGCTTGCCGACTTGGAGTCGGCGCGGTTCGGGCCGGTCGGCGGAATATCTTGGGATCGCCACCGCCGCTCGAGTCGCCTGGTGATGTAAAACCAAGACTTCTTCCACTCGCCGCCTTGGTGTAGCATCGATCAAAAAGGAGGCCTTCGACTTCAATTGAAACGTCAAGCCACCCGCAGCAAGCATTGGGCCGCCTGCTTCTTCGTGACTGATCCGCCCGTGGAACAGATCTTGCCACAGGGGGAAATATGGCCTGCAGCCCAGGTAGCACTCACAGAACGCCACGAAAATGGCGAGCTGCTCGATGCTGTGCGGGCCCAGGTCTGACGGCTGGATCCCGTAGAAGGCGCAGAAGTGCCGGAAGAAGAGAGATGTGGGGAATCCCAGCCCCCATTCCAGGTGGCTGGTGAAGCAGACGAATTCTCCCTCACGCAGGTCCGGAGTCACCTCTCCGGCCGCGGGGATGCGCCACCTACCGGCGCGCAGGATCCCGGCCTCCTCGAAAGACGCCAGTAGCGCTCTCGTACACTTGGACCTGCCCCATGGTTCGGTGGAGGGGGCCATTGACGGAAAGGTTTGTGGAGGTCGGAGGATGTTGGCTCGGCTGGATCGCGATGCGGAGGAAAACGGAGGTGCGCGCAATTGGAGGAAATGACGAGGGGGTGGTTTTATGATCACCTACCATTCCCTTTATATAGCGGTTGTTGCCCGCCAAATCAGGAAGCCGTTACTACGCGGTGATTACGCCAAAAGTTACCGTTGGATTACCCCAACGGCCAGTTTTGACTGCGTTTGACGGTCCAACTTCAGCCACTCGGCTCACCGACCCGATCACTACAAACAGTGACTGAATATTTCGTCGACTCGTTCGCCAAAGCTACAACCAGAATGACTAGTTTTCTCCTTTATTTAGGAGCCCGCCACCAATTCGACTGGATGTCAGCATTGAAGCCGTATGTTCGATCGCCAAGAACCACCGCGCCCAATCGACGGCCTCGGGGACTCTCGATGGGGATATGCCTACCGGGTATACCCAGCAGACGCGTTCCGATCGCCCAGAACTGGCGAGTGGGCCTGCAAGACGACGACTGGATCAAGACCTGGCGTGTATCCAAGCGACTGGAAGCTGAAGGCCCAGGAGAGTAGATAGGCCCAGTCGGATTAGGTTAAACGAGTACCGAAACCTTAACTGATTTGGTTGAGATATGTAAACCCTAGGGGAGGATGAGTCTATATAAACCTCCCTTCAGGGCGTGTAAACGTACGTTCCAACATCCACCCAAGCGACTCGCCGCCTAGCCGTCGAGCTCGCCCCATTGTACTTCCAACATAATACAATCTAGCAGGAGTAGGTCTTTACCCTTCGGGGGGCCGAACCTGGGTAAAACCCTGTGTCTCCGCCCTCATCTCGCACCGCAGATGGCTGGCCGCCCTTGCCCTTCGTTCTACTACTCGCTGCCGATTGCAGCATCTGCCGTGGTCATTCCCACGACACACAAAGTGGGTGGAGGCCAAGCCAGTCCGCAAGTGTGACGGGAAGACCGCCACAAAGTTCCTACGCGAGCTCATCTATCGCTACGGGTTCCCGAACAGCATCATCACGGACAACGACACCAACTTCGCCAAAGGAGCCATGGCCAAATTCTGCGAGGAGCACCACATACAACTCAACCTCGCCTCAATCGCCCACTCGGAGTCCAATGGCCAGGCGAAACACGCCAACCAGAGAATCCTCCATGGCCTGAAGCCACGACTTCAAGTCCCACTTGAGCGAACTCCTGGGTGATGGGCCGAAGAGCTCCCCTCCGTCATCTGGGGCATCCGCACCTCCGTCAACAGGTCAACAGGATTCACCCCTTCTTCATGGTGTACGGTGTCGAGGCCGTCATGCCAACCAACCTCGAGCACGACTCGCCTCGGGTGGTCAGCTATGCGGAGACTAGAAACGAGCTCGCATGCCAAGACAGAGTCGACCAGCTCGACGAAGCGCGCGACCTAGCTCGCTCCTGCACCGCCATCTACCAGCAAGGGCTTCGCGCTACCACAGCCGGCGAGTACAGACCCGCACCTTCCAGGAAGGAGACCTGGTACTGCGTCTGATCCAGGACAAGAAAGGCATGCACAAGCTCTCCCCCGTGGGAGGGACCATTCGCCATTGGGTGTGTCCTGGGCAATGACGCCTACTACCTTACCGACGTCCGAGGCGACGGAAAACTCGACGTCAAGCGGCCATGGAATGCAAATCTCCTACGGAAGTTCTACACCTATAACTCCAGACATGTACCTCCTACCCGCTATGAAATAAAGAAGATCGATTCGCACAACGTGTGTCCACTCTATGTATCTTATGCCGATCGCACTCGTAATAACAGCGCTATGCTACTCGCAGAAGTCAACCCTTGGTGACGCGACCGTCACGACCAAGTAGTGCGATACGAGGGCACTGAAAAAAGTCAGGCCTCGTATCATCCATGAAAAAAGCAAGCTCGGAGCACCATCGGAGTCGCCTCACTCGACTGGCTTTCCGAGCCAAGACAACTGCATTCGCTTCCCATAGCGACCTAGTCCTCCACATCCTTGGCACAGCGACTCGAACGACAAAGTACCACGCTCGGGGACTGGCGCCTGTCCAAACAGTAGCGGCCAGGGAAAACACCAAGTATGAGAGCGCATCCTGGACTTGCCACGCAACTGGTCCCACAGATCAGGTGGGGTGACGCGCCTAACACAACGCGTCCCGTCCTCACCTACCTCGGGCATGCGACTAGAACCGCCAAGTACCACACTCGGGGACTCGGCCACCCGACCCTGTTCGCGCCCGGGAAAATGGCTAAGTACAAAGCACCCCTTGGAGTCTCCATGCGACTGGCTTTCCGAGCCATGGCGAGTCGACCTTAACTTACTAACAGTTCAAACAACACATAAAAACGAGGTTAACCCCATAAAAGGGCGGACGCGTTCGGGGACTCGCACAACCGACAACCAAATCAAAAATCACTGACGAAAGAATCCTTGCATTCCTCCAAAGCAGCAAAATTTGTTCGCTTATAAGGGTAGTTAAATACTTATCCTAACTAACGCTGATCGTCAAACTATTCTACTCCGCAGGCTTCGACGATGAGGCGCCACCACCCTTGCGAAAGCGGATAAAAGGAATCCACGGGTTCGATGGGTACGTCATGAGCTCACCCGCCATAGCCGCACAAAACGGCTGCTCCACCTTGAAGTCGCGGTGCGCCGGTTCGGGGTCGTTCGGGGCAATGACCGTATCCTGGTAAGGAATGAGGTCGCCCATCGCCCACACCCGGTCTACGTACACCGCAGCCCGCTCCGCCAGCTTCAGCACTTCGGTGATTTCGACTGCTCCCGTCGACGAAGGGTACTCTCTCATGACGTCGTCAAGGTTGAATTTGTCAGGAAAGTGCGCGAGCCCAAGGCTCAGCGCATTCGCCGCACCACGACGAAAGGCCGATCGCGCCGTGAATTCTACAGCAGTTGGGGCCTTCTCCAGGTAGCGCTAGACCTCGACGAGGTCGCTGGGAATCACCTCCGTGGGCGAGATCTCCTGTAGATACGCCCGGATGCAGGTCGCTGACAGCGCGGCAGAATCAACCAGAGTGGTGACGCATTGTCGCGCGTCGTACGACTGCGCTTCTTCGGAATTATCAGTAATCAGGCCTGCAACACACAAGCAAACATTAAGGGAGGCTCTAGCAAAATAACACGACCCACACGCTCAAGGATTCGCCAAAGAAAAACTCACCAATCAACGGGAGACAGCACTCTGTGATGAAATCCTGAAGGCCGGAGAGGTCATCCTGCAGCCCGACGACGAGCGCGTCTGACATCTTCCGCTCCTCAGCAGCAGAAGCAACGGCTGCCTTGGCCCGCCCATCCTCCGAGGCCGCATCCGCCCTTTCCTCCTTGAGCTCACGCTCCAGGTCGGCGATACGCTTCTCCGCGGTGCTCAAGGACGACTGTGCAGCCGTCAGTTCACTCGCCGGAACCAGGCCCTGACGAGCCTTCTCCATCGCGGCTGCGCTATCCTCTGCATCAACAACACCACGATTACGAAAAGAATAAGGTTTACAACCAGCACCAAGCACGACGGACACTCACCCACAGTCGCTCGAAGCTGCTCGTTCGTGTCCTGGACAACGAGGAGCTCCCTCTCCACACGCTCCTTGGCGGCAAGCCGCTCCGTCGACTCGCCCTGCAGGCCCTGCGTAACCATGGAAGCGTTAGCAACGAAAATCCTAAGTGCCTAGCCACTGAAATTCAGGGACTAGCCACTCGGGGACTGGACAGCGAAAATCCTAAGTGTCCAGCCGCTGAAATTCAGCGACTAGCCACTCGGGGACTGGACAGCGAAAATCCTAAGTGCCTAGCCGCTGAAATTCAGCGACTAGCCACTCGGGGACTGGGCAACGAAAAAATCCTAAGTGCCTAGCCACAGAAATTCAGCGACTAGCCACTCGGGAACTGGACTCAAAAAACAATAAGAATCCAACCACTGAAATTCAGTGGCCCGATCCTCGGGGACTGGACATACCTGGATGGTGGCTCCTAGCATGCCGTGAAGCTCCGTTGCATCCACCGATGGGAGCACGAATGGAGTACGCCCGCGACGCTGCTCGACTTCCGTTTCGGTGGCCTCAGGCAATTGGCTCGACGGCACCGATGCACTCGCCGTGGAGGCCCTAGCTACAAAGCGAGGGAACGTCGCCACCGCGTCTCCCGCACCACTCGAAGGTGGGCCTGTCGCCCCAACCGAGGCCATAGGCTCCACCCGCTGCGACTCCGTGTCCACCGTCACCCTCAGGGCTGCGTCCACTGCAATTGGAGCCTCGCTCGGGGCGACCGCCGGCTCGTCCGAAATCGTGACGACCTTGTCATCGTTTGCTTTCTTTGCTCCTTCAGCAGGTGCCTCAACCTCGTCACCCTTCCTCTTCTTCGAAGGGTCGACTGGTGCCTCCGCGACACCCGACGGAACCTTGGCCACCGAAGCGTGACCTATTTTCTTCACTCCAGTCCTGTAGAACAACTCCGTCAGTAAACTCGCCAGTCGGACATAAAACAAGCAGACAAATAAAAGGATTAAGAAACACTCACTTGGCGACTGGGATAAAACACAGGCCAGTACGAATGCTGGCCGACTTCTCCAACTCTGGCCCCAGTTTCCGACTAAGGCCCGTCTCGAACACACTCTGCGCCTAGGACACCGACGGCTTCTTCGAGGACGAGGCCACGACAGAAGGTTCAGTTGCGATTGTCGCGGGAGCTCCCCTCGGTGATGAGGTCCCTGTGACTGGAGCGGCCATGAGACCGGTGATTGGGACGAAATGCGGCGGCGGCGACGCCAACGACATCTCTCCTTCCGCAACGGCCGCACCGGCCGCCGCGGTCGCATGCGCCGGTGCGTCGGTTTTAGCTTCCTCGGCTGCGCCGGTAGCATCGGAGCTACTCGCAGACCAAGGCGGTGATACCAGCTTAGTCGGCTTCTTATTCTTCTTCTTCGGTGGCGGTGGTTTCTTCTTCAACGATGTAGCTTCGTGCCGCGAGGTGTGTTCGGGGAGTTTGTCCTCGTCTTCGTCGTGAGCCTCGAGGCTCTTGATGGCCTCGAGCTTGCGCTGATGCTGCCCGCGAGTTCTGCGAACCGTGGGTGCGGCGACCTCCACGGCCTCGTCACCACCGTCATCATCATCGTCGTCATCACCGCACCCGTCACTCCTGACATTGCCTTTGTCGGGCGAAGACTCGCTTTCATCCTCGCCGGATGAGTTCGAATTCTCGTTGTCTGCGGGTGGAAAGCCAACCTTCCACCACCTGGAATAAATGCAACAACAAAATGAAGTTAGCACGACCGCGAATGCAAAACTGCGACCGCGAAGTGCGCAAAGAGTAAAGGGACTCACCGTTGGAGCTTGGTGTTTCGTAGTGTAAGGGGCGACACCGGCGTTCGCGTCAAGGTACTCTGCCTCGGTGATCTGCTTCAAGGCCAAGGTGTAGTCCTGGAGCCTCCACTCGGCGTGACAGGAATTCGTCGGGTCGTCCTTGCCCGTGTATTCGTACATATAGTGGGCGCGACTGGCCAGAGGAACCAGCCGTCGCCCAAACCAGCAATTGTACAAATTGATGGTCTGGAGGCCCTTCTTATTCAGGTTACGGATTGTCTGCAACATCTCGTCGACGACCATCCGCTGGTACAACGGGAGCTTGGTGACTTGGAGCCGACACGGCTTGGGCCGGTCGGCGGAGTACATCAGAAGCGCCACCTCGTCGGCCGGAGGCGACTCGGTCACGTAGAACCAACTCTTCTTCCATTCGTTTGCCGCCTTCTTCCGCAGCATCAGATCGAAGAAGGACGCCTTCAACTTCAGCTGAAAGGTCAGGCCGCCCGCGGCCAGCATCGGGAAACCTGCTTCTTCGCGGCCGATCCTCCCGTGGAACAGTTCTTGCCATAGGGGGAAATACGGTCAGCAACCCAGGTAGCACTCGCAAAATGCCACGAAGATGGCGAGTTGCTCGATGCTATGCGGCCCTAGGTCCGATGGTTGGATGCCGTAATAGGCACAGAAGCGGCGAAAGAAGAGGGAAGTGGGTAATCAGAGCCCCCGTTCCAGATGGCTGGTGAAGCAGATGAACTCCCCCACGCGCGGATCTGGAATCACCTCTCCAGCCGTGGGGATGCGCCATCTCCTGGTGCAGAGGATCACTGCCTCCTCGAACAACTTCAACAGCACCTTCGTGCACTTGGATCTGCCCCATGGTTCCGCCGGAGGTGCCATCAATTGAGGGATCTGGGGGCTATGAGGTGCTCTGGGTCGCTCTGGTCGCTGCGCGGAATGGAGGATTGGGAATGCGCGAGATCGGAGGAAGTGTGGGAATGTTCTTCCCTCACCTGTCACTCTCTTTATATAGCGGTTGCTACCCGCCACCTTCGGGGAGCCGTTACTGCGCGATAATTACGCCGATATTACCGTTGGATTATCCAAAGGATACTTTGACCAGCGTTGGCGGTCCAACTTCATCCACTCGACTTGTTGTTTTCAGCGACTTGATGATTCGCCGACCTGATCACTATAACAGTGACTCAATTACTCGCCGACCTATTCGCCAAGCTGCGATTCGACTAGTCGCCGTTATTGCGACTAAAATGACTAGTTCTTTCCTTTATTCAGGAGTCCACCGCCGATTCGACTGGGCGTCCGAATTGTACCCGCATACTCTGACTGCCAACGAACACCTGCGACAAATCAACGATGGCCTCGGGGACTACTGATGGGGATATGTCGACCGATGTATGCCCAGCAGGACGTTTCCTACTGGCCCAAGCTACCAGCGAGTGGGCCTGCAGGACGGCGACTGGATCGAGACTTGGCAAGGATCCAGATGACTGGAAGATGGAGGCCCAGAAGCGTAGCTAGGACCAATCGGATTAGGTCAAGAACCCTCCGAGTCCTTAACTAATTCGGTTGTAGATCTGTAAAACCTAGTGAGGTGAGCCTATATAAACCTCCCTAGGGTATGCATAGAGGACACGTTCCATCATACACCCCAGCGAATCGTCGCCTAGTCGTCGAGCTTGCCCTTGTACTCTCTCCAGAATATAATCTAGCAGGAGTAGGTCTTAACCCTCCGGGGGGCCGAACCTGGGTAAATCCTTGTGTCTCCGCCTCATCTCGCACCGCAGATGGCTAACTTCCCTTGCCCCTGCCGATTGAAGCGTTTGCCGTGGCCATTCCCACGAGAGTGTTGGAGAGAGTGTACCACAATAGTAGATGAATGGGGAATTGGCTTACATAATTCTTCTATAGGAGGTAGATTCTTCACATCTTCAGCTCTAATACCTCTCTCCTTTAGACATTTCTTAGCTTCCTTCATCACTTCATCATTTAATGCAATAACTCCCCTCTTCTTTGGTGTTGGTGTTGGAACTGGTTCCGGCACAACTGGTTCAGGAGTAATAGGCTCAGGTGTATTTAGCTCAGTTGAAGTCCAATCATCATAATTCTTGCTTATATTAGCCATTAATTCTTCAGCATCTGTAGGAGTTCTTTTCCTGAAAACATAATCAGCAAAGCTATCTAGGTAGGTCCTAGAATCATCAGTTAGTCCATTATAATAAATATAAAGAAGCTCATTCTTAGGTAATGAACATCCAGGATGTGCATGAATCAAGGCACAGAACCTTGTCCATGACTCGGGCAATTTCTCTTCTTCTCCCTGTTTAAAATCAAAAGTTTCGCAAGCGGATGTCTAGCACTGGGAGAAAAATATTTCTGGAAGAAAGAAGCAATCAGGGCTATCAATGGAACCAGGAGGTAATCTATTAAACCAACCCCTAGCTTCTCCTTTTAGTGAAAAAGGGAAGATCTTAGTAACAAAGTACTTACGCATCTTAAAATCATCAGAGAATAAAGCACTCGTAGTAGAAAGCTCATTCATATAAGCCACAACACTCTCATTTTCAGTCCCACAAAAAGGTTCTTTCTCAACAATATCTAAATAGGACAAATCAAGAGAAAAATCATAATCTTCATCTTTAATATCTATGGGAGAGGTGGCAAACTTAGGATCAGAGGACAGTTTAGGCATAATAGTACGTCTATCAAGGAGACTCTTAATACACTAGTACAATGTGTGTTTTGGCACTCTTCAACAAATTCATCAGTGAACTCAATGTAACCATCATTAATATCATAACTCTCACTAGCCTTAGGTGAGCTAACATGTGTAACAGTGTCTTCAATAGGAGTTTCGGTATTTCCTAGACTAGCCATAGTAGCATATAGAAAAGGACCTAATGAACCACTCGCATCAAGCATAGTAGAAGTAACGTCATGAGCATCAAAAGCAGTTTAAGATTTAGTAGTAGTAGTAGTGTGTGTAGTATGAGTATGTGGTGGTGGTGTGACAAGCTTACTTATAACAGACGGTGAATCAAGAGCAGTAGAGGTGTTTAGGACAGTACCTCTTCTTGTAGTGGATGGTAAAATAGGAAACTTTCCATCACGAGACATCCGCATGATGAAAGGAGTAGCAGTGAACAATAATAGATCCAAATGAACTTACAAATAAAGCTATGCTCCCCGACAACGGTGCTAGAAAATAGTCTTGATAACCCACAAGTGTAGGGGATCGCAACAGTCTTAGCGGGTAGAACTACCCAATTTTAGTTTCGCCCCCGGACCCCAAAATCTTAGAACCGACCCTGCCCATGTCACTGACTATGTGGAAGCACTCACCTCCTTCCAGTGTAGAGACAGGAGGTTTGGTCAAAGGAAATATTGATATTTTCTTATATGGAAGGAAAAATTTAAAATGTAATGTGTACCGGTCAATATATATCTATCCATAGGTTGTTAATCTGATCGCTAAAAACCCGGCTACAAAATCTTGTTTGATAGATCCAGTATGAGAAATGGGTACAAAAACTTGCGTTTGATCTGGTCATGGTCTCAATATACACGTCGCTTCTCTTGTGACTACATCAAACCAAGTAACCGACTAGGAAGCGTGCGTGGGATTCCGAATTGTGGCCTGGTCGAGTTCTCCATGTACATCTAAACATAGAGCCAGGCTACTGTTTATTTGTCTCCATTATGCTAAAGGAAAAAACAACACGAGTACCGTGCATAGTCGTAGCTCTACTGATCATCATGGTAATCGTCACTGACTTCAAGGTGAGCTTCTCCATGCGAACATTAGCGACATGGCCCCGACTGCTGTCCACTGCTGCCCCCGTGCTGGACCAAGACAAGAGGCAGCAAACAACTGCCACAATGACTAGAGGCATGCGGCGAGGCTGTCCGGCAACAAGGAAGGGTGTTAAGTCTTGGCATTACAAATTGTACCATTATTGGCTAAAAGCTCAATCTCTAAGATAATATTTAGATATGGTGAACTCTCCAAGGTCCTCTCCTTTGCTGCATTAACCACCGATGAGCAATCTGACTCCACTATAATTGGGAACTGACACCGTGCAAGGGCTAGATCAAGACCTTCACGGCATGCATTTAGGTCAGCTTTCACGGCATTTACACACTAAGGCAAAAAACGGCATGCTGAGAAGATGATTTTCCCTCCTCGTCCATGTAAGCCATGCCACATCCTGCAGTACCACCTTCAGATCGAAAGGAATCGTCAACTTAACCCAAGATGTGGGCGGTTTCGACCAGATTTTATCCGAAGCTCTCGGGTTTTTAGTTGACACCGGTGTAGATAGAACCACCGGTTGTTTACCTTTAATAATCATCTCCGTTGAATCGTCGCAACTGCGTAGTATTCTCCAGTACCTACACAAGAATATCTTTGAGGGTTCGGTAGCTGGCAAATGCTTGTTGTGTGTAGCCTCATAACGACAATACCATGTTCTCCAGGTCACCAACAAGGTATAATCAATCATTTGGTCAGGTATAGAAACAAGCAATGACCCGAAACCATAAGTAAGGCTGGACATGCATATCATTAAACGAAGGGAGATACGAAATTTTCCTCATTGGGCGCCAAAAATTGGAAGCATGAGGACAGCGGTTGATGACCCACAAGTGTAGGGGATCGCAACAGTCTTCGCGGGTAGTATTACCCAATTTATTGATTCGACACAAGGGGAGCCAAAGAATATTTGAAAGCCTTAACAACTGAGTTTTCAATTCAGCTACACCTGGAAATAGTTCTTGCTCACATAAGTTTATCAGTAGAAACAGTTTGTAGTAGCAACAACAAAGCAACATCAACAACAAAACAGGAGCAATAGTAACAGTAACGGTAACAGTGGGATTCAAGTGCGGTAGGCATAGAGATGGATGGATGGGCGTTGCATGGATGAGTCTAAACATGTAACTTCAAGATCTAGGGCATTGCAGATAAATAATAACAAGAATCCAAGTACTAAACAATCCTAGGTATGTGCTCCATATATAGTCATACGTGCTCGCAATGAGAACTTGCACAACATCTTCTATCGGCCACTGTGGCGATGGGGCCTCTAGGGAACTACTGGCAATTAAGGTGCTCCTTTTAATAGAGCACCAGAGCAAAGCATTAACACTCCGTGAACACATGTGATCCTCACACCACAGCCATCCCCTCCGGTTGTCCCAATTATTGTCACTTTGGGGCCTTTGAATCCGGACAATGATATGTGTACACAACTTGTAGATAAGATCACAAAAAATACTATCATAATGATTCAATAATAAGTTCAGATCTGAGATCATGGCACTCAGGCCCTAGTGACAAGCATTAAGCACAACAAGTTGCAACAAAGTCAAATAGCACTAATAGAGATACTAGGCACTATGCCCTAACAATCTTATTCGATTACATGATAGAACTCATCCAATCCCTACCATCCCCAAGACTACAGTGGGGAATTACTCACTCATGGATGAGGGAAACATTGATGGTCGATGGAGATGCGTCGGTGATGACGATGGCGATGATCCTCTCCAAATTCCCCGTCTCGGCAGGGTGCCAGAACGGAGTTTCTGGATCCGAATCTTGGTTTCTGGTGGCGGCGGAGCGGAACTCTTTCTGGAAAACTATCGACCCCCCCGGTTTTTAGGTCGAGATGCAACTTATAGGCGTAGAGGGAGGCCGAGGGGGTGCCTGGGGTGGCTGCACCCGCTAGGCGCGGCCATAGGTGGGCCCGCGCCTAGCAGGGGTGTGTGCCCGTGCCTGGCAGGGGTGTGGGCCCCCTAGGCTCCTTCTCCGTCTCGTCTTCTGGCTCCATGGATCTTCTGGTGAAATATAATTTTTGGCATGTTTTTCGGGGTTTTCCTGATAGTTCATTTTCTGCACAAAAACTAGACACCAAGGTAATTCTGCTGAAAACAGCGTCAGTTCGTGTTAGTTGTATCCAAATCACACAAGTTTAGAGGAGAAACAATAGCAAAAGTGTTCGGGGAAGTAGATGCGTTTTGGACGTATCAACTCCCCCCCCAAGCTTAGCTTATTGCTTGTCCTCAAGCAATTCAGTTGAAAACTGAGTGCGATAAAAGAACTTTCACGAACACATTTGCTTCATATGATGTAAATATTCTCGGCACATGAGTAGATGCTTAGACAATTCATAATAAAGAGTATGCAACTAAGTCTACTAAATAGTCATTGCAAGCTATGAAGAGAAACCAACTCAATAATAATAAGTAGCATGAAACATAAACATAAGCAACATTGCAATGCTCATAGTAAGGTATGATAGAGTGGTATCTCGCTTGCCTTTGTTTGTAGAGCACAATATAAATGCCAAGGCACCTCTGAAGTTCAAGTGAAGACTAGAAGTAAAGATATCAGAGATACAAACATCAAAGTCATGACACAATTAAATAAGTTTTGGAATAAACACAAGAATGCCAACTATGCTCTCAAGAAGGTGCTCATAGAGTAAGTGATGACTCAACAAGGTTGTGAGAACGGTTTTGTAAAGTTTGAAAGGCTTCCAAATGTTGAAAGGAAGGTACTCATTAGCTTTGAGCTCTCATTGCCCCTATCATAGGCATCTTCATATGGTTAAGGTGAAAGTGAGGTCCAGTATGAGTTATATGCTTGACAGACCATAAACTGGAAATCCCATGTCCCTTGAGTACGAGGGCCACTTCGCATGCTACTCAACTTTGGTTACCTGTAAGTTCTTATCATTGTAAATACATGCATATCATAGAGAACCGCCAACGGGGTACCCCTTGCACATGGTACATGAGCTTTCCCATAACCAAAATGACAAGGCAAGCAGACAATGAGCATCTTAGTGATCTTTTTATTTACTATATGCATAGCTTTTTATTTAGGATGCTTCATAAAATGCTCATTATGGTGATGCTGCAAGTTTCCACCATGATTAGGCATGGCTTAGGCTAGCGGCCCAGGCGTTTCTCTAACATAATGTATAGACTCCATGAACTCACAAGCTCCCCTTTTATTTCACATCGTCGACATCCGTAAACAAAAGAGCAAAGTATCAACTAGATAGGATATCCAAAAAGTGTTGAAAGCGTTTCCCGTGACAGCACGGTTCTGCTGACTCCCAGCATATAATTTGCAAGCATATAAATTTCATGGACAAGTCACAATGGTTCAGGATTATTAAGTGCAAGGAATAAAGTGTGCCATCAAGTTCGTGAGAGATTTACTAACTAACTTTCACAAAATAGACAAACATTTTATTTGGAAGAAAACAAAGAATATTGAATATGCAATGAAATAGCAAATGATGCTAATAGGTAGGTATGGTGGACACAGTTGGCAATATTGGTTTTGGGGAGTTGGAAGCACTGGTAGAGATCATACTCAGTTCAAGTGAAGGCTAGCAATAGAGAGGGAGCAACAAACGAGAGAGCAATAACTGCCATAATCATGCTTGCAACAAAACATGACTAATTATGGCATCAAAATGATACTAGAACTCTCAGGAAAATAAATCATCGAGGCTTACTGACTATTGTTTAGTCATATGCATGCGTGAGCATGTACCAAGTCGATTCATATGAACAGTCAGAGGAGGATACCACAATATCATACCAAAATATGAATACAACAATGCAAGCAAATATTCATATGACATGCTACAAACTATTAGCAAGCCATAGCTAATCATAGACAAGCAAGAACTACTAAGCATCCATCAGTAACACACTCCTTACAATGAACAGACTAAGCATGCTCACAATGATGAGTATATGTACAAAAATGAAAGCAAATAGAGTTCGTTACTAGCCTCTTACCACACCTCGAGTTGTCTTAATCTTCATTATTGCCCTTCACTTGTGTGACTTGAATAATAACATTAAACCAAAATCCACTGATGATGGCTGAACCCTACAAAGAACTCATAAAACCAGAGAAGAACGACAAATATTTTTGGTGTTTTCGAATTTTCAAACAAGCCAACAAACCAAAAACAAACCAAATAAAGCTAAAGAAAACCAAAAATAAAAACTAAGACGCTTCAAGAACAACACAACTGTGCATGAAACAATAAAAAACGAAGTGTCTAGAAAGACCTGAGATTTTTATTGATGAAGAAGGGGATGCCTTGGGCACCCCCAAGCTTTAACGCTTGTACCTCTTGAATATTTCTTGGGGTGACACGGGGTGACTCCCCACAAGCTTGAGCTTTTGTCCATTCTTCATCTCATTACATCATTCTTTCCTTACACCTAGAAATTTCCCTTCGTACAAAACTTCACACAATCTTCATTAGCAACATTAGTGCATTCAAAAGATAATAGACCTTTGGGGTTTAGTTTTAAAACAGCAAAACTTTCACTAAAGACACAAGCTACTGTAGCAATTCCCTCAAAAAGCTCAATTTTCCAAAAAAAACCCGAAAAGGAATCAATAAGAAGCAAATGCAAATAATGGCAGAAATCTGTCAAAACAGCAACAGGTAGAAAAAGATTTTTTCGAAGACCTTCTGTTGGTCAAATAAAAAAGTGTTGAACTAACGAAAGTTAGATAACATACTTGGGGATTTATTAGTAAATTTTCAGCCCAATACGACTTATAGAGACTCCTCACGAATTTTTATGGTCGAGGACATAAATCTGTTTCGGGACAGCAACTCCCCAAATCTTACTTCCCTCTCATCAGAGGTCATTCTTTGCACAAAATCAAACAAAAAGGATAAGGAGAGTTTATTACTGAAGTAATAACTTCCAATACTCAAGGAAACTCTTGGGTTATCTCCCAACAAGTACTTTTCTTTAACGCCTTTAAGTTAGGCACGACGAAGAGCAAGGATTGGAAAGGAGAAAAATAAAAGTGAGCAAGTATAACCACTGTGAAAGCATTGTTTTGTTTATTAAAATCCCTTTGTTAACAAGGTTGATCAAGTCTTGTTATAAAAACAATCTTATATGAAACAAAACTTTGCATTTTACTAAATGATTATGTTACCTCAATCTTGATAGCAATAGTCCGAATCATAATAGCTTCCAAATTTTCTTGTGGAATGGGACATTATATTTCTCCGAATTTGACGCTCTCAATATTTTCAATGGAATTCAGGCAATAGCTCTTATCAATCTTCTTGGGGAAATAAACAGTATGCTCTTTGTCATTAATATTGAATGTTACTTTTCCTTGAATACAATTGATGACAACACCTGCAGTATTAAGAAAAGGTCTCCCAAGAATAATAGACATATTATCATCTTCAGGCATTTCAAGCACAACAAAATCAGTCAAAACCAAGCAATTATGAGCCACTTGAACAGGAACATCCTCACATATACCAACAGGAATAGTAGTTGACTTATCAGCCATTTGCAAAGATATATCAGTTGGTATCAACTTTTCTAGCTGGAGCCTCTTATAGAGAGAAAAAGGCATAACACTAACTCTAGCTCCCAAATCACATAAAGCAGTTCTAACATAATTATTCTTAATAGAGCAAGGAATAGTTGGTATACCTGGATCACCAAGTTTCTTTGGACCTTACCATTGAAGGAATTATTAGCAAGCAAAGTAGAAATCTCCTCATTATGAATCTTCCTTTTAATAGAGACAATATCCTTCATATACTTTGAATAAGGAGGCAACTTAATAGCATCAGTCAAAGGAATTTGCAAAAATAAAGGTTTCATCCACTCACAAAACTTGTTGTAGTGTTCTTCCTCCTTTGACTTGTGTTTCTTACCTGGAAAAGGCATAGGTTTCTGCACCCAAGGTTATCTCTCTTTACCATGTTTATTAGCAATAAAATCTTCCTTGGTGTACCTAGTGTTCTCAGTGTGCTTCTCAGGTTCTTCCTCAACTTCCTCCTTATCAGGACCATCAATTTTATCATTACCACTCTCAGTTTCAGCATCAGAGACAGATATACTATTAGGATCTACAGCAGGTTCAAGTGGTTCCTCAACTATCTTATGTTTCTTTTTCTTTCTATTACGAGGACTACCACTACTCTAACCTTGTTGAGAATCCTGCTCAATTCTTTTAGGGTGTCCTTCAGGATATAAAGGATCTTGAGTAGCTATACCACTCCTAGTTCTAATTCCATAAGCATGTTTATCTCCTGAAGCTTTAACTAGCATGTCCTTTTGTACCTTAGCAAGTTGATCAAGTTGGGTTTCAACCATTTGAAAGTGTTTACAAAGCATTTTAATATCATTAGAAGTTCTTTCCACAATATATTTCAACTCATTGATAGCTCTAGAGTTTTCCAATAAATGATTCTGAACTTGTTTATTAAAATGTCCCTGTTTTACAATAAAAATGTCAAGTTCCTCTAAACATTGATCAGGAGGCTTACCATAAGGAATATCACCTTCATCAGACTGTTGGAGAGAGTGTACCTCAATAGAAAATGAATGGGGAATTGGCTTACATATTTCTTCTATAGGAGGTAGATTCTTCACATCTTCTGCTCTAATACCTTTCTCCTTTAGACACTTCTTAGCTTCCTTCATCACTTCATCATTTAATGCAATAACTCCCCTCTTCTTTGGTGTTGGTGTTGGAACTGGTTCAGGCATAAATGGTTTAGGAGTAATAGGCTCAGGTGTATTTAGCTCAGTTGAAGTCCAAACATCATAATTCTTGCTTATTTTATCCATTAATTCTTCAACTTCTGTAGGAGTCCTTTTCCTGAAAACACAATAAGCAAAGCTATCTAGGTAGGTCCTAGAATCATCAATTAGTCCATTATAATAAATATCAAGAAGCTCATTTTTAGGTAATGGACATCCAGGATGTACATGAATCAAGGCACAGAACCTTGTCCATGACTCAGGCAATTTCTCTTCTTCTCCCTGTTTAAAATCAAAAAGTCTCTACAAAGCAGCATGTCTAGCACTGGGAGGAAAATATTTCTGGAAGAAAGAAGCAATCAAGGAATCAGGGCTATCAATGGAACCAGGAGGTAATCTATTAAACCAAGCCCTAGCTTCTCCTTTTAGTGAAAAAGGGAAGATCTTAGTAACAAAGTACTTGCGTATCTTAAAATCATCAGAGAATAAACCACTCATAGTAGAAAGCTCATTCATATGAGCCACAACACTCTCATTATCAGTCCCACGGAAAGGTTCTTTCTCAACAATATCTAAATAAGATAAATCAAGAGAGAAATCATAATCTTTATCTTTAATATCTATGAGAGAAGTGACAAACTTAGGATCAGAGGACAACTTAGGCATAATGGTGCGTCTAGCAAGGAGACTCTTAATAGCACTAGTACCATGTGTGTTTCGGCACTCTTCAACAAAATCATCAGTGAACTCAATGTAACCATCATTAATATCATAATTCTCACAAGACTCAGGTGAGTTAACAGGTGTAACAGTGTCTTCAGTAGGATTTTTGGTATTTCCTAGACTAGCCATAGTAGCATCTAGAAAAGACAAGAGGCGGCAAACAACCGCCACAATGACTAGAGGCATGCGACGAGGCTGTCCGGCAACAAGGAAGGGTGTCAAGTCTTGGCATTACAAACTGTACCATTATTGGCTAAAAGCTCAATATCTAAGATAACATTTAGATATGGTGAACGGTCCAAGGTCCTCTCCTTTGCTACATTAACCACCGATGAGCAATCTGACTCCACTATAATTGGGAACTGACACCGTGCAAGGGCTAGATCAAGACCTTCACGACATGCATTTAGGTCAGCCTTCGCAACATCTACACACTAAGGCAAAAAACGGCATGCTGAGAAGATGATTTTCCCTTCTCGTCCCTGTAAGCCATGCCACATCCTGCAGTACCACCTTCAGATTGAAAGGAATCGTCAACTTAACCCAACCTGTGGGCGGTTTCGACCAGATTTTATCCGAAGATCTCGGGGTTTTGGTTGACACCGGTGTAGATGGAACCACCGGTTGTTTACCTTAATAATCATCTCCGTTGAATCGTCGCAACTGCGTAGTATTCTCTAGTACCTACACAAGAATATCTTTGAGGGTTCGATCGCTGGCAAATGCTTGTTGTGTGTAGCCTCATAACGACAATACCATGTTCTCTAGGCCACCAACAAGGTATAATCAACCATTTGGTCAGGTATAGAAACAAGCAATGACCCGAAACCATAAGTAAGGCTTGACATGCATATCATTAACCGAAGGGAGATATGGAATTTTCCTCATTGGGCGCCAAAGATTGGAAGCATGAGAACAGTGGTTAATAACCCACAAGTGTAGGGAATCGCAACAGTCTTCGCGGGTAGTATTACCCAATTTATTGATTCGACACAAGGGGAGCCAAAGAATATTTGCAAGCCTTAACAACCGAGTTGTCAATTCATCTACACCTGTAAATAGTTCTTGCTCACAGAAGTTTATCAGTAGTAACAGTTTGTAGTAGCAACAGTTTGTAGTAGCAACAACAAAGCAACAACAACAACAAAACAGGAGCAATAGTAACAGTAACGGTAACAGTGGTATTCAAGTGCGGTAGGCATAGGGATGGATGGACGTGCGTTGCATGGACGAGTCTAAACATGTAACTTCAAGATCTAGGGTATTGCAGATAAATAATAACAAGCATCCAAGTACTAAACAATCCTAGGCATGTGCTCCACATATAGTCATACGTGCTCGCAATGAGAACTTGCACAACATCTTCATCCACCAGCCTGTATGGGGCCTCTAGGGAACTACTGGCAATTAAGGTGCTCCTTTTAATAGAGCACCGGAGCAAAGAATTAACACTCCGTGAACACATGTGAACCTCACGCCACAGCCATCCCCTCCGGTTGTCCCAATTATTGTCACTTTGGGGCCTTTGGATCCGGATAATGATATGTGTACACAACTTGTAGATAAGATCACAAACAATACTATCATAATGATTCAATAATAAGTTCAGATCTGAGATCATGGCACTCAGGCCCTAGTGACAAGCATTAAGCACAACAAGTTGCAACAAAGTCAAATAGCACTAATAGAGATACTAGGCACTATGGCCTAACAATCTTATTCGATTACATGATAGAACTCATCCCTACCATCCCCAAGCCTACAGCGGGGGATTACTCACTCATGGATGAGGGAAACATTGATGGTCGATGGAGATGCGTCGGTGTTGACGATGGCGATGATCCTCTCCAAATTCCCCGTCCTGGTAGGGTGCCAGAACGGAGTTTCTGGATCCGAATCTTGGTTTCTGGTGGCGGCGGAGTGGAACTCTTTCTGGAAAACTAACTATCGACCCCCCGGTTTTTAGGTCGAGAGGCAACTTATAGGCGTAGAGGGAGGCCGAGGGGGTGCCTGGGGTGGCTGCACCCGCTAGGCGCGGCCAGAGGTGGGCCCACGCCTAGCAGGGGTGTGGGCCCGTGCCTGGCAGGGGTGTGGGCCCCCTAGGCTCCTTCTCCATCTCGTCTTCTGGCTTCGTGGATCTTCTGGTGAAATATAATTTTTGGCATATTTTCCGGGGGTTTCGTGATAGTTCATTTTCTGCACAAAAACTAGACACCAAGGTAATTCTGCTGAAAACAGCGTCAATCCGTGTTATTTGTATCCATATCACACAAGTTTAGAGGAGAAACAATAGCAAAAGTGTTCGGGGAAGTAGATGCGTTTTGGACGTATCAACTCCCCCCCAAGCTTAGCTTATTGCTTGTCCTCAAGCAATTCAGTTGAAAACTGAGTGCGATAAAAGAACTTTCACGAACACATTTGCTTCATATGATGTAAATATTCTCAGCACAGGAGTAGATGCTTAGACAATTCATAATAAAGAGTATGCAACTAAGTCTACTCAATAGTCATTGGAAGCTATGAAGAGAAACCAACTCAATAATAATAAGTAGCATGAAACATAAACATAAGCAACATTGCAATGCTCATAGTAAGGTATGATAGAGTGGTATCTCGCTTGCCTTTGTTTGTAGAGCACAATATAAATGCCATGGCACCTCTGAAGTTAAAGTGAAGACTAGAAGTAAAGATATCAGAGATACAAACATCAAAGTCATGACATAATTAACCAAGTTTTGGAACAAACACAAGAATGACAACTATGCTCTCAAGAAGGTGCTCATAGAGTAAGTGATGACTCAACAAGGTTGTGAAAACGGTTTTGTAAAGTTTGAAAGGCTTCCAAATGTTGAAAGGAAGTACTCATTAGCTTTGAGCTCTCATTGCCCCTATCATAGGCATCTTCATATGGTTAAGGTGAAAGTGAGGTCCAGTATGAGTTATATGCTTGACAGACCATAAACTGGAAATCCCATGTCCCTTGAGTACGAGGGCCACTCCGCATGCTACTCAACTTTGGTTACCTGTAAGTTCTTGTCATTGTAAATACATGCATATCATAGAGAACCGCCAACGGGGTACCCCTTGCACATGGTACATGAGCTTTACCATAACCAAAATGACAAGGCAAGCAGACAATGAGCATCCTAGTGATCTTTTTATTTACTATATGCATAGCTTTTTATTTAGGATGCTTCATAGAATGCTCATTATGGTGATGCTGCAAGTTTCCACCATGATTAGGCATGGCTTAGGCTAGCGGCCCAGGCGTTTCTCTAACATAATGTATAGACTCCATGAACTCACAAGCTCCCCTTTTATTTCACATTGTCGACATCCGTAAACAAAAGAGCAAAGTATCAACTAGATAGGATATCCAAAAAGTGTTGAAAACGTTCCCCGTGACAGCACGGTTCCGCTGACTCCCAGCATATAATTTGCAAGCATATAACTTTCATGGACAAGTCACAATGGTTCAGGATTATTAAGTGCAAGGAATAAAGTGTGCCATCAAGTTCATGAGAGCTTTACTAACTAACTTTCTCAAAATAGACAAACATTTTGTTTGGAAGAAAACAAAGCATATTGAATATGCACTGAAATAACAAATGATGCTAGTAGGTAGGTATGGTGGACATAGTTGGCAATATTGGTTTTGGGGAGTTGGAAGCACAGGTAGAGATCATACTCAGTGCTAGTGAAGGCTAGCAATCGAGAGGGAGTGACAAACGAGAGAGCAATAACTGCCATAATCATGCTTGCAATAAAACATGACTAATTATGGCATCAAAATGATACTAGAACTCTCTGGAAAATAAATCATCGAGGCTTACTCACTATTGTTTAGTCATATGCATGCGTGAGCATGTGCCAAGTTGATTCATATGAACAGTCAGAGGAGAATACCACAATATCATACCAAAATATGAATATAACAATGCAAGCAAATATTCATATGACATGCTACAAACTATTAGCAAGCCGGAGCTAATAATAGACAAGCAAGAACTACTAAGCATCCATCAGTAACACACTCCTTACAATGAATAGACTAAGCATGCTCACAATGATGAGTATATGTACAAAAATGAAAGCAAATAGAGTTCGTTACCAGCTTCTTACCACACCTCGAGTTGTCTTAATCTTCATTATTGCCCTTCACTTGTGTGACTTGAATAATAACATTAAACCAAAATCCACTGAGGATGGATGAACCCTGCAAAGAACTCATAAAACCAGAGAAGAACAATAAATATTTTTGGTGTTTTCGAATTTTCAAACAAGCCAACAAAGAAAAAACAAGCCAAACAAAGCTAAAGAAAACCAAAAACAAAAACTAAGACGCTCCAAGAACAACACAACTGTGCATGAAACAATAAAAAATGAAGTGTCTAGAAAGACCTGAGATTTTTATTGATGAAGAAGGGGATGCCTTAGGAACCCCCAAGCTTTAACGCTTGTACCTCTTGAATATTTCTTGGGGTGACACGGGGTGACTCCCCACAAGCTTGAGCTTTTGTCCATTCTTCATCTCATTACATCATTCTTTCCTTACACCTGAAAATTTTCCTTCGTACAGAACTTCACACAATCTTCATTAGCAACATTAGTGCATTCAAAAGATAATAGACCTTTGGGGTTAGTTTTAAGACAGAAAAACTTTCACTAAAGACACAAGCTACTGTAGTAATTCCCTCAAAAAGCTCAATTTTCCAAAAAGAACCCGAAAAGGAATCAATAAGAAGCAAATGCAAATAATGGCAGAAATCTGTCAAAACAGCAGCATGTAGAAACCGATTTTTTCAAAGACCTTCTATTGCTCAAATAAAAAAGTGTTGAACGAACGAAAGTTAGCTAACATACTGGGGATTTATTAGTAAATTTTCAGCCCAATTCGACTTATAGAGACTCCTCACGAATTTTATGGTCGAGGACATAAATCTGTTTCGGGACAACAACTCCCCAAATCTTACTTCCCTCTTATTAGAGGTAATTCTTGGCACAAAATCAAACAAAAAGGATAAGGAGAGTTTATTACTGAAGTAATAACTTCCAAGACTCAAGGAAACTCTTGGGTTATCTCCCAACAAGTACTTTTCTTTAACGCCTTTAAGTTAGGCACGGCGAAGAGCAAGGATTGGAAAGGAGAAAAAAGTGACACTACAGGAATGAGAAGCTACGCCGACGGCCGGTCGCTACGCCGACGACCAAACGTCAGGGCCGTCGGCGTAGCCATCGTCTAGTCCAGCCCTGCCAAGCAGTCGTCGGCGTAAAATTGCCCTCGGTATATTCTATGCTACGCCGACGGCTGCCCTCGGCGTAGCTATTTTTTATTTTATCTCATTAAACTTTGAAAAATCATAACTAAACCATTCTAATTCGGAAAAATACAGATAATATATCAAAATTTGCAGAAAAATAAGATCTATCTATCTACACTCAAATATTACACATTTATAAAAAAAAATTAAGTAAAACATAAAACATTATATATAGTTTAAAACGGGCATAAAAAATTCAAAAACGATAGAAACAATGCGAAACCTTCGCGTGGTGTTATATTATGTGACATAGTTAGAAGGAAAAATATCAAACTTGGTATATTGATTATGTATCAAAGAAACCTTCACAAAATGACCTATCTCATTCGAGGTTTCTTGGCTTTCGGGTCAAATGACCAATGTTATGGCTAGAATCAAGGCATAGTTTGTGATAATGTGCCCATATTATGCATACACATGCATCATGGGATGGCGAACAATGTTGCATGAGGAAGTTTTCCTTTTCGTCGCACTAAAAAGCCATTTCCCATTTTCCGAGCATAAAAAACAGACGGTTTTGTGAAGCAACCACCAAATGGCTAATTCAAAATACTACCACCATATTTTACAAAAATACTAAACCACCTTATACGGACAATGTACCAATAGGGGGATCCGAAACCTTTCTGTCTACATTTGGTGAAAAAGACAAATTCCTGCCGAATCGGCAGGAAGTGGGTCAGATATGAACTACAAGTACATGATCCGATGCTCATATTTTTTTACAAAACTTATCTTTAGGTTCACAATATGCTATTTTATCAAATATCCAATGCAAGTTTAGCGAGGCTCGGCCCCGAGCTAAGAATCTTTATGTCTGCCGTTCGATAAAGTTTGACGATAGTTTAAACCGGGCATAAAAAATTTAAAAACGATCGAAACAATGCGAAACCTTCGCGTGGTGTCATATTATGTGACATAGTTATAAGGAAAAATAGAAAACTTGATATATTGATTATGTCTCAAAAAAACCTTCACAAAATGACCTATCTCATTCGAGGTTTCTTGGCTTTCGGATCAAATGATCAATGTTATGGCTAGAATCAAGGCATAGTTTGTGATAATGTGCCCATATTATGCATACACGTGCATCATGGGATGGCGAACAATGTTGCAGGAGAAAGTTTTCCTTTTCGTCGCACCAAAAAGCCATTTTCTATTTTCCGAGCATAAAAAATGAACGGTTTTGTGAAGCAACCACCAAATGGCTAATTCAAAATACTACCACCATATTTTACAAAAATACTATACCACCTTATATGGACAATGTCCTAACAGGGGGATCCGAAACCTTTCCGTCCACCTTTGGCAAAAAAGACAAATTCCTGCCGAATCTGGAGGAAGTGGGTCAGATATGAACTACAGGTACATGATCCGATGCTCATGTTTTTTTACAAAAATTATTTTTTTAGGTTCACAATATGCTATTTTATCAAAGATCTAATGCAATTTTAGCGAGACTCGGCCCCGAGCTAAGAATCTTTATGTCTGCCGTTCGACAAAGTTTGACGATAGTTTAAAACGGGCATAAAAAATTCAAAAACGATCGAAACAATGCGAAACCTTCGCGTGTTGTCATATTATGTGACATAGTTATAAGGAAAAATAGAAAACTTGATATATTGATTATGTCTCAAAAAAACCTTCACAAAATGACCTATCTCATTCGAGGTTTCTTGGCTTTCGGGTCAAATGATCAATGTTATGGCTAGAATCAAGGCATAGTTTGTGATAATGTGCCCATATTATGCATACACATGCATCATGGGATGGCGAACAATGTTGCAGGAGGAAGTTTTCCTTTTCGTCGCACCAAAAAGCCATTTTCTATTTTCCGAGCATAAAAAACGAACGGTTTTGTGAAGCAACCACCAAATGGCTAATTCAAAATACTACCACCACATTTTACAAAAATACTATACCACCTTATATGGACAATGTCCCAACAGGGGGATCCGAAACCTTTCCGTCGACCTTTGGTGAAAAAGACAAATTCCTGCCGAATCGGTAGGAAGTGGGTCAAATATGAACTACAGGTACATGATCCGATGCTCATGTTTTTTTACAAAAATCATTTTTAGATTCAAAATATGCTATTTTATCAAAGATCTAATGAAAGTTTAGCGAGGCTCGGCCCCGAGCTAAGAATCTTTATGTCCGTCGTTCGACAAAGTTTGACGATAGTTTAAAACAGGCATAAAAAATTCAAAAACGATCTAAACAATGCGAAACCTTCGCATGGTGTCATATTATGTGACATAGTTATAAGGAAAAATATCAAACTTTATATATTGATTATGTCTAAAAAAACTTCACAAAATGACCTATCTCATTCGAGGTTTCTTGGCTTTCGGGTCAAATGACCAATGTTATGGCTAGAATCAATTCATAGTTTGTGATAATGTGCCCATATTATGCATACACATGCATCATGGGATAGCGAACAATGTTGCAGGAGGAAGTTTTCCTTTTCGTCGCACCAAAAAGCCATTTTCTATTTTCCGAGCATAAAAAACGGACAGTTTTGTGAAGCAACCACCAAATGGCTAATTCAAAATACTACCACCACATTTTACAAAAATACTATACCACCTTATATGGACAATGTCCCAACAGGGGGATCCAAAACTTTTCTGTCCACCTTTGGTGAAAAAGACAAATTCCTGCCGAATCGGCAGGAAGTGGGTCAGATATGAACTACAGGTACATGATCCGATGCTCATGGTTTTTTACAAAAATCATTTTTTAGGTTCACAATATGCTATTTTATCAAAGATCCAATGCAAGTTTTCTTTTTCATCGCACCAAAAAGGCATTTTTCATTATCCAAGCGCAAAAAGGGGATTTTCTAAAGCAACCACCAAATAGCTAATTCAAAAACGGAGAGTTTGTGATTAGTTGATATGAATATCATATTTGGATTCCTCTCATTTTTCTGATCAATTTAGACATATTATTTGTTGAATTTTAAATTACAGATTTAAAGATATTAATTATTCTATATTAAATAGAAAAATACAAAAAAATAAAATTATTATATTTTTATTTGAATTCAATAATATTTTTACTTATTAATAAATATTTACTTAAATAATTGTTTGTAATTTCAAAAAATACAAACATGTGACATGATGATATAAGAGTTAATAGGATTGATATCGTAGTATTGACACCAATGAATGAATTACTTTGCGGAAAAGGATTCTGAAGGAACGAGGAAGTTAAGCGTGCTGAAGCTGGAGTAGTATTAGGATAGGTAACTTGCTGGGAAGTTTGACTAAGACTTGAATTAATCAAATATTAAGTATAATTAGTGTTAAAAATGTTCAAAGTAGGAGATTAACAAGTGAAACAATTCAAAGAATAAAAAAATTGAGAAAAAAATAATTGTTTTTTTTCAAAAAAAATGTTTTTGCAACCGGCCGACAGGCTATGCCGATGGCCGCTACACCGACGGCAAAACCCTCGGCGTAGCATACGCCGATGGCTTGAGTGTGCTCCGCCGAGGGAAATCTTTGTCGAGGAGGCTACGCCGAGGGCAGCCCTCGGCGTACCATACGCCGAGGGTATTTTGGCCTACGCCGACGGCCTTTTGCCCTCGACGTAGCGCGCGCGTCCCGTAGTGTGAGCAAGTATAACCATTGTGAAAGCATTGTTTTGTTTATTAAAATCCCTTTGTTAACAAGGTTGATCAAGTCTTGTTACCAAAATAATCTTATATGAAACAAAGCTTTACATTTCACTAAATGATTATGTTACCTCAATCTTGATAGCAATAGTCCTAATCATAATAGCTTCCAAATTTTCTTGTGGAATGGGACATTATATTTATCCGAATTTGACGCTCTCAATATTTTCAATGGAATTCAGGCAATAGCTCTTATCAATCTTCTTGGGGAAATAAACAATATGCTCTTTGTCATTAATATTGAATGTTACTTTTCCTTGAATACAATTGATGACAACACCTGCAGTATTAAGAAAAGGTCTCCCAAGAATAATAGACATATTATCATCTTCAGGCATTTCAAGCACAATAAAATCAGTCGAAACCAAGCAATTATGAGCCACTTGAACAGGAACATCCTCACATATACCAACAGGAATAGTAGTTGACTTATCAGCCATTTGCAAAGATATGTCAGTTGGTATAAACTTTTCTAGCTGGAGCCTCTTATAGAGAGAAAAAGGCATAACACTAACTCTAGCTCCCAAATCACATAAAGCAGTTCTAACATAATTATTCTTAATAGAGCAAGGAATAGTTGGTATACCTGGATCACCAAGTTTCTTTGGACCTTACCATTGAAGGAACAATTAGCAAGAAAAGTAGAAATCTCCTCATTATGAATCTTCCTTTTATTAGAGACAATATCCTTCATATATTTTGAATAAGGAGGCAACTTAATAGCATCAGCCAAAGGAATTTGCAAAAATAAAGGTTTCATCCACTCACAAAACTTGTTGTAGTGTTCTTCCTCCTTTAACTTGTGTTTCTTACCTGGAAAAGGCATAGGTTTCTGCACCCAAGGTTATCTCTCTTTACTACGTTTATTAGCAATAAAATCTTCCTTGGTGTACCTAGTGTTCTCAGTGTGCTTCTCAGGTTCTTCCTCAACTTCCTCCTTATCAGGACCATCAATTTTATCATTACCACTCTCAGTTTCAGCATCAGAGACAGATATACTATTAGGATCTACAGCAGGTTCAAGTGGTTCCTCAACTATCTTATGTTTCTTTTTCTTTCTATTACGAGGACTACCACTACTCTAACCTTGTTGAGAATCCTGCTCAATTCTTTTAGGGTGTCCTTCAGGATATAAAGGATCTTGAGTAGCTATACCACTCCTAGTTCTAATTCCATAAGCATGTTTATCTCCTGAAGCATTAACTAGCATGTCCTTTTGTACCTTAGCAAGTTGATAAAGTTGGGTTTCAACCATTTGAAAGTGTTTACAAAGAATTTTAATATCATTAAAAGTTCTTTCCACAATATCATTCAACTCATTGATAGCTCTAGAGTTTTCCAATAAATGATTCTGAACTTGTTTATTAAAATGTCCTTGTTTTACAATAAAAATGTCAAGTTCCTCTAAACATTGATCAGGAGGCTTACCATAAGGAATATCACCTTCATCAAAGTGTTGGAGAGAGTGTACCTCAATAGAAAATGAATGTGGAATTGGCTTACATAATTCTTCTCTAGGAGGTAGATTCTTCACATCTTCTGCTCTAATACCTTTCTCCTTTAGACACTTCTTAGCTTCCTTCATCACTTCATCATTTAATGCAATAACTCCCCTCTTCTTTGGTGTTGGTGTTGGAACTGGTTTAGGCATAACTGGTTCAGGAGTAATAGGCTCAGGTGTATTTAGCTCAGTTGAAGTCCAAACATCATAATTCTTGCTTATTTTATCCATTAATTCTTCAACTTCTGCAGGAGTCCTTTTCCTGAAAACACAATCAACAAAGCTATGTAGGTAGGTCCTAGAATCATCAATTAGTCCATTATAATAAATATCAAGAAGCTCATTTTTAGGTAATGGACATTCAGGATGTGCATGAATCAAGGCACAGAACCTTGTCAATGACTCAGGCAATTTCTCTTCTTCTCCCTGTTTAAAATCAAAAAGTCTCTACAAAGCAGCATGTCTAGCACTAGGAGTAAAATATTTCTGGAAGAAAGAAGCAATCAAGCAATCAGGGCTATCAATGGAACCATGAGGTAATCTATTAAACCAAGCCCTAGCTTCTCCTTTTAGTGAAAAAGAGAAGATCTTAGTAACAAAGTACTTGCGCATCTTAAAATCATCAGAGAATAAAGCACTCATAGTAGAAAGCTCATTCATATGAGCCACAACACTCTCATTTTCAGTCCCACGGAAAGGTTCTTTCTCAACAATATCTAAATAAGATAAATCAAGAGAGAAATCATAATCTTTATCTTTAATATCTATGGGAGAAGTGACAAACTTAGGATCAGAGGACAACTTAGGCATAATGGTGCGTTTAGCAAGGAGACTCTTAATAGCACTAGTACCATGTGTGTTTCGGCACTCTTCAACAAAATCATCAGTGAAGTTAATGTAACCATCATTAATATCATAACTCTCACTAGACTCAGGTGAGCTAACAGGTGTAACAGTGTCTTCAGTAGGAGTTTCGGTATTTCCTAGACAAGCCATAGTAGCATCTAGAAAAGGACCTAATGAACCACTCGCATCAAGCACAGTACAAGTAACATCATGAGCATTAAAAGCAGTTTTAGACTCAAAAGTAGTAGCAGTATGTGTAGCATGAGTATGTGGTGGTGTGACAAGCTTACTTATAACAGACGGTGAATCAAGAGCAGCAGAGGTGTTTAGGACTGTACCTCTTCTTGTAGTGGATGGTAAAATAGGGAACTTTCCATCACGAGACTTCCCCATGATGAAAGGAGTAGGAGTGAACAATAATATCCAAGTGAACTTACAAATAAAGCAATGCTCCCCGGCAACGGCGCCAGAAAATAGTCTTGATGACCGACAAGGGTAGGGGATCGCAACAGTCTTCGTGGGTAGTATTATCCAATTTATTGATTCGACACAAGGGGAGCCAAAGAATACTTGCAAGCCTTAACAACTGAGTTATCAATTTAGCTGCACCTGGAAATAGTTCTTGCTCACAGAAGTTTATCAGTAGCAACAGTAGAACAACAGCAACCGTGGAACAAAAGCAATAGTAACAGTAATAGTAAATAGTGGGATTCGAGTGTGGTAGGCATAGGGATGGATGGACGGGCGTTGCATGGACGAGTCTAAACATGTAACTTCAAGATCTAGGGCATTGCAGATAAATAATAACAAGCATCCAAGTACTAAACAATCCTAGGAATGTGCTCCATATATAGTCATACGTGCTCGCAATGAGAACTTGTACACCACCTTCTGTCCAGCCAGCCCGTGGCAGCGGGGCCTCTAGGGAACTACTGGAAATTAAGGTGCTCCTTTTAATAGAGCACCGGAGCAAAGCATTAACACTCCGTGAATACATGTGATCCTCACACCATAGCCATCCCCTCCGGTTGTCCCAATTATTGTCACTTTGGGGCCTTTGGATCTGGACAATGATATGTGTACACAACTTGCAGATAAGATCACAAACAATACTATCATAATAATTCAATAATAAGTTCAGATCTGAGATCATGGCACTTGGGCCCTAGTGACAAGCATTAAGAACAACATGTTGCAACAAAGTTAAATAGCACTAATAGAGATACTAGGCACTATGCTCTAACAATCTTATTCGATTACATAATAGAACTCATCTAATCCCTACCATCCCCAAGCCTACGGCGGGGTATTACTCACTCATGGATGAGGGAAACATTGATGGTCGATGGAGATGCGTTGGTGATGACGATGGCGATGATCCTCTCCAAATTCCCCTTCCCGTTAGGGTGCCAGAACGGAGTTTCTGGATCCGAATCTTGGTTTATGGTGGCGGCGGCGGAGCGAAACTCTTTCTGGAAAACTATCGACCCCTCCCCCCGGTTTTTAGGTCGATAGGCAACTTATAGGCGCGGAGGGAGGCCGAGGGGGTGCCTAGGGTGGTTGCACCCCCCTAGGCGCGGCCAGAGGTGGGCCCACGCCTGTCAGGGGTGTGGGCCCCCCAGGCCCCTTCTCCATCTCGTCTTCTGGCTCCATGGATCTTCTGGTGAAATATAATTTTTGGCATATTTTCTGGGATTTTTGCTGATAGTTCATTTTCTGCATAAAAACTAGACACCAAGGTAATTCTGCTGAAAACTGCGTCAGTCCGTGTTAGTTGTATCCAAATCACACAAGTTTAGAGAAGAAATAATAGCAAAAGTGTTCGGGGAAGTAGATACGTTTTAGACATATTAGTGGTAAAAAGCATGTGCGACAATATCTTTCTCCAGTCCACATATATTACAAAGTCCAGTAACCTGCATGTTCCTCCTCAGCTTATTTTCTTCTGTTGCTAGGGCACTAACAACCGCTTTCCAAGTAAAAGTTTTAACTTTCTGTGGTATGTTGGCTCGCCCTTTTCCAACAGGGGTCATCACCATCAGGTCTTGCACTTGAAGCACCAAGGTACATTGTTCTTCCATCTCATATAGTGCAAGCTTATAGGCAGTACTGATAGAGAATGTGCCTGATTTTTCAGGTTGCCAAGCAAGGAAATCATTAGCACCTTATCTCGACGGTCTGATCTTTAGAATTTCATCGGCCTTGGAAATAATAAAAGATCTAAGAACAAGTTGTTCCTTCCAATTATCTTGAGCATCCAGCATCTCAAATACAAAATGTAGCCGAAGATTACCGCTAGAAAACACTTAATACATGCCTAAAATTTGCTCTTTGTTCAACCTAATCCGCCCATACGATTGCAGACACTATATATTTCTCAATGACAACTATAGACCATGAAACACCACGCACAAGTCGATCTAGCAGAATCCCACTCATATTTCTTTTGTCTTTTTCTTTTGTTGTTTATCTTAGTTTTTCTGCTCCCTTTCTTTCCATTTCCTTAGTTCAGTTTAATTTATGTTTAAATGTTTTCTATTTGCCCTATTATTGTTTTTGTTTTTATTTTGTTCTTTACTCTATCTTATGTTTTTTGAGAGAATTTCTACAAATAGAAACATATTTTTTGAGATGTATGAATTTTTTGCAAATGAATAAACACTTATTTAACTTGATTTTTTTATGGAAAATGATTGGACTCCCCTGGAGGAGGCGAGGCGGAGGGGCTGCGAGGCGGCGGTGCTGCGAGACAGCGCATCAAGGTGACGCAGCGGCATAATCATGAGGTGGGCGGCGGAGATTTTTGTACGGAGGAAGGTAGGAGAAGGGAGAGATAAGACCGGTCCCACCACTTCTCTATACGCCGCTTCATTGCGCACCGAGCGGTATGACTTGGGGCATAAACAGTTAGAGATCCTCTGGGGAGGCCAATCATTTTCCATGTATATATGCCTAGAAAAGCCCTCCAAGTTTCTTTATTTCTAGTCCATGTATCCACGGAAATGAAAGTTACTTATTTTATAACCATGAGAAAATCACACTTTTATACTTATCATATATGTCCATTTTAAGAATCTTTTTGGAAAAAAAATTGAAATCCGTATTACTCACTCCGTTCTAAATTAGCTGACTCGAATTTTATGTGAAAAAGTAAAATCTATGCTAGTCAAAGTGAAAGAAACGATTGTAAACTCTTTGTAAACTATGTGAATGGAAAAACTGAAAATGAAACTACTCCCTCTATTCCATATTAGTCGTTGCTGATCTAGTACAACTTTGTACTTTGACTAAATCAGCGACAACTAATATAGAACAAACGGAGTAATACAAAAGTTGGATTATCATAAACATATAAGTAAAGTAATGGTACCATGAAAACTAAAGGGGAGAATAGCAACATTATGATACACCACTGGTTATAGTGCATGTAAAAGAAAAAGAACCCATCTCTATGGCCTTATGCCAGAGTTTTTCTTTTACCAAATCGACGGTCTCTCCCCTGGAAGGAGATGAGGGCTTCGAGATAATCAGCCTCCCCAAAATCAGGCCAGAGGGTGTTGGTGAAGAAGAGCTCAGAGTAGGCCGACTGCCACATCAAGAAGTTGCTGAGCCTCTGCTCGCCACTGGTCCTGATGAGCAGGTCGGGGTATGGGAACTCGTTTTGACAGCTTGTCTGGAGCTCCTTGGCAAACAACGACTCGTCGATGTCGTCCGGCCAGAGCAACCCATCACGTGCCTTCTGGGCTAGATTCGTGCATGCTTGCACGATGTCTCTTCGCCCGCTGTAACTAATAGCTAGTATCAGATCGAGCCGCAAGTTGTTACTTGTTGCCTCCTCAGCTTCCCGTACAGTCTTCTGCAAAGAAACCGGCAGCCTTGAGCATTCACCAATTACGCGCAGACGAATTCCTTCCCTGCAAAGAACAAGAATCTCTTGTTATTGGGCTAAATGATACGTATATACCCGGAGTACTAAGAAGGAAAACTAAAACGTTTCTTTCACTTTCGTTTCATGTTATATAATTATGTCAAATATGTTTACAAACTATAAAGTTTATGTCGAATATTATGCACGAGTTGGGTTACATTAGGATTTTTTTTTGAAAAAGAGTATATATTAATATCACAGGGATACCAATTACACCTAGCCACTGCAACAGCGCATGCCCTAGCGGCCATACGGATGCACACAACTCAGAAAAAATAAAAAATTACAAAAAAGAAAAGTCCCGCTACAGAGAACTAATCCTCAAAGTAACGACACTGACACCATCGAAACGACACCAGTAGTCCTCCACACCAATAACAACGCCTTCAAGAAGGAAACAGTGCGCAAGCGCTGTCATTGCCAATAAAAGATCATATGTTTTCACCCTGGAGAAAGTCCTTGCTCACAAAACAATGCCTTCAACAAGGTTATTGCTAGGCACAACCAGTTAAGGCCAGACCTTAGATTTTCTCCCTGCAAGATAAGACTAGGAACTCTCCTTGTGTTGTTTTCTCGCACCAACAGTTGCTGCAACAAGTCCTAGATCACACATCCAGTTCTCCGTCGCCACAAGAACAAAAATCATCATCACCACCCTCATCTTTTCGCTTTCCTGATATTCTCCGCATCTGACTTCTCCATGACTCTAAGAATGGCACTTGGCAGGAACAAACAACAGAGCTTCTCAACGCTCCCGCTGAAACCAAACGGCCAGAAAAACAAGGTGCGCTTGACCGAATACCTTCCGATCTAGAAATCTTTAGGCATGATACGCCCATGGGAGTTCGCCGGCGGAGCCTTCCGAAATCCGCCTCTCTAGACCAGATCAACGAGGACAGACATCAAGCAGATCTTCGTCTTCATGCGAAAGAAACCAAAGGACCACCACTTTTATTAGATCCGACACGGCGATCCCCACACTACCGGCCGGTTTTCAGAGAACGGATCGAGCAGGCAATTAGGGATAGAGAGCCGATCTAGGTCTTCCAACGGAATCCCATCGCAGGCACCTCCTCCACCAGATCGCCACCCGCCCCACTCCGGTAGAGGCCGCCGCCTCCAGATCCGAGCTCCCACGAAGCCACCGCCGGCCGAAGCCGTGTAGATGTCGATGGCGAAGGGGCCCCGTCCAGCATCGGTGTTCTCCTCCCTACTGCCGCACTAGGGCCGGGAGCCAGATCCCCGCCGTCCCATCACCGGCGCCGCGCACTTAGGCCGGCGGCCCTCCGGGGGCGACGAGGAGGGAGCAGGATGGAGGGAGAGGAGGTGGCGGCGGGGTTAGGGTATGACCCCCTCGGTCGCCAGGAGAGGTGTGGGTAGGATACTGGAGTCAAACACTAGTAGTCTAATCCTCCTATATAATTTGGGGTGTCATAACCCATGACGACTTGATATCAGCAGATAGAGGAGCCAATGACATGTGCCGGTGCACATGGCGGCTTATGCAGCATTATCACCAAGGAGGATTGCATGCAGTCATGTTTTCCTAAGTAGACGAGTTTAGTCGAACTGCGTTAACAAATCTTGGTATCACCATCATGTTGCAATTGCTTCATTTTGTACAGATCGACTGGGCGCCTACAAGGTAACACGAATTGTGCTATCTTTGGACTTAGATATAATTAAAAGAGAGTTGGGTATTAAGGACACCTAAATTTTTTTCCCCTTATGAGTCAAGAACGTGTAATCTTCTTAACTATTAAATTGCTAGTGGAAGTTTTTGTTGGTGATGGTCATGGGTCATTTCGTCCGTCGCTGCTTTTCCTTCATACGTCTCTCGCTGAGTTCTATTTCATAGTCTGATCGGAAGCCTACTGTACCCCAAGTATCAGGAGAACACAAATACGGACTTACAAACGAGGCTCGGAGGCTCGGGGATGAGAGAGCTTATATAGCTCGAATATGGCAGTGGAGGAAGACTGGGACGAGGGTGTGGAGGGGATCGACACAACGGTTTCATCGACACAATTGCTCAAATATGGCAAGCAAACGGAGAGAGCAACGATGCCATCGACGATGAAGAAGCGTCCCTTACTGATTCATGTTGCGGCGACACGAGTTGGAAGGTCTTTGAGTTCACGTCGCCTCTCCATAAAGTGGTGGACAAAGAATTTTAGAAGTAGCGGTGGCTGGTGGCATGTTCATGCAGCCATGTAGTTAAGCTAATCTCTCACCTCTCCCCGCTAGATCATCTACGATCTATAAGTGTTGACATACAACCATGTGTGTGTGTGTGTTGATTTGATCTTATAAAATTCAAGATACTTGGAACTTGCTTACGCATACCAATTTTCTTTCTTGGACGGAGCGGTTTCAAAGTAATTACAGACACACGGTATGGAATATTGTTATGTTCCTCAATTTGTCACACATAATTTAGTAGAACTAATAGGATATGATAGACATATGCTCCTTAATTTTTAAAGAAACATGTGGTCTTACACTCTTACCAATTCAAGTCCCCCTCCTGCTCTTCATGTGTTATGTGGATTATTCGGTTTGTTAGGCCTGAACAACCTTTTAGAAAATTTAGTGACTACGATGATGGGCAAACAGAGAAGGATTAAGATGATAACTTGTTCCCGGTGAAAGTGAGAATAACATACGAGAAAAATATTTTGGTATAACTAAATTGAGAATAATATTTTGGTATAGAGAATAACATGTAAGATCAGAGCATCACACGATGGTGTGGTTGGGTTCCGGGCCTGCTATTGTCTTACAGGAACTGGAATTCGAACACCTTGTAATCCCACCTGATTAATGAAATCGCTTTTACCCGCAAAAAAAAGTGTGAGATCAACTTGATCAATGTATTGTATTTTTCGACAGGCATTTAGCTAGTCTTATCAAACTACAAAAAAGCATCGCATGTCAGTGAATGCATGTGTTAAAAGTGCATTTAGGACACCTAAAATGATTTTGGTTGATTTATGTACAAGCAATATAAAGTGAACAAAAGCTTACCCAGTGTTTCAAATTTTAGTCTAAATGCTAGTTGGATAATAGTAAACGGTGAGTTGAAAAAGTGAGAAATGTGTTGGGTACCATGTAGCTTAGATTTTATGGTTTGTTTTGGTTCATCTGCGTGTGTTAAGTTGGAATTCTTCTATTTTGGGCGAGTTCATTTATGTTCAATTCAATTATCGTAGTAAAAATTACAAAGGCTCGTGTGTCTCATTAATGCATGACAAGAGTTGAGATTAAATCTCATGGTAAATTGCTTATCTAGTAGTATCAAAGGGTGGTTGGTTGAAAGAGGAAGTTAAATTCTTGCAAATCTCTCAATAAAATTAGTCTTATGTCTAACTTATATTTACCAGAATTCCGAGCACATCCAGAAAGTCTGGAACCACTTTCTCTCTCTATATATACTAGATGAATACATGTGAGTTACTACGGAGTGATAAATATATGTGTACAGTAAGCAAGTAAAACTACTGTGTACATATATTGTATTTTGCCCCCGTCAAGTCTTGGCAAGCTCTGCCACTGCATGTGGAGCATAAATATCATGAAGTCCATTTTGACAGGGCTCTTCCACAAGTTTCACCTTAAACTAAAAATCACTATACATGTTCCTGGGGCTTCTTGGTCTATATCCTGACCCTCGGCACGGCACTGTGCGGAGTAACCAAGGAGTTACTTAAGCTCTATGTATTGCTCCTATTTTGATATTTAATTTGTTATTATTCACATGATTCATAAAAAAATGACTATCTCATTAAATGGAGAGAATTCACACAATTTTTCCATATTTACCCATATGTACACTGATTGTCATTTCAATTTTTTGAAAAAGAAAATAAACATGGTTATTATGTAGTATTGTCATGTAAATTCCACTGGTAAATAGAACCGACTTACATGTTTATCCAAAAGAATAGAACCAACTTACATGGACAGAGACCAAAATGGACGAAAACGGACCACGGGCCGACCAATGAAGAAGATACTCCGTATGCAGTTGGTCAAATTCGTTTATAGATGCTTAAGCCTAAATATGTACCTTACAAACTTGGGGACATTGTCGTGGATCAACCGCTGGAACAACTCCATGAGGTAGTCAACCTCCGCCTGCACAACAACAATTGGTTATATAATCGGACGAGGCCGGAGCAAGAAGATATATGCATGCTTGCCTTTGGGCGGTTCCAGTTCTCATGGGAGAAGGCGAAGGCGGTGAGCACGCGGATGCCCCAGGCGCGTGAGAGCCACACCGCCTCCTCCAACGCGGGCTTCAGAGCCTCGTGGCCGGCCATCGTCGGAAGGCCCCGCGCGAGAGCCCACCTCGAGTTCCCGTCCATCACCATGGCTACGTGTCGTGGCAGCAACTCCGACCGCAGCCCTGCCGGGAGGAGCCCTACCGGGACACCGACACAATGACATCTCACCGGGGCAGTGGAGATGCGCATCTGTTGCGCCATAGGAATAAGAGCTCACCGGAGTCTATGATCGGAGAGTCTAAAGGATCTTGTAGTGTTAGGGAACACAATACATATATTATCCAGTTGACCTAATAATAATAATTAACTAAGGTTGAGAGGATAGAATGTATCTTCTTCCACTCTTCTTTTCTATTTAGTACATGGGTGACAGCATCCTGTGCGTTGCATTAACTTTTTTATTTATTCTCTACATAACATTAAACCAGGTTGGAGATTTGTATCATGCACTCAAGTAACGCACGATCCAAAGCGCTGGATAATCAGGCAATAACTAGTCAACGCGTGCGTCTGCACGGGCGAGGTTTTTTAACATTGTCACATAAACCGATGTATAATCTAAGCTATTATTTATGAACTAATTAATTCAGTACTGTCAAATTATATAATTTTCTTTTGACATGATGGCGGTCCTCATAGTTGGAAAACTATTACACAATGTAGTTGGAAAGCCTGTCTTACTCTATTTATTATGGTATAAGAAATACCATGACAATGATAAAAGGAGTGGAGAGGGATTAGTGCAAAGGAAACAATCAACAATCATGCCTCTTATTTTTAGCAGCTCAGCACCTATAAAGCTTTAAGAATATTCAATTTGTTCAAGGGAAATGGGAATAGTCAAAATCCTTAGTGCTTTGGAACCTCTCAAAATTGATTAAATTTGTTCCACTATTAAATATTTTGAACAAAAATTAATTGAATGGCTATTCTGTGATACATTAGCATAGCTTATAAAAAATGTCGGGATCGATTTTGCTCAACAACACAAAATTCAGCAACAAATAATAGGAATGGGTACCAAGATTGGTACCTTGCAGATTAAATATCATAAGAATAATTGCTATATCTTCTATCTTCATAGTTGCAGACATCATCGAGTAAATATGAATGTAGTGAAAAGAGCAATATATAGTAGTACATATTAATTGTAGGATGTGGTAAAATAGAAGTTACAGATATGCTGTTCTGTGCGGTTCAATTTTTAATATAGGAAAAAAACGCAAAAACTTCAAAATTATTTGTAGATGCAGACAATCTTATTGGAGTGATGAAAATTTAATGTAATAAGGATGAGAATTGATGGAGAATATTTTCCCTAATTGAAAATTAGCATATCTTGAGTATACGCTACCAGCAAGATATCTGTAATAGTGATATTAGCAGAAGATAAATGAAAGACAACAAATATATGGTTAAAAATACACCAAATATATATCAGTGGATACAAATTAAGTAAACTTAACTGATGCAATGTACGATATGGGTGTACCTTGATCAATACCGATACTCTTAATCGTCATATACCATTGGATACCCGTTGTCTATCTAGTCTAAGATAAACCTGTTAGATAGATCTCAACATGACGAAGCCCAACGGCCCGTCACGCCCCTATCCACGCCCTGATCGGGGGCGCCCAACCCTATCTGATTGGTGGGCCCTTGTCGCCAGCGCTATATAAAGGAGGTGGGGGGCCGACAGCACGCCTCACGAGGTTAGCCGTGCCCTAGCCGCCCCACCTACAAGCCAATCCGATCTAGGCTAGCGCTGCGCCGACGGGAAGCACCACCGCCGCCACACTCTCGCCCCTATTTCCCATGGCCAACGACGGCGGTTCCAGCTCCGGCACAAGCTCCGGCATCCCCTCTGGCTCATGTCTGTCGAGTCAGGGAGCAGGTAGTTGCCCTCTCGGATCTCTCCCTCTCTCTCTCTCTGTTTCGATCTAGAAAGGCAAGGTACATGCTACTGGTAAATCTACACTAGTCTCATTACAAAGTTAGATTAACAGTGGTATCAGAGCCACTAGTTGTTAGATTTTTCGGTGCAAAAGTAGAAAGCAAAAGTCCAAAGAAAACAAAAGTAAAACCCCAGATCTAAAGTGCGCCTGCCCCTCTGGCCGTGCCGTTCCTCTCTATCTCGACGCGCATCGGCATGCCGAGGCGTCGGAAGAAGAACACACCCTCCTCGGAGGGCAAAGAAAATCAAAGCAAAGAAAAGAAACCCCAGTTTTTCCCCAGATCCCACCCCGAATCTAGCAAAGTAGATCGAAAAGTTCAACCCTAACCCTACCTTCCCCATAGATGTATCCCCAAAAGAAACTCAAACAAAAAAAAGGGGGAACCCACCGGCCGCCGTCGTGCGCCGGCAAAGGGCGCCGCCGCTGACGGTCGTCGCGCACCACACTGGTGGACGCCGCCAAGGCGGTAGCTGTGGCCTCGGCCGAAGACAAGACGTGGGGGAGGGAGGGGCTCGCCGCCACCGGCGGCGACGCCGGGCAGGGCGGCCACCTCACCTCCTCTTGCCCGCATCAAACGGCCAGCGTGAGAGTGGGGCAGAGGGAGGGGCCCACCGGAGCGCCGACCACCTTGCCTCGCCTGCTCGCGCATGAGCCACCACAGAGGGGAAGAAGGAGAAAGGGGTGGCGATGGAGGAGAGGGAGGGGACCGTCGCCGGCGCAGTCGCCGGACGGACGGCCGCCTCACCTCCCGAACACCGCCGGAAAGCTTGCCGCCGGCCACCGCTGCTCACCGCACGGACTCGAGGCAGAAGGGGGTGTGGGGAGGGAGGAGCTCGCCACCGGCAACGTTGCCGGGCGGCGCAGCCGCCTCGCCATCCTCCACTGCGCCGCCACAGAGAGGAGCCAGGGGACGCGGGGTGGACGCGGGGTGGACGCGGCGCCGCCACAGAGAGGACGCGGGGTGGACGCGGGGGGAAGTGAGCTAGGGTTTCAGGGCGGCTGCGGCTGCGGGCGCTTTTATGCCTCCGAGGGGCGCGGGCAGCCGTCCGATCTAGGGTAGAGGGAGCGGACGGCTGCGATCTGGCGGCGCTGGTATTGGGCGCTGGCGGGCTGAGCAGGCCATCTGTTGGCGGCTCTGGCTGGGCCAGAAAAGTCTGGGCGGCACGCAAGATAGCAAGCGCGCGGGCAGGCCTTTGGCGGGCCCAGGCCGCGGGCAGCCGGCTGCTCTAGCCAGCGCCCCGCGCGGCAGATAGCCGCCAGGCTGCTGGGCCACGCAGGCCCATGTAGTAGCTTCTGTTTTTTATTTTCCAGGAGCTATATTAGTTGTTTTTTGATATTTTATATCAAGTTTTGGACAGTTTTTTATATAGTTTTTCTAGTCTATTTATTTCAAGTGAATATTTGACTAGAAAATGGAATAAAGGCAGAATTTTTTCTGCAAAGTTATGAAAGTTTATGAATGTTGTAATAATGTTTCCGCTGCAAAATAGTTGTTTTAAATTGCTTGAATGCAATAAAGTTTGTTTAAATTATGTTTTAAAAGATGTGACAAAGTAATTAAAGATGATTGTGTCCCATGTTATTAGTTGACCAACGTTATTAATAAGTATGATCATGATCTTTTTCATTGAGCATTAAAGGTGCATTTAATTTTATTTCTACCCAACGGTGATGTAATTTTAAATGGCACAAACAATTGCATGCTTAATTTATACCAACGTTGGATTAATGCATACAGTTGTTTTGGTTATCTCACATCTTTTGTGATTTTCAGGAGGTCTCAACCTCATGAGCTGTTTGAAGGACATCCCGCTGCTAAGGGGGGACAACTACTCCGAATGGAGGAAAAAGGTTGATCTGGCGTTTGTATGCGCCGAGGTGGACTGGATGGTTGACACCAAGCAACCAGTCAAGCCTGCTGACCCTGTGAGGAGCGATGCTAAGGAAAGTGCTGCGTTTGAAAAGAGAAAGAGGGACCATGCTCCTTTGGAGCTGGCCTACTCGATAGACAATCAAAAGTGGGTGAACGCCAACAAGAAATGTTTGGCTTTTGTAAATAACACATTGAGAACGCTATAGTGGGCTCAATTGGAGAGTGTGCCTCCGTGGGAGAATACCTTGCAAAGATAAAGAGCCAGTTTACTGGCTCTTCAAAGATGTATGCAACCCAACTATTAAAACAGCTGGTGACAGAAAAGTACACGGGAGGGCCACAGGGCATAAGAGAGCACATCTTGAGGATGTCAAACATGGCAACCAAGCTGAAGCCCATGGATGAGGACCTCGAGCTAAAGCCTGCACTTCTGGTGCACCTGGTGATGGCCTCTCTTCCACAACCATTCGAGAACTTCGTAATCAACTATAACATGTCCCCTGAAAAGTGGGACATTGAAAAGACCATTGGGATGTGCTCCCAAGAGGAGGAAAGGCTGAAGGCCCTTCATGGTGGTTCCTTGAACTTCGTGAAGGACAATAGGAAGAGGAACTTCACCAATAGTAACCATGGTGGCTCACCTTCCAAGCCACATGGCAAGGGCCCACAGCAGCACCAGCATCAGTACCAGCAGTCCACCCCTGGGGAAAAAGACCAGTGCCACCACTGCAAAAAGGTTGGCCACTACAAGAAGGATTGTCCAGTATGGCTGAAGTCCATAATGGCCAAAAACGGTAAAGATATAGTCTATTTTGTTAATGAATCTTTGTATGAAAAGTTTTCTAGATCTACTTGGTGGATTGACTCTGGTGCAACTGTTCATGTTGCCAACTCTTTACAGGGGTTCCATTCGACAAGGATTTTGCCAAAAAGAGAAAGACTCATTGAAGTGGCGAATGGGATTGAAGCAGAAGTGGAGGCTGTTGGCGACATTCCTCTGGAGCTGGCTGATGGCTCTTCTCTTTTGCTTAAGGATGTTCTTGTCCTTCCATTCATAGAAATTTAATAAGTGTGTCGTGCTTGGACAAAGATTCTTATGAGTGTTATTTTGGACATGGCAAATGTGCCATTTGGTTAAAAGATATTTGTGTGGGTGTTGCTACCCTACATGACAAGCTATATTTATTATCTTTGCATGAGAAAGTATTTTCTGTGTGTGATGTGAATGAACAAGTTCCCCTGTCGAACAAAGATCAAAAGAAAAGAAAGCGAACTCTTGACTCATCAAAGTTATGGCACTGCAGATTAGGCCATATTTCGAGGGGAAGAATAGAAAGCCTCGTTAAAAATGACATTCTTCCTCCGTTAGAGTTCTCAGACATAGAACAATGCATAGATTGCATTAAAGGAAAGTATGTAAAACAAATTTAAAAGGGTGCAAACCGAAGTATAGCTACACTAGAAATAATCCACACGGATATTTGTGGACCGTTTCCGGTGAAAAGTGTGGATGGCTATGATTCATTCATAACATTCACGGATGATCACTCCCGGTATGGTTATATTTATCCTATTAAAGAAAGATCTGAAGCATTGGATAAATTTAAAATTTTCAAAGCTGAAGTAGAAAATCAGCATGATAAAAGAATTAAGATAGTTCGGTCCGATCGTGGGGGGGAGTACTACGGTCGGCATACTCCATATGGTCAAGTACCAGGACCCTTTGCAAGGTTCCTGCAGGAAAATAGAATAGTCGCCCAGTATTCTATGCCGGGCGAACCTCAGCAAAACGGAGTAGCTGAAAGGCTTAACCGTACCCTTATGGATATGGTGCGCAACATGATGAGCTATTCCACCCTCCCATTGGGATTGTGGATGGAGGCGCTTAAAACCGCCATTCACATTCTCAACAGAGTACCAAGTAAGTCGGTGCCCAAAACACCGTATGAATTGTGGACAGGCAGAGTCCCCTTTCTACACCACTTGAGGGTCTGGGGGAGCCCAGCTGAGGCAAAAGTTTTTAATCCAAACATTGCAAAGTTAGACCCCAAAACAGTATCTTGCCATTTCATTGGCTATCCAGAAAAGTCAAAAGGCTATCGTTTCTACTGTCCTGACAGATATACAAAGTTTGTAGAAATAAGACATGCAGTCTTCTTGGAGGACGAATTGATGAGGGGGAGCACGGTAGCTCGGGAAATTGATCTTGAGGAGAAGAGGGTGCATGCACCTAATCCGATGACTCAGGAGCCATTTTTCTCGCTACCTGTTGTGCCACCATCTACAACCCCCGAGGTTGTGGTGCCGGCACCTGTTGTGACACCACACGTGACAACAATGGGCGAAAGTTCGGAACCTGTCCATCAGGAGCCACCTGAACCCACTGTTGAGCACGAAAGGGAGCCAGAACAGCCTCATACTGTAAATGTGCCTGAACCCGAGGCAAGAAATGAGCAAGAGTCTGATGAACTCAGAAGGTCTAAAAGAGAACGAAGACCAGCTATTTCCAAAGAAATTTACAAAGTCTACAATGTAGTTCATATGGAGGGCGATCCTACCTCATATGAAGAAGCCATGAGTAGCCCTCACTCAGCCAAGTGGGTGGAGGCAATGGAAGATGAAATGAAATCAATGAGTTCCAACAATGTTTGGGACTTAGAAGAAATTCCTAAAGGAGCCAAAACAGTAGGATGCAAATGGGTCTACAAAACAAAGTATGACTCCAATGGGAATGTAGAAAAGTACAAAGCTAGACTTGTGGCAAAAGGCTTTACGCAAAGAGAAGGCGTAGATTACAATGAGACTTTTTCTCCGGTCTCATGTAAGGACTCCTTTAGAATCATCATGGCACTTGTTGCACATTTTGATTTAGAGTTGCATCAAATGGATGTTAAGACGTCATTTCTAAATGGAGATTTAGAAGAAAATGTTTACATGAAACAACCCAAGGGTTTTTTCATGGAGGGGAAGGAACATATGGGATGCCGCCTAAAGAAATCCATTTATGGGTTAAAGCAAGCCTCTTGGCAGTGGTATTTAAAGTTTAATGATACAATTAAAAGATTTGGATTCAAGGAAAATGTTGAGGACAACTGCATTTATGCAAAGTTCAAAAGTGGGAAATATATTTTCCTAATTCTGTATATGGATGACATCCTGCTTGCCAGCAGTGATGTTAGTCTACTACTAGAGACAAAGAAGTTCTTGTCATCAAATTTTGACATGAAAGACCTTGGTGAAGCTTCTTATGTTTTGGGCATAGAAATTCACCGAGATAGAAAGAATGGAGTGTTAGGACTGTCGCAGAAAGCGTATTGTGTTCTAAAGAAATACAATATGCATGCAAGTAATGCAACACCTGCTCCCATAGTCAAGGGCGATAGTTTTGGGAAATCCCAATGTCCAAAGAATCAATATGAGATCGATCAAATGAAGTCAGTACCATATGCTTCGGCTGTTGGAAGCTTACAATATGCACAAGTGTGCACTCGCCCTGACTTAGCTTTTATCACCGGGGTACTCGGTAGATATCAAGAGAATCCAGGCATAGAGCACTGGAAGATGGTAAAGAAAGCTTTGCGTTATGTGCAAGGCACAAAAGGCCTCATGCTAACATATAGAAGATCTGATTCCCTAGAGATAAACGGGTATTCAGATGCGGATTTTGCGGGAGATAAAGACGACAGAAAGTCCACGACAGGGTATGTCTTTACTCTCGCAGGAGGTGCTATTTTGTGGAGAAGCGCCAAACAGTCGATAGTTGCATCATCTACGATGTATGCAGAATTTATAGCATGTTATGAGGCCATGGGACAGGCGTTATGGTTAAAGAAATTCTTGCCCGACTTGAAAGTGGTTGACTGCATCAGCAGGCCACTAAAGATGTACTGTGACAACGAGCCCGCAGTATTCTATGCTCACAACAACAAGTCGAGTAATGCTACAAAGTCTATAAATATAAAGTATTATGTTGTGAAGGACAAAGTCCAGGATCAAACTATAAGACTCGATCATATAAGGACAAAGGATATGCTTGCGGATCCGCTAACGAAAGGATTACCACCCATTGTGTTCAAGGAACACATAGCCGGCATGGGTTTAATGGAAAGCCTATGATTCCTGAACTACAGAGGCCCAAAAGTAACAGAATTTGTTTCAAAACAGGAAGGTATATAGTGGCTGTCTGATTCTATCGGCAATTGAGCTGAGACGATGAAACATGCTCTATGTATCGATATGTGATGAAATGAGTAAAGTACAAAGTTAAAATTAAAATCTAGATCTAGGGGGAGAATGTTAGATAGATCTCAACGTGACGAAGCCCAACGGCCCGTCACGCCCCTATCCGCGCCCTGATCGGGGGCGCCCAACCCTATCTGGTTGGTGGGCCCCTGTTGCCAGCGCTATATAAAGGAGGTGGGGGGCCGGCAGCATGCCTCACGAGGTTAGCCGTGCCCTAGCCGTCCCACCTACAAGCCAATCCGATCTAGGCTAGCGCTGCACCGACGGGAAGCACCACCGCCGCCACACTCTCGCCCCTATTCCCCATGGCCAACGACGGTGGTTCCAGCTCTGGCACAAGCTCCGGCATCCCCTCTGGCTCATGTCTGTCGAGCCAGGGAGCAGGTAGTTGCCCTCTCGGATCTCTCCCTCTCTCTCTGTTTCGATCTAGAAAGGCAAGGTACATGCTACTGGTAAATCTACACTAGTCTCATTACAAAGTTAGATTAACAAAACCCGCACTTCAAGTAAAATGGCAACACATGTTCAAAAGGGGATTGACAAGAAGACATCCTAGTACCGACCTGACCTTGTCAAAATCAAATTTGAGCAGCAAATAGAATACCAATTGGAATAAAAATAAGATTTCAATTTAATTTTATAATATTTTTCAAGAGTTAGAAAATCTATACAATCAATGTATTTTCTAAACAAAGTGATTTATTGCTTCCTACCTGAACTTGTGAACATGCTCCAGATATTTTTAAGTTAATTGGCAGACACTATCTAAGTTAATTTGATGTTTGGGAACACAATACATACATCATCCAGTTGACCTAAGAATAATTAAATAAGGTTGAGAGGATAAAACGTATCTTATTCCACTCTTCTTTTATATTTACATGGGTGACAACATCATGTGTGTTGCATTAATGATTTTCTTTATTCTCTGCATTACATTAAACCTGGTTGGAGATTTGTATCATGCACTCGAGTAATGCACGATCCAAAGCGTTGGATTATCAGGCAATAACTAGTCCTCAACGCGTGTGTCCGTACAAGCTATTATTTATGAATTAATCAATTGAGTACTATCAAATTATATAATTTTCTTTTGACATGATGGAGGTCCTCATAGTTAGAAAACTATTACACAATGTACTATAGTATATAAAGTTGTAAAGCCTGTCTTACTCTATTTATTGTGGTATAAGAAATACTATGACAATGATAAAAGGAGTGGAGAGGGACTAGTGCAAAGGAAACGGTCAACAATCATGGATCTTATTTTTAGCAGCTCGACACCTATAAAGCTTTAAGAATATTCAAATTGTTCAAGGGAAATGAGAATAGTCAAAATCCTTAGTGCTTTGGAACCTCTCGAAAGTGATTAAATTTGTTCCACTATTAAATATTCCGAACAAAAATTAATTGAATGGCTATTCTGTGATACATTAGCATAGCTTATAGTGGGATCGATTTTGCTCAACAACACAAAATTCTGCAACAAATAATAGGAATGGGTACCGAGATTGGTACCTTGAAGATTAAATATCATAAGAATAATTGCTATATCTTCTATCTTCATAATTGCAGACATCACCGAGGAAATCCGAATGTAGTGAAAAGAGCAATATATATTAGTACATCTTAATTGTAGGATGTGGTAAAATAGAAGTCACAGATATGCTGTTTTGTGCGGTTGAATTTTTAATATAGGAAAAAAGGCAGAAACGTAAAAATTAGTTTGTGTCAGCTGTATCTTTCTTATCATTAAAATAACATCAACTCGTGGAGGATCACTAAAGCACTCCTTAATTTTTTTTTCCAAGAAGCACACCATTCATGGTATTCGTGTTGTTACTGTTTACTTCTGAAGAAAGCATGAAATTAGAACATGATGAAAATAAACAAATACCAACTTTTTTTTGTAATAGGTAGTCCCACTTCCTAAAAGAAATCAGGACATTTATTATTTGCAGATGACGACAATCTTATTGGAGTGATGAAAATTTAATGTAATAAGGATGATAAGTGATGGACAATATTTCCCCAAATTGAAAATTAGCATATCTTGTAAGATATCTGTAATAGTGATATTAGCATAAGATAAATAAAAGACAACAAATATATGGTTAAAAATGCACCAAATATCTATCAGTGGATACAAATTAAGTAAACTTAACCGATGCAATGTACGATATTGGTGTACCTTGATCAATACTGATACTCTTAATTTTCATATACCATTGGATACATGTTGTCTGTCTACTCTAAGCTAAACCTGCAATTCAAGTAAAATGGCAACACATGTTCAAAAGGGGATTGAGAATGAGAAGACATCCTAGCTCCGACCCGACCTTGTCAAAATCAAATTTGAGCAGCAAACATAGTACCAATTGGAATAAAAATTATATTTCAATTTAATTTTATAATTTTTTTCAAGAGTTAGAAAATCTGTACAATCAATGTATTTGCTAAACAAAGTGATTTATTGCTTCCTACCTGAACTTGTGGACATGCTCCAGATATTTTTTAAGTTAATTGGCAGACACTATCTAATTTGATGTATGGTATCATGGATAAAACGCTTAGGGGATGAAACCATGTGTATTGTATAGTTCAAGTCGAAACACGAAACCTAAAGAATCAGACATTTCAAGGGGCCGATGGTTATGATGGACCTGGAATTCCAATACTCATAGCTGCAGCTTGCAAATACTAATTATTCTTGCTAGGAACGAGAATAATACTTGGATTAAGTAAGGTTTGAAATAGGTAAGATGCCACCATATTTTCTAATTACACATACGCAGTAAGTCCTCTTGATTTATGCATGTTCTATCCATCTCTAAATTATTTTGTAAGCACACTGGATCATCAAGCTACTACCCACGTCAATCGGGACACCAACCATCCCATCTATCCATATTTCTAGCATCCACTTATTTTCTACGTTCATTATCAAGTGTATCATCTAAATATGAATACCTGGGAGTAAGCTACATAGAAGATGACCAACCATGAGACTGGATGGGCCAGATCGAGGTGCATGGAGCTGGCGCAGCATGGCCATCCAGCGTGAAAGTCGTCACACAAGATGGCCAGCAGTCGGCTTGAATTTGAATGTCTTCAGACGTAAGTCATTGTATTGTAGCTTAATTTGGTCCGTAGTGGCATGGTTTCATTTTCATGCATCCCCGCTTAGAAGACACGGCGCTCGGAGAACACGGTCACATCAGAAATCCATCAGGGGCATAAAGAGCGGAGGTGTGGAGACTGCTCCATCTAATCATGTTCATTCCTAGCGCCTCTTACCTTCTCATTTTCAGACAGCCGCCGCGTCGGCCGTTCTTGGCGTCAAACTCCAATCCAATTATCGATTTATGCATTAGTTAATTCCATCAAAACCTAATAGAAAAGAGGTACCCACTTTCGAAAAACTTGATAGAATTCTTGTTACAGTGTCATGGGAGCAAAAGTTCCCTTTAGTAACAGCGCGGGCTTTGACTAGGGCGGGCTCTGATCATACCCCCTTACTTATTGACTCGGGTGAACAACCTCACCGGAGTAATAACAACAATTTTTCTTTTGAATTGTCATGGCTAAGACAAGAAGTTTTTTTTGATATGGTGGCTCATGAGTGGGTAGCGGTATCTCATGGAAAAAGTCCAATGGAAGTATGGAAAAATAAGATTCGCCATCTTCGAAATTTTCTGAAAGGCTGGGCAAGAAATCAAAGTAGTGTTCATAAAAAGGAAAACAACGTCTATTAGATATGATAGATAGTCTTGACATTAAAGCAGAAAGTGGCCCTCTTAATGACCATGAGAGAAAGTTATTGCAAGATGCTAACGATCAAGTGGCTAAATTGCGCCGGGACGAGGAGTCCAAATGGGCGCAGCGTGCTAAGGTTAAACACATTCAAGAAGGGGGAAACAACACCAAATATTTTCATCTTATTTCCAATGGCAAGCATAGGAGGAAAAAGATCTTCCAACTTGAACAAGATGAGGGAACTATAATAGGCCAAGAAAACATCAAAAATTATATCATCGACTTATACAAAGATTATTTGGGCCTCCGGGGCAGAATCACTTCTCTTTGGTAGAATCCGAAACCATGGATATACCACAGTTAACATTTGAGGAGAATTCTATTCTTACATCAAACTTCATAGAGGAGGTGTACGGTGCTATTATGCAAATGGAAAAAAATAAAGCCCCAGGACCTGATGGTTTTCCTGCGGAGTTTTTCCAAACTTTTTGGGAAATAATCAAACATGATTTGATGAATATGTTCGAAAAATTTCAGAGTGGCGAGTTACCACTCTTTCATCTTAATTATGGCACTATCATCTTGCTTCCAAAAAAAAGAAAATGCCATTCAAATTCAGCAGGACCGACCGATATGCCTTCTAAACGTAAGCTTCATTTTTTTTTACTAAAGTTGGTACTAATCGTATTACTAAGGTATCCCATACAGTTATTAGACCAACTCAGGAGGCATTCATGCCAGGGAGACATATTCTCGAAGGGGTGCTTATTTTACATGAAACTATACATGAACTTCATAGGAAGAAAATGGATGGTGTGTTGCTAAAATTAGACTTCGAAAAAGCTTATGATAAGGTTAAGTGGTCTTTCTTGCAACAAGTAATGCGCATGAAGGGATTCGATCTTAAATGGTGTCAATGGATAGAACATTTTGTTTGTCGGGTAACGGTTGATATTAAGGTAAATGATGACATAGGTCACTATTTCCGAACTCATAAAGGTTTTAGACAAGGTGACCCTCTATCGCCTATCCTTTTTAATCTAATTGCCGACATGTTAGCAGTTTTAATTGCTAGGGCCAAAGAAGATGGCCAGGTTGAGGGACTTGTACCTCATTTAGTTGATGGGGGATATCCATTTTACAGTATGCCGATGATACTATCATTTCTTTAGGACATGACATAGAAAAGGCATTAAATATGAAGCTGATCTTGTCTATTTTTGAACAACTTTCGGGGTTGAAAATTAACTTCCTTAAGAGTGAAGTTTACTGTTTTGGTAAAGCCAAAGAAGTTGAAGATCAATATATCAATCTTTTCGGATGTGAGGCTGGAAAATTCCCATTTAGATACTTGGGGATTCCAACTCACTTCCGAAAATTAAAAAATGGTGAATGGAAGCCGATTGTGGATCGTTTTGAGAGAAAACTCGCTAGTTGGGTGGGTAAACTTCTCTCGTATGGAGACAGATTGGTACTAATTAATTCAGTTTTAACTAGCTTACCAATATATGCTATCCTTCTTTGAAATACCCATAGGGGTAAGAAAAATGTTGGATTACTTTCGTTCGAGATTTTTTTGGCAAAGTGATGGTCACAAGAGAAAGTATAGACTTACTCGATGGAACATCATTTGTCGACCCAAAGATCAGGGGGGGTCTTGGAGTGGAGGTTCTAGAGATAAAAAATAAATGTCTTTTAACCAAGTGGCTTTTTAAACTCCTAACCGAACAAGGTGTTTGGCAGGAATTAATACAAAATAAATATCTCAACTCGCAATCTTTGTCTCAAGTAAAGGCAAAACCTACGGACTCCCCCTTTTGGAAAGGATTAATGAAAGTAAAAGATGATTTTTTTTGATAGAGGCTCTTTCAATATTGGTAACGGTAAGGATACACGGTTTTGGGAGGACACATGGTTAGGAAACACGCCTTTATCCCAACAATACCCCTCGCTCTATAACATAGCAAAAAGAAAACAAGTTTCAGTCGCTAGTGTTATGTCTCAAGTGCCGCTGAACATAGGTTTTAGGCAAGCTCTAACGGGACATAGAGGGCAGAGTTGGATTCAACTTTATAGCCGACTCATTCATGTGCAGTTAACTACGCAGCCAGATGCGTTTGTTTGAAAATTGACAACGTCTGGCACTTTCACGGTCAAGTCATTGTATTTAGATTACATGAATGACCATACTAAATACCTTCGGAAATATATTTGTAAAATGAAAGTACCACTAAAGATAAGAATTTTTATGTGGTTCTTGCATAGAAAAGTTTTACTTACAAAGGACAACTTAATAAAAAGGAATTGACAAGGATGCAAAAAATGTTGTTTTTGTGACCAAGATGAATCAATACAACATTTATTCATATCATGTCTTCTAGCAAAACTTGTGTGGCGTATTGTTCATATGGCTTTTAATATCACTCCTCTGTCTACCATAACAAATTTGTTTGGAAATTCGTTAGTGGGGGTCAACAAACAAGAAAAAGCACATATCCGAGTTGGAGTATGTGCTTTACTATGGGCCATATGGAACATTCGGCATGATTATATATTTAACAATGCCAAACATTCTTCCTTTATGCATGTCATTACTTTGGTTACTCACTGGATCCGTTTGTGGTCTTTCCTCCAGTCAACGGAAAAACGTCAAGACATGGTTAGTGGGTGCAACCGGCTAGAGCAGGTGGCACGGGATTTTTATAGCCGATGCAGCTGGCGTTTTAATCATAGGTTAACATGTTAGTGGAGAGTTGCTTCATGTTTTCTCTTTTTTTTAGATGGTTGATTCATGTCTCAACCCTATGCGACCCATGATGTAATCTTTTGTAAAACCAAATGCTGAATAAAATTAATAAAGAGGTGCATGCATCAGTCGATGCAGAGGCTGGAGCTACGTCTCCGTTTTGAAAAAAAATCAAAACCTAGATCTTTGATCAGGCAACAATGATGTTTGTACACTGTTTTCTTCCTCGAGGCGTGGCTCTTCGAGAATGTTTTTATTCCAGGTGCTCTCTTTGGTGGTGGTTAGAGCGCTGGTGTTGTGGGTGATTGATCACTACGGCAGAGCCTTTCTCTCTTTTATTTGTTGGCTGTGTTCATGATGACCTTCTGACATTTTGTTGGTGCAGATGCCGGATGTAATTGGTATCTTCTTAATATTTATATATTCTCTTTATAAAAAATATCAAAAGTTCCAAGTATCAAGGTATGCATCCATTAATTCAATAACTATTGTTTAATATTCATCAGAAAGTAGGATCCAAACAAATTGCACGATAGATGAATGTTGTGGATAGGCTTAATACAATATTGAAAATGATGGAGTACACGTAAGACTAATTCGTCCTATGCACTGCGATCCACTCAGCCATTTCAAAAGCGTTGGAGATCGACATTGCTTCCAATTAGTCGTTCAAGGAGACTAGCTAGCAATACAATGCATCTCACCATATTTCAGCAGCCACATGCCGCCTCCCTCCACCGCATGCGCTTGCCTGCGCTACCATGCCTTGGCGCCGCTCCCGCCCCCGCTCCGGCAGCCGAGCCGCTGCTCCCGGCACAGCTGCGAGCAGAGTCGCTTCCGCGACACGTGGCGGTGGTGATGGACGGGAACTCGCGGTGGGCGCGTGCGCGGGGCCTGCCGCAGACGATCGGGCACCAGGACGGGCTCCATGCCTTGGAGGAGATGGTGCGGCTCTCCCGTGCCTGGGGCATCCGGGTACTCACCGCATTCGCCTTCTCACACGAGAACTGGAACCGTCCCAAGGCATGCATGGCATCTCTCTCTCTCAATTCTCCTTAGTCATTTTGAATTTGGCTCTCAACTGTTGTTGGAATTTGCAGCCGGAGGTTGACGTCTTAATGGTGCTGATCCAGAGGTTGATCGACGACAATGTCGATGAGTTCTTGAGGTCTGGTATTTTCTTGTTTCTCTCTTATTAAGCTACTGAATGCATTTCAAGAATCATTGAGAACGGGGCACTAGTCTAGTACGAAATTTCGAAATTATCACGCCGACCCGCTTTTACTATATCAAAAAAGTGTCTAGTTTCTCCTAGCACTGTTTCATCATTCCAGAAATCATTCATGGAGAATTATTTGTCCGTTTTACAGCCAAGGAATCCGTCTTCGCGTAATCGGTGACTACTCCAGGCTTCCTCTTTCCCTGCAAAACACCGCAAGGGAAGCCGAGGACGCAACCAGGAACAACTCGCAGCTTGATCTGATACTAGCCATCGGCTACAGTGGTCGACGGGACATCCTGCAAGCATGCCGGAGCCTTGTCGGCAAGGTTCATGGCAAGCTTCTCAGGCCTGAGGACATCGACGAGTCTCTCTTTGCCAACGAGCTCCAGACGAGCTTCACCGACGGCGAGTTGCCTTACCCTGACCCTGACCTGCTTATCAGAACCAGCGGCGAGCTTAGGCTAAGCAACTTCTTGTTGTGGCAGACGGCCTACTCCGAGATCTTCTTCACCAACACGCTCTGGCCTGATTTTAGAGAGGCTGACTATCTGGAAGCACTCACCTCCTTCCAGAGTACAAACAGACGGTTTGGTGGAAGGAAACATTAATGATTTCTCATGTGGAAGGACAACTTTAAAATGTAACGACAAGACATCAAAGGAGAATCATCGTTTCTCTCTTGGTTACCTCCGCCGATCTATTTGTAATCCGGTGTCCGTTCTTTGCACCGAATGACTCGCATCAGCCAACCCTTGCACCGTGTGGGTACTGGTAAAAAAACTTGCATTCGATCTGGTCAGGGTATCAATCTACACGTTCTCTTCTCTTGTTCCTATATCAAACCAATAAGGAAAAAACAACATGAGTACCGTGCGCAGGGCCGTAGCTCCGCTGATCATCATATGGTAATCGTCACTGACTTTAAGGTGAGCTTCTCCATGCTAACATTAGCGACATGGCCCCGACTGCTGTCCACTGCTGCCCCCATGCTGGACCAAGACAAGAGGCGACAAACAACCGCCAGAACGACTAGAGGCATGCGGCGAGGCTGTCCGGCAACAAGGAAGGGTGTCGCTTCTTGGCATGACGTCGAGGCTTTGTATAGGAGTATTGTACTTTTCGTTGTTCAGTCATGTGAAACATTTTCAGCTAATTCGTTGGCATCAATTTTGGGCGCTTGTCTTAGCATTGTCAAATAATCAATAAGTTGTAGATGTGTGCATGAATCGATGGTCGGCCTGCTCGATCCGTTCTCCGGAAACCGGCCGGCGGTGTGGGGATCGCTGTGTCGTATCTAATAAATGAGGCGGCCCTTTGGTTTCTTTCGCACAAAGACGAAGATCTACTTGATGTCTATCCTCGTTGATCTGGACTGGAGAGGCGGGTTCCGGAAGGCTTCGTGGGCAAACTCTCATGGGCGTATCATGCTTGGAGATTGCTGGATTGGAAGGTATTTGGTCGTGCACATCTTATTTTTCTGGCCATTTGGTTTCAGCGGGAGCGTTGCGAAGCTCTGTTGTTTGTTCCCACCAAGTGCCATTCTTAGAGCCATGGTGAAGTCAGATGTGGAGAATGTCAGGAAAGCGGAAATATGAGGGTAGCGATGGTGATTTTAGTTCTTGTGGTGAAGGAGACCTGGCTGCGTGATCTGGGACTCGTTGCAGCGACTGTTGGTGCAGGAAGACAATACAAGGGAGTTCCTAGTCTTACCTTGCAGGGTGAAAATCCAAGGTCTGGCCTTAACTGGTTGTGTCTGGCAATGATCTTGTTGAAGGCATTGTTTTGTGAGCGAGGACTTTTTTCAGGGTGAAAATCTATGATCTTTGATCGGGCAACGACAGCGCTTGGGCACTGTTTCCTTCTTAAAGACGTTATTATTGGAGTAGAGGACTACTGGTGTTATTCTGATGGTGTCAGTGTCGATGCTTTGAGGATTAGTTCTCTGTAGCGGGACTTTTCTTTTTTTGTAATTCTTTTTTTCTGACTTGTGTGCATCCTTAGGACCGCTAGGGCATGCGTTATTGCAGAGGCTAGATGTAATTGTTATCCCTGTGTTATTAATATATATTCTTTTTAAAAAAAAAGGTAGACGAGCAAGTTTAAAAAAAGGTAATAATACTATCTACAAGCATCGTGTGGGCAGCAAAGCTAGCCCCTCGGTCAAGTTGAATTAACAAATTGTCCGACAGGGTCATGATGGGTGGACTACTAATATTTTATAATGTATATACTATTAGTTGAGTCGTTGCAAACAAAGTCAAATGTACGCACTACGGGAAAAAATATCGCTGCCATGTAGACACGTCTTTGCCCTGTGCCAAATGGACCGAAACACGGCAAAGTCTGTCTTTGCCGTGTACAACTCAAAAAATACACGGCAAAGTATGTGAACACGGCAAATTTCTGAAAAAGAACACGGCAAAAAAATATACACGACAAAGACCCATAAAGGAACACGAAAAAGAAAATACACTCGGCAAAGTCGACAACGACACACGGCATAGGTGTTGTCATGGCAACGAGATGGGACCCGTGACCCCACATGTCCATTTAACGGGAGGAGCTAACGGCCGCAGATGGCGGTCTCTTTGCCGTGTGCCCTCGCCGCACGGCAAAGGGCCTTTGCCGTGTGTATTCCGCAGTACACACGGCAAAGTTCTTTTTTTTTTGCCTTTTATCATATTACTTTTAGGAAAATCATAAAAAAATCATTCTAATTCATAAAAATACATATAATATATCAAAATTTGGATAAAAATAAGATCTATCTATCTACACTCAAATATTAGATATTTATATTGAATAAGAATCTTTATACTCCCCGTTTTGACCATAGTTTAAAACATGCATAAAAAATTCAAAAAGATCGAAACAATATGAAATCTTCGCGTGGTGTCATTTTATGTGACATAGTTAGTAGGAAAAATATCAAACTTCGTATATTGATTATGTCTCAAAAAAACTTTACAAAATGACCTATCTCATTCGAGGTTTCCTGGCTTTCGGGTCAAATGACCAATGTTATGGCTAGAATCAAGACATAGTTTGTGATAATGTGCCCATATTATGCATGCATGTGCATCATGGAATGGCAAACAATGTTGCAGGAGGAAGTTTTCCTTTTCGTCGCACCAAAAAGCCATTTTCCATTTTCCGAGCGTAAAAAACGGGGGATTTTATGAAGCAACCACCAAATGGCTAATTTAAAATGATACCACCCTATTTTTCAAAAATATTATACCATCTTAAATGGACAATGTCCTAACGGGGGGATCTAAAACCTTTCTGTCCACTCCAAGTGAAAAAGACAAATTCCTGCCGAATCGGTAGGAAGTGGGTCAGATATGAACTACAGTTACATGATCTGATGGGCATGATTTTTCACAAAAATCATTTTTAGGTTCACAATATGCTATTTCATTAGAGATCCAATGAAAGTTTAGAGTGGCTCAGCTCCGAGCTAAGAATCTTCATACCCGTCGTTCGACAAAGTTTGTCGATGGTTTAAAAGAGTCATAAAAAATTCAAAAATAATCGAAACAATGCGAAACCTTCGCGTGGTGTCATATTATGTGACATGGTTGGAAGGAAAAATATAAAACTTGTTATATTGAATATGTCTAAAAAAACCTTCACAAAATGACCTATCTCATTCGGGGTTTCCTGGCTTTCTGGTCAAATGACCAATGTTATGGCTAGAATCAAGGTATAGTTTGTGATAATGTGCCCATATTGTGCATGCATGTGCATCATGGAATGGTGAACAATGTTGCAGGAGGAAGTTTTCCTTTTTGCCGCACCAAAAAGCCATTTTCCATTTTCCGAGCATAAAAAACGGGGGATTTTATAAAGCAACCACCAAATGGCTAATTCAAAATGCTACCACCCCATTTTTCAAAAATACTAGACCACCTTAAATGGACAATGTCCCAACAGGGGGATCTCAAACCTTTCCGTCCACTCCAGGTGAAAAGAACAAATTCCTTCCGAATCGGTAGGAAGTGGGTCAGATATGAACTACAGGTACATGATCTGATGGGCATGATTTTTTAAAAAAATCATTTTTAGGTTCACAATATGCTATTTCATTAGAGATCCAATGAAAGTTTAGAGAGGCTCAGCTCCGAGCTAAGAATCTTCATACCCGTCGTTCGACAAAGTTTGTCGATAGTTTAAAAGAGTCATAAAAAATTCAAAAACGATCGAAACAATGCGAAATCTTCGCGTGGTGTCATATTATGTGACATGGTTGCAAGGAAAAATATCAAACTTGTTATATTGAATATGTCTTAAAAAACCCTTCACAAAATGACCTATCTCATTCGAGGTTTTCTGGTTTTCTGGTCAAATGACCAATATTATGGCTAGAATCAAGACATAGTTTGTGATAATGTGTCCATATTATACATGCATGTGTATCATGGAATGGAGAACAATGTTGTAGGAGGAAGTTTTCCTTTTCGTCGATCCAAAAAGCCATTTTCCATTTTTCGAGCACAAAAAATGGGGGGTTTTATGAAGCAACCACCAAATGGCTAATTTAAAATGATACCACCCCATTTTCACAAGATTATATGGATGTCATATTTGGATTCATCACATTTTTCTAATCGATTTAGACATTTTATTTGTCGAATTCCGATTTACGGATTTAAATATATGAATTATTCCATATTAGATAAAAAAGGAAATACAATAAAATCATTTTATTTTTTATTTGGATTAAGATTATTATTAGTTTTCATTATTTTTTACTTAAATAATTGGTTGAAATCTAAAACTAAGATGTGTGACATCATGGTCCAAGAGTTAATAGGATTGATATGAAAGTATTATCAACAAGGTATAATTTATTTCTCGGAAGCTCATTTGGAAGTTAAGCGTGCTAGAGTTAGAGTAGTGTTAGGATGGATGACCACAGGGGAAGTTTGATTATGAGTGCAATTTGACCTAATATTTAACATTCAGAGTGTTAAAATATTCTATATGAGATTATCAAGTAAATCTATCTACTAATTTACACATGGGTAGGTTCGTCTACACAGTTTTTGGTTCCGATTTTTTATTGGACGGATTTGCCCCTGGTAGTTGTAGGTATTTACTTGACGTGCCACCGCCAAGTTGATCCGGTGAGTCAACGAATCCCTGGACTTCTCCTTCCCGAGACGAACGCATCGCGCCGTGCGACCCTTCTCCCTCCGCGCGCCGCGCCCTCCGCCACTGCCGCCTTCGCATCCTCGCCGCTGAGAGCACCCCTCCTCCTTCCCTTCCTGATCGCCGCCTCCGTCCCTCCAACCTGCTCGACCTCGCGGGCCGTCTGCTCTACCACCACGGCGTCGCGCGCCGTCACCGGTAGCCTCCTCCTTTAACCTTGATCTCACCCAGTACTACGCGATTCGAAGCACCATGGCTGGAGCCGAGGTCCTTGCCCACGGATTTGACCCTCCGCGGCCATGCTCTGCTCGGCTAGGAAGGAGGCGTTCCGGTCCAACGGCTGCGTCGTGCGTGGATCTCTCGACGGGACAAGCTGTGTGGACTTCCTCACCAGATGAATCCGCCGTGACCTTCAGGCGCTTCTGGCCGGGCGGACGATGCCCGTGGGACGGGAGATGCACGATGCAGCCAAATTTCCTCGAGGCCGCTTGGTATCCATGTACGTGGGCAGCAGCTTGGCAAAGAAAAACAATGGTTCTACACGAGCACCAGACATTCATGGAGGCTGCGATGTGTCCACTGCGTAGCTGATGGTTGTACGCAAGCACCGGACCTGGAAACTACCTTAATTTTTAATAAAACTTGACGGTGGCATCCTAAGAAAAAAATGAACTGAATCAGCTTGTGCTTTACCCAAGGATCAGGATATCACATCTCACAAGAAAAATCAGGAAATCATCTCAACCTCACCACGCTGCCCTTATCAGTTATATCAGAAAACAAATCGGTACTATATACAACGTTTCCTGAAATTAGGTATTTTTAGTTGATAGGATTATCTCTTTTTTTTGCAGGGAGGTAGAATTGTCTCCGATTACTCACTATTTTGAAGGTTAATTTCTTCATTGTAAAAATATTTTTTTAACTAAAGCATGGTTGCTTTATAGCCATAAGGACCAAATAAAAACAGTACTACCTGACAATTTTCAATCTGATTGAATTTATCACATGAGATTTTACAACACCTGAGCTACTTTCTATACCTAAATTTCATTACACTCGGCTATTGATATCAAAATAATAGGTAACCATTAAAATTAGATTGTAAAATTAGCAAAATAAATTAATGATATTTGATTACTGTTCTATCATTTGTGAAAAAAATTCATTGGCCTGGTACCAATTTGGAAACTAGATAAAAAACAATCGAGTAAAAAATGTTGAAATTTGTAGAGTGCAGTTTCGTGAGACCATTGGAGGCCACCAGAAAAATATTGCTTTCTACACATATGATGTCGAATTATAAAAGTTAATTTTTTTAGATGTTTTATGTTTATATGTGAACATGTCTAAAAATAAAAAATGCTAAGAGACCGTAGCAACGCACGGGCATTTAGCTAGTAATATTTAAAAAAGTTTGAAACAAAATTGATTTTTTTTAAAGAAGCAGTTTCTTTGCCGTGTACTTTTTTCACGAGACACACGACAAAGACAGCTTCTTTGCCGTGTACTTTTCGAGAAAACACACGGCAAAGAATAGACACCGTCATCTCCGCGGGGACCGTCATCTTATTTTACTTTGCCGTGTCTACGTGTAAGACACATGGCAAAGCCTTTGTCATGTCTTATTTAAAAAACATACGGCAAAGGGCCTTTGCCATGACGAACGTTTCCGTGTGGCATTTTCCGTATGTATACACAAGGCAAAGCTTTTGCCGTGTTCCGAAAGGCCTTTGTCGTGTCTTTTGCCCACACGGTAAAAAGCCTGTGTGCCGTAGTGATGCATATTATTTCGATGCTCGGTCAAGTTGTTTACACGCATACATGATGTACATTCATCGTGTTTTATACTTTCACGAAAATAAGAGAAGGTCAAAGTACTCCCAGGTAGTTGTCCAAGTGTTCTTCAAATTCTCCATAAATTTTTATGAACGATTGTTCCTTTATTAGTTGGTGATATTTAATCTCATTATAATCCTTCACTTGATTTTTAGTACTTCATTTTGTTTACATGCCTCTGATCGTGCGAGGATGATCAACTTCCATCTGGCAAAACATCTCTCACTAGTAGAAAAAGGGCCTATAGTTTCGGTTTATAAGGGCCTTAGTCCCGATTTTGCACCCGGGACTGCGAAATCGGGACTAAAGACTGCATGGGCCACCGCATGGCCGTTTTTATAGCAGGGAACGAAGGACCTTTAGTCCCGGGTCGTAATACGGCCCTGGACTAAAGATCTTTTTTCAAATATTTTTTTTATTTTTTTTAACTTTTTTCAAAAAAATTCTTGAACTTTTAAATTGTTTGGCTCGTAATCCTCTCACTTGGAACATTTTTAGTATTAAGTATATCTAATCTTAGGTCAAATTACACTTACGGTAAACTTCTCAGTCGGTCACCCATCCTAGCACTACTCCACCTTCATCACGCTTAACTTCTCTGTTCCATCAGGATATCCTCGCGCGAAGCCCATTTATACCTTGTTGTCAACACTACCATATCTATCATATTAGCCCATATCAATATGTCATACATCTTTATTTTTTGAAATTACAAACAACTATTTTAGTAAACAACAATAAATAAGTAACAATAATATTTTAATCCAATGAAAGTAAAAAACCAAATAAAATAATATTTTATTCTTTTTTTGCCATTTATTCATTTAATATGGCATAAATAATATCTTTAAATCTGTAAATCGAAATTCGACAAATAATATATCCATAATTATCAGAAAAATGCGAGGAATCCAAATATGGAATAAATAAAATTGCAAAAAATATTAATTTTTTAAATAACTTTTTTCTTTTCGAATTTTAAAAATCTAAAATAATCTAAAACGGCCTAAGGCTGTTGAAATCGAACTCACAATTTTTTTCCACACATTTTGATAGGTTGTACATTTTTTCCGATATCGTACGCAAAAGTTATAGCCAATTTAAGTTTTCCTGCCGGGGCCCGCACCCCTTTAGTCCCGGGTCGTATCACGACCCGAGACTAAAGGGTGTTGCCCATGCCCGAACCCCTTTAGTCCCGAGCCATATCACGACCCGGGGCTAAAGGTCCGAAACGACCCAGGACTAGAGTTTTTTCGGGCTCCTAGCCACCGAAAACGGTACGAACCGGGACTAGTGCTCATACTAGTCCCGGCCCGGAACAAATCGGGACTAGTGTTAGACTCTAGATCGAACCGAAGACCCTTTTTCTACCAGTGTCTAAATCTCTAATCCTGAGCACACCCGATGTGATTGACTTCGATCTGTCAGCGCTAGGTTTGCATATTTTGCCATGCGCCTCTGGCAGAAGCTGCCAATATTTTTGCAAGCCCTGCCGCTGGCATCTTGGACAGCGTGGCCAGAATATTCTCGTCGGTGTTGATTGATGGCATGCCTTCTATATTTTTTAAACCTTCAAATTGCATGCGTGATGCATACTCTTGGTATATGGGCATGTGATTAGTTATTCACACCCTCACCCTAGGCTTGATGATCTCATCTTGGTGGCATGCACCAAGTTATTAGACTAAATAACAAAGCCTGCCATGCCAAATAGATTAGCATTTTGGACAAAGCTTTCTTCCAGGACTATTTATTACTACCTTCTTTGTTGCTTCTCTGTTTCAAAAGCTTCGAACTATTAAATAACCTTTTAAAAAGTGTATGCATAAATATTTTTGATATATCCAATCTTAAAGGATATCACGATGTATAATTTTAAATGTTTAGTATTCATATGGTCCTTCATATAATAGGTAGCCCGTGCAAACTCACGGGTTGCTGCTGCATCTAATATTTGTTGGACTATCTCGCAACACACGCTGATTTGTGCAAATAATTGTTGTACAAGACATGTATGCATGTCTTTCAAAACTGGGTCAAGCTAACGTGCACACACGACATACATCACGCCCTTCTTTTAGTTTCCACAAAACAATAGACGGACAGAGTTTTCTCTATGTGCATACATTTCAATCTGTATGCAGGAGCACATTTATTAGAGGTCTGAGGCTAAAAAAATATCGGAGAAATAACCGGTTAGAAATTAATCTTGGCACTCGATTGGATGTGTTTGCTTTGCAAGGTACTAGTTAGATCCGCATGTGATTTTATAAACAATCAGTGGCTGCACCACCGCAATGGTGACTGAGCTTCCTCCTCCTCAGCTGAGAATGGTTGTCGAGACATTCATGAGGGGCGGCTGCATCACCGTGGCAGCCAATGGTGGTCCCCGGAGAGGCGCATGAGGCAGTAGGTGGCACCGACGTCAGTAGCTACTCAGGCTGGTCCTAGTGGAAGTATCATAGCTAGTATCATGTATATCATGTTGACAAAAATTTGATGTGACACAACAATTAATAAAGAAAGAGATGGTTAGAGTATCATATGTACTACATTCCGTTCGGGATTATTAGTCCTAAGAATATTTTTATATTGTTTGAGATTATAAGCACTATCTTATTTATTAGTCTCTCTAGCCTAATGCATGTTCTTTTTTTCTCTCACTTCTCTCGTGCATGTAAAACTATTGGTGCATGAGAGAGAGAGAGAGAGAGAGAGAGAGAGAGAGAGAGAGAGAGAGAGAGAAAGAGAGAGAGTTATGAAGTGTTTTGGTATTAGCAACTTGGCCCTTAGGACTAATAATCCCAAACAGAGATAGTAGACCGTAGCATAGCACGTAAAACTAGAAAATTCTCATACAAATAAATCTTGTATACAATTTTGTTTTGAGATTCTAAAAATCATTGAATACAGTACTAGTGTATGATATGCATGATATTATTAATATGATACTACCACTATGACCAGTCTTAGAGAGAGCCGGAGGATCGAACGAGATATTTCCGGGAGGCAAACCGGAGTGGGGATGTTTGAAGTTGGGATGTGTGCGCGGTGGGGCAGGTTTCGGATATCTTTGAACCATAGATTAAATTATTAGATAATAATTAAAAATCCATAAAAACGGTATAATTGCTAACATATGTATAGAATTCATTTAAAGAATGGAGTGCCAGAAGTATGAATCAATTTTTTGGCAAAACATTGGCAACTCAGATCATATATATTTCCTGAAAAAAGAAACACAATGCGAAATGGTTCGCGAGTAACACAAGGTTGCCTCGGCCACAGTGTCCGGGATTACAAGTACATATTCATGAAAACTAAATGGTTATTCATGTACATGCCATTGCAATTCATCTACATCATACCGAACAATTCATGTACATAATCGTACCAAACAAAATTCGATTGAAATTTATATAATCTCGCTAAAACACTCAAATCATCTTGTCAACCTTGCTGCGTTCCTCTCTGTGTTGCAATTCTCTTTGTATATCATATAATGGAAGAACAAGGAAACAATAAGACTATTACATGCATCAAGGAGGTCCGAACCTGGGTAAATTAATATATGTTTGCTAAGAGTTCCATTTGTTGATCTGAGTATCTCCACCACTTACAAATATTGCCAGCTATCTGTGACACCACAAAAGAATTATTACTTCACAAATCCGTTACATCTCGCGCCAAAGCATGGGTGACACAAGTTAGGGCGACCCTGAACGGGCACTTTTCAAGAAGGGTGACCCACGCTATAGTAAGGTGCCACTAAATTAAACTCATGTACAATTGCTCGCTATATCGCAATTTAACTCTGCTATAGAATCCAAATAGCTGATTTTGAGGGTTGCCACTATTAGTAACAAGACGCTATTTTTTTCCATTGGTAATAACACGAGTTTCATGCTATTAAAAAAAAGTTTATTCTCTGCTGACCATGAAAAAGGTTCAACGGAAATGCTGAGTGCAAACTAAGAATATGCAAACAGTGGTCAGGACTATTTCCATGTCCGTCCGCAGATGCTTCTCAAATACAGTGTTTTTTAATTTTCTATGATGGAAGCAAAACGCTGCAGCTATAAAGGTCAAGGCGTCATCCATTTTCCTAGCTTCCACAACCTCGGTCTCATCACTATTAGGATGTTGAGCCTTAAAGAAGTCAGGCCGGCGGCTACCTCGTTTATGTTAAAGTCTCGCTCACACCATCAAGGGAGAAACTATCTCCGCCTCAGCCTCACCATGGCACCCCAACATGAAATCTTCTCGAGTGCTTGTGGTCGTTCTCGTAAGTAGCCTTGTTTTTGTCTTTACTCAAATCCAGTTCTGTATTTCCATCTCCATCATGTTTCGTTTTGTTTGCGCGCGAGATCTTTCTTACTTGATCCTTTCAGAACTAATTTTACTGTTGAGGCCTAGAAATTTACAAGTTGTGGTCGAAATAAGTGTTTTCGTCCACATACATGCGAGTTGCAGCAGCTTTAAACGAGCCATATTTTGAGTTTCTGACTGACTTGTACTCCAATACAATCTGTTTTCTTCAAACAGGATGTGTTGAGGGGAGGTTGGTAGCTGAAAACGTGAGCGTTGGAAACATGGTATGAACCTCAATGTTTGTTCATTTAAATATAATGGGTTTACTCACACTACCAAGATTCTTCTTCATTTAAACTTTGCAAATAAAATGCAGCATAGGAAGGAACAGGAGGCTCGAATAAGGAAGGAGCTACAGCAGGTGACGGTATCACCATCAGCCTACGACACAGCATGGGTGTCTATGGTGCCTTTGCCTGGGTTTCCTCAATGTATTGAATGGATATTGGGAAACCAAAATGACGATGGGTCTTGGGGTATCAATATTTTTGGCTCAGCCGTCACCAAAGATATCCTCTTATCCACATTGGCATGTGTTGCTGCACTCAAGAAATGGAACTTGGGCGAGGAGCAAATGAGAAGAGGTAAAAATTTGGTTTTGCATATCAATGTTGTTTTAATATGTTCTACGGACAATACACAAACAATTTAATGATGTGAAAACTATATGCCAACAGGACTACAATTTATTGGAATGAATTTCTCCATCGTTATGGACAAGCAGATTGTTGCTCCGGTGGGCTTCAGTCTTATTTTTCCTGGTATGCTTAGCCTCACCATTGCAATGGGCTTGGAATTTCCTTCTATTCGACAGGTTGACGTTGATGAGATTCTTCACCTTAGGAAGGAGGAGTTGGAAAGCTTTGTAAGAAGCAATAAATTGGCATATATCAACTATCGTTGTACTCTCATCTTGTTCATTCAAGAGCTTAGCTTATAGAGTAAGCATATGTGTTGATTGTTTATGAATGGAACATTATTATGTCCCGTTAAAAAATATCTTTTGGTTCTCAGTCATTTAATTTTTCTATCTCTCACTGTATAGGTTTCAACTCTAGTAATATAGGGACATATATATATTCCTCCTTCAAGGTATTGGAAAAATGTTTCTTTCCGCACACCATTTATCCACCAACCGAATTGTAGTACTATAAATTTATCTTTCATAATGTGTACTACATGTGTTGAGGAATTGCTTCGCTTATGAAAACACATCCAAGACAACAATTTTAAGAACTACACTATTAGCGGTGTTACATATATTTAAAAGACAACATGCATATAACATATCGTATACACGCGCTAGTGGTTTGCAGTACTGCATCCTTGAATATTGTAGAAGGAATCAATCATGCTCAACTTCGTATAGGTTAACCATGGATTCACTTCATACGGACGCCCTAGTCCCTAAAATGTAGAGCGCTCTTTATTTTGCATGATCTTTGATGCATGACTTTGATAAGTAATGTATACCAAATTGTATGTATTGAGAATATATAAATGGTATCATTGCATTTTTCTTGCAAAATTCCTTCATTTTGCATATATTCATACTAATTTTGTGGACTATATGTACAAACCATAGTCAAACTGTAAGTTACCAATGAAAAGCAGATATCATAATGAAGTTTTTATACTTGTTTCAATTTAGACTTTCGACGGAGAAATCTTCCGGCACAAAAGCATATATAGCTTATGTTTCTGAAGGACTAGGGAACATGGTGGACTGGGTTGATGTAATGAAGTTTCAAAGGAAGAATGGGTCATTGTTCAACTCTCCTTCAACAACTTCAGCTCTATTAGTCCACAAATATGACGATAAAGCTCTCCAATTCCTAAGTTCTGTTGTTAGTAAATTTGGTGGTGCTGGTTGAAACATAAATCTAATAGTAATTTTCAAGAATTAGCCATCGTGAATTATTAGTAAACATTAGATGGTGTCCATTTTTTTTGCAGTGCCGACAGTGTACCCACTAGATATATATTATCAACTTTCAATGGTGGATTCACTTGGAAAGATTGGAATATCTCACTATTTTTCAAGTGAGATAAATAGCATCATGGACATGACATATAGGTAGGGGTTATGAGCAATGATTTGACACTGTTGGTTAGCAGCTTGCTTAATTATGTGCACAATGCAGTTTGTGGTTGCAAAGGGATGAAGAAATCATGTTGGATTTTGCAACATGCTCGATAGCATTTCGGCTTTTACGGATGAATGGTTATGGTGTTTCTGCGGGTACTTCCTCTTTCAAAAATGATGTCATTTTATTACTAAGTTTAGCTTCATGTACTAATTTATATCAAAAAAATTGAACTGCAGATGAGTTGTCTCATATTTCGGACGTCTCCAGTTTCCATGATTCATTTCAAGGGTATCAAAATGATACAAAATGTCTACTCGAACTATACAAGGCTTCACAAGTCACTATATCTGAAAATGAATTGACCCTTGAAAACATAGGATGTTGGTCGAGAAGTTTATTGGCGGAGCTATCCTTAAATGGAGTGCAAAGAATACCAAACTCCAGAGAGGTGATTCTTGAAAAAATAAATTCCATTTAAATTGTGGTTTACTTTATGTATAATTATATTTTTCTTAATTTCAGATAGAGTATGCTCTTAAGTTTCCTTTTTATACAACCCTGGAAGGGTTAGACCATCGGAGGAACATTGAAAACTTTGGTGTTAGGGACTCTCAAATGATAAAGACAAAATATTTGTAAGATTCTCATATCTTAACATGAATCGTTCCTAAGATCATATAATATAGATATGTTACACCATTTCTATTGCTAAATCAGGCCATTTGACGTTAATGAAGATCTTTTTTCTTTGGCCGTTGAAGATTTCACTCATTCTCAATCTATTTACCAAGATGAACTTGTACATGTTGATAGGTAATTTGGCTGTTCTATTTTCTTGACTTGATATCTTAACATTATGGGCAGTTCAAGATTTTTTGTGTCAACAGTTGGGTAAAAGAGAGAAGGCTGGACCAACTACAATTTGCACGACAAAGGGTGTCATATTGCTACTTATGTGCTGCGGGTAGCATAACCCATCATGAACATGTTGATGCTCGCACTTCAATCACAAAAAATGCTATACTCGCAAGTATTGTTGATGACTTCTTCGATGGAGGAGGATCAGAAGAAGAATTGGAAGACCTAATAGCATTGGCTGAGAAGTACACGCCCTAAACAAGATTTTTGTGATTTCTTTTGTGGATAGTTAACTGTTTTACTAATTACTAATAAGTCATTTTCCCACATGTCCAAATGGTTGTCTTAGGTGGGATGAGCACTATGATGATAAATTGTACTCTAAAAATGTAAAAATTGTGTTTTCCGCTCTATATAGTAATGTAAAAGAGCTTGGATCAAGAATCTCGACAGTCCAGAATTGCGATGTTACAGAACATTTGATAGAAACGGTGAGTTATGCAACAAATGCTAAATTATTATTCTCAATTTCATAGTGTTCAGTATCTCATACTCAACTTTATCTGTAGTGGCTACATGTCTTGCGATCTATGATGATAGAGGCAAAATGGCGGATAAATCATTATGTGCCAACGATTGAAGAGTACACAAAAAATGCAGTTGTCTCAATCTCAGCAGGTCCAGTTGCACTCCCAACATTATATTTTGTTGGGCACAAGCTCTCGAAATGTATTTTCAAAGACGAAGAGTACAACAAGTTACTACGGCTAACAGGCAAATGTACACGTCTCCTGAATGATATCCAAGGCTTGGAGGTATTTGGTCCCCTTCTGAGATAAAAAAATCAAGGTTGTACACATGGGTGAAACTAATGATTGTATATTCCAAATGACCATTAATAATCATAACAATGAATATTTCTTGTACCCTTATATATTTATCACGGTTTTGACTTATGAATTTGTATGTTATAACTCGACGATTCTGACATTATTTTCATATGTGGCTGTAGAGGGATCAGGGAAGCGATGGAAAACTAAATAGTGTCTCACTCTTGATTCATCACAGTGGTGGTTCTGTGTCCATAGAAATGGCAAAAATGGCCATTAAAAAGTCAATAATCCGCACTACGAGAGATTTGCTAAGGTTAGTTGTGAGGGAAAGAAGTGTTATTCCGAGGCCATGCAAGGAGGTTTTCTGAAAGATATGCAAGATGCCTCACTTTTTTTACTTTGAGACCGATGGATATAGCTCGCCCAAAAAAATGGCCGGTGCAGTGAATGCGCTTATACATGAGCCTCTCAAACTCCCGTGCTAATATATATCATTTGGCGGTCTTATATAATAAATAAGTACTTCCTTTATTTTTATTCTGTTCGGTTGCATCAGACTTTATATGTACCATGTAATGTAGTGCGGTAGAGGAAACATTTTTTTGCGAAGATGCCACACTTCAAGATAAATTGGCTCCGCATTTGCACACAATTCGTCCATCCATACCATGTTTCTATTTGTTGTCCACCGTTATGATTTTGTACATATCTAAAAGTATGTTCTACGGATCTGCACTATAAATGAAAAGCCGACGCAAGAGATATCCGACAAACAGTAAGATGTCACTTGTGAGGTTGAAATGATGCTGACTGGTATCGTGTGTTTAGTTGTTCATTTTGTTAACTAGGTTGTGTATAATGACTACTGGCAAAGCACTTACAGCCACCATCTTATAACTGACAGACAAAGGAAACATGGTCAAACGACAACGAATTGCTAGTCTATGGTAGCTTCTAGGCCGAACACTGTAGCAAATACCAGTGTCTGGCGAATTGTACGACCATAGCTAATAAATCAAAAAATTAGGTGCTATAGCCACTAATTTGGAAAAATTCAGTCGTCACTGGTATTTCTGCCAACCGAAAACTGGCGTTGTTTCTCCTCCACCCTCAAATACATGGGAAGATTAAAGTCACACGCCAGAACTACTCATATGGCACAAAAATATTTCTTGGAGCTATTCTGTCGTCGATCTTGGAAAGCGTGGCTCTTTCTTTGATGGGAGATGGTGCAAAAGGATGTGCTCAAGATACCTTTCGAGACGGAGCTAATCACACGGATCTATGCCAACTATGGACGACCAAAATCACCACAAAGTGGGTATCCCAGGTCATGGGGTGCAAAAACATCTAGGTGACACCTTGGTTATGGGATCGAAGCATTCCTTCACTTATTTGTCACCCAAAGGTGAAAAGAGTCACGCCCTTCCGGTAGAACACCGGAGTGATAGAAACCTAAGGACGCAAACTGGAACGTTGCACGTATGGGAGTAAGAGGACCATTAACTTAAGGCTATGGTTGAGGAAACCTTAATGCATTGTTAGTAGTTACGGATGTTTGCTAACAATCCAATCATATAGTACATGTAATTCCAAGTAGTGAAGTGCATGTATATTCAGCCTCTCCCATATAGAAAACTGCATCAAAGACAATGGACCCGATTTATTCGCCAATTAAACTTGGAAAAAGGCCACCATAATTACCACCAATATTCCACACTCATGGTTCTGTTAGTTTAGTGTATTTTATAACTGCAGCAACTAGCTTTACTTTCTTGTTATTTATTATCTTGCAAAGCTTTCTCTAGTACTCGTTTTGTTGATCTAGTTTTATTTCCTAGATAGTGCAAACATTTAGTATGTGTAGAGTTGTAGCAGTGGTTGATAGAACTTAAGAGAATATTTATCCTACCTTTAGCGCCTTGTTGGGTTCGACACTCTTACTTATGGAATAGGCTACACACAATCCCCTATACGTGTGGGATATCAAGACCTTTTCTAGCGCCGTTGCCGGGGAGCAATAGCGTGTGGGTGAATATTCTTGTGTGCACTTGTTTGCTTTATCTGTAAGTAATTTTTACTTTCAGTTTTAAGTTGGTCTCTATCTTAGTATGAATAGGGATTGCGAATTACAAAAAAAATTAGTTGTATTTGTACCTAAAAACGTTTTCAAAAAGGAAAGTAATTGGAAAGATGAGTAATGGTTAAGTGGGGGTCGACCTTGAACACTTGTGTTCATGCCTATGAAACCTAAACAAATCTTTCCATGGAAGCTTTTCAACTGAAGGAAGGCACCATTAAATATCAATTCCCATTCAAGAAAAGTATGGAATACCTTTTGCCTCTCCTATTAAAACAAAAGTTGCTCTTAATGCTTCTTTATTTGAAAATACTTGAATCTTGCTTCTTGTGCCTAACTTAAAGGCGTTAATTAAAGAAAAGTACTTGGGAGATAACCCAATAGTTTTCTTGAGTCTTGGAAGTTATTACTTCTGTAATAACCGCTCCTTATCCTTTTTATTTGATTTTTGTGCCTAGAATAACCTCTAATGAGAGGGAAGTAAGATTTGGGAAGTTGCTGTCCCGAAACAGATATTTGTGCTCCACTGTAAAAATTCTTGAAAAATCTCTGTACGTCGGATTGAGCTGTAATTTTATGAATAAATCCCCCAGCTTGTTAGCTAACTTTCGTTAGTTCAACACTTTTTTATTTGAGCAACATAAGGTCTTCTAAAAAATCGGTTTCTACCCGCTGGTCTGTTTTGACAGATTTCTAACATTATTTGCATTTGCTTCTTATTGATTTCTTTTTGTTTTTTTTGGGAAATTGAGCTTTTTGAGGGAATTACTACAGTAGCTTGTGTCTTTAGTGAAAGTTTTTCTGTTTTGAAACTAAACCCAAAGGTCTATTATCTTTTGAATACACTAATGCTGCTAATGATGATTGTGTGAAGTTTTGTATGAAGGAGAATTTTCAGGTGTAAGGAAAGAATGATGTAATGAGATGAAGAATGGACAAAAGCTCAAGCTTGGGGATTCACCCCGTTTCACCCCAAGAAATATTCAAGAGTTACAAGCGTCAAAGCTTGGGGATGCCCAAGGCATCCCCTTCTTCATCAATAAAAATCTCAGGTCTTTTTAGACACTTTGTTTTTATTGTTTCATGCACAGTTGTGTTTTTCTTAGAGCATCTTAGTTTTCGTTTTTGGTTTTTGTTTGCTTAGTTTGCTTGAATAAAGTGGTTAGACCCCCGTTTTCGCTGCGTTGTTTAAAATAATTTGATTGGTGTTGGAGAAGGAGTAGGAAGCTTCATGTTTATAAATGGTACAAAAGGAGTTTGTTTTGACTGTGGCCTAGACCTTATCATGTCATGTTTGATGCTGTTTTGACCCTATGCTTAGTGGTTATTGCTGTAGCATGACTTGTTCCAAACAATTGGGATTGTTTAATGTACCTTGAAAGAATCATGTGTTGTTTTAGCATACAAAAACATAATATTGTGGTATTATCCTTTGATGGTTTGTTTGGGTTGACTTTGCACATGCTCACACCGTGTTATGACTATGAACCAGTTACCATAGCCTCTATAATCATTTAGTTTTTGACGTGTGGTACCACTTTAATCTTTGATTAGTAATGTTTTTGTCGCTCTGCATGATTATGACCATTATTGCTCTCTTAGTTGGTCGCTTCCAGTCTTTTGCTAGCCTCCACTTGTATTGAGTAAGATCCACCCATGCATCCAACTCCCAAGAAACCAAGTTATTCCAGAGTGTCTACTATAAATTCCTATGCATGGTGTGTTACACCATTCCAAGTATATTTTTGTTTTATCTACCTTCCAATTAAAAAGTCATTTTGTTATGTGAAAATTAGTGATTAAAGCTCTCACGAACTTGATGGCACACTTTATTTTTCTTGACCCTAATAAACTTGAATCATTGTGTCATCTATGTGGTATATGCTTGCGCTTATATATTGGAATTAGCAGAAACATGTTGTCATGGGGAACGCTTTCAACATTGCACTTGTACATTGTACCCAATTGATATCATGCTCTTTTGTTTGTGGATGTCGTCGGTGTGAAATAAAAGGGGAGCTTGTAAGTCCATGGAGTTATGTATGTGTGTTAGAAAAACGCCTGGGTCGCTAGCCTAAGCCATGCCTAATCATGGTGGAAACTTGCATCATCACCATAGTGAGCAATCTATGAAGCTTTCTTCTTATAAAAAAAGAGAGACATTGAAAAGAGGAAAGAGAGAAAAACGCACAATTTTCCCATGGTAAATAAGAAGATTGCTTAGATGCTTATTGTCTGCTTGCCTTATCATTTTGATATGGGATATCTCCTGTATCATGTGCAAGGGTTACCCCGTTGGCGGTTCTCTATGATACACATATACTTACTATGACAAGAACTTACCGGTGACTAAAGTTGAGTAGCATGAGGAGTGGCCCTTGTACTGAAGGGACATGAGATTGCCAACTTATACTTTGTCAAGCATATACTCCATGTTGTTCACTTTAACCTTAATTACTTCAAGATTCTTATGATAGGGGCAATGAGAGCTGAAAGCTAGCAAGTACCATATTTTTTGGAATATCTTTATGAGACTTGAAATCCCTGCTTCCCTGTATGAATGGCCTTTCTTCCACTATTATATTGAGTCTCCACCTTCTATCCCGATGCACCAATTAAGAGAGCATAGTTGCCATTCTTAGTTCTATGTGCATTGTCCTAAAACTTGTTGATTGATTCATAAGGTTGATATTGCTTGTTCTTGAACTATTTGTATCTATTCACCCTTATGAACTTTGAAGGTGTCCTATGCATTTATGATTTGCTATACCATGAGAGACAAGCTGAATACCACTCTTATTATATTTTCTTTATGTGAAACAAACAAACGTTTTTCAATGCATTGTTATTCATGATCTTTGTTTATAACATTTTCATGTTGCAACTTGGTTGCTATGTCTTATTATTAGAACTACATCTTTCATGCTCATATTTAGAGTACTTTGATCCCAGCTATCCATGCTTTGCAAATGGTTTGATCAAGATTATGATGGTGCATGTCACCTAAAAAATTATATTGTTTTTATCGTTTACCTACCCGAGGACGAGCAGGAACTAAGCTTGAGGATGTTGATACGTCCATAACGTATCTATAATTTTTGATGATTTTATGCTATTATTATGCTTTTGACACTTCTTTTTATATAAAGTTCATGAGTTATTTGGTCTAACCTACTAATAGTTGCAAAAGTGCACAATGTTCTTGTTTTACACTTTGATGTGTAGGAATTATCAAGAATACAAGTGAAACCCTTGTTGGAGTCAAATTGGGATTTTCTAGAAATCCGTCTCATAATTTTTTTTAAAGATGGTCATGTTTCGGGTTGAAGTCGGCGTCAAACGGAAAACTCTTCAACTACAAAGTTGTAGGAAATTTCGCAACAATCGTTCTGGACATAAAATTTAGCTAATTCCGAGTCTATAGGGGCCCGATTTACTGCAGCCCAAGATGTGGTGACGAGAATCCGAGAAGCTATATAAAGGGAGAAAACCTAATTCGTGAGAGAAACCTCCAACCATGAATTTGCAGCCACCAAATCCACGTTTTTGCCTCCCCCATGGATCCCATCTCCATGGGGGAGGTCTCCCAAGAATCCATGAAGGAAGGGGGCTAAGGGGAGGTGCTCCCCCACGATACTAGCGGCAGGGAAGGAGTCCCCCGCGCCGTCGGCGGTGCCGCCACCGCCCTCTTCACCATCTTCATCGCCATCTCCGTCACCTAATCCTCCTAGTATGCAGTGGTCCATCCTCCCACACACCTCTGTACCGTCCTATGTAAACATGGTGTTTGATGCTATAAGTTATAATCCTATGATCTATGTCATGTTTGTGTAGTTTCTTTGTTCTTAGATTGAATGGTTGAACGTCTTGGTTCATTAGAGTTGTATGATGATACGGTATAGTCCTTTGGTGTCCATTATATTTGTGCACGTATGGATGAAACATCATAGGGTTTGTAGTATGTGTAAGAAGAAGGGGGAAGTTCTGCCAGGGTGACAGAAACCTAAGGACACGAATCAAAACGTTGCACATATGGGAGTAAGAGGACCATTAACTTAAGGCTATGGTTGGGGAAACCTTAATGAATTATTAGTAGTTACGGATGTTTGCTAACAATCCAATCATATAGTACATGTAATTCCAAGTAGGGAAGCTCATGTATATTTAGCCTCTCCCACATAGAAAACTGCATTGAAGACAATGGACCCAATTTATTCGCCAATTAAATTTGGACAAAGACACCACAATTACCACCACTATTCCACACTCATGGTTCTGTTAATTTAGTGTATTTTATTGTTGCAGCAACTAGCTTTACTTTCTTGTTATTTATTATCTTGCAAAGATTTCTCTAGTACTCGTTTTGTTGCTCTAGTTTTATTTCCTAGATAATGCAAACGTTTAGTGTGCGTAGAGTTGTATCAGTGGTTGATAGAACTTGAGAGAATATTTATCCTACCTTTAGCTCCTCATTGAGTTCGACACTCTTACTTATCAAAAAGGCTACAAACGATCCCCTATACTTGTGGGATATCATCCGTCAGTGTCATTTGGAACAGATTGACCGCCAGGGCTGTTGGGGATATGCTATATGGATATCCTCATAGCATGTCTCCTATCCGGATAACCCAGGTGGCCCACAGTTGGTAGCATGGCCTATGGCCTACTGGGCGGCCCAGTTAGATGGATCCAGAAGGGAGGCCCATGCCGGATAAATGAAGGCTACGGTGGAGTCACCAGCATACCCGGAGCCTTGGAGTGCAAGACACGCAAGACTAAGTAATAGACGGTGTAGGACTCTATAACCTATCTGTCTAGGAATTTTCCCTGTAACCCTAGGACCTGGCGACTATATAAGTCGGTCCTATGAGAGCCTTTAGGGCACAATCTCAAACAACCTCGCATAGTGAACCTATCGCTGTAACTCGGCGTATTGCCCTTATAGTGATTTATAGCAGGAGTAGGATTACGCCACCGTTGTGGGATCTGAACCTGGGTAAGATGTGTTACCTCGTACCCGTCAACCGTCCGCCTTCCCCCACGTCTCTAAACACGCACTGTAAGGACCCCTCCATGGCGTACTCATTGGCAATACCACGACAGTTGGCGCCCACCATGGGGCAAGAGGTGCTTCAGGCTCTTCAGCGGGCGAGGACCAAGATCTTCGCGGGAATCGGAAAAACCATAGCCATCGGTCACGTTCTCTTCTCTGGCAACATTCCAATCGTCAAACCTGACGAGTTCTAGATCCCGGCAAAGACGAACCCTACGCGATGTTCGATCGTTCCCATCGGAGACATCCACCTCTTTATTGGCGAAACCGACTCGGGCACTAGTTCCCTGGGAGTCGGAGGAGCATCAAGACCCGCACAGACCGCCTACGGGCAGGACACGTTCGCGGAAGGATCGATGTCGGATCTCTCCTTGGAGTTTGCCGACAAAGATCAAAAAAATTCAAGGCCCACCCAAACCGCCCTTGTGCAGGATATAACGGTGGAAGATCACTGCAAGTCCGCCGGCTTCGTCCGTGTGTCTGGACAGCAGAGATCCAAGTTCATCGGCATGGTTACCATCTTTGATCTGGCGCATTGCGTTCAGAGAGAGGGCGAAAACCCCCGCGATTACCTTGCCAGATGGCTCCGTATACGATCTGATCTAGCCCACTACCCCAATGATGATGTCATGTATCACTTTGTGGAAGGACTGGACCACGACACACTTCTCCGGCATTCTCTAAGGCGGCAGCAGGCTTCGGGACACCTTACCTTCGAAGGCATGGTGAACACCGTCAACAACTACGCGGAGGCCGAAGTGGCAGCTCAGACAGCGCTTGCGCTCCTTGACGAAGCCCCTCCGATTCAGCCACCGCCACCACCACCCCCGACCGCCATCACCGCAGTCGCGCCACCACCTCCAGCCATCATCGCTGCTGTTGCACCTCCACCCCTCGTCATCGAGGAAGTCCTGGCACCCTCTGACTCTGTGATTAACGCGCTATACGTCAACTTCAGTGCAGATTTAGAGGAGATAGACTTCAGTTCATAAGAGCTAGACTCCGCCATGCAGGAGATGGAGGAGGAGTACACGCGCAACGAGCAAGCCAACAATGCTGTCACGTCTCGAGAGGTGTTCGTCACCATTGGGATGGTGATGGATGAAGATCAACCCGGACGAGCTCCGCCTACAACGCTCGACAAGGGGAAGGGACCACCTGTTGCTGCCGACGATGATTGCGCAAAGGTCATGCCCCCTCCGCCTAACCTAGTGCAACAGCCGCAGGAACTCGGCACCGACCCGAGCAACAACAACGCCGCAAACTTGCTGCCTCCAGCATCTACGTCTGCTGCTTTCCAAGTTACTCCAGCTGATAGAGTGATGTACGACAATCTCCTTGTCGAGGCACTAACCGTAGCTCATATCCGGAATGTGACTCAGCTTGACGAGAAGCGCCAGCAGCTGCTGGAGGAAGCACAGGCCATCACGGAGCAAGACTCTAAGCTAGATCGAGATCTGGTCATCGTGCAAAAATCCATAGAGAAAGCTAGAGCAATGGAGGCCGAGTACAAGACTCTGCTATAGCAGCAGAAGGCCAAGAAAGCTTCGGCTCGCGTCATCAACGATCCTGGTGTACGGTGAAACATAGGATGGGCTCCATCGAAGCTGGCACAGGCCAAGCCATACATTGACAGTGAAGGCAAGCAGGTGATGCCCACTCCTCTCCTCAACCTCGCCGTCGCCAAGACCCTTCTGGAGCAGGATAGATCGCCCGAGGAAGTGGACCAGGTCTATGACCTAGTGGCCAAGGCGGTAAAGCAATAGGAAAAGGCCACCTCTCAGAGGCTTGAGTCTGACCCAGCATTTTACCGTTCTAGCCAGCACAAGCTGCCAAGGGACAGATCTCCTCTTAATGTCGGGTCCTAGACGGGTTCATCAGAAAAAAGACGGAGGGATGCGCGCAACAGGAAGGATGCTATCCCCATATCCTCTGACCACGGAGAAAAGGCCCAACCTCGTCGCACATCGCCACCGCCCCGCTCCTCCCGACATCGCGAAGACCCCAAGGCTCACCATCATACGGATATGCCCCCGCCAAGGCAGAGCGACATCGTCATCCGCGACAACACGGAGCAGACCCGTCATGACGAAGAGTGCAACCAGGGACACAAGAGCAGGTCACGCCATGACCCTCCGTGTCCGGCAAGCAATTGCGACAGGCGTGAGGCGTCGCAGGAGGGTAATAGCAAGAAGGCTAACCCACCTCCACCTCCGCCTCTGTCGCCACCTAGCAGTCACCATGGCGGAGGGGGACCGCGTCATTCACGTAGCCCATCCCCTGTTGATAAGAAGAAAAGAAACCCGGAGCCATACGATGCACGTTCACGGATCGATAAGATCCACGAGGCCCGGGAAGGACCATACCTGGGACCACGTTGCTTTGGACTTGCGATACGGTCCGCAACTTACCCCAAAGGTTTCCGGATTGACAAGACCATCAAGCCCTATGACGGCACCGCTAAGCCAGCTACATGGTTGCAGGATTATGACAACACGGTAGAGATTGCCGGGGTAACCCCAACGTTGCTGTCAAGTACCTCTCGTTGATGTTGGCGGGCATAGCCCGTCAATGGATTGATGACTTGCTGGAGAAATCCATCTACAATTGGTTGGACATGCAAGAGGCATTCAACAAGAACTTCGAGGGTACATACAAATGTCCATGCACTGTTGGCGATCTACAATGGTGCATGCAAGAGAAAGACGAAACATCTCGCGCCTACCTCTCCCGCTGGCTGGATATGAAAAATTCCTGCGCAGGAGTGCACGCTCAGACCGCCATGGCCGCCTTCATCGATGGGTTGGAAAGGGGCACGTTGCTCCGACATTAGCTGAAGCGCTTGCAGGACAATCACCAGCTTGACTTGAACCAGATGATTCAGTTGGCTAGTGAGTTCGCAGCTGTCGACGATGATGCACACGGCTCTCTGCCGGCAACGGCAGTTCCAACTCAAGCTCGGAGGAACAGCAGCACAAAGCGGAAAACCGCTCTAGAAGAAAAGCAAACTCCCGACATGGTCGCCATGAACTTTGTAGGACGAGGTGATGACAGACAACATGGCCGAGGACGGGGAGCTGGTCGTGGGCAGCAGCGAGGAAGTGAAACTACCTCGGCGGCGCTCCGCGTTCCCCAAACCTACAAAGAGTATCGCGATATGTCGTGCCTCGTACACCTCGATATCAACATCAAGGCCACCCATACCAATCGACACTGCAAGTTCGTCAACGACCTCAAGGAGGACCCGGAGTCCGGCTACAAGCAAAGTCGGAAGAACAGACCGCGAGGCAAGGGCAAGGGGAATAAGAAGGAGGAGGAGTCCAAGGATGCAAGTGACATGGACGAGAATGTTGACCCCAAGCACGCCGCCAAGAGCGACGACAAAGGCAAGAACCCCTTCGAGAAGAAGGCGGCAGTTTACCACACTTTCCTTGGCACCCCATCGTCCGATAACAGAAGACCTCTATGAGGATACTGATGGCTACTCTACCCCCAGTTCCCTAGTACCTGTACTGGTCGGAGGTTCCAATTACTTGGGATAGGAAGGATCACCCAGACCATATCCCTACGAAGAACCAATACGCCATGGTCATCAACCCATTGATTGACGGCATTGAGTTCACCAAATGTATGGTGGATAGTGGAAGCAGGATCAACATCATGTACCTGGATACACTGCAGAAGATGAACTTGATGGAGGCAAACCTAAGGCAGACCAACACCATCTTCCACGGTGTAGTTCCTGGTCGGGAGGCTCGGTCCCTTGGGTGCATCACACTTCAGGTTGCCTTTGGCGATGTTAATAAGTACCGCCAAGAGCGCATGACCTTTGAGGTGGTCCCCTTCAAGAGCGTGTACCACGTCATATTCGGCCTTGACATATTCCACACCTTCATGGCCAATCCATGCTTCGTCTACAACAAACTCAAGATACCTGGACCAAACGGTGTCATCACCGTATCCGAAAGCTTTACCAAAGCAAGGGAATGCGAGATAAATGAAGCAGCCTACACGGAAGCTATCCTCTACAGCGAAGAATTCAAAGAGATCCAGAGCAAGGTCGATGACTCAGAGATGCCCGCGTCGAAGAAACAAATCTCCGACTCCGCTCCAGCATTCAAGGTCGCCATCAAGACCAAGTCGGTGGAACTTGTGGTAGGCGATGCCTCCAAGACCACCGCCATTGGGACGAACCTGGATCCCAAATAGAAAAGCGCGCTCGTCGAATTCCTCCATGAGAACAGGGACATCTTTGCCTGGCAACCTGCCGACATGAAAGGTGTACCTAGGGAACTTGCCGAGCACAGATTAAACATTGATCCAAAATGCAAACCAGTGAAGCAACCTCTACGGCGCTTTGGAGATGAGAAGAGACGCGCCATAGGCAAAGAGATAGCTAGGTTACTTAAGGCTAGTTTTATCCGAGAAGTCCTTCACACCCAATGGGTGGCCAATCATGTACTTGTCCCCAAAAAGGGAACCAAAGAATTAAGAATGTGTGTTGATTACACCGGCTTGAACAAAGCATGCCCCAACGATCTGTTTGCTTTGCCTCGCATTGACCAAGTCATTGACTCGACGGCTGGCTCGGAACTTTTGTGTTTTCTCGATGCATACTCAGGATACCACCAGATCAAGATGAGGAAGTCGGACGAATTGGCCACTTCGTTCACTACCCCATATGGCATGTTTTGCTATGTTACGATGCCCTTTGGGCTGAAAAACGCAGGTGCTACGTACCAGCAGAAAATGCAACATTGCCTACACGACCAAATTGCTCGGAACGTTCATGCCTATGTGGACGATATAGCGGTGATGTCTAAAAAGTCAAATGACTTAATCTCCAACTTACAAGAAACCTTTGATAATCTCTGGAAATACAACATGATGCTTAACCCTAAGAAGTGCGTCTTCGGGGTTCCAGCCGGCAAATTGTTGGGCTTCATCGTTTCCCAGCGTGGAATCGAGGTCAACCCAAAGAAAATCAAGTCCATCTTAAACATAAACCGTCCGACATGCCTAAAGGACATCCAACATCTAACAGGTTGTGTTGCAGCAGTTAGTCGGTTCATCAGCCGACTTGGAGAGAAGGCTTTGCCGTTGTACAAGTTGCTGAAGAAGGCGGACAAATTCACGTGGACGGACGAAGCAGATGCAGCATTGAAGCAACTCAAGGAGATTCTTTCCTTGGCGCCCATCCTTGCAGCACCCGAGCCTGGAGAGCCCATGTTAATTTATATGGAGGCAACCAACCGGGTAATCAACATCGTCGTCGTGGTAGAGCGGAAGGAACCAGACTATGAGCACAGAGTTCAACGACCAGTTTACTATGTAAGTGAGGTCTTGACGGAGTCCAAGCAGCGTTACACCCACTACCAGAAGATAGCTTATGGAGTATTCCTTGCTTCTCGGAAGATTAGGCATTACTTTCAGGAGCACCCTATCACAGTGGTGAGAAAGACTCCACTGTCTGACATTATCAACAACAGCGACACTACGGGAAGGGTCACGAAGTGGGGCATTGAACTTGCCGCCTTCGAGATCACCTACAAGAGACGCGACGCTATCAAGTCACAAGCCTTGGCGGATTTTATCGCAGATTGGACGGAGATGCCAGATGCTACTCCGTTGCCGGAACCAGAGTACTGGGTGATGCACTTTGACAGATCAAAGCTGCTCAACGGCTCGGGGGCTGGTGTACTGCTATAGTCACCAACTGGGGACAAGATACACTACGTTTTGCAGATCCACTTCGAGGCTACGAACAACATGGCGGAGTATGAAGCACTCATTCACAGATTATGCGTAGCCAAGGATATTGGCATTAAGCGCATAGTTTGCTGTGGAGATTCCGACTTGGTTGCCCAGCAGGTGGCTGGCACCTGGAATGCGCAGAACCCTATGATGGCGGCATATCGAGACGAAGTGGATCAGATAGCCAAGTGTTTCTTGGGCTACGAGGTCAAGTATGTACCTAGGGAGCAAAACGAGGCGGCTGATCTGCTGTCTAAGCTTGGATCAGGGCGCAAACGAATTCCGCCAGGAGTTTTCCTAGAGCATCTATGGACACCATCCGTGAAGGGAGCAGACATCTACAACCCGGATAGAGTTGAATCTTTCGTCCACATGGTGGAAAAGGTCCCTCCGGCTTGGACAAAACCGTTCATGGAATATCTCGAACACGAAACTTTGCCCGACAACAAAGTCGAAATATGGCAAATAGTACGTCGAGCGAAGGGCTATACCATAATCAATGGACAGCTCTACAAAAGGAGCACTACTGCTGTATACCTTAAGTGTGTTTCTCAGCTAGAAGGTATTGAAATCCTACACGAAATCCATCTCGGAGATTGCGGGCATCACGCCGCTCCTGAATCGTTGGTCGTGAAAGCCTTCCGGCAAGGATTCTACTGGCTGACCGCGAAGGCAGACGCCGACAAGCTGGTTGAGACATGCATAGGATACCAGTATTATGCCCGACAACCACATGTTCCTGCTGAAGAATTGTGAACAATACCAATAACTTGGCCGTTTGCAGTCTGGGGACTAGACATGGTGGGATCGTTACAGACGGCACCATGTGGGTTTACGCATCTGCTAGTAGAAGTTGATAAATTCACTAAATGGATAGAAGCTAAACCCATTAGAAAGCTTGATGGGGCAACTGCCCTTAGGTTTGTCCAGGATCTGGTGGTGAGATTTGGTCTCCCACATAGCATTATCACCGACAACGGTAGCAACTTGTCACTCGGAGAAGTGGAGGCATATTGTTGGGAGAAGGGCATCCAAATTGACCTTGCATCTGTGGCACATCCACAATCCAATGGTCAGGTTAAGCGAGCCAATGGATTAATTCTGTAGGGAATAAATCAACGTCTTGAGGCACCGCTACATAGAGTAGCTGGAGCCTGGGTAGAAGAATTGCCATCTATGTTGTGGAGTTTACGAACTACACCCAACAGATCCACAAGCTACACCCCTTACTTCATGGTATATGGAGAAGAAGCCATCCTACCTTCCGACATACTTCACGATGCACCAAGGGTTGCCACCTATGACGAAGATGACGCTGAAGAATCCAGACGCCTAGATGTGGACCTTCTCGAGGAGGAGCGCGTTTTGGCATTGCCAAAGATCATCCATCTACCAGCAGAAGCTACGCAGCTACCATAGTCGCCACGTTCGGCATCGCTCGTTTAAAGAGGGGGGATTTGGTGCTCTGACTTAAGCAGAAGAAGTCACACAAATTATCCCCGCCATGATAAGGACCGTTCATCATAAGCAAGGAGCTACTCAATCGGTCTTACTACCTCGTTGACAATCATGAACTGAAGGATAGACCTAACAAGGATCATAAGCGTAAGCGACGTGACCCGGATGATGACTACCCGGAGCTTGATCGGCCATGGAACATAGCACAGCTACATTCTTTCTACACTTAGCATTTTTTATCTAATTGTGTACCTCTTATATGATCAATGAAATAAAGCTCTTTAGTTCACTCATATTCCTGAGTCTTTTACCTCCTTTAGTGTTCATTTTTGGATCATATAAAACCTTTATGCACAAGTTTTGCAATCGCACTTGTGAAAATTCCACCTACGGGCGTTAGCTTAAGTTTTCTGGTGTACACGTTCTTTGTCGTTTTTATGTGGATTCTAGAGTTGTGACTTTTGGCACTTATTATCGGTGATTTTGTGCTTTTACGGTGCCATTGGGCATCATGGTTCCGATAACGAGTCTTCCAACTCATGAAAAGTCAAGCATAAAAACCAAAGTAATGGATAAGCCAGCACTTTCTTAAAAAAATATATACATGCTGGAAATAGTTCTTAAGTAGCAGGACATACACCATTGTTTTCCTCCTTAAGTTAACACATAGTTTTTCCGCATAACATGTTACAGAGGAAACAAATATTACAAATTGTTTTTCATTCCTCTGGCGCAGGCGACTTGGAAGCAACATCATCGGCAGCAGGAGAGTCACCCTTGAAGTCGGCAGTGTGGAGGGACTCGGAGGAGCTTTGGTTGCCGCCATCGATGGTATTCATTGGCACGAAGACGTTAACGTCGACCAACTCGGCAACTCTGGTGTCATAACCCGCGAGTGACGACAAGATAGATTCGTGGTTTATCTTGTGGCCTTCGTCATCTATGTCGGGGATGCCAGAGGTTACCGTGTCAATGTCAGCATTCTCGTAGTGTGCCTTGACCATGGACAACGCCATCCTTGCACCGGCCCGTGCACATGAAGCTTTCCAGCTTGTGATACGCTCGGGGGATCGGCGCAGGATCTTCGAGAACTTCGCCACAGATTCTGATGCCTTGATATTGATCTGGAGAGGCTTGGCAATCTCTTTGCTCTACGCGATGGCGGTTTTGATGAAGTTGTCGGCAAGGATCATGCATTCCTTTGTCGGAGGAGGTGACCGAGTTAAACCCATAGGATCTGCGAGTTTCTGACAAAGGAGCACATGAGTTCAAAAATTCAGAGTATCTAGACTACAGAAATCCAAGACGGAGAATAAATTACTGAAGATGCTAGCCTCAACTTGCGAGAGAGTATCCGCCAAGGAGTCCCGTTCTTGTTGGAGGAGCTTGTACGCTTCATGATGGCGTTGATTCTGCTCATCGATAGCTTTCTTCTGATCTTTTAAGATCACGATCTCCTCCTTCAAGCAGTTCATCTCCTTAGTGGCGGAGTCCTGCAGGGCTTTCATTGATTCTTCATGCATCTTCAGCATGTCCTTCCTCTCCTGCTTGAGGATCTTGTTCTCGCTATCCAGCTCCTGAATATGCTTGGATTGCTCGACAATGTCCTTAGCCTTGGCAATGGTTTCTGCAAGTCGGAGAAAGCAAAGTACATAGTGAGTACTCAGAGAATACACAAGATCAAGTCGGAATAAGAAAAAGAAAGTAAAAACAGACGCTTGCTCTTGATGATCTGTTCCTTCAAGAAGGCAGTTTTACCCTTTTTAGCTTCCAAGTCCGCACGCATATTCTGGTACTTGTCGTTGGCCATGCCCCTCCAAGCATTCTCATTATGTGGAAAAAAGGAAAGTTAAACGTTATTTAGTCTACTTGGAGCATCTAGCCAGAAAAATTCCACCTAGACGCTCGGGGGCTACAACGAGAGTTTTTAACTTAGTATAGTGCTTAGTCTTTCTTTAAGCATCTAGTCAGAACTAATTCAGTTTTCGATTAGAAGCTTGGGGGCTACAGTATAAAGTTTTTTACTCGGATGTATGCTTAGCTTCTCTTTAAGCATCTAGTCGGAACTAATTCAGTTACAACTAGAAGCTTGGGGGCTACAGTATTGAAATTTATAAACACTGCGTATGCTACTCTTAAAGCATCTAGTCGGAATAATTCATTTCACCTATATTCTTGGGGGCTACAGTTAGAAGTTTTCTAGCTTAGTCACTCTTAGAGCATCTAGACGTAAAGACCTATGGTTTTCCGTCTAAATCCTCGGGGGCTATAGTGGGATATTCATATGAAATGCAAAAAGGCAAATATAACTTACAAGTGCAATGATCTTGAGGTTGGTATCACTCTCATCCAGTAGCTTGCCGAAGGATACACTGTTTCCTTGCAAGATCTCTGCTTGCCAGAGAAGCTCCTCTAGACCGCACTTCGGAGATGTCGGCGCCGCACCAGGAACCAGAGAAGTGCTACCCGGCGTAAGTACCGGATAGACTATCTTCGGATACTCTATGGTTTTCTTGGGTGCGGGGGCGCCGCCTTCAGCAGAAGTACCACCTTCCACCACCGACTTACCACTACCGATGGCATCCTTAGACGGAGCTTCAGCCATTTGGTGTGCGGCACTCTCCTGCGTCGCCTGCTCGCCGACAACTGCAAACTCGGTAGAGGCACCTGAGTCCACTTCCATGGCGGAAGGGCCAGCTGCTTCCTTGGCTTGAGAGCTTGTCGGAGCGGATGAAGGATTGACGATGGGAGTGACAGGGGCAATGGCGGGATATGCATCGCGATGCATCATATCCTTGATGGTTCTATAAGCCCCCGAAGTTTTCGAGGTCTTCTTCAAGATGGTCTTGGCTTTCTTTCTGAAACGTGCAAAATGCATAAGTACAGGAATAAGATAGACAAATGGACAATGTCAGAGGGAAAGAAGCTTACACAAGAGGGGGTGCTTTGGCAAAAGGGATCCCGCTAACCTTTCTTTTCTCCGCCTCCAGGGCGGCGGTAGTATTCTTGGAGGCTCCACCCTCCGCTTTCTTCTTCTTGCCTCCGTTGCCAGTGTCAGAGGTGGAGCTCTTCCGCTTTCGTGACAACAGAACATCGTCGTTGGACACGACCGTGACTTCCTTCATCTTTGGATCATAGATTTGGACAGCCATGCTATCCTCCTCTAGATCGCTGAACTGTTAAGTGAGAAGTTACCGTGTTAGACGAGATGGTAATGGTTAGATGGAATAACTAGAGTATATGTCATACACGGAAGATATACAGTTACCTTTGGGCACTTGCTCTCTATGAACATGTCGTAGGTGATGGCGAAGCCACGCTTCTTGTCCTTCACCTTGATGATGTCCTTGAGGTGAAGCTTGACGGAGTTGCTCGAGAAGTTGTCCTCGGAGAGGTGGAGGCTATCCCTTCTATCGTTGGAATACTCGTGCATCAGCTTCGAGTGGTGTTGCAAAGGCTGAATCTGCCTGATGAACCAGCACATGGCTAGGTCCAGTCCGGTCAAACCCGTCTCTACGAACCACTCTATCCTCCTTATAACGTGGGAAGCGTCGATGTCGGAGGGAAGGGAGGCCTGAGATCTCCATGTTGAAGTTTTGGCGGCTGCTCCATCGACGAAGTCCAGGTACGTTACTTCTTGGCCGGCCAGAGGGATATCTGGGTCGTAGAAGTAAGTACGCTGCCAATTCTTGCAGGATTCGTGGCCGACGATGTCGGCAAAACACCGGCCAGGCCGGATTTTGAAGCTAATAGTGCCACAATTTCTAAGTTCGTCCTTGCCGGCTTCGGCTTCGCGCTTGACGGTGAAGAAATATATGAAGAGATCTAGCCTAGGCTTAATCCCTAAGTAACCCTCGCAAAGCGCTGTGTAATTGCTAAGTGCTAGGATGCTATTGGGGGATAGGTTATGTGGCTGTACTCGGTAATGATTCAAGACATCAAGGAAGAAATTAGAGATGGGCAGGGAGACGCCGCGTACCAACTGTGCTTTGAGGTACACCTTTTCTCTAGCTTGGGGAGAAGGTGTGATCTCGCCGGCCGGCGCCACCCGCCAGGCGAGCCCCTCCATCACGGGGAGGTAACCTTCGATGATCAACTCTTTGATGTCGCGATCCGTGATGTACGAATCGCGCCAGTCGCCCTTATGCGAATCGAGCTCCTCCTCCAGCAGCTCCAGCACCGCTGGATTATGGTCGCCGCCGGTGGTTTCGACCACCGCAGACCTGGGGATGACCAGGCCTTTTGGGGGCACGACGATGGAGCTCGTCGGCTTTGCCACAACTTCGCTCGACGCCGCCATTGAAGGGGATGAGCTACTGCTGGCCATTGGATGCGTAAGGAGGTGACTGGTGAGATTGGAAGTTAGGGTTTTTCGTGCGAGGCGCGGAGAGCTCGAGGAGACGCTTGCTTGAGGAAGAAGAAGATGCAGGGGAGAATGAGGTGAAAAGGTAAATTTTCCACCGCAGTTACTATTTATGGCCTCCAGCATCAAGATTCGTGCATCTTGATCGAACGGTTGCCGCGTACACGACGTGTGCGGAGACGTGCGCGGAAATTTCACCATGTACCAACCATCGCCGCCAACGGTTCGTATCACTCGCGCGGGAAAAGTGGACATGATTGCGTTCTCTGCATGTGTGAGTTACGAGGCGTTGCTGACCTATGTCTACGTTTCCCTAGCTGACATAGGCAGATGAACCATCACATCAGAAGATTCCGACATGGACGGATTCAGTCCGGCTGGAAGAGTACGATGGAAGATTCAGCAATTCTCCGACTTAAATTGAAGACGAAGAAAACCTTGCAGGGTTCTTTGGGAGGACTACAAGATATTGCTTGACGATTTGCCGACATCCATCTAGACGGAGCATTCAACGTGAAGAGGCAAGACGCCGCAAGATCTCGGAGTTCTCCGGGGGCTACTGTTGGGGATATCCTATATGGGTATCCTCATAGCATGTCTCCTATCCGGATAACCCGGGTGGCCCATAGTTGGTAGCATGTCCCATGGCCTGCTGGGCGGCCCAGTTAGATGGATCTAGAAGGAAGGCCCATGCCGGATAAAGGAAGGCTACGGTGGAGTCACCAGCGTACCCAGAGCCTTGGAGTGCAAGACTAAGTAATAGACGGTGTAGGACTCTGTAACCTGTCCGGCTAGGACTTTCCCTATAACCCTAGGACCTGGTGACTATATAAGTCGGGCCTATGGGAGCCTTTAGGGCACAATCTCAGACAACCTCACACAACGAACCTATCTTTGTATCTCGGCGCATTGCCCTTATAGTGATTTATAGCATGAGTAGGATTCCGCCACCGTTGTGGGATCTGAACTTGGGTAAGTTGTGTTACCTCGTACCCGTCAACTGTCCGCATTCCCCCACTTCTCTAAACACGCACTGTGAGGACCCCTCCATGGCGTACTCGTCGGCAATACCATGACAAGGGCCCTTTCCAAAGATTACTTCTAGATCCTTGACCATACCAAATATATCATTACCAGTACGACAGATAGGACTCTTTCGGTGATCTTCCTCACCATTGAAATGCTTGCCTTTCTTTCTTGCGGGATGCTTGGCCGAAATAAATCGACGATGCCCTGGTACACATTCTTCCTACCTTTATCCAAATATATACTTTTAAGTATCATCTAAACAATGCATGCATGCATTGTATCCCTTGTTTGACTGTCCTGAAAGGTTACTAAGAGTAGGCCAATCATTGATGGTTACGAACAACAATGCTCGTAGGTAAAATGGCTCCTATTTGTGCTCATCCCACATACGTACACCTTCGTCGCGCCACAACTGTAGTAGTTCTTCAACTAATGGACTTAGGTACACATCAATATCATTGCCGGGTTGCTTTGGGCCTTGGATAAGCACTAGAATCATATTGAACTTCTGCTTCATGCACAACCAAGGAGGTAGGTTATATATACACAGAGTTACAGGCCAGGTGCTATGACTGCATCTCTGCTCCCCAAAATGATTCGTGCCATCTGTACTTAGACCAAACCTTAAGTTCCTTGCGTCATCTACAAAGCTCGGGTACTCTCTATCGATTTTTCTCCACTGCGACCCATCCACAGGGTGTCTCAACATCGAGTCTTTCCTGTGGTCTTCTTTATGTCATCGCAATAACTTGGCATGCTCTTTGTTTCTAAACATACATTTCAACCGTGGTATTATAGGAGCATACAACAGCACCTTGCAGGAACCCTCTTCCTGGGGCGCTGCTCGCCCTCAACATCACCAGGGTCATCCCGTATGATCTTATAATGCAATGCACTGCATACCGGGCATGCATGCAAATTCTTGTACTCCTCACCGCGATATAGTATGCAGTCATTAATGCATGCATGTATCTTCTGCACCTCTAGTCCTAGAGGGCAGACGACCTTCTTTGCCTTGTATGTACTGACAGGCAATTCATTATCCTTTGGAAGCTTATTCTTCCAAATTTTCAGTAGCTTCTCAAATCACTTGTCAGATAAACTATTCACTACCTTCCATTGAAGTAATTCTAGTGTGGTACCGAGCTTTGTGTTGCCATCTTCGCAATTTGGGTATAACATTTTTTATGATCCTCTAACATGCTCTCCAACTTCTTATTTTCATTTTCGCATTCGCTCCGTGCATCAAGAATGGCCTGACGAAGATCATCAACAGTCTCATATAATGCCCGTTCTTCACCTTCTTCTTGTTCATTGTCTTCTAGTGCAGTACCACCGTATTCAGGAAACATTGGATAGTTGTCATCGTTCTCTTCTTCTTCATTGTCTTCCATTATAACCCCGCTTTCTCCGTGATTTGTACAACAAATATAGCCGGACATGAAACCTGACTGAATCAGGTGGATGTGAATGGTTTTGGAGGAAGAGTAATCCTTCTCATTCCGATAGACACGGCACAGACAACACATAAAACCATTCCACTTGTTTGCCTTGGCCAAATTAAGGAAAGAATGCACGCCTTTAATGAACGCGTCAGACATTCGGGGAGCGTCGTACATCTATTCCTGGCTCATCTGCAGTATAATTAAAATTTTCTATCATATAAAAAGTTTGAATCATTTTTACTACATTTACTTTTACAAATCTAAAAATTTACATGCATAAATTTTTGAATTGGACAAAACTGTTAACATAATTTTTTTTGAATTTTTAATTATTGCTCTAGTAGTGAAAACCTTATTCAATTCTGAGCTCCGAAACTCTAAGAATACACATCTCAACTTTTAGTAACTTTTTGTATAATCAAAATTTGCTTAAATTTACACATCTAAAATTCTTTCTGCTTCTAAGCATGAAATCCCTCTCTACTTCTAGAGCATTGAGTTAAACTAACAATATGAGATGAAAGATTGAAGTTCCTAATCTTTATAGAAGCTTGGATTGATAGATGCCACCAAATCTTGACAAACTTTGGACAAAAAATGAGGATGAACTTGAGCTAGCTTGGAGGAAATGGCCATGGGTTTGTGCATGGTCGAAGGAGAGGATATATAGGGGAAATATATAGTCCCGGGTGGTTCCAAGAACCTGGACTAGATAATGATCTCTAGTGCCGGTTTGTATAACCACTCGGGACTATATGTTTCCCTGGGTCCCTCTAGAGCTCTAGTCCGGGCTGGTATTACGAGCCGGGACTAGAGGTGCCCAATGAACCAGGACTAGTCTGTTGCTGCCTCCTAGCCTTTGCAAAGGTGACGGACCGGGACTAGTGCTAACACTAGTCCCGGTTCCAGACAGGGCTAGGACTAGAGGCCAGAGCAGCTCCGAACGAAAGGTCATTTTTCTACTAGTGACATGTCCTCCTCATAAGGGGGTCATGCTCTATTTAAGGTGGGTGGGATGATGTTTCACAAGCATATGTTTCACACTCAATACATTTATTGAACTTGGAAAATTGCAAACATCATAAGATATCCTTCACAAAATGAGCTATCATGTCTCATGACATTTAGGTTTACAATATGCAGCCGACCGACCAGACATGAACTAGAGGTACACAATATGAGCATGAACTTCTTGGAATATGTCCTTCCTTATGATCGCTTCAGACGTAACCATGGAGCATCTTCTTTACTTAAGGGAATGCTTGGGTCAGTTTTAACTATGAAGGGCGGAATTTCATCAAAATTATTATAATCTTCTGACATGTCTATCTTGTCCTCGATTCCCATGATGTTTCTTTTCCCTGAAAGGACTATGTGACACTTTGGCTCATCATATGATGTATTCATTTGCATATTTTTTCTTTTTTTTGGTCTGGAAGACATGTCCTTCACATAGAAAACCTGAGACACATCATTGGCTAGAACGAATGGTTCATCTCTATAACCAAGATTGTTGAGATCCACTGTTGTCATTCCGTACAACTGGTCTATCTTTACCCCTTCCCCATTTAGTTTGACCCATTTGCAGCGAAACAAAGGGACCTTAAAAGAGACTCCATAGTCTAGTTCCCATATCTCCTCTATGTAACCATAGTATGTGTCCTTTTGCCCATTCTCGTCCGTTGCATCAAAGCGAACACCACTGTTTTGGTTAGTGCTCTTTTTATCTTGGGCGATCGTGTAGAATGTATTCCCATTTATTTCATACCCTTGGAAATTCAATATAGTATAAGATGGTGACGCGGCCAACAAGTATAGCTGATCTCCAATAGTGGTGTCATTCAAGAGATGTGTCTGAAGGGTTTCGCAGCATAGTAAATCAAAAAAATTCTACGGATGCGAACGGGAAAGCCAAGATCTAATCTAGGAGACGCAAACAACGAGAGGGATTAGATGAGATCTTCATACCCTTGAATATTCGCACAGCGGAACGCTGGCGTTAAATCGGCGTGGGTGATGTAGTCGCACGCTTCTCCTCCTCGCGATCCGCTCCGATCTAACACTGCGCAAGTGGCGATGCCTCCAGAGATGCACACGTGGCACCTCGGCGTCTCCTCCTTCCTCGGTCCAGCAAGTATGGTGGAGAGACGGATTGGATCTACAGCACGACACGGTGCAAGTGGTGGAGAGTTTCTGCAGCAGGGCTTCGCCTACGTGCAGTCGGGAGGGAGAGAGAGGAGGGCAGCAGGGCGGCTAGGGCTTGAGGAGGAGGTGTGTGTGTGTGGGGGGGGGTGGTGCGCCCCCAGCCCTCTTTATATATAGGGGTGGGCGCCAACCCTAGCCCCTCCCCCAAGCCTAGGCCGGCGGCCAAGGAGGGAAGAGTGGGGGGCAAGTTTCCCCCCCTTCTAGAAGCTTTCCTAGGGTTTGCCCTAGATCTGGACGGCTGGGCCCTATGGGGCCTTGTGCCCCTGGCCCAATGCGGCCAAGGCACTCCCTCATAGGCCCATGCCCCCTCCCAACAGGTGGGGCCACGTTGGTCCCCCTCCGGAAGGTTCTAGAAGCTTCCGGTACAATATCGATTAACCCGAAACAATTCCGAACTCCAAAAACTGCATTGCCTTATATGAATATTATTCTCCGGACCATTCCGGAACCTCTAGTGATGTTCCGGATCCCATCCGAGACTCCGAACAAAAACTCATAAACCAATTATCCAATCTATCCTAGCGTCGAGACACGTTAAGTGTGTGACCCTTCGGGTTCGAGAAGATGCAGACATGATCTTATATCAATAATCAACAGCGGGGTCTGGAAACCCATATTGACTCCCACACATTCATCGATGATCATACCAGATGAACCACGATGCCAGGATTCAATCAATCCCATATTTATATTCCCTTCGTCTCACGATATTTTACTTGCCCGAGATTCGATCGTCGGTACCGTCATACCTAGTTCAATCTCGTTCACAGCAAGTACTTTACTCGTTACGTAATCCGATATCACTTTGTGACTAACTCCTTAACCACATGCTTGCAAGCGGTGTTGATATCGATTACCGAGTGGGCCTGAAGTATATCTCTCCGACTTGGGAGGGACAAATCCCATCTCGATACATACAACCCAACAGGTACTTTCCGATCACCTGAGAGACACCTTTATGATCACCCTCTCATAGGATGACGTTTGATGACCTCAAAGCTTTCTTCCGATACCAGGGAGTTGTATTATCTCATGGTCTAAGGAATACAATATTTGACATAAGAAAAGCTTCGCAAAGATGAACATGATGACACGATCTAATTGCTTCGCTTAGTTTGGGTCTGTCCATCATATCATTCTCCCAATGATATGATCTCATTATTAATCGACAACTCATGTCTATGGTTAGGAAACCTTAACCATCATTAATCAATGAGCTAGTCCATAGAGGCATACTAGGGACACGGTGTGTTCACAAACCACACAAGTATTAATGTTTCCGCTTAATACAATTCTAGCATGGAATATAAACTTTATCATGAACAAGAATTATAATAATAACATCTTTATTATTGCCTCTAGGGCATAATTCCAACAGTCTCCCACTTGCACTAGAGTCAATAATCTAGTTTACATTTGGCAACAATCTCACACCCATGGCACTAAGGTGCTGATCATGTTTTACACATGGAAGAGGTTTAGTCAATGGATCTGCGACATTCAGATCTATATGTACTTTGCTAATCTTCAGATCTCCATCTGCTATATAATCTCGGATTATATGAAACTTGCGATTGATATGCTTGGTCTTTGGAGTATATCTTGGTTCCTTAGCAAGTGCTATATGCCTGTTGTCACACACAATATCTCCAGTGGGTCCAATGCACTTGGAACCACGCCAAGCTCAGTGATGAAGTTCCTGATCCAAACTCCTTCACTTGACGCTTCTGCAGCAGCCATGTATTCCGCTTCCACTGTAGATCACGCGATCACGCTTTGCTTGCAGCTTCTCCAGCTCACAGCTCCTCCATTCAAAATATAAATGTATCCTGTCTGAGATTTAGAATCATCCTTGTCGGTGTCGAAACTAGCATCGACGTAACCCTTTACGACGAGCTGTTCATCACCTCCATAGACTAAGAACATTTCTTTAGTCCTATTTAGGTACTTTAGGATGTTCTTCACGGCTGTCCAGTGTTCCACTCCTAGATCACTTTGATATCTTCTCGTCAAACTAAGAGCATTGGACACATCCGGTCTAGTACACAGCATGGTATACATGATAGAACCTATGGCCGAGGCATATGGCACTTTGATCATAGCTTCTCTATCATTTACCGTAGTTGGACACTGAGCCTTGCTCAATATCTTACCTAACAACATAGACACTGAACCTTTCTTTGCCTTATCCATTCTGAACCTTTTCAGAATTTTATCTAGGTATGTACTCTGGCTTAAAGCTATCAGGCGTCTTTGTCTATCTCTATAAATTTTGATGCCCAATATATAAGTAGCTTCACCTAGGTCTTTCATTGAAAAACATTTGTTCAAATAGCTCTTCACATCGTTAAGCATGTTAATGTCATTTCCAATAATCAATATGTCATCCACATATAGTACCAGAAATATCACTGAGCTCCCACTCACTTTCTTGTAATACAAGCTTCGTAGCTATTTGGAACAAATCCAAAGCTCTTGATCACTTGATCAAAACGAAGGTTCCAACTCCGAGATGCTTGCTTCAGTCCATAAATGGAACGCTGAAGTTTGCATACTTTATCAGCATCCTTAGGATCGACAAAACCTTCGGGTTGCATCATATACAACTCTTCATCAATGTTGCCATTGAGGAACGCAGTCTTGACATCCATCTGCCATATTTCATAATCATGAAACGCAGCAATTGCTAATAAAATCCAAATGGACTTAAACATCGCTACGGGAGAGAAGGTCTCATCGTAGTCAACACCTTGAACTTGTCGAAAACCTTTCGCGACAAGCCGTGCTTTATAGACGGTAACATTACCATCCGCGTCCGTTTTCTTCTTGAAAATCCATTTGCACTCAACGGCCTTTCGGTCGCTAGGAGGGTCCACCAAAGTCCATACTTGGTTTTTTCTCATGGATCCCAATTCGGATTTCATGGCCTCCAGCCATTTCTCAGAGTCTGGGCTCATCATCGCTTCCTCATAGTTCGTAGGTTCACTGTCTTCTACCAACAAGACAGTCAAGACAGGGTTGCCGTACCACTCAGGAGGGGCACGCGACCTTGTCGACCTGTGACGTTCAGTAGCAGCATCGTCCGAAGCTTCATGATCCTTGTCATTAGCTTCCTCTACTGTTGGTGCAGGCGGCACTGAAACCATTTCAGGTGCTGCGCTACTCTCCAACTTAAGAGAAGGTTCAACAACCTCGTCTAGCTCTACTTTCCTCCCACTCACTTCTTTCGAGAGAAACTCCTTCTCAAGAAAGGAACCGTTCTTTGCGACAAACACTTTGCCTTCGGTTCTGTGATAGAAGGTATACCCAATAGTTTCCTTAGGGTATCCTATGAAGACGCATTTCTCCGCTTTGGGTTCGAGCTTGTCCGGCATCAACTTCTTGACGTAAGCTTCGCATCCCCAAACTTTAAGAAACGACAACTTAGGTTTAGCACCAAACCACAGTTCATACGGTGTCGTCTCAACGGATTTAGATGGAGCCCTATTTAAAGTGAATGCAGCGGTTTCTAATGCATAACCCCAAAATGATAACGGCAAATCAGTAAGAGACATCATCGATCGGACCATATCTAATAGGGTTCGATTCCGGCGTTCAGACACACCATTGCGCTGTGGTGTTCCGGGTGGTGTGAGTTGCGAAACGATTCCGCTTGCTTTAAGATGCGTGAGAAAATCATAACTCAAATATTCACCTCCACGATCAGATCGTAGAAACTTAATTTTTCTGTTACGATGGTTCTCCACTTCATTCTGAAATTCTTTGAACTTTTCAAATGTTTCAGATTTATGTTTCATTAAATAGATATACCCATATCTACTTAAATCATCGGTAAAAGTGAGAAAGTAGTGATATCCACCGCGCGTCGAAACACTCATTGGTCCGCATACATCGGTATGTATGATTTCCAACAAGTCCGTTGCTCGCTCCATCATTCCGGAGAACGGGGTTTTGATCATCTTGCCCATGAGGCATGGTTTGCATGTGTCAAATGATTCAAAATCAAGAGACTCCAAAAGTCCATCAGAATGGAGTTTCTTCATGCGCTTTACACCAATATGACCTAGATGACAGTGCCACAAATAAGTAGTATTATCACTTTCTACTTTGCATCTCTTAGCCTCAATGTTATGGATGTGTGTTTCATCCCTTTCGAGATTCCGAAGAAATAAACCATTTATAGCAGGTGCATGACCATAAAAGGTGTTACTCATATAAATAGAACAACCATTCTTCTCCGATTTAAATGAATAACTGTCTTGCAATAAACACGATCCAGAAATAATGTTCATGCTCAATGCAGGCACATAATAACACTTATTAAGGTTTAAAACTAATCCCGAAGGTAAAACTAAGGAGAGCGTGCCGACGGCCATCACATCAACTCTTGATCCGTTGCCAACGCGCATCGTCACCTCATCCCTCGCAAGCCGCCATCTATTCCGTAGCTCCTGTTTCGAGTTACAAATATTAGCAACTGAACTAGTATCAAATACCCAGACACTACAACGAGGGCTAGTAAGGAAAACATCAATAACATGTATATCAAATATACCTTTGATGGTGCCAGCCTTCTTGTCCGCTAAGTACTTCGGACAGTTGCGCTTCTAGTGACCCTTGTCCTTGCAATAGAAGCACTCAGTGTCCGGCTTGGGTCCAGACTTGAGCTTCTTCTCAGCAGGGGCAACGCACTTGCCGCCGCCTTTCTTGAAGGGCTTCTTTCCACCCTTACCTTTCTTGAAGGTGGGGGGCTTGTTGACCATCAACACATGATTATCCTTTTTGATGTCCACCTCCGCAGCCTTGACTTTGTAAGAGCTCGGTGATCGTATTAGTGGAACCAATCTGATTATGAGTCACTACAAAACTTTTGTAGCTGGGAGGAGTGATTGCAACCTGTCAATCTTGAGCTCCTCTGGAATCTTGCAGTCCAGTTGCTCAAGGCGTTGAGTGTAGCCCGACATCTTAATGGCGTGCTCACTAACGGAACTCCCTTCCTCCATCTTGCAGTTAAAGAATTTCTCAGAGATCTCATATCTCTCAGAACGGACCTGAGTCTGAAACATAGTTTTCAGTTCCTCAAGAATCTCAAAGGGCCCGGGATAGTCTTCAAAACGATTTTGAAGGTCCGATTCCATAGCAAACAATATGGTGCTCTTAATCACACCATAATCATCTTTCTGCCGATGACAGCTTTCTCATCAGCCACGAGGGGTTACCTAACGCTTTCTCAAGGACATAGTCCTTTTGACCGCCAGAGAGAATGATTCTCAGATTGCGGAACCAGTTGGTGAAGTTAGACCCATTGTTTCTAAGCTTTTCCTTCTCAGCAAAAACGTTGAAGTTGAAGTTGGACTTAGCCATTTGATCTACAATGTTTGCAAGTACAAATTACACTATGTTCATGATAACTAGTTCAACTTTTAATCAAATTACAAGATGAACTCCCACTAAATTCAACATCCCTCAAGTTGTTTAGTGAACATGATCCAAATTCACCACACCTAATCCGATCTTCACGAGAAGAGATGTGGTTTCAATGGTGGACAACGAAGTGTCGATCATATCATTCATATGACTCATTCTTAACCTTTCGGTTCATGTGTTCCGAGGCCATGTCTGTACATGCTAGGCTCGTCAAGTTAGACCCAAGTATTTCCGCGTGTGCAAAACTGGCTTGCACCCGTTGTATGTGAACGTAGAGTCTATAGCACCCGATCATCACGTGATGCTTGGACACGACGAACTTTCACAACGGTGCATACATGGGGAGAACACAGTTTTATCTTGATCTTTAAGTGAGGAGTCATCTTATAATGCTATCGTCTCGATCTAAGCATAATAAGATACATAAAAGGATAAACATCACATGCATATAACTTTATGTGACATCATATAGCCAATCTTCGCGCAATGATCTCCATCTTGTGCGTGCCGGCATGATCTCCATCACTCCACCATGATTACCTCCACCACGAATAGCAACTACAACTATTGCTAACTACTTAGCGATAAAGTGAAACTATTACATGGCGTATAAGAAGTTGACACACAGGTCATACACAATTATAAAGACAACCATATGGCTTCGCCATTGTGTACTCATCGACATGCAAGTCGTGAAACATTACAAAACATGATCATCGACAATACACATATCACATCTTGGGCCATACCATATCACGAGAAAACACTCCTGCAAAAACAAGTTAGACGCCTCTACTTTGTTGTTGCATGTTTTACGTGGCTTATGGGAGTAGCTAAGAACGATTCTTACGGAAAGCCACAACGGTGATATTATGGCTGCCAAACTCCGTGTAAATCCCATGACAACTATAGTGAGAGAAATAGGCATCCACCACCGCATGTGGAACAAGCCACACAAGTGCGGAGTCTCATGAACGACGTCAGCGTAAAGTTGGCCTGGACCGCTTCAATATCACTATCCCACGTCATAAGAAGAACACAAACAAGAGGCTTGCAATAGAAAACATCAACGCCCGCAACAACCATGCTGCGTTCTACTCGTGAAACACATCTACGCATAGATCTAGCTCTGATACCACTGAAGGGTTTCGCAGCATAGTAAATCAAAAAAATTCTACGGATGCGAACGGGAAAGCCAAGATCTAATCTAGGAGATGCAAACAACAAGAGGGATTAGATGAGATCTTCATACCCTTGAAGATTCGCACAGCGGAACGTTCGTTGGAAGGTGGGTGATGTAGTCGTACTCGCTTCTCCTCCTCGCAATCCGCTCCGATCTAACACCGCAAGTGGCGATGCCTCCGAGAGATGCACACGTGCGGCACCTCAACGTCTCCTCCTTCCTCGGTCCAGAAAGTATGGTGGAGAGACGGATTGGATCTACAACGTGACGGCGTGGTGCAAGTGGTGGAGAGTTTCTGCAGCAGGGCTTCGCCTACGTGCAGTCGAGAGGGAGAGAGAGAGGAGGGCAGCAGGGCGGCTAGGGCTTGAGGAGGAGGTGTGGGGGGTGGTGCGCCCCCAGCCCTATTTATATAGAGGGGTGGGCGCCAACCCTAGCTCCTCCCCCAATCCTAGGCCGGCGGCCAAGGAGGGAAGAGTGGGGGGCAAGTTCCCCCCCTTCTAGAAGCTTTCCTAGGGTTTGCCCTAGATCTGGCATTTGGGCCTATGGGCCTTGTGCCCCTGGCCCAATGCCAGGGCACTCCCTCATAGGCCCATGCCCTCACCGACAGGTGGGGCCACGTTGGTCCCTCCCAAGGTTCTAGAAGCTTCCGACAATACCGATTAACCCAAACAATTCAACTCCAAAAACTGCATTGCCTTATATGAATCTTATTCTCCGGACCATTCCGGAACCTCTCGTGATGTCCCGGATCCCATCCGAGACCAAAAAACTCATAAACCAATTATCCAATCTATCCTAGCCGAGACACGTTATGTGTGACCTTCGGTTCGAGAAGATGCAGACATGATCTTATATCAATAATCAACAGCGGGGTCTGGAAACCCATATTGACTCCCACACATTCATCGATGATCATATCGGATGAACCACGATGCCAGGATTCAATAAATCCCATATTTATATTCCCTTCATCTCACGATATTTTACTTGCCCGAGATTCGATCGTCGGTACCGTCATACCTAGTTCAATCTCGTTCACAGCAAGTACTTTACTCGTTCCGTAATCCGATATCACTTTGTGACTAACTCCTTAACCACATGCTTGCAAGCGGTGTTGATATCGATTACCGAGTGGGCCCGAAGTATATCTCTCCGACTTGGGAGGGACAAATCCCATCTCGATACATACAACCAACAGGTACTTTTCGATCACCTGAGAGACACCTTTATGATCACCCTCTGATAGGATGACGTTTGATGACCTCAAAGCTTTCTTCCGATACCAGGGAGTTGTATTATCTCATGGTCTAAGGAATACAATATTTGACATAAGAAAAGCTTCGCAAAGATGAACACGATGACACGATCTAATTGCTTCGCTTAGTTTGGGTCTGTCCATCATATCATTCTCCCAATGATATGATCTCATTATTAATCGACAACTCATGTCTATGGTTAGAAAACCTTAACCATCATTAATCAATGAGCTAGTCCATAGAGGCATACTAGGGACACGGTGTTGTTCACAAACCACACAAGTATTAATGTTTCCGCTTAATACAATTCTAGCATGGAATATAAACTTTATCATGAACAAGAATTATAATAATAACATCTTTATTATTGCCTCTAGGGCATAATTCCAACAGTGTCTGCATCCAACCACCGAAACACTTCATGTGTTCATCTGTAATCCATGAGTCAGGCTTCCCCGGGTTTTTGGAGATGTGGTTTCAATGGTGGACAACGAAGTGTCGATCATATCATTCATATGACTCATTCTTAACCTTTCGGTTCATGTGTTCCGAGGCCATGTCTGTACATGCTAGGCTCGTCAAGTTAGACCCAAGTATTTCCGCGTGTGCAAAACTGGCTTGCACCCGTTGTATGTGAACGTAGAGTCTATAGCACCCGATCATCACGTGATGCTTGGACACGACGAACTTTCACAACGGTGCATACGTGGGGAGAACACAGTTTTATCTTGATCTTTAAGTGAGGAGTCATCTTATAATGCTATCGTCTCGATCTAAGCATAATAAGATACATAAAAGGATAAACATCACATGCATATAACTTTATGTGACATCGTATAGCCAATCTTCGCGCAATGATCTCCATCTTGTGCGTGCCGGCATGATCTCCATCACTCCACCATGATTACCTCCACCACGAATAGCAACTACAACTATTGCTAACTACTTAGCGATAAAGTGAAACTATTACATGGCGTAGAAGAAGTTGACACACAGGTCATACACAATTATAAAGACAACCATACGGCTCCTTCCAGTTGTGTACTCATCGACATGCAAGTCGTGAAACATTACAAAACATGATCATCGCATACAATACACATATCACATCTTGGGCCATACCATATCACAGAAAACACTCCCTGCAAAAACAAGTTAGACGCCTCTACTTTGTTGTTGCATGTTTTACGTGGCTTATGGGAGTAGCAAGCTAAGAACGATTCTTATCCACGGAAAGCCACAACGGTGATATTATGGCTGCCAAACTCCGGTGTAAATCCCATGACAACTATAGTGAGAGAAATAGGCATCCACCAGCCGCATGTGTGGAACAAGCCACACGTCAAGTGCGGAGCCGGTCTCGCGAACGACGTCGCGTAAAGTTGGCCTGGACCGCTTCAATATCACTATCCCACGTCATAAGAAGAACACAAACAAGAGGCTTGCAATAGAAAACATCAACGCCCGCAACAACCATGTTGCGTTCTACTCGTGAAACACATCTACGCATAGATCTAGCTCTGATACCACTGAAGGGTTTCGCAGCATAGTAAATCAAAAAAATTCTACGGATGCGAACGGGAAAGCCAAGATCTAATCTAGGAGATGCAAATAACGAGAGGGATTAGATGAGATCTTCATACCCTTGAAGATTCGCACAGCGGAACGTTCGTTGGAAGGTGGGTGATGTAGTCGTACTCGCTTCTCCTCCTCGCAATCCGCTCCGATCTAACACCGCAAGTGGCGATGCCTCCGAGAGATGCACACGTGCGGCACCTCAACGTCTCCTCCTTCCTCGGTCCAGAAAGTATGGTGGAGAGACGGATTGGATCTACAACGCGACGGCGTGGTGCAAGTGGTGGAGAGTTTCTGCAGCAGGGCTTCGCCTACGTGCGAGAGGAGAGAGAGAGGAGGCGTTAGGCGGCTAGGGCTTGAGGAGGAGGTGGGGGTGCCCCAGCCCTATTTATATAGAGGGGTGGGCGCCAACCCTAGTTCCTCCCCCAAGCCTAGGCCGGCGGCCAAGGAGGGAAGAGTGGGGGGCAAGTTCCCCCCCTTCTAGAAGCTTTCCTAGGGTTTGCTAGATCTGATCTGGCGGCTGGGGCCTTGTGCCCTGGCCCAATGCGCCAGGGCACTCCCTCATAGGCCCATGCCCCTACGGCAGGTGGGGCCACGTTGGTCCCCTCCGGAAGGTTCTAGAAGCGTCTCGTACAATACCGATTAACCCGAAACAATGTCGAACTCCACAAACTGCATTGCCTTATATGAATCTTATTCTCCAGACCATTCCGGAACCACTCGTGATGTCCCGGATACCATCCGAGACCAAAAACTCATAAACCAATTATCCAATCTATCCTAGCGTCGAGACACGTTATGTGTGACCCTTCGGGTTCGAAGATGCGACATGATCTTATATCAATAATCAACAGGGGTCTGAAACCCATATTGACTCCACATTCATCGATGATCATATCGGATGAACCACGATGCCAGATTCAATCAATCCCATATTTATATTCCTTCATCTCACGATATTTTACTTGCCCGAGATTCGATCGCTTGCATCGTCATACCTAGTTCAATCTCGTTCTCACAGCAAGTACTTTACTCGTTCTGTAATCCGATATCACTTTGTGACTAACTCCTTAACCACATGCTTGCAAGCGGTGTTGATATCGATTACCGAGTGGGCCCGAAGTATATCTCTCCGACTTGGGAGGGACAAATCCCATCTCGATACATACAACCAACAGGTACTTTTCGATCACCTGAGAGACACCTTTATGATCACCCTCTGATAGGATGACGTTTGATGACCTCAAAGCTTTCTTCCGATACCAGGGAGTTGTATTATCTCATGGTCTAAGGAATACAATATTTGACATAAGAAAAGCTTCGCAAAGATGAACACGATGACACGATCTAATTGCTTCGCTTAGTTTGGGTCTGTCCATCATATCATTCTCCCAATGATATGATCTCATTATTAATCGACAACTCATGTCTATGGTTAGAAAACCTTAACCATCATTAATCAATGAGCTAGTCCATAGAGGCATACTAGGGACACGGTGTTGTTCACAAACCACACAAGTATTAATGTTTCCGCTTAATACAATTCTAGCATGGAATATAAACTTTATCATGAACAAGAATTATAATAATAACATCTTTATTATTGCCTCTAGGGCATAATTCCAACAGTGTCTGCATCCAACCACCGAAACACTTCATGTGTTCATCTGTAATCCATGAGTCAGGCTTCCCCGGGTTTTTGGAGTGTACAATATTCTTGTGTTCCTCAATATATGGAGCTGCCAAGGTGGAATTATGTAGAACTGTGTAGTGTGCTTTAGTGAAAGAATCTCCTTCCCTACATATCATTGCTTTCTTTCCCAGCGTGCCTTTTCCACTTAGTCTTCCCTCATGCCGCGAGTCAGAAACACCAATCGGCTTAAGGTCAGGAATAAAGTTAACACAAAACTCAATGACCTCCTCTGTTCCATATCCCTTGGAGATGCTTCCTTCTGGTCTAGCACGGTTATGAACATATTTCTTTAAGACTTCCATGAACCTCTCAAAGGGGAACATATTGAGCATAAATACAGGACCGAGAATGGAAATCTCTTCCACTAGGTGAACCAGGAGATGCATCATAATATTGAAGAAGGATGGTGGGAACACCAACTCAAAACTAACAAGACATTGTACCACATCCTTCTGTAACCTTGGCAGAATATTTGGATTGATTACCTTCTGAGATATTGCATTGAGGAATGCACACAGCTTCACAATGGGTACTCGAACATTTTCCGGTAGAAGCCCCCTCAATGCAATCGGAAGCAACTGCGTCATAATCACGTGACAGTCATGAGACTTCAGGTTTTGGAACTTTTTCTCTTCCATATTTATTATCCCCTTTATATTAGATGAGAAGCCAGATGGCACCTTGATACTGTAAAGGACTTCAAAAAAGATTTCCTTCTCTACTTTGGTAAGAGCATAGTTGGCACGACTTAGGTGACGCCCTTTATCCGTCTTGTTCTGTGTATGCATGTTCTTTGGGTCTTTCATAATTTGTTGGTCCTCCCATGCTTCTGGTGTATCTTTTATATTCCCATACACGCCTAGGAATCCTAGCAGGTTCACGCAAAGATTCTTCGTCACGTGCATCATGTCGATTGAAAAGCGGACACGTAGGACTTTCCAATATGGCAGCTCCCAAAATATAGATTTCTTCTTCCACATGGGTGCATGTCTTATAGCGACGTCGTTCGGAACTGATTGACCGCCGGGACCCTTTCCAAAGATTACTTCTATGTCCTTGACCATACCAAATACATCATCACCAGCAGGGAGTTCAGGCTTCTTCCGGTGATCTGCCTCACCTTTGAAATGCCTGCCTTTCTTTCTTACGGGATGATTGGTCGGAAGAAATCGTCGATTCGCCAGGTACACAACCTTATTGCATTTATGCAAATATGTACCTTCAGTCTTATCTAAATAGTGCGTGCATGCCTTATATCCCTTGTTTGTCTGTCCTGAAAGGTTACTAAGAGTAGGCCAATCATTGATGGTTACGAAAAGCAACCCTCGTAGGTCAAATGGCTCCTGTTTGTTCTCATCCCACGCATGTACACCTGGTTTGCCCCACAGCTGTAAGAGTTCTTCAACTAATGGCCTAAGTTACACATCAATGTCGTTGTCCGGTTGCTTCGGGCCTTGGATGAGCACTGTCATCATAATGAACTTACGCTTCATGCACAACCAAGGAGGAAGGTTGTAGATACATAGAGTCCCCGTCCAGGTGCTGTGACTGCAGCTCTGCTCCCCAAAAGGATTCATGCCATCCGTACTTAGACCAAACCATAAGTTCCTTGCTTCACCTGCAAAGTCCGGGAAGTCTCTCTCGATTTTTCTCCACTGTGACCCATCAGCAGGGTGTCTCAACTTCCCGTCTTTCTTACGGTCTTTTTTGTGCCATCGCAAAAACCTGGCATGCTCTTTGTTTCTGAACATGCGTTTCAACCTTGGTATTATAGGAGCATACCACATAACCTTAGCAGGAACCCTCTTTCGAAGGGGCTCTCCCTCAACATCACCAGGGGCATCTCGTCTGATCTTATATCGCAATGCATTGCATACCGGGCATTTATCTAAATTCTCATACTTCTTACCGTGGTAGAGGATGCAGTCATTAATGCATGCATGTATCTTCTGCACATCTAATCCTAGAGGACAGAGAGTCTTCTTTGCTTCGTACGTACTCTCGTGGAGTTTGTTATGTTTTGGAAACTTCGGCTTCATTATTTTTAGCATCTTTTAAAATGAGGAGTCAGTTAGACCACACTCTGCCTTCCATCGCAACAATTCTAGTGTGGTATCGAGCTTTGTGCTGCCATCTTCATAATTTGGGTACAACAATTTCTTGTGATCTTCTAACATGTCCTCTAACTTCAACTTCTTATTTTCTGCTTCACAGTCTCGCTTTGCATCAGAAATGACCCTACCAAGTTCATCAGCGGGCTCATCTGATGCACATCCTTTACCTCCTTCCTCTTCATTGTCTTCCATTGCAGTATCACTGTATTCAGGAAACATATGATGATAATTGTTATCATCATCTTCTTATTCACCGTCTTCCACCATAACCCCTCTTTCCCCGTGCTTGGTCCAACAATTATAGTTGGGCATGAAACCTTTCATAACCAGGTGGCCGCGAATGATTTTCGAGGAAGAGTACTCCTTGTTGTTCTAACATTGAACACATGGACAACGTATAAAACCATTCTCTTTGTTTGATGTAGCCACATCGATAAATTTATCCACGTCTTTAATGTACCCGGGTACATGCCGGTTACCGTACATCCATTCCCAACCGTTCATCTGCATCATATAATTAATTTTATCAAAAGCGGGACATTATAAATAGTGAAATGGCCAATTCATATCGACACATGCATTGTATCAATGACAGAGAAAAGATAAGATTGCTAACCTCAGTCGAGGGAAATAAAGAGGAGAAAGCTCAAGTGCGTCTCGGACACCTTCTATATTTTTGTTCCGTGAGAAATTGAACGGGATCATTCACTCAAACATTTCATCAAACACCTTGAATGCATGCATAGGAAAAAAATAAACTAGCACACCTCTCACACCTTCCACCAAGAAAAAACAGAGGGAAGACAGAGGGCTGGGGCGTCGTAATAATAGAGGACGGGATCATACGTCCCGGTTTGTAACACAAACCGGGACTAAAGGTGTGTGCCACGCCACGTGGCTGACGCCCAACCTTTAGTCCCCCTTACGAACTGGGACGCATGCCTCCGGCCACCGTGCCCGCTCGAACCGGGACGCGTGCCAGCATTAGTCCCGGTTCGTGGCGCAACCGGGACTAATGCTGTTAGAGGGCGCGAACGGATAGCCTGTTTTCTACTAGTGATCGACGAGTGCCCCTTCACCCCTTAGATGAGAAGAATGCCACTATTGACATACGGACATGTGGGGCGCACTTTTGGTGGGACCATTGGGAGCTAATGGAACCATTGCTAGCCTGTTGTAGGACTTTAGGATGGTGTGTTGTCCTCAAGGTGCGAATCATGTTTATGTGGGAAATACATGTAATCATCCATATATGGAAATTTGCTTGAACTTTGGGTCAAACTGAAAAACAACAACATATGTCTGACGTAATATGTAACAAACATATATCTATGATATTCATTACAATTTGATGGGTTTTCACAAAAATGCCCTATTTAGCCATTTAATTTAGGAAAAATAAAAAATCCCTAAACATGCTCTCCAATAATAAAATGTGTGTGTCTCGCTGAGCGGATCAATTTTTTCTCTATGGATCGTCTTAATACAATGCCTTATGCAACCTAGAGAACAATATTATCTATTAGGCGCTTCTCAATACAATCCGTTTATAATTAGGGTTTGTAAGTAATACCATCACACTATTTATACTAAATGTATAGGCATTATATATACATAATATTTTTTAGTTTCACAAAAAAGGTTTTTTAGACATTTAAAAAAATACATAATATGTGTTGACATCCACGATAATATAGATAATATTGTTAGATGTATATATCTGTATATTGTATTTTCCCCATATGTTAGGGGGCTTCCTGCATATTTGTCCTGTACCTGTACTATATATTGTGGCCTTTGGCCCTAGAGGAATACATGTTGCATATTTCTGACATGGTATCAGAGCTAGGTTAGACAAATTTTTCTGCAACATCGTCACCGCCGCCACCGTCCCTGTCGTCGTCGTTCTTTCGACGTCGCCGCCGCCGGTTGCCGCTGTTTCCGGCCATCTTGGATCTGCCGTATTTTCTTTCAGATCGGTTCGACTCGCTCTTGTTCTATCCGTCCGGTCTCCTCCCGTCTCCACGCCTGGCTGGGCGTCAGCCGTGCGGGTTTCCACGCCTGGGAGCACGGGCCTCCACGACGCCTTGCCTGAGACTCCACCCCGACACCGTCCTGCCGCGTGGACCGCTCCTACTCCACCCCGACACCGCCCGACATTGTTCCTGCCACCGCCCGATAAAGGCCACGCGGGACCTTGTCCCCGCCTCGATCCACGCGGGACCTCGCTCGCCGCCTCGTTTTGCTGACCGACGCTCCGTCTTCGTCAATTCCCTGGACACCGTCTCCCGCGGGACCTCGTCTTCCAACCCCCTGGACAACCTCGATCCACGCGCGGTACCTCGATCCACACGCGGTCCCTCACCTCGCGCCCCACGTGCGGGCGGATCTGCTCCACCACCCCGTCTGCGCCCCGGTCCACGCGTGCTCCACCGCCCCGTCTGCGCCCCGGTCCCGCCAACCCCGCCGCCGCTCTCGATTGGATCTGACGGTTGCTTTTCGTCGGTTCTCGATTGGATCTGATAGTTGACACAAAAAAAATTGAGAGCGATGACTTCTGCATCGGGCTATGTGGCGATTCCTCGCTGCCCGGTGATCTTCGATGGCGCGAATTATCCTGGTTTCGCTGCCTTCATGCGCGTTCATATGCGCGGTCTCCGTCTTTTTGGTGTGCTCTCCGGCGAGGTCTCCTGTCCGCCGTGCCCCCTGCTCCTATGGCTCCTCTTCCGCCGACGCCGATTGTTCTCGGTGCTGATGCTTCTCAGGAGGCCAAGGATGCTGCTCAGAGTGCCGATGATAGTACTGTTGCTGCTTATGACCTGAAGTTCAAACAGTACTCTGCTGATCTCGAGACCTATCGCCATGCTCTGACTGCCTACACTCAGTGGGTCGATGAGGATGCTCGTGCTGCTGCTGTTCTCACCTCGAGTGTTCTGCCCCAGTATGCTGCTGAGTTCATGAGTCTCCCTACTGTTGCCGCTCAGTGGGCACATCTTCGTCAGCTCTATCAGCCGTCTGGGGATGCTCTTTACCTATCTGTGGTTCGCCAGGAGCATGCTCTTCAGCAGGGTGATTCCACTATTGATGAGTTCTATACTCAGAGTGCTGCTATCTGGCGTCAGCTTGATTCTCTCCGTACTGCTGTTTGTGGCACATGCTCGTGCTGCCAGATTGTGCGCTCGGATTTGGAGTTTCATCGCATCTATGAGTTTCTGTCTCGGCTTCGCCAGAAGTTTGAGCCCCGGCGTGCTCAGCTGAATGCTCGTGGTCGTGTTCCGCTCTCTGAGGTGTTGTCTGAGCTTCGGGCTGAGGAGACCCGTCTCCGTGGTGCTGGTCTTCTTGTGGTTCCCTCTGTGCTTGCCACTCGTGGTGCTCCTTTGCCGTCTGCTTCCTCGACTCAGCCGCGGTCCCCTGTGCCGCCGCCGCCGATACTACCCACTCCTCCAGGTCAGGGTCAGGGTCAGCTTCAGCACCAGCAGCCTGTGGTCGAGTCAAGACCAAAGAGGCTCGTGGTCGTGGTCGCCGTGGTTCTCTTCACATCGCTTCTTATCGCAATAGGATGGCCACACTTGGGCCACCTGCTATACACGGACCCAGCTTACGTCAGCAGCACCAGGCTCGTGGGAAGTCGGCTCCTTCCGGATCTTCAGCAGTTGCTCTCTCTGATCAGGACATTATCAGGAGTCTTCGCGGTCTACTTGCTGCTACAGGCTCTTCTTCGACGGGCACTACTGGTTCTGTGACTGATTCTTCAGGTCCTGCGCGACCACCACCTTCTACACAGTCAGGTACGTCTCCATGGTATCTGGATTCTGGAGCTTCCTTTCATATGACCTCTGAGTCTTCTTTTCTGTCCGCTCTTCGTTCTCTCCCTTCTCCTGTCCGTGTTTTTATGGCTGATGGTACCTCTCTTCCTGTTTCTAGTCGGTGCACCCTTTCTACTTCTTCCTTTTCTGTTCCTGATATTTCTCATGTCCCTCTTCTTAAGATGAATCTGTTCTCTGCTAGCCATCTTACTGACTCTGGTTGTCGCGTCATTCTTGATGCTGATTCTTGTGTTGTCCAGGACCGTCGCACACAGGCCCTGGTTGGAGCTGGCCCTCGCAGCCGTGACTCTTCAGGTCTTTGGGAGTTAGACTGGCTTCGTGTTCCTTCCGCTGCCACCTCATCTGCCAGTTCTTCTCCGGTCGTCTCCTCTGCTACAAGCTCCTTTCAGCAGTGGCATCATCGTCTTGGTCACCTTTGTGACTCTCGCCTGTCGTCATTAGTTCATCGTGGTCTTCTGGGGTCTGTCTCAGGAGATGGATCTTTACATTGTCAGGGTTGTAGGTTGGGTAAACAGATTCAGCTTCCTATCCTACTAGCGCGTCTGTATCTCAATGATCTTTTGATTTAGTTCATTCCGATGTTTGGGTTCTGGCTCCTTTTGCTTCGAAAGGGGGCCATCGCTACTATATTTTATTCATCGATGATTTTTCTCGATACACTTGGTTGTATTTTATGCGCTCTCGTAGTGAAGTGCTTTCCATATATCAGCGTTTTTCGGCCATGGTCCGAACTCAGTATTCTACCCCCATCTGTGTTTTTCGTGCTGATTCTGCTGGTGAGTATATCTCCCAGCTGTTGCGAGGTGTTCTTGCTGAGCAGGGCACCCTTGCTCAGTTCTCCTGTCCTGGCGCACATGCCCAAAATGGCGTTGCTGAGCGTAAGCATCGCCATCTTCTTGAGACCACTCGCGCTATGATGATTGCTTCTTCTCTCCCGCCGCATTTCTGGGCTGAGGCTGTCGCTACGTCGGCTTACCTCATCAATATTCAGCCTTCTGCTGCCTTGCAGGGTGGTATCCCTCTTGAGCGCCTATCTGGACAGTCTCCAGACTACTCCATGCTTCGCTTGTTTGGTTGTGTTTGCTATGTTCTCTTGCTCCTCGCGAACGCACCAAACTGACCGCTCAATCTGTTGAGTGTGTCTTCCTTGGTTACAGTGATGAGCATAAGGGCTATCGCTGTTGGGACCCTGTTGGTCGTCGGATGCGTATCTCTCGTGATGTTACTTTTGATGAGACGCGTCCTTTCTATCCTCGTCCCACCGCTGGCACTTACCCGGTGGAAGATATCTCTTTTCTTCTCTTTCCCGACACACCTCCTTCTACACCTATTGTGTCTTCTTCAGGATCTCCTCCCCCTGATTTCTCTTCTTCGACGCCGTCCTCCTCTGCTCCGTCTAGTTCTCCTAGTTCTCCTTGTTCTCCGGAGTCTTCCTCTACTATTCCCTCTTCTTCATCGTCGTCTCCTGCCTCGTCTTCCTCTGATGATCTTCCATCTACTCGTCCTGTTCGTCAGCGTCGTGCCCCTGACCGTTACTCTCCTAGTCAGTATGGTCTTTCTATTGCCTCTGAGCCGACTTCTTATCGGGATGCTGAGCATCATCCTGAATGGCAGCTGGCCATGGCTGAGGAGATTGCTGCGCTTGAGCGCACTAGCACCTGGGAACTTGTTTCTCCCCCTCCCGGTGTTCGTCCTATCACATGTAAGTGGGTCTATAAGATTAAGACTCGCTCTGATGGATCTCTTGAGCGCTATAAAGCGCGTCTTGTGGCTCGTGGTTTTCAGCAGGAGCATGGTCGTGACTATGATGAGACCTTTGCTCTTGTGGCTCATATGACCACTGTGCATTTTCTTGTCGTTGCTTCGTCACACACCGGGTCTGTGTCCCAGCTTGATGTTCAGAATGCCTTTCTCAATGGTGAGTTGAGTGAGGAGGTTTATATGCAGCCTCCTCCTGGGTATTTTGTTCCCGAGGGGATGGTTTGTCGTCTTCGACGTTCTCTTTATGGCCTCAAACAGGCCCCTCGTGCTTGGTTTGAGCGCTTTGCTTCTGTAGTGACTGATGCTGGTTTCTCCCCTAGTGCTCATGATCCAGCGCTGTTTGTTCACACTTCTCCTCGTGGATGCACTCTCCTTCTTCTCTATGTTGATGATATGATCATTACTGGTGATGATCCTGAGTATATCGCCTTTGTTAAGGCTCGTCTTCGTGATCAGTTTCTTATGACTGATCTTGGTCCTCTTCGATACTTTCTTGGGATTGAGGTCTCCTCCACTTCTGATGGCTTTTACATCTCTCAGGAAAAGTATATTCAGGATCTTCTTGCTCGTGCTGCTCTTGGGGATGAGCGCACTGTTGAGACCCCTATGGAGCTTAATGTTAAGCTTCAACTCACTGATGGTGATCCTCTTTCTGATCCGACGCGTTATCGACATCTTGTTGGGAGTCTTGTTTATCTTGCTGTCACTCGTCCTGACATCTCTTATCCTGTTCATATTCTGAGTCAGTTTGTTTCTGCTCCCACCACTGTTCACTATAGTCATCTTCTCCGTGTTCTTCGTTATCTTCGTGGTACGATCACTCGTCGTCTTTTCTTTCCTCGTTCCAGCTCCCTCTAGCTCCAGTGCTATTCGGACGCTACGTGGGCGAGTGATCCTTCGGATCGTCGTTCCCTTTCTGCTTACTGTGTGTTTCTTGGTGGTTCGCTCATTGCTTGGAAGACGAAGAAACAGACAGCGGTTTCCCGTTCGAGTGTTGAGGCTGAGTTGCGTGTTATGGCCTTGTTGACTGCTGAGGTGACCTGGTTACGGTGGTTACTTGCGGATTTTGGGGTCTCTATTACCACACCCAGTCTGGTTTTGTCTGATAGTACAGGCGCTATTAGTGTTGCACGTGATCCGGTCAAGCATGAGCTTACCAAGCATATTGGTGTTGATGCTTTCTATACACGTGCTCAGGTGCAGGCTCAGGTTGTTGCGCTTCAGTATGTGCCTTCAGATTTACAGCTATTGATTTCTTCACGAGGCATGCACTAGAGCGCATCATGATTTCTTACTCTCCAAACTCAGTGTTGTGGATCCACCATGAGTTTGAGGGGGGGGGGGGGGGTGTTAGATGTATATATCTATATATTGTATTTCCCCCATATGTTAGGGGGGCTTCCTGCATATTTGTCCTGTACATGTACTATATATTGTGGCCTTTGGCCCCTAGAGGAATACATGTTGCATATTCCTGACAAATATTACAATATCACAATGTTTTGACAATTAGCTTCTCTTTTTCTCATCAATAGTGGTTCCAGCTTAGTTCCGACATATGCCAACTATTGAAGGTTCTGATATTTGATCATACATGGCCACATGGATATACATAAATTCAGTATCACTTCAAAGGTATAGCCTTGAAACACATATATGGAAGAACTTCTACTTCCAGGTCATACCTTCTGCTCACCGTGAACGTAAATTTCTCGGACATGTCAATGGAAGCTAGGCTAGCCCCTTCCGGAAGCAACCAATCAAAGTGGTACAGCAAGTTTGCCAATATGATCTCCATGAGTGATGATGTGAACTGAATCCCGGGACATTGGCGTCTCCCAGCACCGAATGGAGTGAAGGTAGAGTATGTTCCATTATAATCCATATTGTCATTGAACCTCTCGGGCTTAAAGTCTTCAGGATTCTTCCAATAGTTTGGATCCCGTGAAATTGCATGGAGATTAATGTACACGTTGGTTCCATTAAGAATGTCGTAACCCATAACTTGACAGTCAGATCTACATTTTCTGGGGACTAGTGGAATGGGTGGATGCAACCTCAGGGCCTCCTTGATGACCATCCGCATGTAGTGAAGTTCAGCGATATCTCCATTTGTAATCACTCCTCGGTCTTCACCTATCAATTTACGGACCTCTAACTGTGCTTTGGACATAATTTCAGGATGGATGATAAGTTCAGATAGAGCCCACGACAACACACTTCCTGTGGTCTCCGTAGCAGCCGTAAAAATGTCCTGAAAACAACTGGTCGTGTTAGATAAATCGGTCAAACGGAGGAGCCAAGGAGTAAGTGTTACGAATAAGTTCCAGGCCTAATTAAAGACCATTTTATGGTTGGGATGTGTAGATGAGTGGTATATCATGACATGATACTGTATCATAATAGCAGGTAGAACTAGAAAAACAAATGAGAGATTCAATTTGTTCAAAAATTCTTCAAAATTCTAAAAAAAAAAAAATACTACTATTGCATGTCCAGCCGCCACTAGGCCAGGCTTGTTGCTGCTCGGGGTGTGTGTAGCATAAACCAGCAGCGATACTAATTGGGAGCGCCTGTGAAATAAAAATGGTATACGGGCAGAGATAGCAATGCGACTTTAGGGGGCCATGCACGTGTAGGGGTTAGTCGTAGGAGGAGGTATGATAGGAAAATGCAACTCTTTCTAGTGTTTAATTTTAAAAGTCCATATGTTTCAAAATAAATGTTAGATTAAAAATCTGTTTGGACATGTGTATTTATTTTGATAATATATTTTAAACAAACTCAAAATAGGTTATTTTTAACGAAATTCAAAATGTGAATTCTAAAACACAATGAAATACAATAATAAATTTTAAAACCTAATGAAATCCAATGAAACAACATTAAAATACATGTCTCCCGATTGCTGTCACTATTATTTTAATGCACGACTATTTGTTACATTTAGATTCTAAACTCGAAATTCAGTATTGTTTTTCTTATTTTTCATTTAGATATTTAATTTTTTTATCCCAAAAAATTTTGTCAAATATTTTCTAACTATGATGAGCGGAGTTTGAAACACAATTAATTAAACAGATTCTTTCAACAATAAAAAATCACCATGTTTCATATAGTTTATGAAATGTTTTAAAAGTTGATTTTTAAATATTGTCAAAATATATTTAATATTAGTCTTATTTTGAAGCTCTCTTCATTAGAAACTCAAATATGCAAACTTTTTTAAATTGGAATTATGGTTCAAATTTTACAAGTGTTTTAAACTTCAAAACTAAAAGTAGTATGCTATCATATTTTTTCATAAAACTTCAGGAGAGAGAGTGTGGGCCAGTGCACGCGATATCTGCTGCTTTGGAGGTATGATATGATATATCATGCATTCATACATGTAAAAAGTTGGCTTGTCACTGTAATTAATTGCGAGAGATGCTAGGATATCATAGGTAGATATCATATATAGTGTAAGGAAAATACTTACAAACAGGATGGCGCCTACACTCTCCGTGGTTAGAGGGAATCCCGACGACTTGTCCTCCTGCAGCCTGAGCAGCACGTTGAGCAGGTCATCTTCGTCGGTGTTGTCGTCGTCTGCAGCTTTGCGTCGTCCTTCCATTATGCCCATGATGATGCGCTGGAGGCGGCCATGGCTCCTTTTGGCCTTGCCCTCGCCATCGGTCAGCCAGCGTACCAAATGCGACGATGGGAAGATGTCGACGGGGCTGAAACCCTCTAGTAGCGCCATCGCCTCCCTCAGTTCGCCGAGGTACGCCTCCTGCTGTGTGAACTTGCCGCCGAAAACGGCCAGCGACACGACGTCGTTGCTCAGCGCCGTCAGCATCTTGCTGATGTTGATGGTGCCACCGGTCGAGGCCGTGGCGGCAATGCTGCGGAGGAGGTTTCCAACTTCCTTAGTCCTGATACCCTCCATGCGTTTCACCTGATTGGAGCTAAGGAGCTCCATGATGCAGACCTTGCGCATCTGCCGCCAATGGTCGCCGTAGGGGGTTAAGATGATGCCACTCCCGATGCTCCCGAGGATGTCCATTGTCAAGGTACTAGATCGGTCGGCAAACGAGGGGTCGTTGGTCTTCATCACCAGCTCGGCCGCCTCGGCGCTCGAGACCACCACTGTGGGTACCTCGCCTATCCTGAGCATCATCAGCGGCCCATAACGCCGAGAAAGCTCCATCATCCTATGGTGCGGAAGTCTGCTGATGACATGGTGGAGACTGCCGATGATGGGGAGGGTCCATGGCCCAGGAGGCAGCCGCTTCTTCATGTCGCCGGAGGTTGAGACCTTGAGGAAGCAAATAATTAGTAGAATGGATAGAGCTATTACATACATGATTAGTGACTCCATTGCTGTTTCTGCTGCTGCGGTGCTTGCCACTAAGATCGGGCCAAGCCATGCTTTCGCTCGCACAGTTTGAGCTCGGCTCGGGTTGGCTTGTTTGGCTGACGAGCCGGAAAACCAGGCTCGGCCTGATGACCTTGGAATTTGATGAGTCGAGCTCGGTCTAGCTCGCCAGTTCGGCCGGAGATGGAGAAGACATAAGACGGAGGTGGCTCCCATGGAAGCTGGATTCAAAGTTGGGCTTGGCCAGGGTGGAAACTGGATTTAAAATCGGGCGTGGCCAGGGGAGGCTTTGGTCCGACGGGAATTTCTCGCTGGCCTTATTACTTGCCACACCGTGCTACTTGTAGCTTGTGTTGGTCTGGATTTGAAGTTCTACTGGCATGGATGCTTGGCTTTGGTTAGCATTGTCAAATAATCAATAATATATGGGTTTGTGCATCAATCAATACTAGTACTGTCAGGGCTGATCTTTCTTTTTGAAAAAATGTTTAAACTAGGTGGACGAGAGCAAGTTTCAAAAAGGGGGAAAATATACTATTTGCAAGCATTACTGAAAACAGGTCTTCGGTTCGATACGAACAAAGTCAGCAGTACCGGCCGGCCTGTCACGAACCGTGACTAGTGCTAGCACTAGTCCCGGGCCGTGACTCCTCCAACGGCTAGTAATGCGATAGCCACTAGTTCCGGGCCGGAGCAGACTTCTAGTCCCGGTCCGTAATACGGTCCGGGACTAGTAACTTGGAGCGGGTCAGCTGCTCTTTTCGGGGACTATTAGTCCCGGGTCGTATCACGGCCCGAGACTAGTTGTCCCTTATATATATACAGCTTCGTGCACACCTGTCCTAGTCATATGGTGACCATTTTACTCAAAGAAGCAAAGCCGAGTTCATGTCATTTTTTTCTCAAGATTTAGTTTGCAACCCCTAAATCCAAAGTTTTAAAAGGTTAGAATTTCATTCTTTCATCTCTTATTGCTACTTTAGTTCTATAATGCTCTAGAAGTATAGAGATATGGATCAATGCATGCATGCTCTAGAAGTAGAAGGATTTTGATATGTGTAACAAATTTTGATTAGGCACATAGTTACTGAAAATTGAAATATGTAATTTTAGAGTTTCAGAGCTTAGAATGGAATGAGGTTTTCACTGATAGAACAATAATCAAAAACTCCACATTTATCATGTTAATTGTTTTCTCCAATTCACAAATTAGTGCATGTAAATTTTTCAAAATTCAAAATTAATGCTCTAGAAGCTCTCATTAGAACTTGTAATAAATTTATCATGTTGTGTAATGGTTTTTGATATACTTTTACTATAATGCAGATGGTCCGGGAATGGATGTACGGTACTGACCGACGCTCTGGCGAGTTTATTAATGACGTGCATGAATTCATCTGTGTTGCTGATGTAAACAAGCGCAATGGTTTTGTATTCTATCCATGTAGTGTATGTAGGAATCAGAAGGATTACTCTGACTCAAAAACCCTTCACAACCACCTTTGAAGTCCGGTTTCATGCCTAGTTATAATTGTTGGAAAAAGCACGGAGAGAGAGGGGTTATAATGGAACACAATGAAGAAGAGGGGGAGGATGTCAACTATCATGATTTCCCAGAGTACGGAGATACTTCCATGGGGGATACTGAATGGGAGGCTAAAGAAGAGACACATGATAAACCCACTGATGATCTTGGTCGGACCATTGCCAATGCACGAAGAGACTGTGAAAATGAAAAGTAGAGGGAGAAGTTCAATCACATGTTAGAGGATCACAAAAAGTTGTTGTACCCAAATTGCGAAAATGGTCTGAAAAAGCTGGGCAGCACACTGGAATTGCTGCGATGGAAGGCAGAGTGTGCTATACCTGACTCCTCATTGAAAAGTTGCTGAAAATGATAAAGAATATGATTCCAAAAGATAATGTATTGCCCGCCAGTATGTATGAAGCAAAGAAGGTTGTCTGCCTCTAGGTTTAGAGGTTCAGAAGATATATGCATGCCCTAATGACTTCATCCTCTACCGCGGTGAGGAGTACGAGAATTTGGATGCATGCCCGGTATGCACTGCACTTCGGTATAAGGTCATACGAGATGACCCTGATGACGTTGAGGGCGAGCCCCCCCAGAAGAGGGTTCCTTCCAACGTGATGTGGTATGCTCCTATAATACAACAGTTGAAACGCTTATTCAGAAACAAAGAGCACGCCAAGTTTTTGTGATGGCATAAAGAGGAACGTAAGTCAGACGGGATGTTGAGACACCCCGCTGATGGGTCGCAATGGAGAAAAATCGATAAAAAGTACCCGGACTTTCCAGATGACGCAAGGAGTTTAAGGTTTGGTCTAAGTACAGATGGCATGAATCCTTTTGGGGAGCAGAGCTCCAGTCATAACACCTTGCTTGTGACTCTATGCATCTATAACCTTCTCCTTGGTTGCGCATGAAGCAGAAGTTCATTATGATGACAGTGTTGATCCAAGGTCCGAAGCAACCCGGCAACGATATTGATGTGTACCTAAGGCCATTAGTTGAAGAACTTTTACAGTTGTGGCACTACCCGGCATACGCGTGTGGGATGAGCACAAGCAGGAAGAATTTGACCTCCGAGCGTTGCTTTTCGTAACAATCAATGATTGTCCTGCTCTGAGTAACCTTTCAGGATAATCAAACAAGGGATACAACGCATGCACGCACTGTTTAGATGAGACTGAAAGTATATATTTGGATCATTGTAAGAAGAATGTGTACAATGGGCATCGTCGATTTCTTTTGGCCAAGAATCCCTTAAGAAAGAAAGGCAAGCATTTCAACGGTCAGGCATGTCACCAGACGAAGCCTAACGAGTGTATTGGTGCTAATATATTTGATATGGTCAAAGATCTGGATCAAATAGTAACCTTTGGAAAGGGTCCTGGCGAAAAACCTGTTCCGAAGGACGCTGACGGACACGCACCCATGTGGAAGAAGAAATCTATATTTGGGGAGCTAACGTATTGGAAATTTTTAGAGGTCCGCTCTGCAATCGATGTGATGCATGTGACAAGAATCTTTGCGTGAACCTACTAGGCTTCTTGGGTATGTATGTGAAGATAAAAGATACACCGGAAGCACGAAAGGACCATCAACATATGAAAGACCCGGATGTCCTACATCCAGAATGGTTTCAAGTTCATGCCAGCTACGCTCTTACCAAACAAGAGAAGGAAATATTTTTTGAATGCCTGAGCAGTATTAATGTCCCGTCTGGCTTCTCGTCGAATATAAAGGGAATAATAAATATGGCAGAAAAAAGTTCCAAAACCTAAAGTCTCATGACTACCACGTGATTATGACGCAAATACTTCTGATTGCATTGGGGGGGATTCTACCGGATAATGTTCGAGAACCCATTGTGAAGCTATGTGAATTCCTCAATGCAATCTCTCAGAAGATAATCAATCCTGAAGATCTACCACGATTACAGAATGATGTGGTCCAATGTCTTGTCAGTTTCAAGTTGGTGTTCCCACCATCCTTCTTCAATATTATGACACACCTACTGGTTCACCTAGTCGAAGAGATTTCCATTCTCGGTCATGTATTTCTACACAATATGTTTCCCTTTGAGAGGTTCATGGGAATCTTAAAAAAATATGTTCGTAACCGTGCTATGCCAGAAGGAAGCATCTCCAAGGGCTATGGAACAGAGGAGGTCATTGAGTTTTGTGTTGACTTCGTTCCTAACCTTAGGCCGATTGGTCTTCCTCAATCGCGGTATGAGGGGAGATTAAGTGGAAAGGGTACTCTAGGAAGGAAATCAATAATATGTAGGGACGGACAACCTTACACTGAAGCATATTACACGTTTCTACATAATTCTATCTTGACAGCCCCGTATATCGAGGAACACAAGAAAATTTTACGCTCCAACAACCCTGGAAAGCATGAATCTTGGATTAGAGATGAACACATGAAGAGTTTCGGCTGTTGGTTGCAACATATCATCAAAAACAACACTCTTGGAGATCAGCTATACTTGTTGTCCAGGTCACCATCTTCGACTATATCGACTTTCCAAGGGTACGAGATAAATGGGTATACATTTTACACGATCGCCCAAGATAAAAAGAGCACCAACCAAAACGGTGGTGTCCGCTTTGATGCAACAGACAACAATGGGTCAAAGACCACATATTATGGTTACATAGAGGAGATATGGGAACTTGACTATGGAACTACTTTTAAGGTCCCCTTGTTTCGGTGCAAATGGGTCAAGCTGACAGAAGGAGGGGTTGAGGTAGACAAGAAGTACGGAATGACATCGTTGGATCTCAACAATCTTGGGTACTTAGACGAACCATTCGTCCTAGCCAATGATGTGGCTCGGGTTTTCTATGTGAAGGACATGTCTAACAAATCGAGAAAAGAAAAATAAGCAAAAGAATACATCAGACGATGAGCCAAAGCGCCACATAGTTCTTTCAGGAAAAAGAAACATCGTGGGAGTGGAGGACAAGACATACATGTCAGAAGATTGTGATAAGTTTCATGAAATTCCGCCCTTCGCAGTGAAGGATGACCCAAGCAGCATGTTAATGAATGAAGATGCTCCATGGATACGGTGGAATCATAAAGGGACACACACGAAGAAATGATGTGTAATAATGTAAAATTTTATGAATGAAGATGCACCATGTGCCCATTTTTATGTATTAAACACGGTTATGAATGAAGATGCTCCATGACGCATATAGTGTTGTCTGTAAACGAGTGTGTTAGTCCCGTTTTGTGGATGGACCGGGACTAAAAGGGGGTCTTTAGTCCCGATTCGTACTTACCATTAAGATCTGATCTCCAAACGCGCGTGGTCACATATTAGGGAGTGCCTCTATGACCAACTTAAGGGACATGCCGGAGGATTGGGCTCCGGCAGCATATCCCTCAAGTTGGCCGTAGTGGTGTCTCTGCTCTCGCACACCATCTTGCAGCTTGTAACTTCTCTAACTAGATCAATACGCCTCGGAGCTAACTAATTTCACATATTAGGGAGTGCCTCTATGACCAGTTTCTTGGAGATGCCGGAGGACTGGACTTCGGCGACATCTCCCTGAAACTGGCCGTAGTGGTGTCTTAGCTCTCGCACATCATCTTGCGGCTTGTAACTTCTCTAACTAGATAAATACGCCTGGGAGCTAACTAATTTCACATATTATGGAGTGCCTCTATGACCAGTTTGTTGGAGATGCCGGAGGACTAGGCTCATCCGGCATCTCCCTCAAACTGGCCATAGTGGTGTCCCTGCTCTTGAAGACCATCTTGGAGATGCCTCAAACTGGCTGGAGGACTGGACTCACAAGGATGCCTATTTATAGTACAAGTAGCTCAGCATAGTATCGACACTCACGAAATAATATCGACACTCACCCCTATTATTAGTGCTCACTCGTGTTTTTTCCCGGTTGGTGTCTCCAACCGGGACTATAGGTTCAACTTTAGTCCCGATTGGCGACACAATCCGGGACAAGGTACAAGCCGCACGACATAATGTCGACACTCACCCCTAGCATTAGTGCTGCCTGACCCAGCCTGCCGCAATCCCTTCAGTAGCGGTTGGTTTCTCCAACCGGGACTAAATATGAATCCTCTATTTATAGGCATTTCCCTCTATTTATAGGTTTTTCCTCTATTTATAGGCCTTTTCCTCTATTTATAGGCTACCCGATCCAGCCTGCCCTCCCTTTCCCTCTATTTATAGGGCGACCGTCATGGCCACCCACACATACACACATTCTTTGTCGCCTACTTTAGGATGTCCATCCCGCATCCTCGTAGTCGACTCAGCGGCAACGATGGAGTACTGGGCTCCGCCGGGCATGTCCGAGATTGGACTCCGTCGGGCTGGCACTGGATGGTGGTACCTTCCGGGACGCGTAGCTTGGTGAGGAATCTGGGTGTCGTCTTCGAGCCGGAGCTTCCTTGGTGGAGGTCGCCTGGTCCAGGAAGGGTGCAGAGGGAGCCGGCCACTTAGGAGGTGGTACAACATCGTGTCAGGGAGGAGGACGAGCACGTCCGTCGCTATATGGATTCTCGTGTCATGGTGGATGTCATAGTGGAGGATTTTGCGGACCTAGAGATTGACATCGCTACGCCTGAAGGCCTTACGAAACTAGGAGATGTCAAGCGCAATATCATTTTATGGAAGAAGTACATCAAGTTTCCAGGCTCGGCGCCAAGGCCACAGACTCCGAGGAATCCAAGTCCACCTGCCCCGCCCCGATGATCGTCAACCTCCAAGTCCATACCGCCTCGATTATCGTCAACCTCCAAGTCCACCCTAACCCGATTATCGTCAACCTCCAAGTCCACCCCGCCCCGATGTCGATCGCCGCAGCAGGAGTACATCAACTTGATCTCCGCCTCCGTGCAATACTACTACCTCGTCAAAGAAACGGAAGGTCGCCGCTCCCCCGCGCCCCACATCGAAGAAAGATCAAACGACGAAGATAGTCGACATCCCGCTAGCTCTTCCAAAGAGACCTTATGATAAGACCGATGAGGAAAATGCCGCGGATGTGGCTGCCCAAGTTAAGGAGCATTTTGCACCAAAAAAAGCCTGAGCCAAAACCGGTATATGATGAAAAATCCAAAAAGTGGGCTAAGTCCTTTCTTGAGCAACCATCCCAGATATCGATGAATCTGGAATCAGACTATGACCGGGAGATTATTAAGCAAGAAAAGAATAAAAAAAGAACAAGTGCAAAAAGCGGGAAGCAAGTTGCCCAGCTCGGACAACATAAGAATCAATCGGCCCCCCCGCTCAAAGTGATTTCAGACCTCGACAAGGCCTTCAGAGCTGAAATGGATATGGACATGCAAATAATAGAACCCAGAGCCAGTACTAATGCTGCACTAATGAGCATCACTGTATCGGAGGCCAAAGCACTTGCCTACGAAGCAAATATGTCTGTTGGTCAATATTTAGGCTATGAAGATACGCCAGTGGGTCAGATAGTACGGAAGTATGTCCAAGGGGAGCCTCTAGTCAGTAATGAGGAGCTCGCGTGTCTATCCACACATATGCAAAATCTGCACACATGGTATATGGTGCGAACAGAAAAAAGCATCAGAAAGATTGGTTTGCGGTGGACGTTATAAAGGAGCATCACTTCAAACCATACTCGATACAGGTTCAAATGACCGAACTATTTCAGTTATACAACCAGCGCGTCCTCGACAAATCTATCATTGGTTGCTACTATATGTAAGTGATTTATTTCTATAATTAAGTTTGTAGCTTAGCTCGTTCATTACATTTAATATACTATCCTAACTATATATTCTTTTGTATGATATTATATTCTGCAGAACGAAGATGCTTCAATGCAAAAGAGCTAGAAGATATGACGTTGGGTTCATTGACCCATATATCGTCAATGAATATACATTAAAGAATCACCCCAAGGACATGGAGGAAGACATGTGCAGGTTCTTAACCGAGAATAATTTTGTTAAGGAAATACTATTTTCTTACAGCTTCAAGTGAGTGTTTCTATCTTGTACACATTTTATTTTTGCTTACTCGATGTTAAGTGTAATTGATGAGCTATGCATGTATGCTTATGTAAACGTCCACAAATTCCACTCGATCTTGCTAAACATGCAAGTTGACAAGTCCCTAGTTGAAGTCCACGACTCATTAAGTTGGGACCAAGAGCAGTGCAGCGACATGAAAGCAATGCCCCATAAATAATTTCAATCATTATCGCATTATATCGGCCTCTTTCGTTCATTTCCTGATATCAAGTAACTAATAACTTCTTTGTTCATTTTCTTTGCCGAGCAGGTGTTGGACACGGTTTAGACAGAAAATACCAGGTCCATTCAATGAGGAGCTAACTTATAAAATGATAAAGAGTTTACAGCAGCCACCGGGAACTCATTTATGTGGATACTACGTTTGCGAGTACATCTGTGAGTTGACCAGTGAGTGGAAAGTTGATTCACATTATATTTATGATTTGCGGGAGATTTGAGCCAGACCAACGCATACGAGCAATTCAAGAGGAGCTGGCGGGATTTCTGATGAAGGAGGTCCTTGATGTACATAGAGAACATTATGTGGATGACGAGGAACTCTATATACCTTAGTGATCTCCATGTAGTTGATATGATACATATATCATCAATGACCATATAATTTCAAAACATTTCTTCCTTTTGATATGATTGATTATATGTATGCTTGCAAGGGATCGATTAATTATATGTACTATGTATATAGTAGCGTAGAATATGTGTACTGAAATATATGTTCGAAATTATAGTGAAACACAAAACGAAAAAGGAACGAAATGGCAAAAACAAAGGGAACACACAATCTCTGCCGCGGCAGAGAAACACACGAATTCTCTTCCGCGGCAGGAAGGCATATAGTCCTGGGTGGTGTTACGACCCAGGACTAGAGGGTTTCCGCCCCCCGTCTCGCTGAAACAACCACGTGGATGTCTTCTGTCACGGGCCGTAGCGAGCCGGGACTAGAGAGGGGGGGGGGGCTCTAGTCCCATTTTGGCAGTCCCGGACCCAAAACCAGGACTAGAGCCCGTTACGGTCTGGGACTATATGTCCTTTTTCCACCAGTGAAGCATCGTACGTGTTTAATTAACAAATTATCCGAAGCTTGTCTTTGCTTAGCACCGTCAAATGATCAATAATATATGGGTGCGTGCATCAACTGATACTAGTTCCAGGGGTGATCTTTCTATTTGAGAAAAGTTTAAATGAGGTGGACGAACGAGTTTAAGAAAGAAAAATATATTCCCTCTGTACCAAAATAAGTGATTTGACTCTGTCTAGATTCACATGTATCTAGACGCATTTTATCATATAGATATACTCGAATCAAGAAAAACTCAAGTCATTTATTTTGAGACTGAGGGAGTATATACTATTGACAAGCATCGTGTTAAATTAACAAATTGACAGGTGGACAACTACTGTTTTCAAATGCATCTCTTATTATGGACAACCGTTTACATTAAAATTAAATGTTACTAAGTGTTAATGCATGTCCGGGAAGGGGGCCACACCTGGGGCCTACACATGGCACCTACCAACATTGCACCACTCTCACACACTTATCCTAGTGGCACATGCAAGTTTTCGTTTGATTCTGACGATCCGGTGGTCTTCCTCCGGCGAAACCCTAGACCTGGGTCCCCGGATCATCTACCCCTATAGCTGTCTACGTACGAGGGTAGCCCGGTGGACATTTCTATTTGTTTTGGTTTGTTTAGGACATATGTACATGGTGAGCAAAGGTTGGGCCAACTTTGCCACATTCTAGGCACCGGTTGTCCCGCGGCGGGAGTTTCCATGTACAGATCCAGAATTTTACTAAGTGTTAACGCATGTCGGAGAAGGGGGTCACACCTGGGGCCTACACATGGCACCTACCAACATTGCACCACTCTCACACACTTATCCTAGTGGCATATGCAAGTTTTCGTGTGATTCCGACGATCCGGTGGTCTTCCTCCGGCGAAACCCTAGACCTGGGGCCCCGGATCGTCTACCCCTATAGATGTCTCCGTACGAGGGTAGCCCGGTGGACCTTTCTATTTGTTTTGGTTTGTTTAGGAAATATGTACATGGAGAGCAAAGGTTGGGCCAACTTTGCCACATTCTAGGCACCGGTTGTCCCGCGGCGGGAGTTTCCACGTACAGATTCAGGATTTTACTAAGTGTTAACGCATGTTAGGGAAGGGGGTCACACCTGGGGCCTACACATGGCACCTACCAACATTGCACCACTCTCACACACTTATCCTAGTGGCACATACAAGTTTTCGTGTGATTCCGACGATCCGGTGGTCTTCCTCCGGCGAAACCCTAGACCCGGGGCCCCGGATCGTCTACCCCTATAGCTATCTCCGTACGAGGGTAGCCCGGTGGACATTTCTATTTGTAGTAAAACTATGTCGAGAACTTGAATAAGATAACTAATATCTTGATTGTGGATGTTGAATATGAAGAATCGCAACGTCATTTCATGTGGGCGTGAAGACGTCTCTGCCATTGGGAGGATACCAACTCGTCCAATTATTTAAAAATAGAACAATGTTGAAATAATTGGTACTAATTAATAAGTACAAGTAAAATACAAGTTAATAAGTAGGGAAAAAAGGATCTACGCCGACAACCCCCTTGGCGTAGGTCTAGCAGATATTTTGGGTGGAGGAAAAGAAAACGGAAACATCTACGCCGACGACCTAACGCCGTCACGGGCCGGCGGGCGTGGGACAGGCTGGACCGGGCTACGCCGAGAGCACCTGTACACCGAGGGTAGCCGTCGGCGTATCGCGGCCTACGCTGACGGCAATTATACGCCGACAGCCGTGTAGGGAGATGGCCTGGGCGACATCTACGCCAACGGCCCCGACGTTTGGCCGCTGACATAGCTCCCAGCCGTCGGCGAACATACCTATTCCTGTAGTGTGTATGCATATATTAGTTCAAAGCTGGGTCAAGTTGTAAACGTGCAGACAAGATGTACCCGCATCTATTATTATTTTTGCGGGGCATCTATTTTTTTATGATTAGAGAAGGTCAAAGTACTTCCAGGTCGTTGTCATGCCAATAATGTAAGGACAGATATTTCCTTTATTTATTTAATCTGAGGATAAATCTTCACCTGAGATAAAATGTCAGTAACTAATAAAGGAAAAATCGATCCAAGAATTTTTTGGAAATTTGTAAGACAAAGACTTGGAAGTACATTGACATTCTCTATCTATCATTAAAAAAATTAGAAGCCGGTACATCATGTCTGCACGTTTACAGGGTGGCTCAGCTTTGAAGTAATATGCATATAATTTTATTTGAAATGGCCCGACTATAATAACAGATGCATTGGAAAATAGTAGTAGTCCACGACCCGGCTGGCCAGTTTGCTAATTAAACATGATGCTTGTAGATTTTTTTTCCTTCTTAAAACTTGTTCTTCCATCTAGTGAAAAAAAAATCAAAAAGAAAGATCACCCCTTGCACTAGTATCGATTGATGCACACACCCATGTTACTTCTATAATAGACGCTAGTCTATCCACTAGTACAAACGCGTTATTTAGAGATGTCAATTGTCTATAGGCCTCAACCGGTTTCTCGGCTCAAGCGCATAACTTCTAAGATCACATTACCTGGACCGGTTTTTCTTTGCGTCTCTAAGATACACAATCTTAGACAGTGCAACAAGGAAAACGTCTCTAACATATACGAGTTGGAGACGGCTAGTAGTGCTGACCGTTTGCAAGAACTCCCCAACCTCAGAAAGCCTATACTAGGAATTTTCTCCAATAGTCACGCGATCTGAGTCGATTCTAACAAATACCGTCTCTAGAACTAGTGTGCTCGAAACGTCTTTGTAAAATGACCGTCTCTAGAGTGTGTAAACCATTTTCAATAATGACATGCTAATTCAAACTCGATCATAACTGACATAACACATAATCATAATTCAGCAGTCAGATAGACAGATTAACTCAAAAACTTATAGCATCCAGTCAAAAGAAGACCATTATATTAACAATTAATATTAGCCCAATAGTTGGGGAAATACAGATTTAGCCATTACTTTATGGTAGGGCATAAAGAAACGCGAAGTGATTATGCACCGTTTATGAAGAGTTGTGAAGAGCCAAACATGCAAGATGCAGACACGTGGTAGCAATGAGAAAGGGAAAAATCTCGTGCAGTTAAAAAATCGAGCAAAATCCGCTGGCGGCCGCACGACGCCTTGATTCTCACACTAGATGTGGGGCCGCATGGTAACAGTAACGCAGTTGTGCCACCTACACATGAGCATGCAATGGAGTGGTGAGACCCAATAATGACACGTCCCATCGGCAGAACTATGGCACGCCATTTTCGTCAGCAATGACGTCATGAGTGGTCAAAAAGAAAATAAGGTCAAGTTTATCCGAATAAAAAGTTTATAGTCTATATTCTGATGCACGCACCCAAACATAGACTCAGGGGGCTATTCCCATCGGAAGCGCCGTCGCGCACCCGCTAAAAATTAATATAGTACTTTCCTCGAATGGAGCATCTACTTTGAGCCTATGCTTCGATGCAAGCATCGCAACATAGCCTCAGGGGCTACTTCCATCGGGAGCGTCGTCGCGCACCCGATAAAAAAATCCTCCTACAGAGTCAATATTTTCAACATGACAAAAGCATAAAATTTGAGCCTAAACTCGAATTCAAGTATTCGTCTGTAGCATTGGGGGCTACTCCTATCGGGAGCGCTGTCACGCACCCGATAGATATTCTGAAGCAAACCTATGAGTATTATATGCTTGTATCCTTATACGGCTACTCCCATCAGGAGAATCCAATAAAATATTAAAGAAGTCGATAACTTCAGCTATTCCTACAGCCAAACAAGGCAGTCGATAAAATTCTCTCAGACCGTGTCCACCGCGATAACATGTCTGAATGCCGTGTCCACGACATGAAGATAAGACCCCGGGATTTATCGTGAAGCGGCTTGATAACCGCACACGAATGTGTTATGCCAATATTTATCCATATCTACGATACGATAAAAAGTACAAATGGACTCATTGTGTAACCAAAATATAAGCACTGAAATTCAGTTTTCGATAAGACCTCCGTGACCGAACTGAATTACGCTAGCAAATACCGAGTTCAAGCCTAGGGACTTGAATTTGATGTTGGTTTACATTGTTTTTGCCCAAGTGCAATTAACTGATTCCCGATCTGTCGGATGCGTTAGACTCGTTGTACCAAATCCCTACAAAGCTTAAATAAATAAGAACGTCTGCTTACAACAAAAACTTCGGCTAAAACAACTAAATAGAATTTTAAGACTCGACCCGAATCTACGATTTAGATAGAGTCTCGGGGGTTACTGACATGGATATGACATATCGGGTCACTATGATTAGTTACCCTAAGCGCATAAAAGCTTATGGCCCACAAAGACCTAACGAAGTCCAACAAGCACCCGACGAAATAAAAAATATTCTTGAACCGACATAGACGCATTGTAAACATAAACTAGTAACCTCTTCAGCTACGGATCCAGGACCTAACCTCTCTAATAAAGGCTGGGAGGAACCCGAAGGAAAGTGCTCCTTAGTTTTCCAGCAATCCGCCGTGAGCTAGATCGCAACTAGCGAGCCGACGACTTTGTAACCAAGCTTTTTAAACAATCAAACTACATCGATTTTCTTATTTGTCTAATCAGTCGACGAAATCACCAACGCTCTCTTTTGCACGAAACTCCAAGTCCATAACCATGGGCATTACTGAGGTTACCCCTCGTCAGTCATCGTGTAATAAGTAGTATTAGCCTCATACCCACTAGGTTAGTGGATCTCTAGGGTGGATGGACCTAGCAACACAAAGATGAAGTCTAAGTGCAAAATCAAGAAAAATAGTTCCCCTCCACCAAATAGTTAATAATATTCCCTACCATATGCTTGTGAAACATCATCCTACCTGCCATAAATAGAGCATGACCACCTCATGAGGAGGACATGTGAATTCATCCCACATCCTCTAACTCATATTCACGATTATAGAGAGAGAGAGATGAGAGAAGGAGAGATCCTCTCCCTACCAGCCATCAACATCCTCCTGGCATGACGACACCCCCCGTCTTGCTAGGCCTTGACCCTCCATGCTAGGAACTGTGCAGACCACCTCCTAAACCTCGCCGGACAACTGTCTGCCACCCTTTCCCGTGTAGAACCACCTCGCCATCTAGCTACCTTGTCTCTCCCTCTCCCTCTTCTCTTCCCAACTCAACTTGGTATGCCACTCCCGGGCAACCACCAAACCATAATCTATAACCCAAGGAAACCTCCATCCCCAAGGTATCCAAGGAACACCACCAAGGAGAGAATTCTCCGATCTTGGAGGTATAACCTAGTTGTAGGAGTCAAAGTACTTTATTAAAAACGTCTTCAACTCATCACATACGCGCAGTTTGCAACACTACGCCCCTCAACCACCTAGCTAGAACTAGTGAAAGCAAACCCAAAAACTGCCTTATTTGCTCCGAAACATATCCGCTTAATGTGTCAATTCAACGTTAACTCCCCAGTGTTGCTCCATGTCTCTCTAATAGCGAATTGTGACACCCCTGAAAGGCAAGGTACTCCATATCCACAAGAAGAACCACCCTAACAGTATTCCACATTATTGGAAATCTTCTGGAAGCCATGCGAAACCAAACCTCTGTCCTACTGGAAGGGCATGACTATTTTCACGTTTGGGTGACAAATAAGTAAAGGAATGCTTCGATCCCATAAACAAGGTGTCACCTAGATTTTTTCGCACCCCATGACCTGGGATACCCACTTTGTGGTGATTTTGGTCATCCATAGTTGGCATCGTCCGTGCGATTAGCTCCATCTCGAAAGTTATCTTGAGCACATCCTTTTGCACCATCTCCCATTGATACGTCCATTTTACATCATTATTCTATATCATAATTTTTTCTATTCATTGATATATTTCTTATTAAGAGGTGTTACTTATGTTATTTCATCTATTTTTGCATGTTGGATCATTATTCCGCCCTATTCGCCTATATCTTCCTCCTGAAACCCTAAAGTTCTAGGAGAGACCACAGAAAAATTCCGCCGCCTCTGTGATGACCCACAAGTATAGGGGGTGTATCGTAGTACTTTCTATAAATAGGAGTGTTGATCCCAACGAGGAGAAGAAGGTGCTGAACAGTGGTATGGAGAAGGAAATCCCTATGAATACTTAGCAAACAATTTTTAGTGGTTTTCTGATAAGGCAACAAAACAAAGAGCAAGTAATAAAGAATAGACGCAACAAGTGGCCCAATCCTTTCTTATCAAAGGACAAGCCGGTGGAAATATTTATAAAGACCAAACGTTCTCGAGGACACATGGGAATTCTGTCAAGTGCTTTCGCTTCAAATAGCTGAGTACTCTTCTTTGGTGTTGTAAGTGTTGTGTGGGTGAACCTGTGCTAATGTACCGACCGTACTTGTACTAATACATACTTGTGATTAAACCCCCTGCAAACATCCGTAACTATAGGAAAGTAATTAAGATATAAATCTAACCACAACCTTAAACTCTGAGATCCTACGCTCCCTTATGCAATGGTGTCCTAACGGGGGTTCAGGTTTCTGTCACTCCGGCAACCCCATAATTAGTAGCCAAATACACAATGCATTCCCCTAGGCCCATAAATGGTGAAGTGTCATGTAGTCGACGTTCACATGACACCACTAGAAGAATAGCACCACAACTTAAATACTAACCATTGAATAATAACTCAACTCAGATCCACTAATAACAACATGACTTCTCCCATGTCCTCAAGAACTAGACAAACTACTCACAAGACATCATATAAATCAAGATCAAAGATGATATGATAATGGATAACAATCTGAACATAAACAATAATCCAATGGTTCCACTCACAAGCATCAACTACAATAGTAATTAACACCGGGAAATTTTCCCCTAAGAACTAAAGCAATATCCAACACAATTGTTACAGGGGGATGGAGTGGTGATGATGGTGCTGGTGGAGATGATGGTGTGGATGATGATGATGATTCCGATGAAGCCTAGCTTGATTACGGTGTTGATGGCAATGATCTCCCCTCTCCGGGAAGGAATTCCCCTGGCAGAAATCTGTCTGCCGGAGAGATCTTTCTCTTTTGGTGTTTTTCGCCCCTAGAGGCGGCGGAAATCTATCTATGGTCGCCACCAGAGGCTTAGGGTTCCGTAGGGAAGATATAGGCGAAGGGGCAGAGTCGGGAGCCGGGCAGGTGGGCCACACCTGCCCTAGGCGCGGGGTCAGGTGGGCCCGTGCCTAGGGGGGTTGTGGCCCTTCTTCGTCCCTCCTTCTGGCTTCCTCAATCTTTTGGAAAAATAATATTTTCCCATATTTTTCTGGTATTTTTCTGATCTTCGCAAAATTGCATCAAAACGCCCTCTTTTCCATCAGAATCCAGACTTCGGTAGTCCATCCTCCAAGAATCATCCAACATGCATAAATAGTGGAAAAGACATAAGCAATACCTCATAATAAGACAAATATCAATGAATAGAGGTAGATTATAATATAGAATGGTGATGCAAATTGGGCGTATCAACTCCCCAAGCTTAGACCTTCGCTTGTCCCTAAGCAAAAACTAAGCTCAGTAAACATGTCCACAAGTTTATGGAGTGAAGTGTCGATAAAAGAATACGAACAAGAGGCATCACACTTACCATTACACAACTCATAGAAGCAAGCAACTCACCATTATATAACTTAGCTTGCAACCAAGTTCAGCAGTCACAATAGAGATGCATAAAGATAAATCATAATTGGAATTGGCAAACTTGGTCTTGGTTAGAGAACACATGGCAAACAATTTGACAAAAAGCTTTTTGTAGAAGTTTTATAACAGGAGCACTCTTTGCTCAAAAAGGTTTTTCACAAGTGAAGGCTTTCAAAGTAATACTCAATAGGTAAGAGTCTTGTGCAAACAAGGAAGATAGAGAACATGATTGAATAAATCACCATATGAATGCTTGAAACACAACAACTCAAATGCTTGCTGGAGATAGAGAGGAAGTAGGTTTACTGACTCAACTAGGTAACTAGGAGAAAGGTACCTTTATAGAGGGTAGCGGGGATTACAAGTCATAAAGAGCTTCCAAAAGATTATGGTACTTACTAGCTTTGAGCCCTCATTGCCCCTATCATAGGCATCTTGAGATGATTAAGGTTAAAGTGCACAAAGATGGAGTATATGCTTGATGAAATATAAGTTGGCAATCTCATGTCCCTTGAATATGAGGGCCACTCCTCATGCTACTCAACTTCAGGCCCAGGTAAGTTCTTGTCATTGTAAGTATTTGTGTATCATCGAGAACCGCCAATGGGGTACCCCTTGCACATAGTACATGAGCTTTCCCATAACCAAAATGACAAGGCAAGCAGACAATGAGCATCTCATCAATCTTTTTATTTACCATGTATATAGCTTTTTATTGATGATGCTTCATAGATAGCTCACTATGGTGATGCTGCAAGTTTCCACCATGATTAGGCATGGCTTAGGCTAGCGGCCTAGTCGTTTCTCTAAGACAAAATACAAACTCCATGGACTTACAAGTTCCCTCTTTATTTCACACCGTTGACATCCATAGACAAAATAGCACGATATCAACTGTGTACAAAGTACAGGTGCAATGTTCAAAACGTTCCCCGTGACAGCACAGTTCTGCTAATTCCAATGTATAGATGCAAGCATATACAACTCCGATGGCACAATGGTTCAAGTCTATTAGGGGAAATAAAATAAGGTGTGCCATCAAGTTCGTGAGAGCTTTACTAACTAGTTTTCACATAACAAAATACTTTTTTAATTTGAAAGGTAGGTGAAGCTTAAGAATTTGCTTGGAATAGAAAAAGCTACTAGGTAGATATGGTGGACATAAGTGGCAAAGGTTTTGGTTGAAAGGGTTTGGAAACATGAGAAGTATGCCTTCTCAAAACAGGTTTTTGGCTAGCAAGGCTGAGTAGCAAGCAAGAGAGTTGATAGAAACAAGCAAACATACAAGTAATAAAGCCAAACATGCAATCTTCCTTGAAGACACAAAAGATCTTAAATAAAGAATACTAAGCATGAGCCAACAAGAAAGAAAGTAAATGATACAAAATACCTGTAAGCTTTTATCTTTTTCTTTCAAACCTCAAAAAGTATTGCTACTGACCAGAACTCGGTTTGCCAAAACCAATTTAAATCCACTTGATGATCCCAAAGTGATGCCAATACTGATCAACAAGATCCTGAAGGGTTTCGCAGCATAGTAAATCAAAAAAATTCTACGGATGCGAACGGGAAAGCCAAGATCTAATCTAGGAGATGCAAACAATGAAGGGGGATAGATGAGATCTTCATACCCTTGAAGATTCGCACTGCGGAACGTTGAACGGAACGTGGTTGATGTAGTCGTACAAGCTTCTCCTCCTCGCGATCCGATCCGATCCAACACCGCAAGTGGCGATGCCTCCGAGAGATGCACACGTATGGCAGATCAACGTCTCCTCCTTCCTCGGTCCAACAAGTTGGGTGGAGAGATAGATTGGATCTACAGAACGACGGTGTGGTGCAAAGGTGGAGAGTTTCTGCGGCAGGGCTTCGCCTACGCGCAGTCGGGAAGAGAGAGATCTGGAGGGCAGCAGTATGGCGGCTAGGGTTGAAGGAGTAGGGGAGGAGGGCTGCTTCCCTGCCCTCTATATATAGGAGGCTGGCCGGCCCCTTGGACCCTCCTCCAAGCCCTAGGGCGGCGGCCCCAAGGGTTGGAGTGGGTGGAAAGTTTTCCCCCTCCTTCTAGAAGGTTTCCCTAGGGTTTCCCTAGGGTTTTGGCCGGCTGGGCCTATGGGGCCTTGTGCCCCGGGCCCAATGCGGCCAAGGAACTCCCTCGTAGGCCCATGCCCCCTCCCGACAAGTGGGTCCATGTTGGTCCCACTCCGGAAGGTTCTAGAAGCTTCCGGTACAATACCGAACAATCTGAAACAATTCTGAAATCCAAAAACTGCTTTCCCTTATATGAATCTTATTCTCCGGACCATTCCGGAACCTCTCGTGACGTCCTGGATCTCATCCGAGACTCCGAACAAAAACTCATAAACCAATTATCCATTCTATCCTAGCGTCGAGGCACGTTAAGTGTGTGACCCTACGGGTTCGAGAATATGCAGACATGATCTTCTATCAATAATCAACAATGGTCTGAAACCCATATTGACTCCCACATACTCATCGATGATCATATCGGATGAACCACGATGCCAGGATTCAATTAATCCCATATATATATTCCCTTCATCACGCGATATTTTACTTGCCCGAGATTCGATCGTCGGTATCGGCATACCTAGTTCAATCTCGTTCACAGCAAGTACTTTACTCGTTCCGTAATCGGATATCACTTTGTCATTAACTCCTTAACCACGTGCTTGCAAGCGGTGTTGATATCGATTACCGAGTGGGCCCGAAGTATATCTCTCCGACTTGTGAGGGACAAATCCCATCTCGATACATACAACCCAACAAGTACTTTCCGATCACCTGAGAGACACCTTTATGATCACCCTCTCATAGGATAACGTTTGATGACCTCAAAGCTTTCTTCCGATACCAGGGAGTTGCATTATCTCATGGTCTAAGGAATACAATATTTGACATAAGAAAAAGCTTCGCAAAGATGAACACGATGACACGATCTAATTGCTCTGCTTGATTTGGGTCTGTCCATCATATCATTCTCCCAATGACATGATCTCATTATTAATTGACAACTCATGTCTATGGTTAGGAAACCTTAACCATCATTAATCAATGAGCTAGTCCATAGAGGCGTACTAGGGACACGGTGTTGTTCATAAACCACACAAGTAACAAAGTTTCCGCTTAATACAATTCTAGCATGGAATATAAACTTTATCATGAACAAGAATTATAATAATAACATCTTTATTATTGCCTCTAGGGCATAATTCCAACAGATCCATCATATAATTGAGATTGCAAACTGAAATAAGGAGTGCAAAAAGTAAAAGACACTACAAGGAATCTGGCATTATATGACCCTCTATTTTCGTCACAAAATCGTCACAATAGTCCGTTTATGACGATTCTATGACGATTTTGAGATCGTCGAAAGCTGGGCGTCGCTAATGAACTATAACGACGATTTTATTGAAATCGTCATAAGATACTATGACGATTTGGGATCGTCATAACCTCTATGACATTCCAAAATCGTCATGTGCAACCAGCCCACGCCACGTGGACGATCCGACGTGGCAGAAATTTGTGACGAAATGAAAACGTCTTAACGTGAATTTAGCCCGGTCCATACTGATTGTTATATGGGCCAGCCCATTAATTTGGTCCATTATGAATTATTATTCTGGAATTTTTTTTCGAGTTATTGGGCCAAACAGATGCATTTTTAGGGTTCTCTATATTCTGGCTACTGGACTTTTTAGTGTCGGGATTACATTTGGGACATGGCCTTACTCAGTATATTAGCTTATATTTCAGTTTTTTTTCTGAAAAAGAAATGTCCATTTACACTTTCTTCTGGGCCAAGGCCTTTTATTCCAGTCCAGATTACTTTGGTTATGGCCATTTCATTACTGTGGGTTGTGGCCTGTTTACTAAGGCCACTATTTCTTTCAGCACAAACTAAATAGACAGGAAATCAACATTTGAAATTCAAAACCAATATTTCGATACATCATTTAGCATTTCAAACACTAAATTAACATCATGTAGCATCAGGCATCATTTCAAATAACAGCAGGTTCAGGTTCAGTCATTTCAAGTAACATCATGATGTAGGATCAGGTTCAGTCATCAGGTTCACAGCCAATACATCAGGTTCAGTCATCGGGTACATCAGGTTCACAGCCAAAACGACAGCAAGATACTCACAGCAAGATACTCACAGCCAAAACTTCTCATTAATATTCCAATAAAGGCACTCACACCACGGGATACATAGATAACCAATCTAAAGGAGAGATACTTCCACATGCAAACCAAACTATAAGATAACCTCTCTACCAAAGAAAAGAATCCACTAAAAAGGTAAAAGATAAAAGATAATGGTGGTGATACCGCGACACTCCCCCAAGCTTGGAACAAGCCAAGGGGATGCCAAACCTGATGACGAATTACTCCTTCGGTGGTGGTGGGGTTCTCTTGTTTAGGGTAAGGAGATCTTCCAGCATCTTACGGAGCCTGTCATTCTCTTCTTGAAGTATATCCATCTTCATCCTCAAAGCATGGTACTTATCACAAAACTCGTTAGTGGTTCGAAGGGCTTCAACTGCCTCAGAACAGTATTTGAGGTCTGGACCGACGGTTATGATTCCCTGCATGTTACGAGAAAAAGCATCACCATTGTTAATTGCTCCTAACAAAGTAGGTGTAAGGTTCCCAACGTTTAATAAGGTAGAGATCCCTGTGTTTACAATGCTAGTCCCTGGATCAATAGCTAGCATCCACAGTTAAGATGTAATATCAAGATACAAAGGTCATAATACAACTTTATAACCAGGAATAACATAATTTATTACATCTTACATAGCTCATTTGTCTATTTCATTACATTGCAGCAGAATATCTATAAGCATGGGGTCCTTCATCTTCAAAGTGCCACAGGCAGACATGTTGGTTGTAGACTTGTAATTCTAATCATTAAACTTCACTAATATCAAACAAACCTGCAACATAACAAGTTACAGCCACAAGGATCAATACATTTGAATTGTATTGGCAAGTGATACTATGGTAGTATAGTGGAGTCTATCAACTATATGCATTTGGCTAAGTGGAGCTTAGTCTTGCTTTGCTCAAAATAGATTTTCCTTATCATTTGAAAACACTAAGTTTTTGCTTGACAAAAATCACCCAAGGAACCACCAATAGAAATTGGTGAACCTTAAACCCTTGTTTAACCACAAGCTTTTAACTTAGAAATTTGGATGATGAGATTCTTGATAGCTTCCATGTCTTGATGCTCAAATTGTCCTTTGCCAGGGACATGGCTAAGTACTTAGATTTTTCACTCTGCAGAGGTGGTGCACTTTCCCCACAAGACTTGGTTTCACCAAGACAAGATCTTTCAGAAGCCTTCCCTTAGACCAGAATGGACGCGTTCCAACCTATCAAACCCCTACCACTAACTGTCCATTTGGCTAAGTTCTTGCAACCTATATGATCCAGGCAGAGCCCATAATGCCAAGTGGTTGCACTTGAAGCTTCTCAACATTTGACATCTCAAATCTCTTTGTTCCTGGGTGGCCATCCACAAGTGAGACACCAAGTTTTCCCCAGCATGCTGGACTTGGTGAAGCCCAAGTTTCCCCGACATCTTGGACTTGCATGACCACTCAACACAAACCATTCCTTCCATTCCACCCAGGTGATTCATTCACTTAGTTGTTTTATTAAACAAAACACAAGTCCTCAGACTTAGAAATTTTTCCATAGTATGAATATATATTCCACCCTTGTTTTCTATTAGCTAAGCTAAGCATTATGGTAGTAGGAATCTTAAATTAGGAAATTTCTACTAAGGTTTCATCTACTACGATTTCCCATAGCATGGTTTATACTTAGCAAAAATTCCATGCAAGTCCTACTTAGAAATATCACTAATGCATAATGAAAATAATGGGACAAAAGTATGAAGCATCACTTGCCTTTTTGGTAGAGTATAGGTTCACTTCTTGATCTTTGCAATGTTCACACACTTCAAGTCACTACAATTCAATCAAGAAAATAACATTTCAAACTACCATTCAAGCAATTCAACACATAAAATAATAATAACAAAACAATGCATGCAAGAATGCTAAGGATTGTTTTATTTGGAGTAGTGGTTTCTAATGGTTCATAAACATTTGAAAACACCTAATGATCATTTTATAAAGTGACAAAATCATTTGCAAAAGATTTCACTTCATAAACCATTTTTAGACTAAGTTATTATTTTATGTGGTGTAGAAATGCTTTTATTAAGGCAAAATCCTATAGGTTTCACAAAATATGTTTACATACCATATAACCTTGTGTTTAGGGTCAGGGAGTTTATTTCCAAAACATTTCTCAAAGGTTTTCTTCCAAAACCATTTTTAATAATCAAACCATATTTTTATTTGACTAAAAATGGTTTAAATCAAAGATTCATTCTTTTGTTTCTCCAAATACATTTTTGAATCCACAAAGTGATTACTATGGTCAGTAGGTTCAAAGCACACCATTTGCAAAGGATTTTATCCCCAAAATCGTTTTAGAACAATTTTTATAATCTAAACAAGCATACATAAGTTTCTGCAAAAACAAACATTTTATCAGAAGCTTTTTACTAAACAAAGTGCATTGTTGGTTAGGGCTTGTTTTTCTGAATCCATTGATATAAAGTTTGCAAAATTTGGACGTGTAGATTTAAAGTTATGGAATTTACAAAATCACATATCTAATAGATTCAAATCTGTTTTAATCAAAACAATCAGAGACACGTGTCTTATTCCTATTCGTCAAAAACGTTTCGCGTCGATCAAGCGATGCAGGCCGTTGGATTTTAGTGGGATCACACGGCTCAGAATCGCGCGTACCCATTCGCTCACGTTCTATCCTAATCGTTAGATCCAAATCCTACGGTCCTAACTACTTTGACCATTGCTCGGTAGTCGGGCGGCGGCGGCGGCGTAATGCGTGGCGGCGGTATGGCGATGCAGGAAGCGAGGGAGGAAGGAAAGATGATCACTGTGTTCGCCGAATCTTGGGGAAGATCAAGGTGGTACTGGCTGGCGAAGGGGCGCACGATATTGTCCTTAATCGCTCACCGGAGTTGAGCTGGGCCTCGGGTGCGGTCAGACGTCGACGGGGGCGGCGATATACAGCGTGCTAAGGCAAATAAAAGGCACCGTTAGGTTCATATGGAAGCCGAGATCTTGTGAGTATCCAAGAGGGGGTAAGGGGCGGTCTAGACTCACCAGTAGTGCTCGCCGGAGTTGCGGGATTCTTCGGTGGTGCTCAGACGAAGACGGAGGCGAGGTTGTGGGGCAAGCGAGAGGGAGCTGGAGGCACTGGAGTGTGCGCCAGAGTCTGGGGAAGATGTTCGCATGCTCGAGGAGGCGAGGGGTGGCGCGGGACTGCCGGAATCGATGCCGGAGAGTCGTCGGACAGAGGACGGTGCAGAGAAGAATTGGGCGGCCTGGGGGCACGCTAAGGTGGGGCGACAGAGGGGAAAGAGAGAGGAGGGAGAGGCTCTTTAACTAGCGTGGTCACGGCGAGGAATAAACGCAGCGTTATGGCGAATTCAATCAGAGGAATCAACGGCATGAAACGGCCAGGCGTGTTCATCGCGGGGAGGAAGAAGGTGACGTGGGCGTGGGGTCGTGGCGTCAGTGAGTGAGAGAGAGGGGAGGTGGGGGTCCATCTGTCAGTGCCTCTGCGGGTGAGTTTCTGAGTGTGAAGCGTTTTTCTGCGGGAGAGGAGCAGTGGGCTAGGTTGGGCTTAGTTGGGCCAGTGGTCAGTTGGGCTGGCTTGTTCTTTTTTTTTGTTCTGTTTGTTTTTCTTTTTCTCTTTTGATTTTTCTGTTTTGATTTTGTCTAATCAATTCAAACCTCAATTTGATTTCAAACCTTTGCCATAATTTATGAAGATTTAAATATTGATTAAAATCACAATCTGATATCAATTTTTTTAATAAAACTTTATTCCTTTTTGGGTATTTTTAATTATTAAAGTAGGTCCTTGTATTAAATCAAAATAGGTGTTAATAATATTTTTAATTTCCATTTGACTTCCAAAACCTTTCAGTAAGTTTTGTTCACTTAAAAGGGTGTCAAATAATTCATCTTGAATTATTTGGAAAAGTTTTTAATAAGATTTATTAATCATTTATAATTTGGATTTGTCTTTATTCCAATAGGATTTGGTTTATGCCATTTATTTTATTTTGGAAATTCTTTACCCTTTTTATTTTATTTGGATTTGGATTATATTCATTCCATTTGTTTATGGTCTTTGCCAAGATTTAATTTGGTCTTTAAATATTCTTTATCTAATATTTTTTTCTTCATCTTATAAAATCCTTATCTTTTTATTTAGAGATCAAAACTTGGTGATTCCAATTTATAAACCTTGTTTAATATTTATTTATCCTTTTAAATATAATTAGGATTATTTGCTCACCATTTGGTATGGATTTTAGATAAGGGATTTATTAGTTTTGGGAATTCAATTTCTTTATCTTATTAAATTCATAAGATTTTATTTATGGTTCCAAGTTAAGTGAAACCAATTTATATGGTTTTAAAATATTTCTATTTGTCTTTCTTGATCATTTGTAAATGTTTGTTGGCAAACTTTTATATGGATCAAATCCATAGGCTTGGAGATAACTTGGAAATGATTTTATTCCATTAGAATTTAGGGTTTGGACTTATTTTTCATGTGTTTAAATTTCCAGATACATTCATTGAGGAATGCATTTCTCTAGATTTGGATTTTGTTAAATTTCAAACTTTAATTAAAGTTTGTTCAAGATGGGGTTTAAGTTTTCCATTTAGAAACAAAAAGTTTCTTTTCACCCTAAAATTCAACAATAATTTATTTTATTTGTTTATTTTTCACATTACAAGATCTGGAAAATCTTGGGATGTGACAGGCTACCACCCTTAAAATAAATCTCGTCCCGAGATTTGGAGAGGCTAGGGGTTACAAGTTGGCTCAAAGCATATAGGGTACTACCACCCTTAAAATTTTTCCAAAATAGATTACATATTGGTTTGCTTGGGGTCTTGTTGAAATCTCTCTGGGCAAACATCTGCATAGTGTCCTTTGTTTCCACATTTGAAACATGTGACAAGGCTGAGATCCTTCATAGGCTTGTTTATCTTGTGCTTCATCTTTTCTGGACAGTTGCTGGCATAATGTCCTTGGTTACCACAATTGTAACATGTGATAAGATTGAGTTCATCACGTATCTTCTGTGGGCAAGTTGCTACATAATGGCCTAGCTCTTTGCAGTTGTTGCACCACACTTGGCTAATCTCCTTATACTTTTGCTTCTCTGGACATTCACTGGCATAGTGTACCATTTCTTTGCAATGACCACATTGCACATTGATTTTGTCCTTCTTTTTCTTGGGTTTCTCCAAAGCTAGGAGTGCTTCTAGTTCATGTTCTTCATATGTTATCTCATAGGTAGGAATGTCTACTGGTTTCCTTGACCTTCTATTACTCCTTGGATAATTCATATGTCTCCTCTTGGGTCCTTTAAATTGAGTCATGTTGTTGGGAGGTACAAGCTGAGATTTTCCTTTGACTTCATCCTTCTTGGTAGACTTGGATCTCTCATGGTAATCTGCAATCAGTTGTTGCACTCCACCTTGTTTCCTTTGTTCAACTATGGAGTAGATGGGGCATTGGATAGGGACATGATTGTTTCCTTCACATAGGTAACAAGTAGCTTGAGATGTGGGGCATTGGTCAATTGGATGTTTCTCTTCACAATTGGGGCATTGATCTTCATGCTCCTTGGAAGTATGATCCTTGTCTCCACAAATATTGGAAGCTTGGGTTCCTTCTAGAATAACATCTTTGTCATCCTTGTTGTCATTAGCTCCTTGGGAAGAGCTTTCTCCCATGTTGGTCATTTGTGTATCCATCCCTTGCAACAATTGGGATTGAAGTTTCAAAATCCTTTGTATGGCTGGGTCTAATCCATTGTTGTTGGCTAAAAGCTGGGTTGTCACTTGGCTCAACTGGGTTTGGTTTGCTAGTAGTTGTTCTCTCATGTTGTTCTCTTGGTTGTTGTTGTTGTCATCCTTGATGTTGGAGTCTCTTGGAGAAGTCATCTGTTTGGGTTGGATTGGAATTAGAATAGGCAAAATATTTCTAAGGGAATAATTCTAATCACACACATCACAATTCACACAAGCAATGTGCAAGCAATCACAAACAAACATTCCACTCAAACAACAAGTTTCAAGCATATTTTTAGGCAACCAAAAATATTTGTTACACCACATAAGTTGGTGGGTTTGACTTAAACTAAATATGGTGGTCCATCTATATGGTTCACTTGTGATCTTTCCATCCTTCTTGGTTGATTCCTCTTGAACAAGATGTTTGTATCCCTAGAGAATTTCTTGCATCTTGATCTCAAACCTCAAGGTGATGATGGTTCCTTCTAGGTTGTGTTTCCTTAGTCTTCAAGTCTTGAGTAACATTTCTTGTCACACTTGTGGTCCTTAGTAATATCTAAGGTTGAAGTCCTTGTTGAAAATGCTAAAGATGTTGAAGTCATTAGAGTTGAAGATGTTGAAGTCATTAGAGTTGATGAAGTCCTTTGCTCATGGTGAAGTCTTTGGCCATGGGAAAAGCTTTGTCCATCAAGTTTGAAATAGAAGAGGTGTAGAATCAAAACAAAAATGGTTGAGGAAAGAGTTTACGAGATTTTTTGTAAATAAGTTTTGGAACAAATACAACTCCAATTTTTCTAAGGGGTTTTGTCCAATCCTATGTTTACAAATCTTACAGGCAACACAATGCTCTGATACCATCTGTAAGGTTCCCAACCTTTAATAAGGTAGAGATCCCTGTGTTTACAATGCTAGTCCCTGGATCAATAGCTAGCATCCACAGTTAAGATGTAATATCAAGATACAAAGGTCATAATACAACTTTATAACCAGGAATAACATAATTTATTACATCTTACATAGCTCATTTGGCTATTTCATTACATTGCAGCAGAATATCTATAAGCATGGGGTCCTTCATCTTCAAAGTGCCACAGGCAGACATGTTGGTTGTAGACTTGTAATCCTAATCATTAAACTTCACTAATATCAAACAAACCTGCAACATAACAAGTTACAGCCACAAGGGTCAATACATTTGAATTGTATTGGCAAGTGATACTATGGTAGTATAGTGGAGTCTATCAACTATATGCATTTGGCTAAGTGGAGCTTAGGCTTGCTTTGCTCAAAATAGATTTTCCTTATCATTTGAAAACACTAAGTTTTTGCTTGACAAAAATCACCCAAGGAACCACCAATAGAAATTGGTGAACCTTAAACCCTTGTTTAACCACAAGCTTTTAACTTAGAAATTTGGATGATGAGATTCTTGATAGCTTCCATGTCTTGATGCTCAAATTGTCCTTTGCCAGGGACATGGCTAAGTACTTAGATTTTTCACTCTGCAGAGGTGGTGCACTTTCCCCACAAGACTTGGTTTCACCAAGACAAGATCTTTCAGAAGCCTTCCCTTAGACCAGAATGGACGCGTTCCAACCTATCAAACCCCTACCACTAACTATCCATTTGGCTAAGTTCTTGCAACCTATATGATCCAGGCAGAGCCCATAATGCCAAGTGGTTGCACTTGAAGCTTCTCAACATTTGACATCTCAAATCTCTTTGTTCCTGGGTGGCCATCCACAAGTGAGACACCAAGTTTTCCCCAGCATGCTGGACTTGGTGAAGCCCAAGTTTCCCCCAGCATACTGGACTTGCATGACCACTCAACACAAACCATTACTTCCATTCCACCCAGGTGATTCATTCACTTAGTTGTTTTATTAAACAAAACACAAGTCCTCAGACTTAGAAATTTTTCCATAGTATGAATATATATTCCACCCTTGTTTTCTATTAGCTAAGCTAAGCATGATGGTAGTAGGAATCTTAAATTAGGAAATTTATACTAAGGTTGCATCTACTAGGATTTCCCATAGCATGGTTTATACTTAGCAAAAATTCCATGCAAGTCCTACTTAGAAATATCACTAATGCATAATGAAAATAATGGGACAAAAGTATGAAGCATCACTTGCCTTTTTGGTAGAGTATAGGTTCACTTCTTGATCTTTGCAATGTTCACACACTTCAAGTCACTACAAATCAATCAAGCAAATAACATTTCAAACTACCATTCAAGCAATTCAACACATAAAATAATAATAACAAAACAATGCATGCAAGAATGCTAAGGATTGTTTTATTTGGAGTAGTGGTTTCTAATGTTTCATAAACATTTGAAAACACCTAATGATCATTTTATAAAGTGACAAAATCATTTGCAAAAGATTTCACTTCATAAACCATTTTTAGACTAAGTTATTATTTTATGTGGTGTAGAAATGCTTTTATTAAGGCAAAATCCTATAGGTTTCACAAAATATGTTTCCATACCGTATAACCTTGTGTTTAGGGTCAGAGAGTTTATTTCCAAAACATTTCTCAAAGGTTTTCTTCCAAAACCATTTTTAATAATCAAACCATATTTTTATTTGACTAAAAATGGTTTAAATCAAAGATTCATTCTTTTGTTTCTCCAAATACATTTTTGAATCCACAAAGTGATTACTATGGTCAGTAGGTTCAAAGCACACCATTTGCAAAGGATTTTATCCCCAAAATCGTTTTAGAACAATTTTTATAATCTAAACAAGCATACATAAGTTTCTTCAAAAACAAACATTTTATCAGAAGCTTTTTACTAAACAAAGTGCATGGTTGGTTAGGGCTTGTTTTTCTGAATCCATTGATATAAAGTTTGCAAAATTTGGACGTGTAGATTTAAAGTTATGGAATTTACAAAATCACATATCTAATAGATTCAAATCTGTTTTAATCAAAACAATCAGAGACATGTGTCTTATTCCTATTCGTCGAAAACGTTTCGCGTGGATCAAGCGATGCAGGCCGTTGGATTTTAGTGGGATCACACGGCTCAGAAGCGCGCGTACCCATTCGCTCACGTTCTATCCTAATCGTCAGATCCAAATCCTACGGTCCTAACTACTTTGACCATTGCTCAGCGGCGCTGGCGGCGGCGACTGGCGGCGGCGTGTCTGGTGGCGGCGAAGCTGGCGATGCAGGAAGCAAGGGAGGAAGGAAAGATGCTCACCGTGTTCGCCCAATCTTGGGGAAGATCAAGGTGGTACTGGCTGGCGAAGGGGCGCACAATATTGTCCTTAATCGCTCACCGGAGTTGAGCTGGGCCTCGGGTGCGGTTAGACGTCGACGGGGGCGGCGATATACAGCGTGCTAAGGAAAATAAAAGGCACCGTTAGATTCGTATGGAAGCCGAGATCTTGTGAGTATCCAAGAGGGGGTAAGGGGCGGTCTAGACTCACCAGTAGTGCTCGCCGGAGTTGCGGGGTTCTTCGGTGGTGCTCAGACAAAGACGGAGGCGAGGTTGTGGGGCAAGCGAAAGGGAGCTGGAGGCACTGGAGTGTGCGCCAGAGTCTAGGGAAGATGTTCGCGTGCTCGAGGAGGCGAGGGGTGGCGCGGGGTTGCCGGAATCGACGCCGGAGAGTCGTCGGATAGAGGACGGTGCAGAGAAGAATTGGGCGGCCTGGGGGCACGCTAAGGTGGGGCGATAGAGGGGAAAGAGAGAGGAGGGAGAGGCTCTTTAACTAGCGTGGTCACGGCGAGGAATAAACGCAGCGTTATGGCGAATTCAATCAGAGGAATCAACGGCATGAAACGGCCAGGCGTGTTCATCGCGGGGAGGAAGAAGGTGACGTGGGCGTGGGGTCGTGGCGTCAGTGAGTGAGAGAGAGGGGAGGTGGGGGTCCATCTGTCAGTGCCTCTGCGGGTGAGTTTCTGAGTGTGAAGCATTTTTCTGCGAGAGAGGAGCAGTGGGCTAGGTTGGGCTTAGTTGGGCCAGTGGTCAGTTGGGCTGGCTTGTTCTTTTTTTTGTTCTGTTTGTTTTTCTTTTTCTCTTTTGATTTTTCTGTTTTGATTTTGTCTAATCAATTCAAACCTTTGCCATAATTTGTGAAGATTTAAATATTGATTAAAAGCACAATCTGATATCAATTTTTTGAATAAAACTTTATTCCTTTTTGGGTATTTTTAATTATTAAAGTAGTTCCTTGTATTAAATCAAAATAGGTTTTAATAATATTTTTAATTTCCATTTGACTTCCAAAACCTTTCAGTAAGTTTTGTTCACTTAAAAGGGTGTCAAATAATTCATCTTGAATTATTTGGAAAAGTTTTTAATAAGATTTATTAATCATTTATAATTTGGATTTGTCTTTATTCCAATAGGATTTGGTTTATGCCATTTATTTTATTTTGGAAATTCTTTACCCTTTTTATTTTATTTGGATTTGGATTATATTCATTCCATTTGTTTATGGTCTTTGCCAAGATTTATTTTGGTCTTTAAATATTCTTTATCTAATATTTCTTTCTTCATCTTATAAAATCCTTATCTTTTTATTTAGAGATCAAAACTTGGTGATTCCAATTTATAAACCTTGTTTAATATTTATTTATCCTTTTAAATATAATTAGGATTATTTGCTCACCATTTGGTATGGATTTTAGATAAGGGCTTTATTAGTTTTGGGAATTCAATTTCTTTATCTTATTAAATTCATAAGATTTTATTTATGGTTCCAAGTTAAGTGAAACCAATTTCTATGGTTTTAAAATATTTCTATTTGTCTTTCTTGATCATTTGTAAATGTTTGTTGGCAAATTTTTATATGGATCAAATCCATAGGCTTGGAGATAACTTGGAAATGATTTTATTCCATTAGAATTTAGGGTTTGGACTTATTTTTCATGTGTTTAAATTTCCAGATACATTCATTGAGGAATGCATTTCTCTAGATTTGGATTTTGTTAAATTTCAAACTTTAATTAAAGTTTGTTCAAGATGGGGTTTAAGTTTTCCATTTAGAAACAAAAAGTTTCTTTTCACCCTAAAATTCAACAATAATTTATTTTATTTGTTTATTTTTCACATTACAAGATTTGGAAAATCTTGGGATGTGACAGGATACCACCCTTAAAATAAATCTCGTCCCGAGATTTGGGGAGGCTAGGGGTTGCAAGTTGGCTGAAAGCATCTAGGGTACTACCACCCTTAAAAAATTTCCAAATTATATTGGTTTGCTTGGGGTCTTGTTGAAATCTCTCTGGGCAAACATCTGCATAGTGTCCTTTGTTTCCACATTTGAAACATGTGACAAGGCTGAGATCCTTCATAGGCTTGTTTATCTTGTGCTTCATCTTTTCTGGACAGTTGCTTGCATAATGTCTGTGGTTACCACAATTGTAACATGTGATAAGATTGAGTTCATCACGTATCTTCTGTGGGCAAGTTGCTACATAATGGCCTAGATCTTTGCAGTTGTTGCACCACACTTGGCTAATCTCCTTACACTTTTGCTTCTCTGGACATTCACTGGCATAGTGTCCCATTTCTTTGCAATGACCACATTGCACATTGCTTTTGTCCTTCTTTTTCTTGGGTTTCTCCAAAGCTAGGAGTGCTTCTAGTTCATGTTCTTCATATGTTATCTCATAGGTAGGAATGTCTACTGGTTTCCTTGACCTTCTATTACTCCTTGGATAATTCATATGTCTCCTCTTGGGTCCTTTAAATTGAGTCATGTTGTTGGGAGGTACAAGCTGAGATTTTCCTTTGACTTCATCCTTCTTGGTAGACTTGGATCTCTCATGGTAATCTGCAATCAGTTGTTGCACTCCACCTTGTTTCCTTTGTTCAACTATGGAGTAGATGGGGCATTGGATAGGGACATGATTGTTTCCTTCACATAGGTAACAAGTAGCTTGAGATGTGGGGCATTGGTCAATTGGATGTTTCTCTTCACAATTGGGGCATTGATCTTCATGCTCCTTGGAAGTATGATCCTTGTCTCCACAAATATTGGAAGCTTGGGTTCCTTCTAGAATAACATCTTTGTCATCCTTGTTGTCATTAGCTCCTTGGGAAGAGCTTTCTCCCATGTTGGTCATTTGTGTATCCATCCCTTGCAACAATTGGGATTGAAGTTTCAAAATCCTTTGTATGGCTGGGTCTAATCCATTGTTGTTGGCTAAAAGCTGGGTTGTCACTTGGCTCAACTGGGTTTGGTTTGCTAGTAGTTGTTCTCTCATGTTGTTCTCTTGGTTGTTGTTGTTGTCATCCTTGATGTTGGAGTCTCTTGGAGAAGTCATCTGTTTGGGTTGGATTGGAATTAGAATAGGCAAAATATTTCTAAGGGAATAATTCTAATCACACACATCACAATTCACACAAGCAATGTGCAAGCAATCACAAACAAACATTCCACTCAAACAACAAGTTTCAAGCATATTTTTAGGCAACCAAAAATATTTGTTACACCACATAAGTTGGTGGGTTTGACTTAAACTAAATATGGTGGTCCATCTATATGGTTCACTTGTGATCTTTCCATCCTTCTTGGTTGATTCCTCTTGAACAAGATGTTTGTATCCCTAGAGAATTTCTTGCATCTTGATCTCAAACCTCAAGGTGATGATGGTTCCTTCTAGGTTGTGTTTCCTTAGTCTTCAAGTCTTGAGTAACATTTCTTGTCACACTTGTGGTCCTTAGTAATATCTAAGGTTGAAGTCCTTGTTGAAAATGCTAAAGATGTTGAAGTCATTAGAGTTGAAGATGTTGAAGTCATTAGAGTTGATGAAGTCCTTTGCTCATGGTGAAGTCTTTGGAAATGGGAAAAGCTTTGTCCATCAAGTTTTAAATAGAAGAGGTGTAGAATCAAAACCAAAATGGTTGAGGAAAGAGTTTACAAGATTGTTTGTAAATAAGTTGTCGAACAAATACAACTCCTATTTTTCTAAGGGTTTTTGTCCAATCCTAGGTTTACAAATCCTACAGGCAACACAATGCTCTGATACCATCTGTAAGGTTCCCAACCTTTAATAAGGTAGAGATCCCTGTGTTTACAATGCTAGTCCCTGGATCAATAGCTAGCATCCACAGTTAAGATGTAATATCAAGATACAAAGGTCATAATACAACTTTATAACCAGGAATAACATAATTTATTACATCTTACATAGCTCATTTGGCTATTTCATTACATTGCAGCAGAATATCTATAAGCATGGGGTCCTTCATCTTCAAATTGCAACAGGAAGACATGTTGGTTGTAGACTTGTAATCCTAATCATTAAACTTCACTAATATCAAACAAACCTGCAACATAACAAGTTACAGCCACAAGGGTCAATACATTTGAATTGTATTGGCAAGTGATACTATGGTAGTATAGTGGAGTCTATCAACTATATGCATTTGGCTAAGTGGAGCTTACGCTTGCTTTGCTCAAAATATATTTTCCTTATCATTTGAAAACACTAAGTTTTTGCTTGACAAAAATCACCCAAGGAACCACCAATAGAAATTGGTGAACCTTAAACCCTTGTTTAACCACAAGCTTTTAACTTAGAAATTTGGATGATGAGATTCTTGATAGCTTCCATGTCTTGATGCTCAAATTGTCCTTTGCCAGGGACATGGCTAAGTACTTAGATTTTTCACTCTGCAGAGGTGGTGCACTTTCCCCACAAGACTTGGTTTCACCAAGACAAGATCTTTCAAGCCTTCCTTAGACCAGAATGGACGCGTTCCAACCTATCAAACCCCTACCACCAACTGTCCATTTGGCTAAGTTCTTGCAACCTATATGATCCAGGCAGAGCCCATAATGCCAAGTGGTTGCACTTGAAGCTTCTCAACATTTGACATCTCAAATCTCTTTGTTCCTGGGTGGCCATCCACAAGTGAGACACCAAGTTTTCCCTAGCATGCTGGACTTGGTGAAGCCCAAGTTTCCCCCAGCATACTGGACTTGCATGACCACTCAAGACAAACCATTCCTTCCATTCCACCCAGGTGATTCATTCACTTAGTTGTTTTATTAAACAAAACACAAGTCCTTAGACTTAGAAATTTTTCCATAGTATGAATATATATTCCACCCTTGTTTTCTATTAGCTAAGCTAAGCATGATGGTAGTAGGAATCTTAACTTAGGAAATTTCTACTAAGGTTTCATCTACTAGGATTTCCCATAGCATGGTTTATACTTAGCAAAAATTCCATGCAAGTCCTACTTAGAAATATCACTAATGCATAATGAAAATAATGGGACAAAAGTATGAAGCATCACTTTCCTTTTTGGTAGAGTATAGGTTCACTTCTTGATCTTTGCAATGTTCACACACTTCAAGTCACTACAATTCAATCAAGCAAATAACATTTCAAACTACCATTCAAGCAATTCAACACATAAAATAATAATAACAAAACAATGCATGCAAGAATGCTAAGGATTTTTTTATTTGGAGTAGTGGTTTCTAATGGTTCATAAACATTTGAAAACACCTAATGATCATTTTATAAAGTGACAAAATCATTTGCAAAAGATTTCACTTCATAAACCATTTTTAGACTAAGTTATTATTTTATGTGGTGTAGAAATGCTTTTATTAAGGCAAAATCCTATAGGTTTCACAAAATATGTTTCCATACCATATAACCTTGTGTTTAGGGTCATAGAGTTTATTTCCAAAACATTTCTCAAAGGTTTTCTTCCAAAACCATTTTTAATAATCAAACCATATTTTTATTTGACTAAAAATGGTTTAAATCAAAGATTCATTCTTTTGTTTCTCCAAATACATTTCTGAATCCACAAAGTGATTACTATGGTCAGTAGGTTCAAAGCACACCATTTTCAAAGGATTTTATCCCCAAAATCGTTTTAGAACAATTTTTATAATCTAAACAAGCATACATAAGTTTCTGCAAAAACAAACATTTTATCAGAAGCATTTTACTAAGCAAAGTGCATGGTTGTTTAGGGCTTGTTTTTCTGAATTCATTGATATAAAGTTTGCAAAATTTGGACGTGTAGATTTAAAGTTATGGAATTTACAAAATCACATATCTAATAGATTCAAATCTGTTTTAATCAAAACAATCAGAGACACGTGTCTTATTCCTATTCGTCGAAAACGTTTCGCGTGGATCAAGCGATGCAGGCCGTTGGATTTTAGTGGGATCACACGGCTCAGAAGCGCGCGTACCCATTCGCTCACGTTCTATCCTAATCGTCAGATCCAAATCCTACTGTCCTAACTACTTTGACCATTGCTCAGCGGCGCTGGCGGCAGCGACTGGCGGTGGCGTGTCTGGTGGCAGCGAAGCTAGCGATGCAGGAAGCGAGGGAGGAAGGAAAGATGCTCACCGTGTTCGCCGAAGCTTGGGGAAGCTCAAGGTGGTATTGGCTGGCGAAGGGGCGCACAATATTGTCCTTAATCGCTCACCGAAGTTGAGCTGGGCCTCGGGTGCAGTCAGACATCGACGGGGGCGGCGATATACAGCGTGCTAAGGCAAATAAAAGGCACCGTTAGGTTCGTATGGAAGCCGAGATCTTGTGAGTATCCAAGAGGGGGTAAGGGGCGGTTTAGACTCACCAGTAGTGCTCGCCGGAGTTGCGGGGTTCTTCGGTGGTGCTCAGACGAAGACGGAGGCGAGGTTGTGGGGCAAGCGAGAGGGAGTTGGAGGCACTGGAGTGTGCGCTAGAGTCTGGGGAAGATGTTCGCATGCTCGAGGAGGCGAGGTGGCGCAGGCTGCAATCGGCCTTGAGTCGTCGGACAGAGGACGGTGCAGAGAAGAATTGGGCGGCCTGGGGGCACGCTAAGGTGGGGCGACAGAGGGGAAAGAGAGAGGAGGGAGAGGCGCTTTAACTAGCGTTGTCACGGCGAGGAATAAACGCAGCGTTATGCCGAATTCAATCAGAGGAATCAACGGCATGAAACGGCCAGGCGTGTTCATCGCGGGGAGGAAGAAGGTGACGTGGGCGTGGGGTCGTGGCGTCAGTGAGTGAGAGAGAGGGGAGGTGGGGGTCCATCTGTCAGTGCCTCTGCGGGTTTGTTTCTGAGTATGAAGCGTTTTTCTGCGGGAGAGGAGCAGTGGGCTAGGTTGGGCTTAGTTGGGCCAGTGGTCAGTTGGGCTGGCTTGTTCTCTTTTTTTGTTCTCTTTGTTTTTGTTTTTCTCTTTTGATTTTTCTGTTTTGATTTTGTCTAATCAATTCAAACCTCAATTTGATTTCAAACCTTTGCCATAATTTGTGAAGATTTAAATATTGATTAAAAGCACAATCTGATATCAATTTTTTAAATAAAACTTTATTCCTTTTGGGGTATTTTTAATTATTAAAGTAGGTCCTTGTATTAAATCAAAATAGGTTTTAATAATATTTTTAATTTCCATTTGACTTCCAAATTTTTCCAAAACCTTTCAGTAAGTTTTGTTCACTTAAAAGGGTGTCAAATAACATCTTGAATTATTTGGAAAAGTTTTTAATAAGATTTATTAATCATTTATAATTTGGATTTGTCTTTATTCCAATAGGATTTGGTTTATGCCATTTATTTTTTTTTGGAAATTCTTTACCCTTTTTATTTTATTTGGATTTGGATTATATTCATTCCATTTGTTTATGGTCTTTGCCAAAATTTAATTTGGTCTTTAAATATTCTTTATCTAATATTTCTTTCTTCATCTTATAAAATCCTTATCTTTTTATTTAGAGATCAAAACTTGGTGATTCCAATTTATAAACCTTGTTTAATATTTATTTATCCTTTTAAATATAATTTGGATTATTTGCTCACCATTTGGTATGGATTTTAGATAAGGGCTTTATAAGTTTTGGGAATTCAATTTCTTTATCTTATTAAATTCATAAGATTTTATTTATGGTTCCAAGTTAAGTGAATCCAATTTCTATGGTTTTAAAATATTTCTATTTGTCTTTCTTGATCATTTGTAAATGTTTGTTGGCAAATTTTTATATGGATCAAATCCATAGGCTTGGAGATAACTTGGAAATGATTTTATTCCATTAGAATTTAGGTTTTGGACTTATTTTTCAAGTGTTTAAATTTCCAGATACATTCATTGAGGAATGCATTTCTCTAGATTTGGATTTTGTTAAATTTCAAACTTTAATTAAAGTTTGTTCAAGATGGGGTTTAAGTTTTCCATTTAGAAACAAAAAGTTTCTTTTCACCCTAAAATTCAACAATAATTTATTTTATATGTTTATTTTTCACATTACAAGATTTGGAAAATCTTGGGATGTGACAGTAGGTTTCCTTGCCCTTGCCCTGCGGCGGTTTGTTCCTCCAACTTTACTTCCTCCACGAGCTTCTTGCCTTTGTCGTTGGCGGAGACCATGATGCTCTAAACTTGAGAAATTTTCCTGACAGAAACAGAACGAAACGAAAACACGATGAGAACACAATGCACGAACCTCGGGGGATCCGGGGGGTTATATATTACGAAGTTTCAATGCATAAGGAAGGTTTTGATATGAAAACAAGGCGGAGTCGAAGTTCAGGGGTGGCACACCCCTCGGTATGACAGGCGGGGGCCAGCACTGGGTGGGTTTGTCCACCCCGGACTCCGTCTCCTCCTCTGTTTCGTCTCGTAACTTCCTTTATGTATTAAAAACATAAAAAAAATAAAAAGATTGGGGTTTCACGAACCTTCTGTTTTTACCACTTTTACCTATTCAAAGACGAACTCTGCAGACTCCTTTTCTCCTTCTCCTGGAAATTCCTTTTATCTCAAGGCAATACACAAACTTCAATGGCAACATTAGTGTAAGCAAAAAAAAATTAACCTTTAGGTACACACTTCAACTGAAATCCATCAAAACAAAGGCTTCTATAAGAGGCAAATGCAAATGACAACATAAATCTGTCAAAACAGACCAGCAGGTAAAGGTTGATTTTTTCGAAAACCTTCTGTTTCTCAAATAAAAAAGTGCATAACTAATGAAAGTTGGGTAACAACTTGGAGAACATTCTCAGAAAAATACAGCTCCATACGACGTACTGAGCTTCCTCACAAATTTTTACAATGCAGCACAAAAATCTGTCCTAGGACAGCCACTTCTCACGACTCCTCTACTTCACAAAAGTAGTTGAACTTGACACAAAAACGAAAACAAAAAGGATAAGGAGCGGTTATTACAGAGGTAATAACTTCCAAGACTCGACAAAACTCTTGGTTTATCTCCTAACAAGTACTTTTCTTTTATGCCTTTAAGTTAGGCCTGAGAATTTCAAAGATGCTCACAAAGGAGATATAAATCTGGAGTGAAAAAGAGCACCAAGAAGCAAATGACCAACACACTTGAGTCTAACCCACTTCCTATGCATGGGAGTAGTATGAGAAAACAAATTGTTGAAACAAAAAGCCACTAGCATAGGAAGACAAAACAAATGCAAATTCAAAGATTTCAACATAAACCGGAGAAACTTAACATTATTGAGATGCATAAAACCATGTTTCCCTCTCTCATAATAACTTTCAGTAGCACTTTGAATAAAGTTGACAATATAACTATCACCGGCAACAACTTTATCATCTGAGTAAGCATACTTACAGTCACCAAAAAGAGGTCCAAGGCCATAAACCAGATCAATAGAAGCAAGTTGTTCCATCCTGAAATCTTTATTAGGCTTCACAAGAAGCTTTAGAAAATTTGGAAAAGTTAAACTCATAAGAATCTCCATCAAACTTAGTTAAAACTTTTTCCTTCTTACAATCAATAATATAACCACAAGTGTTCAAGAATGGTCTACCAAAAATGATAGGACAAATTTTGCTAGCTGCAGAATTAAGCATTAGAAAATCAGCAGGATATTTTATCTTACCACAAAGGACCTCCACATCTCTTACCGTACCAATAGGGCAAATGGTTTCCTTATTTGCAAGGTGGATAACCACATCAATGTCCTCAAGCTCACAAGGACCAATTTCATGCATAATTTCCCTGTAAAGCTCATAAGGAATAGCACTGAACTAGCACCAATATCACATAAACCATAGTAGCAATGATCACCAATTTTAACAGGAAGGACAGGAACACTAGCTTTTCTAGCTTTACTAGGATGAGAAATAATATTAGAAGCGTCTTCACAGAACACAATATGCTCATCCTCTATATTTCTAGCGTCAAGATCTTTCACAATAGCTACCACAGGTTCAATATTCAATTGCTCAACAGGCTCCACAGTTTTCATTATACCTTTATTATTTGAACTAATCATCATAGAATACTCCTTCACCTTAGCTGGGAAAGGTATTTTCTCAACATAAGGTTCAGGCACAATATGATAAGTAGTACAAACTTCAGCACTTCTAACAGGAACATGACTAACAATATCTTTATAAGGTTCATGGTACTTATTCCACTTCTTCTTGGGAATTTCTATGTAAGAGGCAAAGGCCTTAAAACAGTTGGCAATACTTTGGGAATCAAGACCAAACTCATTACTAATATCACAGAAGTCATTAGTTCCCATAAAAGATTTAATACATTCATAATCATAGTTTATACCTGACTTTCTTCCTTTGTCATTCTCCGAAGCTTCAGTGTTCTCTTGAATATGGTCTAGTAGATCTCATTTAGCTTCTTCCTTCATACGTGTGAATGATCCAGCACAAGAAGCATCTAGTAAATCTTTATCATGGAGAGAAATCCTAGCATAAAAGTTATTGATAATAATATTGTTAGGGAGTTCATGAATAGGACATTTAAGCATTAGTACCTTCAATCTCCCCCAAGCTTGAGCTGTACTCTCTCCATCACGAGGCCAAAAGTTATATATCAGATTTCTATCCTTATGAATCTCACTGGGAAGATAAAATTTAGAATAAAAGAGAGATGCCATTTCCTCCCATTCCATGGATTGTCCATTCTTCAATAGCTTATTCCATTCTTCAGCTCTCCCTTTCAAGGATATAGAGAGTAACTTCTTCTTAACATGTTCAGTTGTGATACCTGCACACTTAAACACCCGCATAATTCATGTATAAAAAGAAAGTGATCACCATCATGGATAGTTCCATCCCCAAAATAATAATTATCCATAACACGATCAACAATACTTGTAGGTATCTTAAAAGGACCTATCTCAACAGGTGGTGGTTCATCTATACCCTAGCAGCGGTAGTAGTTTTCCCAAACAGAAAACCAAGTGGGTTATCCATATGGGAAACAAAGTAACAAGCAGTAACAAGAACAATACTCACAGTAGAAGTTTCCTTTACCAGTTCCACTCTTCAATAGCGCTTCACTCCCCGGCAACGGCGCCAGAAAATAGTCTTGATGACCCACAAGTATAGGGGGTGTATCATAGTACTTTTGATAAATAGGAGTGTCGATCCCAACGAGGAGCAGAAGGTGTTGAACAGTGGTATGGAGAAGGAAATCCCTGTGAATACTTAGCAAACGGATTTTTAGTGGTTTTCTGATAAGGCAACAAAACAAAGAGCAAGTAATAAAGAACAAACACACCAAGTGGCCCAATCCTTTCTTAGCAAAGGACAAGCCAGTGGGAATACTTATAAAGACCAAACGTTCTCGAGGACACATGGGAATTCTGTCAAGTGCTTTCGCTTCAAATAGCTGAGTACTCTTCTTTGGTGTTGTAAGTGTTGTGTGGGTGAACCTGTGCTAATGTACCGACCGTACTTGGACTAATACATACTTGTGATTAAACCCACTTCAAACATCCATAACTATAGGAAAGTAATTAAGAATCTAACCACAATCTTAAACTCTGAGATCCTACGCTCCCTTATGCAATGGTGTCCTAATGGGGGTTCAGGTTTATATCACTCCGGCAACCCCACAATTAGTAGCCAAATACACAATGCATTCCCCTAAGCCCATAAATGGTGAAGTGTCATGTAGTCGACGTTCACATGAAACCACTAGAAGAATAGCACCACGATTTAAATACTAACCATTGAATAATAACTCAACACAGATCCACTAATAACAACATGACTTCTCCCATGTCCTCAAGAACTAGACGAACTACTCACAAGACATCATATGGATCAAGATCAAAGATAATATGATAATGGATAACAATCTGAACATAAACAATAATCCAATGGTTCCACTCACCAGCATCAACTACAATAGTAATTAACATCAGGAAATTTTCCCCTAATAACTAAAGCAATATCCAACACAATTGTTACAGCGGGATGGAGTGGTGATGATGGTGCTGGTGGAGATGATGGTGTGGATGATGATGATGATCCCGATGAAGCCTAGCTTGATGACGGTGTTGATGGCGACAATCTCCCCTCTCCGGGAAGAATCCAGACTCCGACAGTCCATCCTCCAACATGCATAAACAGTGGAAAAGACATAAGCAATACCTCATAATAAGACAAATATCAATGAATAGAGGTAGATTATAATATAGAATGGTAATGCAAATTGGGCATATCACTCTGCGGGGCGGAAACTATAGAGAGAGAAAGAGCTCTCCGGCAGACAGATTTCTGCTGGGGAAATTTCTTCCTGAAGAGGGGAGATCATCGCCATCAACACCGTCATCAAGCAAGACTTCATCGGGATCATCATCCTCACCACCATCTCCACCAGCACCATCATCACCACTCCATCCCGCTGTAACAATTGTGTTGAATCTTGCATAGTTCTTAGGGGAAATTTTCCCAGTGTTGATTACTTTTGTAGTTGATGCTTGTGAGTGGAACCATTGAATTATTTTTTATGTTCAGATTGTTATTCATCATTATATCATCTTTGATCTTGATCCATATGATGTCTCATGAATATTTCGTTTAGTTCTTGAGGACATGGGAGAAGTCATGTTGTTAGTAGTGGAATTGTGTTGAGGTATTATTCAATGGCTTCATATTTAAGTTGTGGTGCTATTCTTCTTGTGGTGTCAGGTGAACGTCAACTACATGATACTTCACCATTTATGGGCCTAGGAGAATGCATTGTGTATTTGGCTACTAATTGTGGGGTTGCCGGAGTGACAGAAACCTGAACCCCCGTTAGGAAACCTTTGCACAAGGGAGTGTAGGATCTCAGAGTTTAAGGCCGTGGTTGGTTTTTTATCTTAATTCACTACAAGATTACCCCCTCTACAGCTATACATATGTGGCAACGCCTTAGATAATAGTTGCAAAACAATTCCATAGATATAGCTACATGCGTTGCAGCTGCATGTGTTCAAATCTGGCCAAGGGGCCGGGCTTTTGCGGGCCGACCCGTAGCCCGCGGAAAAAGCACGGCACGGGCCCGGCCCAGCCCATGACGTGCCGTGCCACGTGCCATCCCGCGAAGCGCGGTGCCGTGCCCGGGCTACGAAGGAGCCGGTGGGAGTCGAACTCGCACCCTGGCGACCTCCCAACCTCCACTCAACCACCGGACCACCACCAATTAGTTGATATATAACAGATTCGGTGCATATTATAGGTTTATTTGGACGAACCAACAGAAAATAGCAACAGCCCATATAACGGCCCACGTGGCTTGGCGGGCCACGACGGCCGTCTTGCGTAAGCCCGTTAGCACGCGTCTTGGCGGCCCGTTGGCCAGGTTTGCATGTGTTGTCCATTGTGGATATTGCATCTTAAAGCAAATGAGCCCAGCCCACTAACCACCACGACTGCCTTCAGCCTACCACCCACGAACAAGCACTCCCACCCTGCAGTTCCACTTGCCTCGCCTCCACAAACCTAGCCGCCAGAAATTATCTAGACGCCTCCCTTCACCTTCCCCTCAGGGCGCATCTAGGTTGTACTCGCGAGCAGTGACGCCCGGGACAGGTTCCCGCGTCCCGCGATTCTCCCCGTGTTGTTAGGACGAGGAGGGAGGACATCTTGAAAGGGCTGATTCGACAACCGAGATGGATTGGGGCTTATTCATGATGGAAAGTTTCTCGAAAAGCTGCGGCGGAGTTGGGGCGGATCAAGGGCACGCCCGAGGTTCAATCTCGAGATGCAATTTCTTTTTTCCCTGTCAAATTCCTTTCCCTTGGCTTCCCGTGTTGTCCATTTTTCTAGGGTTTTTTTTTGCATCGCTGATTCCTGCCATCTGTCGCTCATTGTCTACAGTATGTTTTTCCAATTTGGATTGGTGATGCCAATGGGCTCAAACATGTTACAGTTCGAAACATCTAATATTTACATGGATAGTACAGGGAGATGATCTTCATCTAGCTGATTTAGTTTCTGCATTAGTAGCAGGTAAATGATACATGTCAATATAATATCATTTTTTTCACATCTTACCATGATTTCATCCTTGTATGTAATCTGTGAACTGACACTTGTTAATAGGTTGGCTGTATACTGTGGTCACGGTTCTTGGATTTGCTCTGATATTCATTTGATCGATCTAAAAATTATTTGATGTGTTACATCGCTTATCTAGAAATGATGACGGCTACATCACTCTAGCAAAGGAGATCAAAGCACGTAATCAATTGCATTTTGGATTTGAGGTACCTCTTTGTCTTTTATAGATGTACAACCGCTTCATGCCTCCCTCGGTGGCTCATGTTAAATATTAGAAACGTATTGTTTCCTTAATATTAAGGTTTAATTTCTCCAAGAATTTCTTTATCCTAAGTTATACCTAAGCATTGTAGCTCGCATGTCTTTTACAATATTTTTAGTGCACCAATCAGACTACCAATACCACAAGTCATGATTTCACCTGAAATGCATGACGTTTCTCTTCATGCAAACTACAGTTAATCAATGCACCTTGATTTATTCAATGTTCCTGACCTTCGGCTACTCATGTTATACCATGTTAAACACATGTGATGGTGCTGGATACAGATGCAGTAACACCGTCCGGGACGTAGCAAAATAGTGCATGTGGCCATACATTATCAGCAATAACCAAAAGCAGGATGCGCGACATGTATTAACTCCTATCCTTTTCGTGATTTATAGCACAGTCCAATTCTGCTTTGTGATTCTGTGATTGACCATTTTATGGATTAGTTAATTTTTTTCATCTGTCGTTAGATGTACAATCTAGTTGATCAAATGATTTTGATGATATGTTCAGATTTTGTGGTGGTTATTTCTTACCTTGATTTCCGTCTGTATTTTCATTTTGGTAATCAGTGATGTGTGGGTCTAATGAGGTATATCAAATGAGCATGATAGCAAAATGTCCTAGCTGACTTATCTTTGGCCTACCACCAAGGTGAGAATATCTATATATTTTTAAGAAACTACTTTGTAAAATTCACTGTATCCTTCACACCATTTTTGTCACTCTGATTGAAAATGAAATTTGTATTTGCAGGTTCGACACATTAGCAAGACTTGCCATTTGGATATCAACTCTGGAGTTGGGCTAGACATTAGAAAGATCATATATAGGACTAGGTAGAATATCATATTTTGATGCAAGATTATAAATTGTCTACTCTTCGGATAATTTTAATGTATGGAATATTTCTGATGCAATGGATACATATTTTATGATTAGTGTGTGATGTGGTATGTATCGTATGAAGTATGTTCTCTCAGAAAGGAAACAATCTATCAGTGATCAAATAATCCAGCGACAAACAACCGAACCAAGAGAAAAAATATTTGTAAACTAGAATTCTCAATCTGGATACAATGCCTCCACCAACGCATATAGATGTTGTTTGGGTTATGTAGCTATTCTACAACGCTTCTCCCATTGGTTACCAACGAATGTATATGTGTTGCATTGTACCCTTGCAAGGCCCAAAAACACAATGCATATTTTTCTGTTGGTAAATTCGCTAGCAACGCCTATATAGGCATTTAGATACACATAAGTGTGTTGTTGTAGAGTGGGTCTTCTTGTAGTGATTACTTTGTTGTAGTTGCGGATGCTTGCAAGGGGTTTAATCACATGTATGTATTAGTCCTAGTAAGGTCGGTACATTAGCACAGGTTCACCCACACAACACTTATCAAACCAAAGAAGATTAATCAACTATATGAAACAAAAGCACTTGACAGTATTCCCATGTGTCCTCGAGAACGTTTAGTCCTCATAAGTATTACCGCCAGCTTGTCCTTTGCTAAGAAAGGATTGGGCCACCTGCTGCAATTATTTTCTGTCTTTATTTACTTGCACTTTATTTCTTTACTTTATCAAAAAAAACCTAAAAATCCATTTGCTAAGTATTTATAGAGATTTCCTGCTCCAAACCACTAGTCAACACCTTCTGCTCCTCGTTGGGATCGACACTCCTATTTATCGAAAGTACTATGATACACCCCCTATACTTGTGGGTCATCAAGACTATTTTCTGGCGCCGTTGCCGGGGAGTGAAGCGCTATTGAAGAGTGGAACTGGTATAGGAAACTTCTACTGTGAGTATTGATTTTTATTTCTGTTTGTTACTTTGTTTCCAATATGGATAACTCACTTGGTTTCCTATTTGGGAAAGCTACTACCACTTCTAGGGTAGTAGATGAACCACCACTTGCTGAGATAGATCCTTTTAAGATACCTACACGAATTGTTGATCGTGTTATGGCTAATTATTATTTTGGGGATGGAATTGTCCATCCTGGTGATCACTTTCTTTTTATCCATGAATTATGCGGGTTATTTAAGTGTGCAGGTATCACAACGGAACAAGTTAAGAAGAAGTTACTCTCTATATCATTGAAAGGAAGAGCTGAAGAATGTTATAAGCTGCTGAAGAATGGACAATCTATGGAATGGGAGGAAATAGTGCCTCACTTTTATTCTAAATTATATCCTCCCAGTGAGATTCATAAGGATAGGAATCACATATATATTTTTTGGCCTCGTGATGGAGAGAGTACATCCCAAGCTTGGGGGGAGTTTGAAGTTACTAATGCTTAAATGTCCTATTCATGAACTCCCTAATAATATTATTATTAATAACTTTTATGCAAGGCTTGTAGGGAATATGCCCTGAGAGGCAATAATAAAGTGGTTATTATGTATATTCCAAGTATATGATAGATGTTTATTTTGCATACTATAATTGTATTAATATGGAAACGTTAATACATGTGTGTTTAATAAACAAACAGAAAGTTCCTAGTTATGCCTCTCTTATAAACTAGCTCGTTGATTAACAAGATGATCAAGGTTTCCTGATCATGGACATTGGATGTTGTTAATAACAAGGTCACAACATTATTGGAATGGTGTGATGAACATTCATCCGAAGTATATCATTATGATCAAAGTCAATGAGTTTATATTGCTATAATATCATACAAATTAAACCTAATCCTTAGACCATGAGATCATGTCAATCACTAACACTGGAAGAGTATCCTGATAACATCAAACGTCACACCATAACAGGGTGATTATAAAGATGGTTTCAGTGCTACTAAATTGTTATGTTGAGGCCGATGATGTTGTAGCTCAGATCACTATAGAGCTTCGTTGGGAGACCCCAAGAGGAAGGTATGATGAGCACAACAGCAAGTTTTTCCTCAGTAAGAAACCAAGGTTATCGAACCAGTAGGAGGAAGGAAACGACTCAAAGGTGTTGCTAGCAACTTGGAAACCTGCACAACACAAACTCAAGACTTTGCCCCCAACGAATAGTGAGGTTGTCAATCTCATCGGTTTGCTAAAAACAAAGGATTAATTGTATGGTGTGTAAGGTAATGGTGGTTTGCAGAAAGTAACAGGAACAGTGGAAGATGTATCAATGGTAAAGATTGGACCGGGGTCCATGGTTCACTAGAGGTGTTCTCCTTAAGATAAACAACATAGCATGCTGGGTAAACAAATTACAGCGAGGTAATTGACAAGACAGAGCAAGGCATAACAATGCAATACTAGACATTCATGATCCCATGAGATTTGATTGGGCAATACAACAAGATACATAGACCACCATCCAACTGCATCTATGACTAGTAATCCACCTTCAGGTTATCATCTGAACCCCCTCCAGTACTAAGTTACAAGCAACGTATAACTTCTTTAAGCAAAGTGTGTAAGGTAAACAATCCACTTGTTCCATGAACAAGAGATCGTTGTTTTCTCCCTAGTAGCAACAACACATCTACAACCTTAGAGATTTCTGTAACTTCCCTAGATTAAATAGAGGCATGAACCCACTATCGAGCATAAATACTCCCTCTTGGAGTCACTAGCATCTACTTGGCCAAGATAGCTACTACAAATGGAGAGCATGCAAGATCTCAAATAACACAGACATGGTAGAATCAATTAGATAGAATCATTTACCAATCTAACATAGTAATCTCAATATCCATCGGATCCCTGCAAACACAACATGCATGATTACAAATAGATGATCTTGATCATGAACGGAGCTCACAAGATCTAAACATGGTAGCACAAAGGAGGAGAAACAACCATCTAGCTACTACATGGACCCGTAGTCCAAGGTGGAACTACTCACGCATCATACCGGTGGCTGGCATGGTGATGAAGAAGGCCTCCGGGATGATCTCTCCCCTCCGGCGGAGTGCCGAGAAGAGCTTCAGATCCCCCTGATCCAGGGACGATGGTGGCGGCGGCTACGGATTGTTTCGTCGAAGATTGATCTGGTCTTTAGGGTTTAGGTATTGGGGGCTTCTTATAGGCAAAGAGGGAGGCCGAGGGGGTGCCCAAGGCGGATGCACCCCCCAGCCACGGGCTAGGCCTGGCCGCATGGCCAGGGGGTGTGGCCCCCTTGAGGCCCTCCTCCATCTCGTCTTCTGGCTTTGTGTTCCCCACGGTAAAATATTGACTTTGGCTTTTGTACTATCCAATTCTGAGAATATTGATTTCTGCCTTTTCTGGAACCAAAAATAGAAGAAAATAGGCAACTGGTACTATGGCATCTTGTTAATAGGTTAGTCCCAGAAAACATATAAAAATATCTCAAAGTGTAGACAAAGCAAAGCAAAGTAGATACTAAACAAGCATGAACCATCAAAAATTATAGATACGTTTTCGACGTATCAAGCATCCCCAAGCTTAACTCTTGCTCGTCCTCGAGTAGGTAAGTGATAGAAAGAATAATTTTTGAGGTGACATGTACCATCAAAATCGAGATCAAACCATTTTCAAGCATTGAAAGCTGGGATCAAAGTACTGTAAACATGAGCATGGAAGATGTAGTTCTAACAATAAGACAAATTAAGTAACTATGCATGCAACATGAAAGGTTATAAACAAAGATCATGAATAACAATGCATTGAAATGCGTTTGTTTGTTTCACATATAGAAAACATAACATAGTGGCATTCAGCTTGTCCCTCATGGAGTAGCAATAAATGCATAGGACACCTTCAAAGTTCCTAAGAGTGACAAGATACAAATAGTTCATGAGCAAGTAATATCAATAATATGAATCAATCAATTAGTTTTGGGACAATGCACATAGAACTAAGAATGGCAACTATGCTCTCTTAATTGGTGCCTACGGATAGAAGGTGGAGACTCAATATAATTGTGGAAGAAAGGCCCTTCATAAAAGGGAAGAAGGGATTTCAAGTCTCATAAAGAGCTTCCAAAAATTATGGTACTTGTTAGCTTTCAGCTCTCATTGCCCCCATCATAAGTATCTTGAAGTGATTAAGGTTAAAGTGAACAAACTATGGAGTTTATGTTTGACAAAGTATAAGTTGGCAATCTCATATCCCTTAAGTACGAGGGCCTCTCCTCATGCTACTCAACTTTAGTCACATGTAAGTTCTTGTTATAGTAAGTACATGTGTATCATAGAGAACTGCCAACGGGGTACCCCTTGCATATGATATAAGAGCTATCCCATAATCAAAATGACAAGGCAAGCAGACAATGAGAATCTCAGCAATCTTCTTATTTACCATGGGAAAATGGTGCTTTTTTCTCTCTTTCCTCTTTTCAATATGTCTCCTTTTTTATAAGAAGAAAGCTTCATAGATTACTCACTATGGTGATGCTGCAATTTTCCACCATGATTAGGCATGGCTTAGGCTAGCGGCCTAGACGTTTCTCTAACACACATACATAACTCCATGGACTTACAAGCTCCCCTTTTATTTCACACCGACGACATCCGCAAACAAAAGAGCATGATATCAACTGGGTACAATGTACAAGTGCAATGTTGAAAGCGTTTGATGACCCACAAGTGTATGGGATCGCAACAGTCTTCACGGGTAGTATTACCCAATTTATTGATTCGACACAAGGGGAGCCAAAGAATACTTGCAAGCCTTAACAACTGAGTTGTCAGTTCAGCTGCACCTAGAAATAGTTCTTGCTCACAGAAGTTTATCAGTAGTAACAGTTTTATAGTGGCAACAGCAAAGCAACAGTAGCAGTAACAGCAAAGCAACCGTAGCAGTAACAGCAACAGTGAAACAGGAACAATAGTAATAGTAACGGTAACAGTAGGATTCGAATGCGGTAGGCATAGGGATGGATGGACGGGCGTTGCATGAACGAGTCTAAACATGTAACTTCAAGATCTAGGGCATTGCAGATAAATAATAACAAGCATCCAAGTACTAAACAATCCTAGGCATGTGCTCCAAATATAGTCATACATGCTCGCAATGAGAACTTGCACAACATCTTCTGTCCAGCCAGCCCGTAGCAGCGGGGCCTCTAGGGAACTACTGGTAATTAAGGTGCTCCTTTTAATAGAGCACCGGAGCAAAGCATTAACACTCCGTGAACACATGTGATCCTCACACCACAGACATCCCCTCCGGTTGTCCCAATTATTGTCACTTTGGGGCCTTTGGATCTGGACAATGATATGTGTACACAACTTGCAGGTAAGATCACAAACAATACTATCATAATGATTCAATAATAAGTTCAGATCTGAGATCATGGCACTCGGGCCCTAGTGACAAGCATTAAGCATAACAAGTTGCAACAAAGTCAAATAGCACTAATAGAGATACTAGGCACTATGCCCTAACAGATCTTATTCGATTACATGATAGAACTCATCCAATTCCTACCATCCCCAAGCCTACATCGGGGGATTACTCACTAATGGATGAGGGAAACGTCGGTAGTTGATGGAGATGCGTTGATGATGACGATGGCGATGATCCTCTCCAAATTCTCCGTCCCGGCAGGGTGCCAGAACGGAGTTTCTGGATCCGAATATTGGTTTCTGGTGGCGGTGGCAGAGCGGAGCTCTTTCTAGAAAACTATCGAACCCCCCTCGGTTTTGAGGTCAAAAGGCAACTTTTAGGCGCAGAGGGAGGTTGAGGAGCTGCCTGGGATGGCCGAACCCCCTCCAAGCGCGGGGTTAGGTGGGCCCGCACCTAGGGTGGGTCTAGGGCCCCCATGCCTCCTCTCTGACTCCCCTTCTGGCTACGTGGATCTTCTGGTGAAAAATAGTTTTTGGCATATTTTCCGGGATTTTTCCTAATAGTTGATTTCCTGCACAAAAACAAGACAACAAGGTAATTACCTGAAAACATCCATCCGTGTTAGTTGTATCCAAATCACACAAGTTTAGAGAAGAAACAATAGCAAAGTGTTCGAGAAAGTAGATACGCTTTGGACGTATCAATTCCCCCAAGCTTAGCTTATTGCTTGTCCTCAAGCAATTCAGTTGAAAACTGGGTGCGATAAAAGAACTTTCACGAACACTTTGCTTCATATGATGTATATATTCTCAGCACAGGAGTAGATGCTTAGACAATTCATAAAAAGAAGTATGCAACTAAGTCTACTCAATAGTCATTGCAAGCTATGAAGAGATACCAACTCAATAATAATAAGTAGCATGAAACATAAACATAAGCAACATTGCAGTGCTCATAATAAGGTATGATAGAGTGGTATCTTGTTTGCCTTTGTTTGAAGAGCACAATATGAATGCTGAGCCACCTCTGAAGTTCAAGTGAAGACTAGAGGTAAAGATATCAGAGATACAAGCATCAAAGTCATGACATAATTAACCAAGTTTTGGAACAAACACAAGAATGACAACTATGCTCTCAATAAGGTGCTCATAGAATAAGTGGTGACTCAACAAAATTGTGAAAATGGTTTTGTGAAGTTTTGAAAGGCTTCCAAATGCTGAAAGGAAGGTACTCATTAGATTTAAGCTCTCATTGCCCCTATCATAGGCATCTTCATGTGGTTAAGGTGAAAGTGAAGTCCACTATGAATCATATGCTTGACAGATCATAGACTGGAAATCCCAAGTCCCTTGAGTACGAGGGTCGCTCCGCATGCTACTCAACTTTGGTCAGCTGAAAGTTCTTATCATTGTAAATACATGCATATCATCGAGAACCGCCAACGGGGTACCCATTGCATATGGTACAGGAGCTTTCCCATAACCAAAATGACAAGGCAAGCAGACAGTGACCATCTCAGCAATCTTTTTATTTACCATATGCATAGCTTTTTATTGAGGATGCTTCCTAGATGCTCATTACAGTGATGCTGCAAGTTTCCAACATGATTAAGCATGGCTTAGGCTAGCGGCCCAGGAGTTTCTCTAACACAATGTATAAACTCCATGAACTCACAACCTCCCCTTTTATGTCACATCGTCGACATCCGTAAACAAAAGAACAAAGTATCAACTGGATAGGATATCCAAAAGGTGTTGAAAGCGTTCCCCGTGATAGCATGGTTCTGCTGACTCCCAGCATATAATAATCAAGCATATAACTTTCATGGACTAGTCACAATGGTTCAGGATTATTAAGCGCAAGGAATAAAGTGTGCCATCAAGTTCGTGAGAGATTTACTAACTAGCTTTCTCAAAACAGACAAACATTTTGTTTTGGAAGAAAACACAACATATATAAAATATGCACTGAAGTAGCAAACGATGCTAATGGGTAGGTATGGTGGACACAACTGACATTATTGGTTTTGGGGAGTTGGAAGCATAGGTAGAGCACATACTCAGTGCAAGTGAAGGCTAGCAATAGAGAGGGAGTGACAAACAAGAGAGCAATAACTTTCATAATCATGCTTGCAACAAAATAGGACTAATTATGGCATGAAAGTGATACAAGAACTCTGAGGCAAAATAAATCATCGAGGCTTACTGACTATTGATTAGTCATATGCATGCGTGAGCATGTGCCAAGTCGATTCATATGAACAGTCAGAGGAGGATACCACAATGTCATACCAAAATATGAATAAAAAAATTCAAGCAAACATTCATATGACATGCTACAAACTATTAGCAAGCTGGAGCTAATCATAGACAAGCAAGAACTACTAAGCATCCATAATGACAGACACCTTACACAAACAAGCTAAGCATGCTCACAATGTTGAGTATATGTATAAAAATGAAAAACAAATAGACTTCGTCACTAGCCTCTTACCACACCTCGAGTTGTCTTAATCTTCATTATTGCCCTTCACTTGTGTGACTTGAATATTAACAAGAAACCAAAATCCACTGCGGACGGCTGAACCCTGCAAAGAACTCACAAAACCAAAGAAGAAGAACACATATTTTTGGTGTTTTCTATTTTTTTAGAAGGCAACCAACGCAAAACCAAACGAAGCAAAATAAAACCAAAAACAAAAACTAAGACGCTCCAAGAACAACACAACTGTGCATGAAACAATAAAAACAAAGTGTCTAGAAAGACCTGAGATTTTTATTGATGAAGAAGGGGATGCCTTGGGCACCCCAATCTTTGATGCTTGCACCTATTGAGTAATTCTTGGGGTGACACGGAGTGGCTCCCCCCAAGCTTGAGCTTTTGTCCATTCTTCATCTCATTACATCATCCTCTCTCTACACCTGAAAATTTTCTTTCATACAAAACTTCACACAATCTTCATTAGCAACATTAGTTTATTCAAAAGATATTAGACCTCTGGCAAAGCTTTGGAATAGCAATACTTTTCATTAAAAACACAAGATACTATAGCAACTACTTCAAAAAGCACAATTTCCCAAAAAGAACCCGAAAAGGAATCAATAAGAAGCAAATGCAAATAATGGCAGAAATCTGTCAAAATAGACCAGCAGGTAGAAACTGATTTTTCCGAAGACCTTCTGTTGCTCAAATCAAAAAGTGTTTAACTAATGAAAGTTATCTAACATACTGGGGGGATTTATTCATAAATTTTAAGCTCAATCTGACTTACAGAGGCTCCTCACGAATTTTTATGGTGGAGGACAGAAATCTGTTTCAGGACAGCAACTCCCAAAATCTTACTTCCCTCTCATTAGAGGTCATTCTTGGCACAAAAAGGATAAGGAGAGGTCATTACTGAAGTAATAACTTCCAAGACTCAAGGAAACTCTTGGGTTATCTCCCAAAAAGTACTTTTCTTTAACGCCTTTAAGTTAGGCACGACGAAGAGCAAAGATTTGAAAGGAGAAAAATAAAAGAAAGCAAGTATAACAACAGTGGAAACATTATTTTGTTCATTAAAATCCTTTTGTTAACAAGGTTGATCAAGTCTTGTTACCAAAGCAATCTTATATGAAATAAAACTTTGCATTCCACAAGGTGATTATGTTACCTCATACTGGATAGCAATGATCCCAATCATAATAGTTTGGAATGGGAGAATATATTTCTCCAACCTTGATGCTCTCAATATTTTCAATGGAATTCAGGCAATAGCTTCTAACAACCTTCTTGGGGAAATAGATAGTGTGCTCTTTGCCATTAATATTAAAAGTTACTTTTCCTTGATTGCAATTGATGACAACACCTGTAATATTAAGAAAAGGTCTCCCAAGAATAATAGACATATTATCATCTTCAGGCATTTCAAGCACAACAAAATCAGTTAAAACCATGCAATTATGAACAACTTGAATAGGAACATCATCCCATATACCAACATGAATAGTAGTTGACTTATCAGCCATTTGCAAAGATATATCAGTTGGTATCAACTTTTCTAGCTAGAGTCTCTTGTAGAGAGAAAAAGGCATAACACTAACTCCAGCTCCCAAATCACATAAAGCAGTTCTAACATAATTGTTCTTAATGGAGCAAGGAATAGTTGGTACACCTGGATCACCAAGTTTCTTTGGAACCTTACCATTGAAGAAATAATTAGCAAGCAAAGTAGAAATCTCCTCATTAGGAATCTTCCTTTTATTAGAGACAATATCCTTCATATACTTTGAATAAGGATGCAACTTAATAGCATCAGTCAAAGGAATTTGCAAAAATAAAGGTTTCATCCACTCACAAAACTTGTTTTAGTGTTCTTCCTCCTTTGACTTGTGTTTCTTACCTGGAAAAGCATAGGTTTCTGCATCCAAGGTTCTCTCTCTTTACCATGTTTATTAGGAATAAAATCTTCCTTGGTATACCTAGTGTTCTTAGTGTGCTTCTCGGGTTCTTCCTCAAATTCCTCCTTATCAGGAGCATCATTATTATTACCACTCTCTGTTTCAGCATCAGAGACAAATATACTATTAGGATCTACAGCAGGTTCAAGTGGTTCCTCAACTATCTTATGTTTCTTTTTCTTTCTCTTACGAGGACTACCACTACTCTAACCTTGTTGAGAGTCTTGCTCAATTCTTTTAGGGTGTCCTTCAGGATATAAAGGATCTTGAGTAGCTATACCACTCCTAGTTCTAATTCCATAAGCATGTTTATTTCCTGAGGCATTAACTAGCATATCCTTTTGTACCTTAGCAAGTTGATCAAGTTGGGTTTGAACCATTTGAAAGTGTTTACAAAGCATTTTAATATCATTAGAAGTTCTTACCACAATATCTTTGAACTCATGGATAGCTCTAGAGTTTTCCAATAAATGATTCTGAATTTGTTTATTAAAATTACCTTGTTTAACAATAAATATGTCAAGTTCCTCTAAGCATTGATCAGGAGGCTTACCATAGGTAATATCACCTTCATTAAAGTGGAGATAGTGTACCTCAATAGTAGATGAGTGGGGAATTGGCTTACATAATTCTTTTATAGGAGGTTGATTCTTCACATCTTCAGCTCTAATACCTTTCTCCTTTAGACATTTCTTAGATTCCTTCATCACTTCATCATTTAATGCAATAACTCCCCTCTTCTTTGGTGTTGGTGTTGGAACTGGTTCAGGCACAATTGGTTCAGGAGTAATAGGCTTAGGTATATTTAGCTCAGTTGAAGTCCAATCATCATAATTCTTGCTTATCTTAGCCATTAATTCTTCAGCATCTGTAGGAGTTCTTTTCCTGAAAACACAATCAGCAAAGCTATCTAGGTATGTCCTAGAATCATCAGTTAGTCCATTATAATAAATATTAAGAAGCTCATTCTTAGGTAATGGACATCCAGGATGTGCATGAATCAATGCATAGAACCTTGTCCATGACTCAGGCAATATCTCTTCTTCTCCCTGTTTAAAATAAAAAAGTCTCTACAAAGCAGCATGTCTAGCACTGGGAGGAAAATATTTATGGAAGGAAGAAGCAATCAAGCAATCAGGGCTATCAATGGAACCAGGAGATAATCTATTAAACCAAGCCCTAGGTTCTCCTTTTAGTGAAAAATGGAATATCTTAGTAACAAAGTACTTGCGCATCTTAAAATCATCAGAGAACAAAGCACTCATAGTAGAAAGCTCATTCATATGAGCCACAACACTCTCATTTTCAGTCCCACAAAAAGGTTCTTTCTCAACAATATCTAAATAAGACAAATCAAGAGAGAAATCATAATCTTCATCTTTAATATCTATGGGAGAAGTGGCAAACTTAGGATCAGAGGACAACTTAGGCATAATAGTACGTCTAGCAAGCAGACTCTTCATAGCACTAGTACCATATGTGTTTTGGCACTCTTCAACAAATTCGTCAGTGAACTCAATGTAACCATCATTAATATCATAACTCTCACTAGTCTCAGGTGAGCTAGCAGGTGTAACCGTGTCTTCACTAGGAGTTTCAGTATTTCCTAGACTAGCCATTGTAGCATCTAGAAAATGACCTAGTGAACCACTCGCATCAAGCATAGAAGAAGTAACATCATGAGCATCAAAAGCAGTTTCAGATTCAGCAGTAGTAGCAGTGTGTGTAGCATGAGTATGTGGTGGTGGTGTGACAAGCTTACTTATAACAGACGGTGAATCAAGAGCAGCAGAGGTGTTTAGGACTGTACCTCTTCTTTTAGTGGAGGGTAAAATAGGGAACTTTCCATCACGAGACTTCCCCATGATGAAAGGAATAGCAGTGAACAATAATAGATCCAAGTGAACTTACAAATAAAGCTATGATCCCCGGCAACGGCGCCAGAAAATAGTCTTGATGACCCACAAGTGTAGGGGATCACAACAGTCTTCGCGAGTAGTATTACCCAATTTATAGATTCGACACAAGGGGAGCCAAAGAATACTTTCAAGCCTTAACAACTGAGTTGTCAGTTCAGCTGCACCTGGAAAAAGTTCTTGCTCACAGAAGTTTATCAGTAGTAACAGTTTTGTAGTGGCAACAGCAAAGCAACAGCAGGAGTAATAGCAACAGTGAAACAAGAGCAATAGTAATAGTAACGGTAACAGTAGGATTCGAGTGCGGTAGGCATAGGGATGAATGGACGGGCGTTGCATGGATGAGTCTAAACATGTAACTTCAAGATCTAGGTCATTGCAGATAAATAATAACAAGCACCCAAGTACTAAACAATCCTAGGCATGTGCTCCAAATATAGTCATACGTGCTCGCAATGAGAACTTCCACAGCATCTTCTGTCCAGCCAGCCCGTGGCAGTGGGGCCTCTAGGTAACTACTGGCATTTAAGGTGATCCTTTTAATAGAGCACCGGAGCAAAGCATTAACACTCCATGAACACATGTGATCCTCACACCACAGCCATCCCCTCCGGTTGTCCCAATTATTGTCACTTTGGGGCCTTTGGATCCGGACAATGATATGTGTACATAACTTGCAGGTAAGATCACAAACAATACTATCATAATGATTCCATAATAAGTTCAGATCTGAGATCATGGCACTCGGACCCTAGTGACAAGCATTAAGCACAACAAGTTGCAACAAAGTCAAATAGCACTAATAGAGATACTAGGCACTATGCCCTAACAGATCTTTTTTGATTACATGATAGAACTCATCCAATCCCTATCATCCCCAAGCCTACAGCGGAGGATTACTCACTCATGGATGAGGGAAACATCAGTGGTTGATGGAGATGCGTTGGTGATGACGATGGCGATGATCCTCTCCAAATTCCTCATCCTGGCAGGGTGCCAGAACGGAGTTTCTGGATCCGAATCTTGGTTTCTGGTGGCGGCGGCGGAGCAGAACTCTTTCTGGAAAACTATCAAACCTCCCTCGGTTTTTAGGTTGAAAGGCAACTTATAAGCGTAGAGGGAGGTCGAGGAGCTGCCTGGGGTGGCCGCACCCCCTCCAGGCGCGGGGTCAGGTGGGCCCGCACCTGGGGTGGGTCTGGGGCCCCCAGGCCTCCTCTCTGACTCCCCTTCTGGCTCCGTGGATCTTCTAGTGAAAAATAGTTTTTGGCATATTTTTCAGGATTTTTCCTGATAGTTGATTTTCTGCACAAAAACAAGACACCAAGGTAATTCTATTGAAAACAGCGTCAGTCCGTGTTAGTTGTATCCAAATCACACAAGTTTAGAGAAGAAACAATAGCAAAGTGTTCGAGAAAGTAGATACGTTTTGGACGTATCAGCGTTCCCATGACAACATGGTTCTGCTAATTCCAACGTATAAGTGCAAGCATATACAACATAGATGACACAATGGTTCAAGTTTATTTAGAGGCAAGAAAAATAAAGCGTGCCATCAAGTTTGTGAGAGCTTTAATCACTAAGTTACACATAACAAGTTTAATTAGGAAGATAGATAAAACAAGAATATACTTGAATAGTGTAACACACCATGCATATGAATTTATAGTGGACACTTTTGGAATAACTTGGTTTCTTGGGAATTGGATGCATGAGTAGAGCTTACCCATACAAGTGTAGGCTAGCAAAAGACTAGGAGCGACCAACTAAGAGAGCAATAATGGCCATAATCATGCAGAGCGACAAAACATTACTAATCAAAGCATAAAGTGGTACCACAAGTCAAAAAATAAATGATAATAGAGGATAAGGTGACTTTTTTATAGTCATAACATGGTGTGAGAATGTGCCAAGTCAACCCAAACAAATCATCAAAGGAGAATACCACAATACTATGCTTTTGTATGCTAAAACAACGCATGATTCTTTCAAGGCACATTAAGCAATCCTAATTGTTTGGAACAAGTCATGCTACAACAATAATCACTAAGCATAAGGTCAAAACAACATCTAGCATGACATGATAAAGTCTAAGTCATAGTCAAAGCAAGCTCCTCTTGTACTACTAAAGCAAGAACTTCCTACTCCTTTCCAAGACCAATCAACTTATTTGAAGCAACACAGCGAGAACAGGGTCCAACTACTTTATTCAGGCAAACTAAGCAAACAAGAACCAAAAGAGAAAAATAAGACGCTCTAAGGACAACACAACAGTGCATGAAACAACAAAAACAAAGTGTCTAGAAAGACCTGAGATTTTTATTGATGAAGAAGGGGATGCCTTGGGCATCCCCAAGCTTTGACGCTTGTACCTCTTGAATATTTCTTGGGGTGACACGAGGTGGCATCCCCAAGCTTGAGCTTTTGTCCATTCTTCATCTCATTACATCATTCTTTCCTTACACCTGAAAATTTTCCTTCATACAAAACTTCACACAATCTTCATTAGCAACATTAGTGTATTCAAAAGATAATAGACCTTTGGGTTTTAGTTCTAAAACTGCAAAACTTTCACAAAAGACACAAGCTACTATAGCAATTCACTAAAAAATCTCAATTTCCCAAAAAGAACCCAAAAAGGAATCAATAAGAAGCAAATGCAAATAATGGCAGAAATTTGTCAAAACAGACCAGTAGGTACAAACCGATTTTTTCAAAGACCTTCTATTGCTCAAATCAAAAAGTATTGAACTAACAAAAGTTAGATAACAACCTGGGGGATTTATTTAGAAAATTACAGCTCAATGCGACTTATAGATATTTTACACGAATTTTTACAGTGTAGCACAAAAATCTGTTTTGGGATAGCAACTCCCCAAATCTTACTTCCCTCTTATCAGAGGTTATTCTTGGCACAAAAATAAAATAAAAAGGATAAGGAGCGGTTATTACGGAAGTAATAACTTCCAATACTCAATAAAACTATTGGGTTATCTCCCAAGAAGTACTTTTCTTTAATACCTTTAAGTTAGGCACAAGAAGCAAGAATCAAGTATTTTCAAATGAAGAAGCATTAACATCAACTTTCTTGCTCCTACCTTTCTTACCTATCTTCTTATCTTTAGGGAATGTATGATTGCTTATTGGAGAAGCAAAATGCATAATGCCTTTTCCCACATCTATTATTTCTCCAAGTTGTTTCAGCAGGGATCTTCCAAGTGTAATTTGTCCTTTTCCTACACATTCAATACCAAGATAATCAGTAGACACCACTTTCCCTGAGATCTTTGTAAACACACCTTTAGCTATTCCAATGGGTAATAAAGTTGAATTATTGGTAAGAGATATTTCTTCTCCTCCTTCAGAAAGTCCCCAAAGATTCAAAGACTCATAGATATCTTTAGGCATAAGACAAAATTCAGACATGATATCACAATGAGCATCAAAAGTTTCACTATTTATAGCAACTTTTATTGTAGGAAACCATTTTGAAGGCTCAGAATTTATTGGAACATAATCATGGTGCTCTCTAAGCATGTTATAGCAATCTTTCAAAGCAATTGTACGGGTCTCAAGAGTGTTCAACCTAGCATAGATGTTTATAAAGGAAGAATTAGACTTGCTAGGCATATTATAAATTATAATCAACTTCTTTCGGCATCCAAAGCTTCATTCTCATTACATTGAAAAATATCTTTCCCAGCTACAACATCCAAAGCATATCTATAACAAAGAGCAAGACCATGGTAGAAACTATTAACAACCAGGATTGGACACATCTTAGACTCAGTTTTTCCTTGTAAATCAGAGATTCTAGACCAAGCTTCTTTGAAACTCTCTTCACTTTCTTGTTTGAAAGTAAATATCATTTCCATAGGTGATACAGTGATTGGAACAACACCAGACATGGTAGCAATTGAAGTAGGAACTATTTTTTGTGTTTTTGATAAAAGAAAGCAAACAAAACGAAACTAATTTTTTTGTGATTTTTGATAAAAAGAGGCAAACAAAAAAAGGCAAAAGAAACTAAGAAAAACAAAAACAAAGTAAAGAGAAAGGTTGTGAAGGACTCCCCTTGTGAAGCCGTCCTTAGCCTCCCCGGCAACGGCGCCAGAAATAGCTTGATGATGTGTAGCTCAGATCATTGTAGAGCTTCATTGGGAGACCCCAAGAGGAAGGTATGATGAGCACAACAACAAGTTTTCCCTCAGTAAGAAACCAAGGTTATCGAACCAGTAGGTGGAAGGAAATGACTCAAAGGTGTTGCTAGCAACTTGGAAACCTGGACAACACAAACTCAAGACTTTGCCCCAACAAACAGTAAGGTTGTCAATCTCACCGGTTTGCTGAAAACAAAGGATTAATTATATGGTGTGGAAGGTAATGGTGGTTTGTAGAAAGTAACAGGAACAATGGAAGATGTATCAATGGTAAAGATTGGACCGGGGTCCATATTTCACTAGAGCTGTTCTCCTTAAAATAAACAACATAACATGCTAGGTAAACAAATTACATCGATGCAATTGACAGGATAGAGAAAGGAATAACAATGCAATATTAGACATTTGTGATCCTATGAGATTTGATTGGGCAATACAACAAGATACATAGACCGCCATCCAACTGCATCTATGACTAGTAATCCACCTTCAGGTTATCATCCGAACCCCCTCCAGTATTAAGTTGCAAGCAACGGATAACTGCTTTAAGAAAAGTGTGTAAGGTAAACAATCCAATTGTTCCATGGACAAGAGATCGTTGTTTTCTCCCTATGAGCAACAACACATCTACAACCTTAGATATTTCTGTCACTTCCCCAAATTAAATAGAGGCATGAACCCACTATCGAGCATAAATACTCCCTCTTGGAGTCACTACCATCTACTTGGCTAAGATAGCTACTAGAAACGGAGAACATGCAAGATCTCAAACAACACAGACATGATAGAATCATTAACCAATCTGACATAGTAATCTCAATATCCATCGGATCCCCACAAACACAACATGCATGATTACAAATAGATGATCTTGATCATGAATGAAGCTCACAAGATCTAAACATGGTAGCACAAAGGAGGAGAAACAACCAGCTAGCTACTACATGGACCCGTAGTCCAAGGTGGAACTACTCACGCATCATACCTAAGGCTGGCATGGTGATGAAGAAGGCCTCCGGGATGATCTCTCGCCTCAGGCAGGGTGCCAAGAAGAGCTTCAGATCCCCCGATCTAGGGACTATGGTGGCGGTGGCTACAGACTGTTTCATGGAATATTGATTGGGTCCTAAGGGTATAGGTATTGGGGGCTTCTTATAGGCGAAGAGGGAGGCCGAGGGGGTGCCCGAGGCGGCTGCACCCCCCAGGCGCGGGCCAGGCCTGGCCGCGTGGCCAGGGGTGTGGCCCCCTCGAGGCCCTCCTCCGTCTCGTCTTCTGGCTCCGTGTTCCCCATGGTAAAATATTGACTTTGGCTTTTGTCCCGTCCAATTCCGAGAATATTGATTTTCTGCCTTTTCTCGAAAAAACAGAAGAAAACTAACACCTGGCACTATGGCATCTTGTTAATAGGTTAGTCCCAGAAAACATATAAAAATACCTCAAAGTGTAGACAAAGCAAAACAAAGTAGATACTAAACAAGGATGGAACATCAAAAATTATAGATATGTTTTCGACGTATCAGAGAGGCCCATGGATCAAGAGTGGAATTTGTTCATCCCGGTGATGGATAGATATACTCTGGTCCCTCTCGGTGATATCACATTGGTTAGTTTGCAAGCAAGTGATTTGATCACTAGAATGTTATATCACGGGAACAAGAAAAGAGTACATGTCAGTAACGAGATCAAACTAGGTATGAAGATACCGATGATCGAATCTCGGACATGTAATATATCGCGAGACAAAGGGATCAAGATTCTAGCGTAAAAGGTTCTCACGATCACAAGAAAGTCATCGTTGAATGTGTGGGAGTCAGTATGGATCTCCAGGTCCCGCTTCTAATTATTGATCTGAGAAGGGTCTCGATCATGTCCGCATTATTCACGAACCATAGGGTATCAGACTTAAGAGACACTAACACCATTTGGAGCAAATAGTTTCATGCTAAAAAGATTAACAAAGCGCAGGAATTTATTTCACTAGACACCGTAACTGTTTTGGGTGAGTGTTTCTACATGTGAAATGAAATACTAGCAAGGGTTTATATGTGAATGTTTGTCCATTAAGGTAATTGACAAAATTCTAAATAAATAAAAGGAGTTTTATTTAAAGAGAGATTGCATTAATTTAATGGGAATTTTGAGTGTTTTGAGTGGAGAAATGAAGGGGCCAAATTGTGAGTGGATGCTACACCCACATGAATGGAGGGAGGGCAAGGGGGCATCCCCATGCACCGGCCACCCCCTTGGGGTCCCCCCTCCTCCTAAAAAAGGAGCCCCTCTCCCTCTCTCACACTCACACCTCCTCATGAAGGATCTCTCTCCCCCTTAGTTTATTCCCCATGGTCTCGGACTAGCGAGATACATGTTCCTGGTGGCTTTTTGGCAAGAAAGAGTTGTTGCTTATGCTGCATCACTGGAGCAAGGAGGCGAAGGTTGCTCAGTGGCTCGGATGTGTGTGCTAGCATGGATGCGCCTCTGATTTGCGGTGCTAGGAATTCCTCTCGATCTTGAGATCGGCAAGCGTTCATCTACATCATCCACGAGTACAACCTCATTATGCTTTGTCGGTCTTCAAGGGTATGTTCTCTACGGATGTATATCTGCCCGTTGCTTATATCTAGTAGATAGATCTTGGTACATAGTTGTTCCCATCGTAAGAATTTTTTTGTTTTATATGTTCTGAACCCTACAAGGCTTTCTCTTCATGATAAAGATTTATTAGATGCTTCTTGTGCTGGATCATTCACACGTATGAAAAAAGAAGCTAAATCGGATCTTCTACACCATATTCAAGAAAACACTGAAGCATGGGAGAATGACAAAGGAAGAAAGTTGATGACCCACAAGTGTAGGGGATCGCAACAGTCTTCGCGGGTAGTATTACCCAATTTATTGATTCGACACAAGGGGAGACAAAGAATACTTGCAAGCCTTAACAACTGAGTTGTCAATTCAGCTGCCCCTGGAAATAGTTCTTGCTCACAGAAGTTTATCAGTAGCAACAGTTTGGTAGTAGCAACAGCAACAGTGAAACAGGAGCAATAGTAACAGTAACAGTAAACCGTGGGATTCGAGTGCGGTAGGCATAGGGATCTATGGACGGGCGTTGCATGGACGAGTCTAAACACGTAACTTCAAGATCTAGGGCATTGCAGATAAATAATAACAAGCATCCAAGTACTAAAAAATCCTAGGCATGTGCTCCAAATATAGTCATACGTGCTCGCAATGAGAACTTGCACAACATCTTCATCCGACCAGCCGTGGCAGCGGGGCCTCTAGTGAACTACTGGCAATTAAGGTGCTCCTTTTAATAGAGCACCGGAGCAAAGCATTAACACTCCGTGAACACATGTGATCCTCACACCATAGCCATCCCCTCTGGTTGTCCCAATTATTGTCACTTTGGGGCCTTTGGATCCGGACAATGATATGTGTACACAACTTGCAGATAAGATCACAAACAATACTATCATAATGATTCAATAATAAGTTCAGATCTGAGATCATGGCACTTGGGCCCTAGTGACAAGCATTAAGCACAACAAGTTGCAACAAAGTCAAATAGCACTAATAGAGATACTAGGCACTATGCCCTAACAGATCTTATTCGATTACATGATAGAACTCATCCAATCCCTACCATCCCCAAGCCTACAGCGGGGGATTACTCACTCATGGATGAGGGAAACATCGATGGTTGATGGAGATGCGTTGGTGATGACGATGGCGATGATCCTCTCCAAATTCCCCGTCCCGGCAGGGTGCTAGAACGGAATTTCTGGATCCAAATCTTGGTTTCTGGTGGCGACGGTGGAGCGGAACTCTTTCTAGAAAACTATCGAACCCCCCTCGGTTTTTAGGTCGAAAGGCAACTTATAGGCGTAGAGGGAAGCCGAGGGGTGCACAGGGTGGTGCACCCCCTAGGCGCTGACAGAGGTGGGCCTCACCGGCAAAGGTGTGGTCCCCTAGGCCCTTCTCCGCCTCGCCTTACGGCTCCGTGGGTCTTCCGGTGAAATATAATTTTGGCATATTTTCCGGGATATTTCCGATAGTTGATTTTCTGCACAAAACAAGACACCAAGGTAATTACATGAAAAACAGCGTCAGTCCGTGTTAGTTGTATCCAAATCACACAAGTTTAGAGGAGAAACAATAGCAAAAGTGTTCGAGAAAGTAGATACGTTTTGGACGTATCAACTCCCCCCAAGCTTAGCTTATTGCTTGTCCTCAAGCAATTCAGTTGAAAACCGAGTGCGATAAAAGAACTTTCACGAACACATTTGCTTCATATGATGTATATATTCTCACCACATGAGTAGATGCTTAAACCATTCATAATAAGAAGTATGCAACTAAGTCTACTCAATAGTCATTGCAAGCTATGAAGAGAAACCAACTCAATAATAATAAGTTGCATGGAACATAAACATAAGCAACATTGCAATGCTCATAGTAAGGTATGATAGAGTGGTATCTCGCTTGCTTTGTTTGTAGAACACAATATAAATGCCAAGGCACCTCTGAAGTTCAAGTGAAGACTATAGGTAAAAATATCAGAGATACAAGTATCAAAGTCATGACATAATTAACCAAGTTTTGAGACAAACACAAGAATGACAACTATGCTCTCATAGAATAAGTGGTGACTCAACAAGGTTGTGAAAATGGTTTTGAAAATTTTGAAAGGCTTCCTAATGCTGAAAGGAAGGTACTATAACATCCCAGCATTAGCACCTAGAAATAAAGAGGACACAGGGTTGTGCATTGCATTCATGCATAAGAAAATCCGGGTAATTTCGTGCAAAACTACAAGAGGCTATAGAGGGATCGAGATCTTCCTTGTTCTGATGGAAACACCAGGACAGGTGCGATGGAATTCGACATGACCTCTATTGTACTTTTGTATTTTAGGGGACGACAATTCAAATCTGAATATTTACTTGATAGATTTGAATATTAAAAGAATTTGAAATAGAATAAGAATTGGAAATTAAATTATAATAAAATATAGAGGTGAATTCTTATTTATGAATAAGATTCAATATTCAAAATTATTCGAATTAAAATTTAAAACACAAAGAGATAAGTGTTTCTCTTGCCTTGGAGAAATGGGGTTTAGTTCATCATAGATGGGTGTTAAGAATTTGGACATGACCTTGGTTGATTTTATAATTTTGGGGAAAATAATTTGCATTCAAGACTTCAAATATGAGATAATACAATTCAAATATAACTTGGATTTAAATTTAAATCTTCAACTATTATAGGATATTTCATAAAGCATAATACAAAATGGTATAAGTAAATATAATCTTTATTACATAAATAAGAATTTAAGAAATTACAAGCTACAAATAATAAAGGTCAATTATAATTAGAGAATAAACTAATATAATGTTTAAGAGGAAAAGGTTAATCTTCATTACTTTAATACAAATATTACAAGGTTTTACAAGTAAATAAAATTAGATTGTTTGCAAATGAATTATAAAAGAAAAATAAAACAAGTAAACTTTATTTAAAGTAATACAATATTACAATTTCTTTACATTATTCAAATAGAAAAGGAAATAACAATATTATACAAAGGAAAAGAAATAATAATTAATACATCAATAATGTTACAAGGATTCTTAAATTCTGTACATGAACGTATTACATTGTTCTTACAAGATAATAATAGGATAAAACCTAAACTATATTTTCTATCTAATTCTTGATCTTCTCATTATCCCTTTGATCCTGATTTCTGCAAAACAAAATAGCAGACTAACAACAGTACAAGCATAAGGGGTTTAGTTTATTATTGTACTCTCAGATTTGGCCTAGAGTTGCTAGAGCCTGAATTCATCACTGAGTATTTATTAAAAAGGGGCTAAATCATAGTATCTATTCTAAATCAAATTGTGGCCTCAGTATAACATCATAAGCCAGGGGGGAAAGTTTCACCTTGGTTTTATATAGTAAACAGATAAGAAGTAAAAAACCATCCAAAAATATCAAGGAAGTACTTGATCTGATCCATGAGTCACAGCAAGCAAGCAAGCTGCTCGCACAACCATGCATATGGGTGTGCTGTCAACACAGCAGCAGCCTAGGAAGGAGACAAGAAAGCCAGCTTATGTACACAAAGGGGGTGAACCAGCCGTAGCAACAAGCTACCATTTCCCCTCCACACTTCAAAGCACATTCCCCATCCCATCCTCTCATCATCAAACCAAGAATGCTTAGATCATCCCACCAAATCCACCACTTAATTAGTATCTGGTTGCTTACTTAAGCCTTCCAAGAAAAGATCAAGTGAGCACAAGGAGGAGTAGATCAAGATCAATAGCATCACAAGGAGGAGTAGATTAAGATCAGCAACCTCACAAGGAGGAGTAGATCAAAATCAGCAGCATCACAAGGGCAAGACAATAGTACTAAATGGAGCAGTTACACATTAGCAGGTCAAGAAGCCCAAGTTCTAGTCAAGCAAGCCAAAGAAGAGCAGCAGGTATATCCAGTAGGAGCATACCCAGATCATACAAACATATACTTTTGTTTTTTCTACACCAATAGAATTAATGGTAGTAATGGGTACTACAAATCAATCTCTATTCAACTCCCTGAAACTAGAGCTTGTCTAGGGGAATTAGGAGGATAGTTTTCCTCTCAGAACTGCATAGAAAATTCTATGTATATTCATCCTAGAGGTTTCTTACCACATCATAATATCTGTTCCTACCCAAATCATGGTCTCAGCCTTTGCATCATAGGCTAGAACATATTGCACACCATGATCATCAAGAGCTAGTGATCTTTGACCATGTAGATTCATCAACATAGCAGTAATCCTACTCACTATGGATATGTTACTGTGCACCCTTCAATTGGGTTCCACAGTATTAATCTCACAGCAGAGGAAGCCACTAAAATTAATAATCACCACATCCTCAAAGAGATAGCTTTCCAGAGCATATACAAGCAAATAGGATTGACATATCCACCATCTTCTTAATTAGGTAGCCTAGGAATCATTATAAGGTCATCTTAAACTAGCACATGTTTCTAAAACCTCAGCTTTGCATCATTGGTTTAGATAAGATGACAAGCTCAATATATGTGTTTTTCACAGTTTTATTTGGCATTGGATCTAAATTAGAAATAACAATTCCACTTTATACTAAACACTCACAATAGATGAATCAGATCCAATAAGGACATGAACCAATGATCAACCACATCAGCTCATGCATAGATTTCTCTGCTGCTGTGCACATTCAACTGAGGCACCACATCAGCAAATACCATGTCTGTATACCATCTATAATCAAACAAGCTAAATCCTTGCATCATCTTCCTAACAGAATAGTTAGGAATTAACTAAATCTCTACTGTCATGTTGCCAATCTTATCCCATAAGCAACAATAGAGAAAATCATCTCAAATAGATTTACATCATATTCCCAAGAATCAGTATCTCTACTTAATAATCATTTGATTGAATCAAAAATTCAGTAACCACCTAGTTCAGAACATCCCAAACTTCATTTCACATATTTAATACAGGGGCCACGAAAGCTTTACTCATCCAAAGTAAGAAACCATAACTACAAATCAGTAGAACACAAGGATAACTAAATCATGGATCCTAGCCATCAGCACAAGGGTTGGTCGCAAAGAATTAGAGCTCACCATGGGGTGCCGAGCACCTGAAGCATTGGCTTGACGAAGCCATGGAACAGATCTCGCCCAACACCATCACTGATTCAGAGAAAGCACCCGCTGCCTGGGTTGCGCTGATAGCACCGTCCCGCAGGCATCAGGAGAAGGATACGCCGGCGTCGAGCGGAGTCCAGGCTGACGAAGAGCACCACAGGATCACCGGCACACGGCAACCCCAATACCGAAACCCTAGATGCACAGAAAATGGAAGGGGCGAGCTCGGGAGGGCTTAAAGATTAAGTCCAATTGGAGGGCCAGGTCGGCCTGAGGGAGGAGAAGCCCCGGCGACCATCGGCGGCGACCATAACGGCCTGCCTCGCCGGAATCGGGAGTGGCGGCGACGACAACATCGCACGGGAGCAAGAGAGGAGAGGATGAGGTCTGTGTGCGTGTGTGCGTGTGTGTGTGGAGTGAGGGGTGGGCCGGGGGTGAGGGGTCTGGCATGGTCCAGTTGGGCTAGGCCAGCCCACATATACAACCAAATGGCCCAGGTTGATTAGGTTTAGAAATAAAATAAAAAATGAATTACTAAAATAACCTCCAAACATTTTTAGCTATAGAAAATTATAAAAAATCCTAAAAATCCATATGATATATCAAAATGATCACAAAAATGATATATACCTAATAAAAATATAATTTTAAGTGTTTAAAATAAATTTAATGTAAAATAATTATTAACACCATTAAATCTTGAATGAAATTTTATAAAATAAAACAAAAACCCTAAAAATAAAAAAAATCATTTTTGTGTATCAAAAAAACTATATTATTTTATAAAAATACTCACTTAGAGTTTTACAAATAAAACATAAAGCAAATATTTAAAGACACTTAATTCTTTGATGAATTTTATAAAAATAAAGATAATACTTATAAATAAATAAAATTCATTTTTAAGGTCTTAAATAAATACATTACACTAGAAAAATATTAAAAATATTATTAGAAAAATCATTAATATTTTAAATAATAAATCCTTATCCATTATATATTTTTGAAAATTCTTTAAGAACATTTTTTTAAGTAAGAAATAATTATATTTCTTCAAGAAATATTAATACCCTAAAAAAATCAAATTACTAAAGTTCTAAACCAGAACTAAGATTTATAATAAAACTTAAGTGTAAATTATTAACTAATTAATATATTTTGAAACCTTAAATAAAGATTTAAAACCACAACCTTCAAAATAACTTTATAAGCATTCACTTAAATATAAATTGAATAATTCCACACCTTAGTTATACCTATCATAAATCTAAAACTTGGAAATAATTAAAATATATTACATCTTAAGTTTACTTAACCTTTTAAAGTTAACTTTAGTCTCAAACCTTATAAACATCAGGTCTAATAAATCACTTATGTTTTTATAGTTAACTTTGGTCTATTTAACTTAAGACATAAAGCATCTCAAGTCCAAGCTAATAAATCAAACACCAGAAGACATTAATCATGTTCTATTAACAATGATAATTGTTTAAACCCTAGAAAGGAAATCTTTTCTTCAAATGTTATTCTTTTTGCCACTTCAAAGAATAATCTCATAATAAATTCTTCAACTCTTAACAACTAAAACCAAGGACTCTTACCTTAGTCACCAAATGACAATTAAACATAATCACATTACTTTATACTTTAACTATGTATTAAGAATTATTATCACTTAGGTTCCTTATAAAGATCATTACTTATAAAGTAAAATTTGAAGATAAACCAACTCTTAAAAGAATCACTTGAATTCACTTCACTCAAAGTATTGGGGATTCAATTTGGGAGTTTTACAAAATGCATATCATTACTTATGCATAACTGCATCTTGCTTCTTTAAACATTAGTCCTTACCAGACCAATGATGCTGATTTCAGATATTGGATCTTATGTCGTCTCGAAGACCGTGAGTGCATAATCTTGCAATAACAAAAGGCAAGTTCACACTTGCTCATGTCCTTTGATTATTTTCTGTAAAGTATTTTACAAATCCAATGTTGTCATCACCTGCATTTGAAAAAGGTCAGAAAATACTACTTTCATAATAATATGATTATAGGTTATTTACCATGAGGTAATAACCTACTATGAAAGTTCCGGTGGTAAAGGAACATATTATCTAGGACTTAACAACCAATGTCGCCAGTGATTCTTGCGCCGTATATCACGCGTTAACCATGAGATTTGGAATGGGACAGAGAAGTCACCAGATTGCCTTCCTCGCATGAAGCCGGATGTGCAGGTCGTGGCTGTTATCACTCGTAGCGTGCATATTAATTGGTAATTCGTAGAGGATATGCAGCATATGGGTGGGAACCGTAAACGTCCCACGATAGTTCTGGCATCTAACAGTTTGTACAAACCATTGCCGTAATTCAACATGTGGGCATGGTGTACATTAATGAGGCATGCGGGGTCACGAAGGGGGCAGTGTTTGGCTTGGATCTTAGACTGGGCCCCATACCAAGGAAGTATGGACAAGGTCATGACTTGGTTGTGCAACAAGGCTAAGGTCTCTCATGGGTAAAGTAACGCACCTCTGCAGAGTGTAAAAACTGTAACTTGTTCCTCCCTGTTCCGGGAAGGAGCTGCGAACATGGAGGGAAAGGAACTCCATGAAAGTTCTAGTAAACCCGTGAAGACTGACGGACATAGCTTTTTCAGAATAAAAGAAACCTTTGAAGAAATGTTTACGAAAACTTGCATGGCCTACGACCTATGGTCTGTGGTTGTAGATATAGTTCATCAAACACTCCTTTTCTAGTGGACTTGCTGAGTACGCTCGTACTCAAAGTATCTTCTTAACCCTTGCTAGGTTCTAAAGCCAGTACAGACGATGACCACATCAAGCCATGCTCCAGGAATCATCATTAAAAGCTAAAGCTCTTCAATGAAGTCAAGAAAGTCAACATATACATCAGCTCAAGTGAAGACGAAGTTGCTGATTAGATAAGAATAGAATATCTATCCATAGAACCTATTTCTGTAGTGTATTGCAATAGCAGCAATGCCACACCATTAGTTAAGATATTAGTCTTAATAGTATTATAATTTTTGAGTTGTTTATTTCTGATTCTTCTTTGTAAGAAGTTTCTTTCTCTCTCTTTAACCTAGAGTGTTCTCTGGATCTTGTGTAAAGAGTTGAGTTGTAACCTATAGTCATGTCTTGGACCTACTGTGTTTCTGTTGTACCACTCTGAGGGAGGTAATACTAGTGAACGGTGTTTTATTGGTGTTATATCAACGACTATAATGTACTACATCATGCAGTGGTATGCTGGGTCACCGCAGGTACTCATTAGTTTTGAGCTCTCATTACCCCTATCATAGGCATCTTCATGTGGTTAAGGTGAAAGTGAGGTCCACTCTGAATCATATGCTTGACAGACCATAGACTGAAAATCCCAAGTCCCTTGAGTATGAGGGCCGCTCCGCATGCTACTCAACTTTGGTTACCTATAAGTTCTTGTCATTGTAAATACATTCATATCATAGATAACCGCCAACGGGGTACCCCTTACACATGATACAGGAGCTATCCCGTGATCAAAATGACAAGGCAAGCAGACAATGAGCATCTCAGCGATCTTTTTATTTACCATGTGCATAGCTTTTTTTTATTTACTACGTGCATAGCTTTTTATTGGGGATGCTTCATAGAATGCTCATTATGGTGATGCTGCAAGGTTCCACCATGATTAGGCATGGCTTAGGCTAGAAGCCCAGGCGTTTCTCTAACACAATGTATAGACTCCATGAACTCACAAGCTCCCCTTTTATTTCACATTGTCGACATCCGTAAACAAAAGAGCAAAGTATCAGCACGGTTCTACTGACTCCCAGCATATAATTTGCAAGCATATAACTTTCATGGACAAGTCATAATGGTTCAGGATTATTAAGTGCAAGGAATAAACTGTGCCATCAAGTTCGTGAGAGCTTTACTAACTAACTTTCTCAAAACAGACAAACATTTTATTTGGAAGAAAACAAGGCATATAGAATATGCACTAAAATAGCAAGAGATGCTAATAGGTAGGTATGGTGGACACAGTTGGCAATATTGGTTTTGGGGAGTTGGAAGCACAGGTAGAGCTCATACTCAGTGCAAGTGAAAGCTAGCAATAGAGAGGGAGCGACAAATGAGAGAGCAATAACTGTCATAATCATGCTTGCAACAAAACATGACTTATTATGGCATGAAAGTGATACAAGAACTCTGAGGCAAAATAAATCATCGAGGCTCACTGACTATTGTTTAGTCATATCCATGCGTGAGCATGTGCCAAGTCGATTCACATGAAACTTCGAGAGGAGGATACCACAATTTAATACCAAATATGAATAAAATGATGCAAGCAAACATTCATATGACATGCTACAAACTATTAGCAAGCTAGAGCTAATCATAGACAAGCAAGAACTACTAAGCATCCATAATGACATACACCTTACACAAACAGGCTAAGCATGCTCACAATGATGAGTATATGTACAAACATAAAACAAATAGAGTTCGTTACCAGCCTCTTACCACTCCTCAAGTTGTCTTAATCTTCATTATTGCCCTTTACTTGTGTGGCTTGAATAATGACATGAAAACCAAAATCCACTGAGGATGGCTGAACCCTGCAAAGAACTCACAAAACCAAAGAAGAACAACAAATATTTTTGGTGTTTTCGATTTTTTAAAGAAGCCAACAAAGCAAAAAACAAGCAAAGCAAAAACAAACCAAGCAAAGCAAAATCTTTTTGGATTTTTCTTTTAAGGAAAACCAAAGAAAAGAAACAAACCAAGAGAAACAACGAAAATATTTTTTGTATTTTTGTGTTTTTGAGAAAGAAGCAACAAGAAGAAGAAAAGAAAGCGAAACAATGGATATACAAAGAACCGACCAAACATGATAAATACATGAGTGTGATGTCGGTATACCTCCCCCCAAGCTTAGGCTTTTGGCCTGAGTGGGGCTCAATCCCATGGTGCCCAAGTAGGTGCACCTCCGTAGTATGACGAGGAGGCTCCCTCGTCCTGGTACGAGCTCGAGGACTCCCCTGTGTAGTGTATCGCATGGTCATAAGAGGGCGCTTCCGCCTGATAGTGCCCATGGAAGGCAAGAGAGTGCATCATCTCATCCATCTCCTCCTTGGAGCGTGACAAGGGTCCCTGAGAAATACTGAAAAAAGTGGTTTGGGGGAGAGGGTTCTCTCTCTTCCCCGTCAATAAACAGCATTCGATAAACCAAGTTCTCAAGGGTAGAGCTAGTTGTGACAAAGTGGTGCGCCTTCATGGTAGCAAGATCAAGCCTCTCATGAGCCAATACTGTATCATTTGGATCAACAGCAATGTCCAAGGCAGCAGCAACACGTGTAGCAATAATTCCCCCATAAATGGGTCCCTTAGTTGTTAAGCGACAAGCAATGAGAGAACCAAGATTATACTTGGTTTCATTGTTGAGCGCAGCAGCTAAGAAAGCCAAATTATAACTGGAAATATTACTAGTGTTCTCCCTACCAAGAACACTAGTGGCAAGATAATAAGTGAAGTACCTGATGGCTGGAAGCTGAATGTTTCTTATCTTTTCCCGTTGAGCTCTACGGTTAACATCTTTGGTTATTCCGCGATAGAGCTCCAACAAATTAGCGGGTTGAGCTAGAATCTTCTTTGCTGACCCAGCTATACCAAGTCCTAGAGCTTCACAAAATTTCTTCAATGTCATATGGTAAGACTTGCCATAAACTTTGAAAGAAACATCTGGATGGAATAATCTATTAGTGAAGGAGAAGCTCTCCACAAATGTTTTAGTGAGCGTAGCATATTGCACGCTCTCATCCTGCATAAGACTTGTTAGACCAGCCCTCCGAACCAAGGTCATAAAATAATCAAGAATCCCAGCAGCCCGCAAGAAGGTTTGGCAAGGAAAGGCGGAGGGATGTGCATCCCCCTCGTCTCCCTCGTCTCCAAATCGCGGAGTGATGAGATCCTTATTGTATGAGGGCCTGACACTGGTGGATGATCTTGGAAGCCTTGCCCTTCTAGGTGCATCACCCTCAAATATTTCACCAAATGTGTGGTGGTCCATGACCTCTGTATTCTGAAATTTTTAGACAAACATCAAACTAAGTGATTTCCAAGTTGATAAATGATGAGCAACTACTATAGGAACTTGTTAGAGGGCTACACATGCATCAAAATGAAATCACTAACCATATAACAAGCATGCAAGCTCAAACAACCTGTCACCTACAGTAGCAAAATACTAAAGATACAATCTACCAATCACAAATCTAATTGGACAAGTGGAGGAGGCACATACCAAGGAGCAATCCCTCCAAAAATCAGCAGCAAAGATGGGCTGAGCAAGCAGATCGAAAATCACGAGCAAGAACAGCAAGAACTAGAGCTTGATCAAGTTTTCCGGTGTTTTTCGGGAGAGAGAAAGAAGGTGGCTGTGAGGGGGCACCTTGAAGGGGCCCAGGTGGGCCAGACCCCCTAGGCGCCACCCACAGGTAGGCTGCGCCTACCATGGGTGTGGTGGCCTGGGGTGGCTCCCTGGGTCACTTCAGGTGTTCCTCTGCTCCTTTTTTTGAGGAAAAATTGATTTTGAATTTTCTAGGATTTTTCGGTAAACTTTATTTTTGGCCAATTTTCAGGGTATGAAAATTGATTTTCTTGCAGAAATAGTTTTTTCAGAAGAAGCAAAAGCAAACCAAAAGCCAAACTACAGAAGCTCTAAGATAAACTAACAAGCAAACAACTAACAAAACCAAAGCTAGCAAAAGAAAGGCAAAGACTAGGAAGGAGAAAAGTAAAAGAAAGCAAGTATAACCACAGTGAAAACATTATTCTATTCATAAAAATCCTTTTGTTAACAAGGTTGATCAAGTCTTGGTACCAAAAAAATCTTATATGAAACAAAACTTTGTAATCCACAAGGTGATTATGTTTCCTCATACTTGATAGCAATGGTCCGAATCATAATAGTTTCAAAATTTTCCTGTGGAATGGGAAAATATATTTCTCCAACCTTGATGCTCTCAATATTTTCAATAGAATTCAGGCAATAGCTTCTAACAACCTTCTTGGGGAAATAAATAGTATGCTCTTTGTCATCAATATTGAATGTTACTTTTTCTTGATTACAATTAATGACAGGACCTGCAGTATTAAGAAAAGGTCTCCCAAGAATAATAGACATATTATCATCTTCAGGCATTTCAAGCACAACAAAATTAGTCAAAACCAAGCAATTATGAGCCACTTGAACAGGAACGTCCTCACATATACCAACAGGAATAGTAGTTGACTTATCATCCATTTGCAAAGATATATCAGCCTAGCTGGAGTCTCTTGTAGAGAGAAAAAAGTCATAACACTAACTCTAGCTCCCAAATCATATAAAGCAATTCTGAAATAATTATTCTTAATAGAGCAAGGAATAGTTGGTATACCTGGATCACCAAGTTTCTTTGGAACCTTACCATTGAAGGAATAATTAGCAAGCAAAGTATAAATCTCCTCATTAGGAATCTTCCTTTTATTAGAGACAATATCCTTCATATACTTTTAATAAGGATGCAACTTAATAGCATCAGCCAAAGGAATTTGCAAAAATAAAGGTTTCATCCACTCACAAAACTTGTTTTAGTGTTTTTTCTCCTTTGACTTGTGTTTCTTACCTAGAAAAGGCATAGGTTTCTGCATCCAATGTTCTCTCTTTACCATGTTTATTAGGAATAAAATTTTCCTTGGTGTACCTAGTGTTCTTAGTGTGCTTCTCGGGTTCTTCCTCAAATTCCTCCTTATCAGGAGCATCATTATTATTACCACTCTCTGTTTCAGCATCAGAGACAGATATACTATTAGGATCTACAGCAGGTTCAAGTGGTTCCTCAACTATCTTATGTTTCTTTTTCTTTCTCTTACAAGGACTACCACTACTCTCACCTTGTTGAGAGTCCTGCTCAATTCTTTTAGGGTGTCCTTCAGGATATAAAGGATCTTGAGTAGTTATACCACTCCTAGTTCTAATTCCATAAGCATGTTTATTTCCTGAGGCATTAACTAGCATATCCTTTTGTACCTTAGCAAGTTGATCAAGTTGGGTTTGAACCATTTGAAAGTGTTTACAAAGCATTTTAATATCATTAGAAGTTCTTACCAGAATATCTTTCAACTCATGGATAGCTCTAGAGTTTTCCAATAAATGATTCTAAATTTGTTTATTAAACTTACCTTGTTTAACAATAAATGTGTCAAGTTCCTCTAAGCATTGATCAGGAGGCTTACCATAGGGAATATCACCTTCATTAAAGTGGAGAGAGTGTACCTCAATAGTAGATGAGTGGGGAATTGGCTTACATAATTCTTCTATAGGAGGTAGATTCTTCACATCTTCAGCTCTAATACCTTTCTCCTTTAGACATTTCTTAGCTTCCTTCATCACTTCATCATTTAATGCAATAACTCCCCTCTTCTTTGGTGTTGGTGTTGGAACTGGTTCAGGCACAATTGGTTCAGGAGTAATAGGCTTAGGTATATTTAGCTCAGTTGAAGTCCAATCATCATAATTCTTGCTTATCTTAGCCATTAATTCTTCAGCATATGTAGGAGTTCTTTTCCTGAAAACACAATCAGCAAAGCTATCTAGGTATGTCCTAGAATCATCATTTAGTCCATTATAATAAATATTAAGAAGCTCATTCTTAGGTAATGGACATCCAGGATGTGCATGAATCAAGGCACAGAACCTTGTCCATGACTCAGGCAATATCTCTTCTTCTCCCTGTTTAAAATCAAAAAGTCTCTGCAAAGCAGCATGTCTAGCACTGGGAGGAAAATATTTCTGCAAGAAAGAAGCAATTAAGCAATCAGGGCTATCAATGGAACCAGGAGGTAATCTATTAAACCAAGCCCTAGCTTCTCCTTTTAGTGAAAAAGGGAAGATCTTAGTAACAAAGTACTTGCGCATCTTAAAATCATCAGAGAATAAAGCACTCATAGTAGAAAGCTCATTCATATGAGCCACAACACTCTCATTTTCAGTCCCACAAAAAGGTTCTTTCTCAACAATATCTAAATAAGATAAATCAAGAGAGAAATCATAGTCTTTATCTTTAATATCTATGGGAGAGGTGGCAAACTTAGGATCAGAGGACAGTTTAGGCATAATAGTACGTCCAGAAAAGAGACTCTTAATAGCGCTAGTACCATGTGTGTTTCGCCACTCTTCAACAAATTCATCAGTGAACTCAATGTAACCATCATTAATATCATAACTTTCTCCAGACTCAGGTGAGCTAACAGGTGTAATAGTGTCTTCACTAGGAGTTTCAGTATTTCCTAGACTAGCCATAGTAGCATCTAGGAACGGACCTAATGAACCACTCACATCAAGCACAGTAGAAGTAGCATCATGAGCATCAAAAGCAGTTTCAGATTCAGCTGTAGTAGCAGTGTGTGTAGCATGAGTATGTGGTGGTGGTGTGACAAGCTTACTTATAACAGACGGTGAATCAAGAGCAACAGAGGTGTTTAGGATTGTACCTCTTCTTGTAGTGGATGGTAAAATAGGGAACTTTCCATCACAAGACTTACCCATGATGAACGGAGTAGCAGTGAACAATAATAGATCCAAGTGAACTTACAAATAAAGCTATGCTCCCCGGCAACGGTGCCAGAAAATAGTCTTGATGACCCAAAAGTGTAGGGGATCGCAACAGTCTTCACGGGTAGTATTACCCAATTTATTGATTCGACACAAGGGGAGCCAAAGAATACTTGCAAGCCTTAATAACTAAGTTGTCAATTCAGATGCACCTGGAAATAGTTCTTGCTCACAGAAGTTTATCAGTAGCAACAGTTTGGTAGTAGCAACAGCAAAGCAACATCAACAGTGAAACATGAGCAATAGTAACAATAACAGTAAACAGTGGGATTCGAGTGCGGTAGGCATAGGGACGGATGGACAGACGTTGCATGGATGACTCTAAACATGTAACTTCAAGATCTAGGGCATTGCAGATAAATAATAACAAGCATCCAAGTACTAAATAATCCTAGGCATGTGCTCCAAATATAGTCATACGTACTCGCAATGAGAACTTGCACAACATCTTCTGTCCAGCCAGCCCGTGGCAGCGGGGCCACTAGGGAACTACTGGCAATTAAGGTGATCCTTTTAATAGAGCACCGGAGCAAAGCATTAACACTTCGTGAACACATGTGATCCTCACACCACAGCCATCCCCTCCGGTTGTCCCAATTATTGTCACTTTTGGGCCTTTGGATCCGGACAATGATATGTGTACACAACTTGCAGATAAGATCACAAACAATACTATCATAATGATTCAATGATAAGTTCAGATCTAAGATCATGGCACTCGGGCCCTAGTGACAAGCATTAAGCACAACAAGTTGCAACAAAGTCAAATAGCACTAATAGAGATACTAGGCACTATGCCCTAACAGATCTTATTCGATTACATGATAGAACTCATCCAATCCCTACCATCCCCAAGCCTACAGCGGGGGATTACTCACTCATGGATGAGGGAAAAATCGGTGGTTGATGGAGATGCGTTGGTGATGACGATGGCGATGATCCTCTCCAAATTCCCCGTCCCGGCAGGGTGCTAGAACGGAGTTTCTGGATCCAAATCTTGGTTTCTGGTGGTGACGATGGAGCAAAACTCTTTCTGGAAAACTATCGAACCCTCATCGGTTTTTAGGTCGAAAGGCAAGTTATAGGCATAGAGGGAGGCCGAGGGGGTGCCTAGGGTGGCTGCACCACCCCTAGGCGCGGCCAGAGGTGGGCCTGCGCCTGGCAGGGTGTGGGCGCCCAGGCCCCTTCCCCGTCTCGTCTTCTGGCTCCGTGGGTCTTCTGGTGAAATAAAAATTTTGGCATATTTTCCGGGATTTTTCCTGATAGTTGATTTTCTGCACAAAAACAAGACACCAAGGTAATTCTGCTGAAAACAACGTCAGTCCGTGTTAGTTGTATCCAAATCACACAAGTTTAGAGGAGAAACAATAGCAAAAGTGTTCGGCAAAGTAGATACGTTTTGGACGTATCAAAAGTCAGGTATAAATTATGATTATGAATGCATTAAATCTTTTATGGGAACTGATAACTTTCATGATATTAGTACTGAGTATGGTCTTGATTCTCAAAGTATAGCCAATTGTTTTAAGGCATTTTCCTCTTATATAGAAATTCCCAAAAAGAAGCAAAACAACTACCATGCACCTTATAAATATATTGTTAATCATGTTCCTGTTAGAAACTCTGAAGTTTGTACTATTGATCCTATTTTGCCTGAACCTTATAGTGATAAAATCCCTTTCCCTGCTAAGATAAAGGAACATTCTATTATGGCTAATGTGGTTAGCAAAAGTACAAAGAAACCTGTTGAACGTGATGAACAAATAAATATTGAAACTTTTGTAGTCATTGTGAAAGCTCTTGTCACAAAAAATGTAGAAGATGGGCACATTATCTTTTGTGAAGATGCTTCTAATATTGTCTCTCATCCTAGTAAAGCTAGGAAAGCTAGTGTCCTTGTGCTTTCTGTTACAATTGGTGATCATTGCTGTCATGGTTTATGTGATATTGGGGCAAGTTCTAGTGCTATTCCTGATGAGCTTTACAAGGAAATTATGCATGAAATTGGTCCTTGTGAACTGGAGGACATTGATGTGGTTATTCACCTTGCTAATAAGGAAACCATTTGCCCTATTGGTATTGTAAGAGATGTGGAAGTTCTTTGTGGTAAGATTAAATATCCTGTAGATTTTCTAGTGCTTGGTTCAACTGCTAGTAAAACTTGTCCTATATTTTTTGGTAGACCTTTTCTGAACACTTGTGGAGCTATTATATATTGTAAAAAGGAGAAAGTTTTAACTAAGTTTGATGGAGAATCTTATGAGTTTAATTTTTCCAAGTTTGCTAAAGCTCCCTATGAAAATAATTCGCCTAATGAGGATTTCAGGGTTAAACAACTTGCTTCTATTGATCTAGGTTATGACCTTAGAGCTCTTTTTGATGATTGTAAGTATGCTCATTCTGATGATAAAGTTGTTTCTTGTGATAGCTATATTGTCAACTTTATTCAAAGTGGTACAGAAAGTTATTATGAGAGAGGGAAATATGGTTTTATGCATCTCAATAATATTAAGTTTCCCCGCTTTATGTTGAAAGATTTGAAGTTGCATTGTTTTGTCTTCCTATGCTACTAGCCTTTTGTTTCAATAATTTTTTTTCTCATGAAACTCCCTTGCATGGGAAGTGGGTTAGACTCAAATGTGTTAGATATTTGCTTCTTGATGCTCTCTTTCATTTCAAATCCATATCTCCTATGTGAGCATCATTGAAATTATCATGCCCATCTTAATGGCTATAAAGAAAGAGCTTTTGGGAGACAATCCTTTTTAGTTTACTTTGGGTCTTTGTTTCTTTGAGTCTTGGAAGTTATTACCCCTGTAATAACCGCTCTTTATCCTTTTCGTTTGGTTGTTGTGTCAAGATCAACCTCTTTTGAGAAGTAGGTGAGTTGTGAGAAGTTGCTGTCCTGGGACAGATTTTTGTGCTGCATTGTAAAAATTCGTGAAAGATCTCAGTACGTCAGATGAAGCTGCAATTTTCTGTTCTTGTGCTCCAAGTTGTTATCCAACTTTCGTTAGTTTTGCACTTTTTGATTTAAGCAATAGAAGATTTTCGAAAAAATCAATCTTTACCTGCTAGTCTGTTTTGACAGATTTCTGCCATCATTTGCATTTGCCTCTCAAATCAACTTCCTTTTAAATTCTTTTTGGGATTTTGAAAGGAGTTGCTACACTAGATTTTGTTTTGATAGATTTCAGTTGAAGTTTGAACCAAAAGGTTTATTGTTTTTGCTTACACTAATGTTTCTAATGAAGATTGTGTGAGGCTTTGTATGAAAGGAACTTTCAAGTGTTGGAGAGAAGGAATCTGCAGAGTCCGTTTCGGAATAGGTAAAAGTGCTGGAAATCAAAGGTTCGCAAAAAACTTTCCTTTTTATATTTTTGCAGTTTTTATTACATACGGAAGGTAATGAGTCAAAACAGGGGAGGAAACGAAGCCCGGGTGGGCCACACCCACCAGTGGCACGGGCCCTGCCTGGCCGTGCCACTAGGGGGTGAGACCACCCTGGAGTCCGCCTCCATCCCGTTTTCACACAGTACCTTCCTTATGTTGTAAAACTTCGTAATATATAACCCTCCGGATCCCCCGAGGTTCGTATATCGTGTTCTCGTCATGTTTTCGTTTCAATCTGTTTCTGTCAGGAAAATATTCTCAAGTTTAGAGGCACCATGGTCTCCGCCAACGATAAGGTAAAAAAGCCCGTGGAAGATGATCTTCAAGACCCCAAGGAGGAGGAGATCTTGGTTGAGGATGAAGAAGAAGTGAAGGAAGACAAGCAACCGGACACCCACGCTACCGTTGCGAGCATCAAGCTCAGGAGGACAACACGGATGTCTATAGGAGGTAAACCTCCGCATCATTGCATCGCTCCACGGTCACTTCCTCCACGCGCCAAGAACCCCTTCCATACTCTTATACATGAGCTGCAATTCCAAAAGTTGCCCAAAGGGAAGTTGCCCTCTAGTTGGGATATGCCTCGTTCTAACCATGCAGGGAAGGAACACTCTAAGGAGGAAGAGTGGGGAAAGAATAACAATGACTGGAATTCTCGGTCCGACATGATCATGAACTTCATTGAGCATAATTCGGAGTTGATTCATACTCTAACCTTTGAGATTGAGGATTTGAGGAAGCTGATTGAAAAGCTCATCAAGGGAACACCACCACCACCGAAGGAGTGACTCGTCATCAGGTTTTGGCATCCCCTTGGTTTGTTCCAAGATTGGGGGAGTGTCGCGGTATCACATCATTATCTTTCATCTTTTTACCTTTTTTAGATTCATATCTTGAATAGAGAAGTTATCATATATGATGGTTTGCATTGTGGAAGTATCACTCCTTTAGTTGGTTATCTACGTATCCCTTGGTGTGAGTGCCTTTATGAAATATTAATGAGAAGTTTCATATTTTACTTTTTGCACTTCTTCTTTTAGTTTGCAATCTCTATTATATGATTGATCTTGTTGATTAGTATTGGTATCACTTTGGGAGCATCAAGTAAATCTAAACTGGTTTTGGCAAACCGAGCTCTGGTCAGTAGCAACACTTTTGAAGGTTTGAAAGGAAAATAGAAAAGCACTTACAAGTATTTTATATAATTTTCTTTCTTTCTTGATTGGATCATAAGCTTAGTATTCTTTATTTAAGATCTTTTGTGTTTTCAAGGAAGATTGCATGTTTGACTTTATCACTTGTATGTTTGCTTGTTTCCTCCAATTCTTTTGCTTGCTACCCAGCCTTGCTATCCAAAAACCTGTACTGAGAGGGAATACTTCTTGTGCATCCAATCCTTTTAAACCAAAACTTATGCCATATGTGTCCACCATATCTACCTATTAGCATCATTGCTATTCCAAGTAAATTCTCAAGTTTCATCTATCTTTCAAATTAAAAATTCTTTTCTTATGAGAAAACTAGTTAGTAAAGCTCTCATGAACTTGATGGCACACCTTATTTTCTTTCCCTTAATAAACTTGAACCATTGTGTCATCTATGTTGTATATGCTTGCACCTATAAGTTGGGAATTAGCAGAACCGTGTTGTCACGGGGAACGCTTTCAACACCTATAAATATCTACCCCGTTGATATCATACTCTTTTGTTTATGGATGTCGTCGGTGTGAAATAAAAGGGGAGCTTGTAAGTACATGGAGTTATGTATATGTGTTAGAGAAACACCTGGGCCGCTAGCCTAAGCCATGCCTAATCATGGTGGAAACTTGCAGCATCACTATAGTGAGCAATCTATGAAGCATTCTTCTTATATAAAAAAGAGAGATATAGAAAAGAGGAAAGAAGTGAAAAAAGCACCATTTTCCCATGGTAAATAAGAAGTTTGCTGAGATGCTCATTGTTTGCTTTCCTTGTCATTTTGATATGGGATAGCTCCTGTATCATGGGGCAAGGGGTACCCCGTTGGCGGTTCTCTATGATACACATGTATTTACTATGATAGGAACTTATCGGTAACTAAAGTTGAGTAGCATGAGGAGCGGCCCTTGTACTCAAGGGACATGAGATTGCCAACGTATATTTCGTCAAGCATATACTCCATCTTTGTTCACTTTCACCTTAATCACCTCAAGATGCTTATGATAGGGGGCAATGAGAGCTCAAAGCTAGTAAGTACCATTATCTTTTGAAAGCTCTTTATGAAACTTGAAATCCCTGCTTCCCTCTGCGAAGGGGCTTTCTTTTACTTCTTAGTTGAGTTAGTAAAACTATTCCTCTCTATCTCCAGCAAGCATTTGAGTTGTTGTGTTTCAATCATTCATATGACGATTTATTCAATCATGTTTCTTATCTTCCTTGTTTTGCACATTGTTCTTATCTGAATGAGTATTACTTTGAAATCCATCATCGTGAAAAGCCTTTTATGTTTGAGCAAAAGGACTCCTATTATAAACTTCTTTACAAAAACTTTGCTTGAAAATTATTTATCAACTGTTCTCTGACCAAGAACAAAGTTTGCCATTCCCAATTATGATTAATATTTATGCATCTTTATTGTGACTCCCATGCTCATTGCAAGTTAAGTTATATAATGGTGAGTTGCTTTCTATTATGAGTATTGTATTAGTAAGTGTGATGCTTCTTGTCCGTATTCTTTGTATCGACACTTCACTCCATAAACCTGTGGGCATGTTTACTGAGCTCAGTTTTCGCTTGGGGACAAGTGAGATCTAAGCTTGGGGGAGTTGATACGTCCATTTTGCATTACTATTCTATATCATAATTTGCTGATGTTCATTGATATATTTCTTATTAAGAGGTGTTACTTATGTTATTTCATCTATTTTTGCATGTTGGATGATTCTTGGAGGATGAACTGCCGGAGTCAGGATTCTGATGGAAAAAAGCGGTGTCTAGATGCAGTTTTCGTGAAGATCAGAAAAATACCATAAAATATATGGAAAATCATATTTTCCCAAAAGACGAAGGAAGCCAGAAGGGGAGGCTGAGATGGGCCACAGGGGGCCCACACCCCCCATGCGTGGGCCACCCTAGGCCGCGCCACCAGGGTGTGTCCGCCCTAGCCCACCTCCTGCTCCGCCCCTTCGCCTATATATTCCTCCCTAAAGTTCGGGGAGCGACCATAGAAAGATTCCGCCGCCTCTGCGGGGCGGAAACTACAGAGAGAGAAAGAGCTCTCCAGTAGATAGATTTCTACCGGGGAAATTCCTTCCTGGAGAGGGGAGATCATCGCCATCAAAACCGTCATCAAGCTAACTTCATCGGGATCATCATCATCATCCTCACCACCATCTCCACCAGCACCATCATCACCACTCCATCCCGCTGTAACAATTGTGTTGAATCTTGACATAGTTCTTAGGGGAAACTTTCCCGGTGTTGATTACTTTTGAGGTTGATGCTTGTGAGTGGAACCATTGAATTGTTGTTTATGTTTAGATGACCCAGCATACCACTGCATGATGTAGTATACTATAGTCGTTGACATACCACCAATGAAACACCGTTCACTAGTATTATATTCCCTTAGAGTGGTACAACAGAAACACAGCAGGTCCAAGACATGACTATAGGTTACAACTCAACTCCTTACAAAAGATCCAGAGAACACTCTAGGTTAAAGAGAGAGAAAGAAACTTCTTACAAAGAAGAATCAGGAATAATCAACTCATAACTATCATACTAATAGACTAGTATCTGAACTATTGGGGGCTTGCATTGCTGCTATTACAATACTCTACAGAAGTAGGTTCTATGGCTAGATATTATATTCCTATCTAATCAGCAACTTCTTCACTTGAGTAGATGTATATGTTGACTTCCTTGACTCATTGAAGAGCTTTAGCTTTTGATGATGATTCCTGGAGCATAAGTTGATGTAGACTTCGTTTGTATTGGCTTCAGAATCTAGCAAGGGTTAAGAAGATACATTGAGTATGAGCGTACTCAGCAAGTTCACTAAAAACGATTGTTTGATGCACTATATCTACTGCCACAGACCATAGGTCATAGGCAATGCAGGTTTTCATAAACATTTCTTTAAAGGTTGCTTTTATTCTGAAAAGCTATGTCCGTCAGCCTTCACAGGTTTACCAGAACTTTCATGGAGTTCCTTTCCTGCTGGGTTCGTAGCTCCTTCCCGGAACAGGGAGTAACAAGTTAAAGTTCTTACACTCTGCAGAATCACTAGCGACATTTGTTGTTAAGTCCTAGATAATATGTTCCTTTACCACCGGAACTTTCATAGTAGGTTATTACCTCATGGAAAATAACCTATAATCATATTATTATGAAAATAGTGTTTTCTTACCTTTTTGAAATGCAGGTGATGACAACACTAGATTTGCAAAATACTTTACAGAAAATAATCAAAGGACATGAGCAAGTGTGAACTTTCCTTTTGTGATTGCAAGATTATGCACCCATGGTCTTCAAGACAATATAAGATCCAATATCTAAAATCAGCATCATTGGTCCGGTAAGGACTAATGTTTAAAGAAGCAAGATGTTATTATGCATAAGTAATGTAATGCAATTTGATAAACTTGAATCCCAGGAATAACGTTGTTCTAGGATTTGGATACTGGTTTCTTTGGAATGTGTTGCCCTTTTAGATTAAGGTTCACACTTGTGCTTCTTATTAAGGCTTGTGTATGTGTGTGAAACCAGGTATAATTATAATATCATACAATAATAAGATACACAAATGTGAAATGCTACTCAAAGACTGCTTATATAAGAATTGTTTTATCTTCAAATTTTTACTTTACAAGTAATGGCATTTATAAGGAACTTAAGTGTTAACAATCCTAAATATACAAGTAAAGTATAAAGTAATTTTATTATGATTAATTGTCATCTGTTCACTATGATAAAATTCCTTGAGTTTAGTTTTTAAGAGTTAGAGATATTATTACAAAAAAAATTGTTTGAAGTGGCAAAAAGGATAACCTTCGAAGAAATGATTTCTTTTCTAAGGTTTAAACAATCTTGATGGTTAATAGAATATCGTCGATGTCTCTTGGTGTTTACTCGGTTAGTTTGGTCTTGAGATGCATTAGGTCTTAATTGAAATAGACCAAAGTAAACTATAAAACACATAATAAAGCCTTTAACATGGTGTTTATAGTCTTGGATACTAAAGTTTTACTTTAAAGACATAGATGGGCTTAAGATGAAATGCTTATGGTATTTGTACTTTGTTCACCTCTTAATGTTTCTTTAAAGTTACTTTAAGAGTGGTATTACTCCAATTTGAGTAGTGCTTTCTTAATATTATAATGGAATAGAAACATTTATCTCCTTATAAAGGTGTGGTTATGGTTTATGAATAAGTAAACAATATTATTTAACTACTTATAGATGAATGATAATTCTTCAAAAAATTTAATTAAGATGTTTTTAGATTATATGAATTTCATACTATCAATATTTAAGTCAAATACTATTATTAGGCCTTAGATGTATAATTTTAGAAATATTAGCAAATTTTATTTACCCTTATATGAATTTTCAATTAAGGAATTAGATTTAAACTCAAGTTATTAGAGTATTAAACATTTACTTACTTCAAAAGTGGAATGTTATATTTTTAACATGTAGATATTATTTTTGTGATCTTTTTGGTATATTATATGTATTTTTATGAATCTTAAATAATAAGATATGATTTTTATAAGATTAATTACTTTATGAACACTTAATAAATAATAAATATTTAATTGTGTGAAATAATAATACATGATTATAGTTCTTATTTTTTAAGAATTTTGGTATATTATTTATATTTTTATCATTTACCATTATTAAAATATGAATTTTCAAAGTTTATTACTTATAAAATATTTATTAAATAATATTATTTAAATAGTTAACATAATAATGTTTGATAATAAAGTTAAATTATATATTTTATTTTTCTAAACATTTTCATATATTAAACATATTTTTATAAATTATAAAACATAAGTTATTGAATTTACAATGTTTAATCATTTTATTTAATTTCTAGAAAATGTTTATATTTGAATTTATATTGTTTTGTCTATTTACTAAATAGGAAATAACTTTTTACACTCAGACTGGTTCTAGCCCAAGTCACAGACATGTGGGACAGTGACCCCATTGGCATGGACTATTCAACACGCGGACCTGGTTAACACGTCGACGTGGCGCAAGGTGACATCACCATGATGTCACCTCGCCGGTGACGGTCAGATGCGACACGGCGGCGACGTTCTAGCACGAGTTAACAAGAGTGGTTAGTCTAGTTAGAATCAGTGCGATGTGCCAAACCCTATCGTGGCGGCACCGCTTGGTTATGGTCGCGGGAGTAGCCGCAACAACGATGAACGACGACGACAGAGGCAGGTAAACGGCGGTAGGTTGCTACGATGCGCAAGTGATGAATCAGAGAGGCCTGTGAGACTCGGAAGCTCACCAGGATTGAAGTGGAGTGCTTGGCGTGACCGGAGGTGATCGAAATCGACGAGGACTGCGACGGCCGGACTTCGGGGAGGAGGTATCAATCCAGGCGTGAGGGAACTCGATAGATTCCTCGAGATGGGGCAATCGGATGAGATGAACACGACAGTCTCCGGAGTGGTCTCAGATGGCCTAGGGGTGCTTGAAATCGATGGTGCCCTAGAGCTCCGACAAGCTAGGGTTTCAGATAGAGGAGAAATTCAGAAGGAAGAGAGGAAATGGGGATGAGGACGAGAGGAGAGGCTTTCGTGGCGTTCTTATCGTTCTCAGGTGTCGGCAGCGCTAATCTTGGCGCAGATGCGGCGGCGGACGGCATCGCCGCCATCCATCGAGCTGCTTCCAGCTGGAGGAGGAAGACGATGACACTTTTGTGGAGAACCCCTGGCAGTTTTTCTAACTCAACCCGCAGTCCCTCCTCGATGTCCCACCTATCAGTCACTGTGGGTGACGAGTTGGGCTCGTTATTGGGCCGTTGCGAAGTGCAAAAGGCGGTAAATTGGTAGAGGAGAACATGGGCTACGGCCAGAAATTATTTTTTTCTGTTTTCCTTTCTAACTTTTATATTTAGACAATTGTTTTGAATATTCCTTATAGAATTTTTATTTGCTAAATACTTGCAGCAATAAATAAAGTATATTTAGATTCATTTAGTGAACTTTTATTATATAAGGTTTATATTTTCTTTATTTCCTTTATATAGGTCCTTTTCCTATTAATATTTTGTAGGGGCTTTTGTTATGAATTTGATTTACCTATAAACACCATAACTTATTAAAGGATGTATTACTATTAATTCATGAAATTTGATTCTTATTAACTTATAATATTAAAGGATCTTTTATATGGTGATCCTTCATTATTATATGACACATAAAGTTCTAAAGAATTAATATGGTTAATATTATTCCCATGAGCTTAAATGATATCAAGATAAATAGTTTGTTATAACTTGCATATAAGTTAGGGTTTAAAATTATAAATGTCTACTATGAGTTTTAGGAGGTTTAATATATATATTATTTTATAGATAGGAATAACATTTAAGGTTTAATACATATTGTGTTTGTGCTTGTGATTAGGAATGATACCACTATTTAAAGTAAAATAATAGGGTTATTCTTTAGGATGGCTTAAGGAAAAGAATTGATAAAGATAGTTTCTAAGCACATGTGATTATGATAGTTGGAAATGACAAAGATGTGCTTAAGTGATTTGCTATAGGAAAATATTCATATAAACCAATGAGAAATAGGATGATAAATCAAATAGATGAAATAGATGTTAAGTTTGATTATAGATTTAAGGTTTAGTGTTTACCAAGAATTCCTATCTTCCATACTTCAAAATTCTTGACTTTTACTTAAGGAATTCCTTTCCTAGATATACTACTTCTTCATATCCATAATCATGTGTTAACATGATGAGCTTTATTTTACAAGAATATTCTTACTAATAATTTCTCCTCTTAAATCCATTTGTAAATCCAATGAGCTTGACACTAAAGCTCTACATGATTTCCTCATAGAAATATCTCCCACTTCTGGAATGCTTCTAATGAATCCAATTATATTTGAATGATTTCTCTCATACTTCACAAATTACTTTGTAATCTCACTTATAAATTTTAGAAGCTTGTTGCTGAAGCTTTTCATAATCTTTCTTCTATCTACACTTGGTTATATCAAACTATTCTATTGATAATAATCTCCAATCCAACCAGTAGTTACTTATAACTCCATGCATACTCTTTCTTGATCATCCATCACTAATATTACTCCAATAGATTTATATATCAAATTCTAATTTCCTCAAGTGCTTACTATTCTTTAAGAGGAATAATACTACTTCTACATCTCAATGTTGCTCTAGTATCAACTTTATCCTACTATCTTATCTTTTACTTGCCTTAGTAACTCATACACCAACTTCTCATTATACCATTATGATTTGCCATGACTAACCTAGGATAACATATCTACACTAGGATTTAATCATGTTCTATCCACCAATGTCACTTAACATGATATAATCATTCACTCTTCGTGACTTAAGCATGATCATTATAATCCTTTGATCATTTATGGTTTAGGTTTTCAGTTGGCTAATCAAGGCTTTATCATTACAACATTACAGTTGTATTATAATTATCTTCTTAGTATCTCTATTTGACTAGGAGATTTATTTATTGACTATACCTACTTGATCCAATAGGATTACTACTTGGTAACTATCTTCAAAATTCATCCTTGTAACCTTCTTTGTTACCACATAATTATATCTTCCAGACAACCCTTCTATCCATTCAGGAGTGAGTTTAAATCTATCAATTATCATAATGATTTCATTCTCTTTAAACTCTCCCGTCCTATAGATGATATATAATTCTAGCATTACCACTTACCTCTTCTTACTTTCTTCTCTAAAGGCTTTAGAGTGAATGTTATGATAAGAACAAGAGTTAATAGATCAAGAATTGATAGGCTAAGACTTGATAGGTCAATAGTTGATTACTCAACATTGATGAATAATGGATATTAGAATCTAGTTTAAAAGAAATGATAATGATTGATATGTAAGAAAGATATGTGGTGAATATTCTTGAATTGGTTTCCTTCCTACTCCATATAACTAAAGAGTTAGGGTGAAGTATTACCATGATACTCATGGTAGAAATATATGAGAATAAGATAGGTAAAGATTTAGTTATTAAATTCTTATTACTTGAGTTGTATTCTTAACTTGGTATTCATGAGTTGGGTAATGAATACTATGAGATGATCTTTTCAGCATCAAATATTAATCATTAGGAAATGTGCAATGGTTTGGTTTTATTGCATTTGATCTATCCTTAGATCAAATCAGGTCTACCCAAAAACAAGGTTTTAGCAAAGGTCATATTGAAACTTATCTTAGTCAACTTGATGATGTACTTCAATTCCATCAAGTTGAGAGAAGCTTCAATCACTTTGACAAGTTCTGTTCAGAAGCGCGGAAATTATTCGGATTTTCTATGCATGAATGCAATGCACAAACATGTGTCTTGTCTATTTTGAGGTGCTAAATCCTGGGATGTTACATTATTCATCATTATATCATCTCTAATCTTGATCCATATGATGTCTCGTGAGTAGTTCGTTTAGTTCTTGAGGACATGTGAGAAGTCATGTTGTTAGTAGTGGAATTGTGCTGAGGTATTATTCAATGGCTTGATATTTAAGTTGTGGTATTATTCTTCTAGTGGTGTCATATGAACATCGACTACATGATACTTCACCATTTATGGGTCTAGAGGAATGCATTGTATATTTGGCTACTAATTGTGGGGTTGCCGGAGTGACAGAAACCTAAACCCCCGATAGGAAACCTTTGCACAAGGGAGTGTAGGATCTCAGAATTTAAGGCTGTGGTTAACTTTTTATCTTAATTACTTTATTGTAGTTGCGGATGCTTGCAAGGGGTTTAATCACAAGTATGTATTAGTCCTAGTAAGGTCGGTACATTAGCACAGGTTCACTCACACAACACTTATCAAACCAAAGAAGATTAATTAACTATATAAAACGAAAGCACTTGACAGTATTCCCATGTGTCCTCGAGAAGGTTTAGTCCTCATAAGTATTACCACCGGCTTGTCCTTTGGTAAGAAAGGATTGGGCCACTTGCTGCAATTATTTGCTATCTTTATTTACTTGCACTTTATTTCTTTGCTTTATCAAAAAACCCTAAAAATCCATTTGCTAAGTATTTACAGAGATTTCCTGCGCCAAAAACCAATAATCAACACCTTCTGCTCCTTGTTGGGATCGACACTCCTATTTATCGAAAATACTACGATACACCCCCTATACTTGTGGGTCATCACCCATCAAAGAAAGAGCCATATTTTCCAAGATCGACGACAGAATAGCTCCTAGGAATATTTTTGTGCTATATGAGTAGTTCTGGCGTGTGACTTTAATCTTCCCATGTATTTGAGGGTGGAGGAGAAACAACGCCAGTTTTCGGTTGGCAGAAATACTAGTGAAGACTAAATTTTTCCAAATTAGTGGCTATAGCACCTAATTTTTCGATTTATTAGCTATGGTCGTACAATTCACCACCAAACACTAGTATTTGCTACGGCGTTCGGCCTAGAAGCTACCATAGACTATCAATTCGTTGTCGTTTGACCATGTTTCCTTTGTCTGTCAATTATAAGATGGTGGCTGTAAGTGTTTTGCCAGTAATCATTATACACAACCTAGTTAACAAAATGAACAACTAAACACACAATACCAGTCATCATCATTTCAACCTCACAAGTGACATCCTACTGTTTGTCGGATATCTCTTGCGTCGGCTTTTCATTTGTAGTGCAGATCCGTAGAACATACTTTTAGATATTTGTAAAAAATCATAACGGTTGACAACAAATAGAAACATCGTATGGATGGAAGAATTGTGTGCAAATGCGGAGCCAATTTCTCTTGAAGTACGGCATCTTCGGCAAAAAAAAAGTTTCCTCTACTTCACTACATTACATGGTACATATAAAGTCTGATGCAACCCGAACAGAATAAAAATAAAGGAAGTAATTATTTATTATATAAAACTGCCAAATGATATATATTAGCACGGGAGTTTGAGAGGCTCATGTATAAGCGCATTCACTGCACCGGCCATTTTTTTGGGCGAGCTATATCCATCGGTCTCAAAGTAAAAGAAGTGAGGCATCTTGCATATCTTCCAGAAAACCTCCTTGCATGGCCTCGGAATAACACTTCTTTCCCTCACAACTAACCTTAGCAAATCTCTCGTAGTGCGGATTATTGACTTTTTAATGGCCATTTTTGCCATTTCTATGGACATAGAACCACCACTGTGATGAATCAGGAGTGAGACACTATTCAGTTTTCCCTCGCTTCCCTGATCCCTCTACAGGCACATATGAAAATAATGTCAGAATCGTCGAGTTATAACATACAATTCATAAGTCAAAACCGTGATAAAAATATAAGGGTATAAGAAATATTAATTGTTATGATTATTAATGGTCATTTGGAATATACAATCATTAGTTTCACTCATGTGTACAGCCTTGATTTTTATCTCAAAAGGGGACCAAATACCTCCAAGCCTTGGATATCATTCAGGAGACGGGTACATGTGCTTGTTAGCCGTAGTAACTCGTTGTACTCTTCGTCTTTGAAAATACATTCCGAGAGCTTGTGCCCAACAAAATATAATGTTGGGAGTGCAACTAGACCTGCTGAGATTGAGACAACTGCATTTTTTGTGTACTCTTCAATCGTTGGCACATAATGATTTATCCGCCATTTTGCCTCTATCATCATAGACCGCAAGACATGTAGCCACTACAGATAAAGTTGATTATGAGATACTGAACACTATGAAATTGAGAATAATAATTTAGCATTTGTTGCATAACTCACCGTTTCTATCAAATGTTCTGTAACATCGCAGTTCTGGACTGTAGAGATTCTTGATCCAAGCTCTTTTACAGTACTATATAGAGCGGAAAACACAATTTTTACATTTTTAGAGTACAATTTATCATCATAGTGCTCATCCCACCTAAGACAACCATTTGCACATGTGGGAAAATGACTTATTAGTAATTAGTAAAATAGTTAACTATCCACAAAAGAAATCACAAAAATCTTGTTTAGGGCGTGTACTTCTCAGCTAATTCTATTAGCTCTTCCAATTCTTCTTCTGATCCTCCTCCATCGAAGAAGTCATCAACAATACTTGCGAGTATAGCATTTTTTGTGATTGAAGTGCGAGCATCAACATGTTCATGATGGGTTATGCTACCCGCAGCACATAAGTAGCAATATGACACCCTTTGTCGTGCAAATTGTAGCTGGTCCAGCCTTTTCTCTTTTACCCAACTGTTGGCACAAAAAATCTTGAACTTCCCATAATGTTAAGATATCAAGTAAAGAAAATATAACAGCCAAATTACCTATCAACATGTAGAAGTTCATCTTGGTAAATAGATTGAGAATGAGTGAAATCTTCAACCGCCAAAGAAAAAAGATCTTCATTAACATCAAATGGCCTGATTTAGCAATAGAAATGGTGTAACATATCTATATTATATGATCTTAGGAACGATTCATGTTAAGATATGAGAATCTTACAAGTATTTTGTCTTTATCACTTGAGAGTCCCTAACATCAAAGTTTTCAATGTTCCTCCGATGGTCTAACCCTTCTAGGGTTGTATAAAAAGGAAACTTAAGAGCATACTCTATCTAAAACTAAGAAAAAATATAGTTATACATAAAGTAAACCACAATTTAAATTGAATTTATTTTATTCGAGAATCACCTCTTTGGAGTTTGGTATTCTTTGCACTCCATCTAAGGATAGCTCCGCCAATAAACTTCTCGACCAACATCCTATATTTTCAAGGGTCAATTCATTTTCAGATATAGTGACCTGTGAAGCCTTGTATAGTTCGAGTAGACATTTTGAATCATTTTTATACCCTTGAAATGAATCATGGAAACTGGAGACGTCCGAAATATGAGACAACTCATCTGCAGTTCAATTTTTTTGATATAAATTAGTACATGAAGCTAAACTAAGTAATAAAAGGACATCATTTTTGAAAGAGGAAGTACCCGCAGAAACACCATAACCATTCATCCGTAAAAGCCGAAATGCTATCGAGCATGTTGCAAAATCCAACATGATCTCTTCATCCCTTTTCAACCACAAACTGCATTGTGCACATAATTAAGCAAGCTGCTAACCAACCGTGTCAAATCATTGCTCATAACCCCTACCTATATGTCATGTCCATGATGCTATTTATCTCACTTGAAAAATGGTGAGATATTCCAATCTTTCCAAGTGAATCCACCATTGAAAGTTGATAATATATATCTAGTGGGTACAGTGTCGGCACTGCAAAAAAAATGGACACCATCTAATGTTTACTAATAATTCACGATTGCTAATTCTTGAAGATTACTATTAGATTTATGTACCAACCAGCACCACCAAATTTACTAACAACAGAACTTAGGAATTGGAGAGCTTTATCGTCATATTTGTGGACTAATAGAGCTGAAGTTGTTGAAGGAGAGTTGAACAATGACCCATTCTTCCTTTGAAACTTCATTACATCAACCCAGTCCACCATGTTCCCTAGTCCTTCAGAAACATAAGCTATATATGCTTTTGTGCCAGAAGATTTCTCCGTCGAAAGTCTAAATTGAAACAAGTATAAAAACTTCATTATGATATTTGTAAATGTTGCACCCTCTAGTCCCTATATGTATGGTACTACTGCTTTTCATTGGTAACTTACATATAATCCACAAAATTAGTATGAATATATGCAAAATGAAGGAATTTTGCAAGAAAAATGCAATGATACCATTTATACATTCTCAATACATACAATTTGGTATACATTACTTATCAAAGTCATGCATCGAAGATCGTGCAAAATAAAGAGCGCCCTACATTTTTGGGACGTAGGGCGTCCATATGAAGTGAAGCCATGGTTAACCTATACGAAGTTGAGCATGATTGATTCCTTCGACAATATTCAAGGATGCAGTACTGCAAACCACTAGCGTGTGTATACGATATGTTATATGCATGTTGTCTTTTAAATATATGTAACACCGCTAATAGTGTAGTTCTTAAAATTGTTGTCTTGGATGTGTTTTCACAAGCGAAGCAATTCCTCAACATATGTAGTACACATTATGAAAGATAAATTTACAGTACTACAATTCGGTTGGTGGATAAATTGTGTGCGGAAAGAAACATTTTCCCAATACCTTGAAGGAGGAATATATATATATATATATATATATATATATATATATATATATATATATATATATATATATATATATATGTCTCTATATTACTAGAGTTGAAACCTATACAGTGAGAGATAGAAAAATTAAACGACTGAGGACTAAAAGATATTTTTTAACGGGACATAATAATGTTCCATTCATAAACAATCTACACATATGCTTACTCTATAAGCTAAGCTCTTGAATGAACAAGATGAGAGTACAACGATAGTTGATATGCCAATTTATTGCTTCTTATTACAAACCTTTCCAACTCCTCCTTCCTGAGCTGAAGAATCTCATCAACGTCAGCCTGTCGAATAGAAGGAAATTCCAAGCCCATTGCAATGGTGAGGCTAAGCATACTAGGAAAAATAAGACTGAAGCCCACAGGAGCAACTATCTGCTTGTCCATAACGATGGAGAAATTCATTCCAATAAATTGTAGTCCTGGTGGCATATAGTTTTCACATCATTAAATTGTTTGTGTATTGTTAGTAGAAGAAATTAAAACAACATTGATATGAGAAACCAAATTTTTACCTCTTCTCATTTGCTCCTCGCCCAAGTTCCATTTCTTGAGTGCAGCAACACATGCCAATGTGGATAAGAGAATATCTTTGGTGACGGCTGAGCCAAAAATATTGATACCCCAAGACCCATCGTCATTTTGGTTTCCCAATACCCATTCAATACATTGAGGAAAGAGAGGAGCGTGAGGAAACCCAGGCAAAGGCACCATAGACACCCATGCTGTGTCGTAGGCTGATGGTGATACCGTGACCTGCTGTAGCTGCTTCCTTATTCGAGCCTCCCGTTCCTTCCTATGCTGCATTTTATTTACAAAGTTTAAATGAAGAAGAATCTTGGTAGTGTGAGTAAACCCATTATATTTAAATGAACAAACATTGATCGAGGTTCATACCATGTTTCCAACGCTCACGTTTTCAGCTACCAACCTCCCCTCAACACAGCCTGTTTGAAGAAAACAGATTGTATGTGGACGAAAACACTTATTTCAACCACAACTTGTAAATTTCTAGGCCTCAACGGTAAAATTAGTTCTGAAAGGATCAAGTAAGAAAGATCTCGCACGCAAACAAAACGAAACATGATGGAGATAGAAATACAAAACTGGATTTGAGTAAAGACAAAAACAAGGCTACTTACGAGAACGACCACAAGCACTCGAGAAGATTTCATGGTGGGGTGCCATGGTGAGGCTGAGGCCGAGATAGTTTCTCCCTTGATGGTGTGAGCGAGACTTTAACATGAACGAGGTAGCCGCCGGCCAGCGAGGTGCCGGCCTGACTTCTTTAAGGTTCAACATCCTAAGAGTGATGAGACCGAGGTTGTGGAAGCTAGGAAAATGGATGACGCCTTGACCTTTATAGCCTTGACCTTTTGAGAAGCCGGACTACTCTTATCTACCCAATTTTTCACTATTCCAACTTGCACATGGAAATAGTCCCGAATACTTTCATCTGACCACTGTTTGCATATTCTTAGTTTGCACTCAGCATTTCTGTTAAACCTTTTTCATGGTCAGCAGAGAATAAACTTTTTTTTAATAGCATGAAACTCCTGCTATTACCAATAAAAAAAATAGCGTCCTGTTACTATTAGCGGCAACCCTCAAAATCAGCTATTTCGATTCTATAGCAGAGTTAAATTGGGATATAGCGAGCAATTGTACATGAGTTTAAGTTAGTGCACCTTACTATAGCACGCTATTTGAAACCTTCAATATTACATCGAAATAATTATTTAAGGTTGGAAATAATCTAAGCACGCTTTGGGTGGCCACCATCCTTGAAAAGTTCTCGCTAGTTGTCCTCCAACTTGGTGAACATCCCACCTTGGTCACCCTTCTTGAAAAGTGCCCGTTCAGGGTCGCCCTAACTTGTGTCACCCACGCTTTGGCGCGAGATGTAACGGATTTGTGAAGTAATAATTATTTTTTGGTGTCACAGCACTTTCATATTCTTATGATAGCTGGAAATATTTGTAAGTGGTGGAGATACTCAGATCAACAAATGGAACTCTTAGCAAACATATATGGACCTCCTTGATGCATGTAATAGTCTTATTGTTGCCTTGTTCTTCCATTATATGATATACAAAGAGAATTGCAACACATATAGGAACGCGGCAAGATTGACAAGATGATTTGAGTGTTTTAGCGAGATTATATAAATTTCAATGGAATTTTGTTTGGTACGATTATGTACATGAATTGTTCAGTATGATGTAGATGAATTACAATGGCATGTACATGAATTACCATTTAGTTTTCATGAATATGTAGTTGTAATGCCGGACACCGTGGCCGAGGCATCAACCTTGTGTTACTCGCGAACCATTTCGCATTGTGTTTATTTTTTAGGAAATATATATGAGTTGCCAATGTTTTGCCAAAAAATTGATTCATTCTTGTTTTGAAAAACTTCTAGCACTCCATTCTTTAAATGAATTGTGTACATATGATAGCAATTATACCGTTTTTATGGATTTTTAATTATTATCTAATAATTTAATCTATGGTTCAAAGATATCCGAAAACTGCACCATCGCGCACACATCCCAACTTCAAACATCCCCACTCCGGTTTGCCTCCTAGAAATATCTCGTTCGATCTTCCGGCTCTCTCTGAGACTGGTCATAGTGGTAGTATCATACTCTTAGTATCATGCATATCATACTAGTGTATGATACTATCTCCACAGTGCATGGTATCATATGATAGTATCATACTAGTACTATATTCAATGATTTGTAAAATCTCAATATAAAATTATGTACAAGATTTATTTATATGAAAATTTTCTAGTTTTATGTGTTATGATACGGTATCTACCTATGATACTCTAACCATCTCTTTCTTTATTAATTGTTGTGCCACATTAGATTTTTGTCAACATGGCATGCATGATACTAGCTATGATACTTTCACTAGAACCAGCCTAAGTAACTACTAACTTCGGTGCCACCTACTGCCTCATGTGCCTCTCCGGGGACCGCCATTGGCTGCCATGGTGATGCAGCCGCCCCTCATGAATGTCTCGACAACCATTCTCAGCTGAGGAGGAGGAAGGTCAGTCACCATTGCGGTGGTGCAGCCGCTGATGTTTATAAAATCACATGCGGATCTAACTAGTACCTTGCAAAACAAACACATCCAATCTGAGTGCCAAGATTAATTTCTAACCAGTTATTTCTCCGATATTTTTTAGCCTTAGACCCATAATAAATGTGCTCCTGCATACAGATTGAAATGTATGCACATAGAGAAAACTCTGTCCGTCTATTGTGTTCTGGAAACTAAAAGAACGGCGTGATGTATGTCATGTGTGCACGTAACTTAACCTAGTTTTGAAAGACATGCATACATGTCTTGTACAACAATAATTTGTACAAATCAGCGTGTGTTGCGAGCAAATATTAGATGCAGCAGCAACCCGCGCGTTTGCACGGGCTACCTATTATATGAAGGACCATATGAATAGTAAACATTTAAAGTTATACATCGTGATATCCTTTAAGGTTGGATATATCAAAAATATTTATGCATACACTTTTTAAAAGGTTATTTAATAGTTCGAAGCTTTTGAAACACAGAAGCAGCAATGAAGGTAGTAATAAATAGTCCTGGAAGAAAGCTCTGTCCAAAATGCTAATCTATTTGGCATGGCAGGCTTTGTTATTTAGTCTAATAACTTGGTGCATGCCACCAAGATGAGATCATCAAGCCTAGGGTGCGGGTATGAATAATTAATTAATCACATGCCCATATACCAAGAGTATGCCATCAATCAACACCGACGAGAATATTCTGGCCACGCTGTCCAAGATGCCAGCGGCTGGGCTTGCAAAAATATTGACAGCTTCTGCCAGAGGCGCATGGCAAAATATGCAAACCTAGCGCTGGCAGATCGAAGGCAATCATATCCCTACAAAGATCGGGTGTGCTCACGATTAGAGATTTAGAGATGTTTTGCCAGATGGAAGTTTATCATCCTCGCACGATCAGAGGCATGTAAACAAAATGAAGTACTAAAAATCAAGTGAAGGATTATAATGAGATTAATATCACCAACTAATAAAGGGAAAATCGATCATACAAATTTATGGAGAATTTTGAGAACACTTGGACAACGACCTGGAAGTACTTTGACCTTCTCTTATTTTCGTGAAAGTATAAAAAACAATGGATGTACATCATGTATGCACGTAAACAACTTGACCAAGTTTTGAAATAATATGCATATATTTGAATTTATTTGCAACAGCCCAACTAATAGTAGATGCATTATAAAATACCTGTAGTCCACCCATCGTGACCCCGTCGGACAATTTGTTAATTCAACTTGACCGAGGGGCTAGCTTTGCTTGCCCACACGATACTTGTAGATAGTATTATTACCCTTTTTGAAACTTGCTCACCTACCTAGTTTAAAATTTTGTTTTGAAAAGAAGAAGCACCAGTGGACTTAGTATCGATTGATGCACACATCTATAAATTATTGATTATTTGACAATGTTAAGACAAGTGCCCAGAATCAATGCCAACGAATTTGCTGAAAAATGTTTCACATGAGTACATGACTGAACAACGAGAAGTAGAATACTCCTAAGCCTCGACGTCATGCCAAGAAGCGACACCCTTCCTTGTTGATGGACAGCCTCGTCGCACGCCTCTAGTTGTTATGGTGGACAGCAGTCAGGGCCATGTCGCTAATGTTACCGTGGAGAAGCTCACCTTGAAGTCATAGATGATCGCAGAGCTACGGCGCTGCGCACGGTACTCGTGTTGTTTTTTTCCTTTAGCATCATGGAGACAAATAAACGGTAGCCCGTAGCCTGGCTCTATGTTTAGACATGATGGCACACTAAGTCCTTGTACATGGCGAACTCGACCAGGCCACAATTCGGAAGCCCGCGCACGCTTCCTAGTCGGTTATCACGTTTGATGTAGGAACAGGAGAAGCGAATGTGTAGACTAAGACCATGACCAGACCGAACGCAAGTTTTTGTACCCATTTCTCAGACTGGAGCTATCGAACTAGATTTTGTAGCCGGGTTTATAGCGATCATATTAACATAGCAAGAAGTATACCGTGTGCATTTCTCCATATTTTTTCCACTGGGTTTTTCGGAGTTTTAAGCCATGGTTATACAGATAAGATACCCAGGGGGAGTGTTGGAAAACTCGGCCGGTAGAGGCCCACTCGGTGTGGCCTCTACCAGGCTAGGGTTGGCATATGTGGGTATCGTATCCCCCTTTAGCCTATAAATAGAGGAACAATCTGTGTACGGAAGTTGACCGAGAGAGTTTTCAATAAAGTTCTCTGTTTCATCTATTTTGTACTGTGTGTGCTTTCTTCTAGTCTTCTTCTCCGGTGTGGAACAGCCTCGGGACCGGCCAGTCGGCAAGGGGTGTTCCAACACGTTATCAGCACGTGTCTCTCCGTCGAGCCTCCGTCAAGCCACCGTCGAGCTGCATCACGCAGACTTTCGTTGAAGGTAACCCCGATCTGACCGCAAAAATGGATTCGTCTCGCAATTTCCTTTCAAGATTTGCGTTCAGATCTTAGATCAGATCCCATCTAAGGTGCGGATTTTTCTTTCCGGGAGTCGAGCCGACCTACTGTCACCGACCAATTTCGATCTAATCATTACCGGATTAGAATTTTGTTGACTGTACCGTCGATGCGTGCACCCGCTGTGCCGATCTGGTTTTTTAGAGTATATCTAATTGATCTACAAATATTTTTACTATCTTGTACTATGCACGCACGAGTTGGATCTACTGCATTTTCTTTGCATGCACACGCGCGTGCAAACAGCCGCAGGACACTAGCCGGCCGCGTACGAGCCCTGCTAGTCGTCGCCGCGCCGCCGGCCGAGGGCCACGCCGCTGGGCTGCGCCCCGCTGGCCGCTGCGCGCTGTTGCTTGCCGCGCCAGCTCCCGGCCTTCGCTTCGCCGCTGCCCGCGCTGGCCTCCGCTGCCGCTGCCGCCACTTCATTGCTGCTCGCTTCGCGCTGCCGCCAAGGCCTTGAGCGCCCGCCGCGGCGCGCCTGCCTGCCCCGGCCGGCCGTGCCGCTGCAGCGTTCCGCTGCGACGCCAAGCGCCACCGCCTGCTGGCCTCCGCCGCTGGCTTGCTGCGTCGTCGATCCGCGCACTCCCGTCGCCGGAGCGGCCTGCTGCCGCCATCGCCCCACTCGAGAGCACTTCTGTGCTCTGTTCCCCCGTTCTCGGGCAGGGACGGTGTGGGGTGGACCGGCCCACGGGAGACCGCGCGTTTTTCGGCCGTTTTTGGACCTTTTTCTGGGCGTGGGAACACGCGTTTGCGGGGCTGTTGGACCATTTCGGCTCTGTTTTCGGCCCGATTTTTCACAAGCCTTTTGAACTATGTTTTACTATAGTTGTTAATTAACGCATGTTTTTAATACTTTGTATCTCATAGATAGCTTGAACCGTTTTACATTAAATTTTGGAACGCCGTCATATTTGAATTATTGTATCGATTATCGCATTTATGCAACCGATTACCTGCTGTAATCTTACACACTTTGCATAAATTGCAGATGACCGGAATCGTCAGCCGCGAGTTCCCGGAGTTGACCCAGGATGGGCTTAACTACCTGACTTGGGCCTCGGACGTTGAGATCGTCCTTGAGGGCCGATGCATCAAGGATGCGTTGATTGAGGGGACCCCGACGGCCCCCAGCAAAACCATCCCGGCGGATAACGCCAAAGCCCTGCACTTCCTCCGCCATCACATGTGTGAGACTCTCAAGAATGAGTACATGGCAGAACGGAGTGCTTCTGCCCTTTGGACCGCCCTCAACAAGCGGTTCTCTAGGCTGAAGTACACCATTCAGCCACAGGCGGAGGCAGATTGGATACGTCTGAGGTTTGCGGACTTCAAGACGGTGGGAGAGTACAACTCCAGGTTGCACCGGATTTGTACTATTCTTCAGCTGTGTGGGACCAGTACCACCGATCAGCAGAAGATAGACAAAACCCTCTCCACATTCCATCCGGACAACATCCAGTCCTCGCGAAACTTTCGCCAGGAAGGATTCATGGAATATGCAGCGCTTATTGATGCTCTCAGGTGGCCGAGGCGCAGGATAATGTTCTGAAAAAGAACTTCTCCGCGCAACCCTTCGCAGGGGGCCCAAGTCATGAGGCCAATGCTGGTGCCTACAAGGTGCGCAAGCCCATCCACAAGAAGAGAGGCAAGAAGGGCAAGAAGGGCCCCAACTCCTCCAACCCGGCCAAGCAACGCAAGGCGGGCAAGGGGGAGGCGAGGCCCCAGGACTGCTTCCGCTGTGGCTCCAAGACTCACTTCTCCAGGCAGTGTTTGGCCCCTAAACACGTCGTGGACGCGTTCAAGGCCAACAAGAAGGCGCGCGAGGCGCATCTTGTCTAGGTTGAGGCACCACTGGCGCCCGGAGCGGCAGTAACGTCATCTTGGCCGGGCGCAGGACGTAGCACCAGTGGCAGCACCCTCGGCGGTCCCCACGGACGCCGCTGTGCCCATGGAGGTTGAGCACGTTGTGCCCCCACCGCCTCAGCTAGGCCCCTTGTCCATGATGATGGCCAACGAAGAGCCTCCCACTGACCTTGAGATACTGGCTGAGCTTGGTGATTTCCTCGCAGAATCCACCTGAGCTCCTTTTGTTGTGATGATTCCTTTTCCGTAATAATCAGATACAATTTTCGATATGGTTGTAAGCTCTATGAGAGCATAACATTTATTTGTTTTCGGCGATTGGATGACATTTATTTCATTCATCTATTCCATTATTTGATTATGTGATGTTTTGAAATGTTTATGTGTTTTACTTACTTGATGTAGCATCTTCCTGCTCCATTATATTAATTAGGCACTATATTTTAGAACGCGTGTGGCGTCCAAATGGAGGAAACGTGCCTGGCTGAGGCACCACAAATACCATCTTGAGAGAAACAAAGTATTTTGAGTCCATTACCAAAAACCCTGGTAACATAATGACGATCGCCGGCTGCGGTCCGAATGTAGTTGGCTCCGGAAGAGCAACTATCATACTCCCAAATGGAACAACTCTGATCATTGAAGAGGCATTGTTGTATCCGGAGTCGACTCGTACTCTCTTAAGTTTTAGAGACATCCGCGCAAATGGTTTCCATGTCGAAACCGATGATGATGAGAATGGAAAGGAGTTCCTACTCATTACCAAGCACGACGAAAATGGTAAACATGTTGTCGAAAGACTCCCTTCATTAGCTACTGGGCTGTACTACACTAAGATAGTAGCACCACCTATTTACACTACCCTTAAGACTGTCTTTAGAAGCTCCGAACTATTCTGCCTTTGGCATGATAGGTTAGGCCACCCCGGTCTTAGGATGATGAGAAATATAATTAACAACTCGAACGGTCATAATGTTAATGTGAAAATTTTCCCGAATCCCGATGATTTCATGTGCTCCGCATGCGCTACGGGGGAATTGATCATTAGACTGTCCCCCCTAAAGGTGAAGGATGAACTCCCCGCGTTCTTGGAACGCATTCAAGGGGATATATGTGGTCCAATTCAGCCCCTCTCAGGGTCGTTTCGGTACTTCATGGTGCTCATCGATGCTTCCTCTAAATGGTCCAATGTTTGCCTGCTGTCAACAAGGAACCATGCTTTTGCAAAGTTGATCTCCCAGATCATACAAATAAGGAATAAATTCCCTGATTATCGTTTAAAGTCTATTCGAATGGACAATGCCGGAGAATTTACTTCAAAGGCATTCGATGATTATTGCATGGCAACTGGAATCAAACTTGAGCACTCCGTACCGCATGTCCACACTCAAAATGGACTTGCGGAGGCATTGATTAAAAGAATTAAATTCATTGCCAGACCACTCCTTCAGGGTTGTAATTTACCAACTACATGTTGGGGACACGCGGTGTTACACGCCGCTAACCTCATCAACTTTCGACCATCGGCCTACAACATCCACTCTCCCATCCAACTTGCGCAAGGGTCGGCACCGAAAATTTCTCACCTACGTAGGTTCAGCTGCCAGGTATATGTACCTATACCACCACCCCAGCGATCATCAATGGGATCGCTCCGTAAGTCGGGGATATACGTTGGTTATGAGACTGTGTCCATAATCAGGTTCTTGGACCCCTTGACAGGTGACTGTCACACGGCCCGTTTTGCTGACTGCATTTTTGACGAGGATCTTTTCCCGACTTTGGGGGGAGGTAATCAACCCCTGGATGACAAAAGTCGAGAAATCACGTGGAAAGCCACGGGGATCCACGCTCATGACCCGCGCACTGTTGAGACTAATAGAGAAGTCCAAAAGATACTAGATTTGCACTCCCTAGCGAATCAACTGCCCGATCATTTTAGTGATTTAAAGACTGTGACAAAGTTGCATGTGCATGCACGCAATGCACCGGAAAGGGTTGAAATACCAAAGAAAAATGATGGTATACCCGCTCCTGCTCCAAGGCCTAAGAGGACGCGGATTCCGGTTTCTCAAATCCCAAGTACCCGGGGACGCCCGAAGAAAAAGGATAAGAGAGATTTATTACAGTCTGCCCCTGTTGAGGGGAGCCAGTTGAGACCTGGCACGAGTACGGATATTTCAGTGCACGAAATTCCGGACTTGAACTTTCCTATATCGGAAATACCCAGCGAAGTTGTGTGCGCACACATCGGAGCGGGAAAGCTAAAGGACCTAGCTCCTGGATTGGGAAATCCGGTGGAGCAAGAGGATGTTCCTGATGCACTCCATGACGAAATGGCCATTAACTATGTTAATTCGGGCGAGTCATACAACCGAGCCATGGCAAATGTCGACGTTAATTTTGCCAAGAAAATTGCCTCAATCATAGATCTTGACCCTGAGCCTAACACGCTCGCTGATTGCAAGAAAAGGTTGGATTGAAAAGATTGGCAGAAGGCAATTACCGCTGAATTATTATCGTTAAACAAAAGAGAGGTATTTGGACCTGTTTGTCTAACTCCTCCCCACATTCGCCCTGTTGGCCATAAGTGGGTTTTTGTTCGAAAGAGAAACGAGAATAATGAAGTAGTAAGGTACAAAGCAAGGCTCGTTGCTCAAGGTTTCACTCAGCGACCAGGTGTCGACTTTGAGGAAACTTACTCCCCAGTCATGGATGGAATTACCTTTAGATACTTGATCTCAATGGCAGTGAACATGGACTTAAAAATGAAACTAATGGATGTTGTCACTGCTTACCTATATGTAACTTGGATTCGGACATATACATGAAAGTACCAGAAGGTATCCCTGTCCCGAACCAGGATAGAGCAAACAGGAGCTTATACAGTGTTCAGCTTAAGAAATCATTGTATGGACTAAAACAGTCAGGTAGGATGTGGTATAATCGTTTAAGCGATTTCCTTCATCAGAAGGGCTACGCGAGCAATGAAGATTGCCCATGTGTTTTTATACGGAGATCCCAGGATGGTTTCTGTATTATCTCGGTGTACGTGGACGATTTGAATATAATCGGTACACCTGATGATATTGAGGAAGCGAGTTCCTACCTGATGTCGGAATTCAAGATGAAAGACTTAGGCAAAACCAAGTTCTGCCTCGGTCTGCAACTTGAGCATTCCTCTGCTGGGATTCTAGTTCACCAGTCGGCCTACACCCAGAAGGTGTTGGAACGATTTGGGTTTGAAAAGGCATATCCTTCTAAGACCCCGATGGTCGGAAGATCTTTGCAGCAAGACAAGGACCCGTTCAGGCCTAAAGAAGAGGGGGAGGAAATTCTGGGACCGGAATTCCCCTACTTAAGTGCAGTTGGCGCACTTATGTACCTCGCAAATTGTACACGGCCGGATATTGCATTCGCCGTCAATTTGCTTGCAAGGTACAGTTCTGAGCCTACCAAGAGACATTGGAAAGGCGTTAAGGACATCTTTAGGTACATACAAGGGACAAAGAACCTTGGCTTGTTTTACCAAAAGAACCAAGACCTATCTGTTGTAGGCTATGCAGATGTTGGGTACCTTTCGGACCCGCATATATCCAAGTCGCAGACTGGATATGTTTTCCTTTGTGGTGGAACAGCTATTTCCTGGAAATCGTCTAAGCAAACTCTTGTGTCAACTTCGATGAACCATTCAGAAATCATAGCATTATATGAAGCATCACGAGAATGTGTATGGCTTCGACGAGTAATCAGTCACATCCAGATGTCATGTGGACTGAACACCGTACAAACCCCAATAATTATCTATGAAGATAATGCCGCTTGTGTTGCACAAGTCCAGACGGGTTACGTGAAGAGCAATCTCACAAAGCATATAAACCCCAAGTTCTTCTATGCACATGAGTTGCAAAAGATGAACGAAGTGAAAGTCTTGCATACTAAGTCGTGTGAAAATCTCGCTGATTTGTTCACTAAATCATTGCCAGCGTCTTCTTTCGAGAGATGTGTCCGAGGGATCGGCATGATGAGACTTAGGGAGATGCAAGGTTCAGGGGGAGAATCTTCACAAACTCATCGCTAAAATCTTGATCCCGCTGATTGAGTACTTAACTTTGGAGTTAGGTGAATTGTACTCTTTTTTCCTTAGTGAGTTTTATGAAGTTTCTCACATCAGGTTTTTAATGAGGCAATTCGTGTAACATAGCAAGAAGTATACCGTGTGCATTTCTCCATATTTTTCCCACTGGGTTTTTCGGAGTTTTAAGCCATGGTTATACAGATAAGATACCCAGGGGGAGTGTTAGAATCGGGCGGTAGAGGCCCACTCGGTGTGGCCTCTACCAGGCTAGGGTTGGCCCATGTGGGTATCGTATCCCCCTTTAGCCTATAAATAGAGGAACAATCTGTGTACGGGAGTTGACCGAGAGAGTTTTCAATAAAGTTCCCTGTTTCATCTACTTTGTACTGTGTGTGCTTTTTTCTAGTCTTCTTCTCCGGTGTGGAACAGCCTCGGGACCGGCCAGTCGGCAGGGGGTGTTCCAACATTAACAACCTATGGATAGATATAGATTGACCAGTACACATTACATTTTGAAGTCTTCTTTCCACATAAAAAATTATCAGTGTTTCCTTTGACCAAACCTCCTGTCTCTACTCTGGAAGGAGGTGAGCGCTTCCAGATAGTCAGCCTCTCCGAAATCAGGCCAGAGAGTATTGGTAAAGAAGATCTCAGAATAGGCCGTCTGCCACAACAAGAAGTTGCTTAGCCTTAGCTCGCCACTGGTTCTGATAAGCAGGTCAGGGTCAGGGTAAGGCAACTCGCCATCGGTGAAGCTCGTCTGGAGCTCATTGGCGAAGAGAGACTCGTCGATGTCCTCGGGCCCGAGAAGCTTGCCATGAACCTTACCAACAAGGCTCCGGCATGCTTTCAGGATGTCCCGTCGGCCACTGTAGCCGATGGCTAGTATCAGATCAAGCTGCGAGTTATTCCTGGTTGCGTCCTCGGCTTCCCGTGCGGTGTTTTGCAGGGAAAGAGGAAGCCTGGAGTAGTCACCGATTACGCGAAGACGGATTCCTTGGCTGTAAGACGAACAAATAATTCTCCATGAATGATTCCTAGAATGCATTCAGTAGCTTAATAAGAGAGAAACAAGAAAATACTAGACCTCAAGAAGTCATCAACATTGTCGTGGATCAACCTCTCCATCAGCACCATCAAGACGTCAACCTCCGGCTGCAAATTCCAACAACAGTTGAGAAACCAAATTCAAAATGACTAAGGAGGATTGAGAGAGATGCCATGCATGCCTTGGGACGGTTCCAGTTCTCGTGTGAGAAGGCGAATGCGGTGAGTACCCGGATGCCCCAGGCACGCGAGAGCCGCACCATCTCCTCCAAGGCATGGAGCCCGTCCTGGTGCCCGACCGTCTGCGGCAGGCCCCGTGCACGCGCCCACCGCGAGTTCCCGTCCATCACCACCGCCACGTGCCGCGGAAGCGACTCTGCTCGCAGCTGTGCCGGGAGCAGCGGCTCGGCTGCCGGAGCGGGGGCGGGAGCGGCGCCAAGGCATGGTAGCACAGGCAAGCGCATGCAGTGGAGGGAGGCGGCATGTGGCTGCTGAAATATGGTGACATGCATTGTATTGCTAGCTAGTCTCCTTGCTTGGCCCGTGATGCTGTGAACCACTAATTGGAAACAATGTCGACCTCCAACGCTTTTGAAATTAATGGCTGAGTGGATCGCACTGCATAGGACGAATTAGTCTTACGTGTACTCCATCCTTTTCAATATTGTATTAGAGCATCTCCGATCCACTCGTTGGGCGAACCCAGGGCCGAAAACCGGACCAATTTTCGGCCGGACGAATCGTCTTTTCGGCCTGGGTACGCCCAGTTTCCCACTCGCGTACCCAGGCGGAGTACCCAAGTTCGGCTAAATTCAGTTAAACTCAGCGAAATATGAGTGAATATAGGCGGAATTTCATTAAACTAGGCAAGGGGTACATAGTACGTCGAAATTTATAACTAGAGAAGGCCGCCGCCGTTGTCGACGCCGGACGCCGCAACTACAGGCCGAGGCGGGGTTGTTGCCGGCCTCGATGTGCGCCATGACTCCGGCGAGAGTCCGCCCTGGAACGCTCCACCAGCGGCGGCGGTAAGCCGCATTGTTACGCGGCGGCGGCAGCGAGCCCGGCGGTCCGTCGTGTCGGGCGAGTTCCTCGAGGCGCCTATCGGCGAAAAACTATCTTCAGAAGAACAAGTTGCCCTGATCCTCGGCGAGATCCAGGTCTTGCACGGCGGTGATAGCGGCCTGGATCTCTCCGGCCAGTTCTGGGTCTTCCATGGCGGCGATAGCGGCCTGGATCTCTCCGGCAAGGTCGTATTCGTCCGGCACCGGCGGAACGGGGATCCCGCCGGCGCTGAGTTTCCAGCCTACGGGGAGACGAGTGTCCGGCGGCGCCGTATAGCGCGCCTCGTGGACCATCGGCCCAGTGACCTGAACAAGATCTATGGGGGTCAAGTTGGCCCCAAGGTGATCCCGCACCATAGAATCAGAAATCTGAGAAAACAAAGTCAACTCATTGCCAATACCAAACATCACCGGGGTAGGCCTTGGCTGCTTAAGAACGGGACATCTCAAAGTGGGATGAGTAGAGTTGTCACAAATATAGCAATTATGAACCGCCTTACAATCTTTAGTTGCATGCGTATTGACCGCATACTTCCAGCAACGAACGGATTTCTGGTTCTTTTTACTCACGGCAGCAGGCACCGGTGCAACCACAACAGTCTCCAAAGTTATGTTGGCCTGAGGAACATTGGCAACGGTCCTCTGTGGCCCATACAGATACTGCGACTGCTGTCCCAAAACCTGAGAAGACGTCCCCGCCTGACCAGGGGAATACCCATAATGTTGAAACTGTGATGGCTGCTGGAGCGGCTCCAAACCCGGCTCAAGACCCACCTGCACCTGATCCTGCTTCTTCTTCTTCTTCCGCTTCGGCACCTGCGTATTTCCATATCCGACCCCGGCCGCAAACTGCTGCGGCGCCACCCCCTGCTGGATCATTGGTGCCCCATCCAACGGATGGCCGCGATACGGCGGCTGGAGTGGCTGCAAGGCGAACTGAGGCTGCGGCGTCGGGAAGTAAGCACCCTGGGGCGACAGAAACGGCAGCGCCATCCCTTGACTGAAGCGAGTCGGAGGCGGCATCCCGGGCGGCCCGGAGAATGGTGGTGGCCCATGGCCAAAAGAAGGCGTCGCAGACGAATGCGGCACAGCATGCCCAGGGCCCTGCCCCAGGAAATTACCGGCGGTGGGGTGCGCTGATGCTGACCCGATCCCGGCAGACTATTGTGGCTCCAACACCTGGCCGCGAGGGGGAGCCGACGATCCCGTCGGCTGAGAGGGAGCGCGGGGAGCCGGAGCACGAGGGACCGCAGCACCCGTCGGCGGAGGAGCGACGCGTTGCGGCGGCACGACCATGAAGTCAGATCCGAGCAAGGCCTGGGCGAACGAGCGCGATGGACGCTTGGACGAAGGCTGCGGCGTAGTCTAAGCTAAACCCGCAATTCAAGTAAAATGGCAACATATGTTCAAAAGGGGATTGACAATGAGAAGACATCCTAGCACCAACCTGACCTTGTCAAAATCAAATTTGAGCAGCAAATAGAATACCAATTGGAATAAAAATAATATTTCAATTTTATTTTATAATATTTTTCAAGAGTTAGAAAATCTCTACAATCAATGTATTTGCTAAATAAAGTGATTTATTGCTTCCTACCTGAACTTGTGGACATGCTCCAGATATTTTTAAGTTAATTGGCAGACACTATCTAATTTGATGTATGGTATCATGGATAAAACACTTAGGGAATGAAAACATGTGTATTGGATAGTTCAAGTCGAAACACGGAACCTAAAGAATCAGACATTTACAGGGGCCGATGGTTATGATGGACCTGGAATTCCACTACTCATAGCTGCGGCTTGCAAATACTAATTCTTGCTAGGATCGAGAATAATGCTTAGATTAAGTAAGGTTTGAAATAGCAAAGGTAAGATGCCACCATATTTTCTAATTACACATACGCAGTAAGTCCTCTTGATATATGCATGTTCTATCCATCTCTAAATTATTTTGTAAGCACACAAGCTACTATCCACGTCAATCAGAAACCAACCATCCCAGCTATCCATATTTCTAGCATCCACTAGTTCTCTACGTTCATTATCAAGTGTAACATCTAAATATGAATACCTGGGAGTAAGCTACATAGAAGATGACCAACCATGAGACTGGATGGGCCAGATCGAGGTGCATGGAGTTGGCGCAGCATGGCCATCCAGTGTGGAAGTCGTCAGACAAGATGGCCAATAGTCGGCTTGAATTTAAATGTCTTCATACGTAAGTCATTGTATTGTAGCTTAATTTGATCCAATCTTTTTTACGTGAAAACCTTTCAACTTGAGAGAAAAAACTACGGGCTAAAGTCATCTAAATATTTTTTCCACTATTATCAAACGGGGATACAACTTGTTTTTCTCTAGAGAGCACTAGAGGATCTCATACATCAAGATACATATGGATCTTGGATGCCAATAACAAGATTTGTGACACAAAAGCTGGGGATCAGATCAATCTCACTAAAAATGGTGAAAAAATAGCTTGAAGGAGATAAGATAGTAGATCCGAGTCTTCACAACCTTGTAGGCAGAGCCCGATGCTTGATTCAGCTTCTTTCTTCAACTTCTTATTTTTTCCCTTCTCTCTTGTTTTTTTCCAACCGAGGCTAACTTGGATTCTGTTAGTGCAGTGCAGAGGACGAATGTAATTGGTATTTATGCGATATTTATATATTCTCTTTATAAAAATGATAGTTTCGGGTATATCAAGCTATGCATCCATTAATTCAACAACTATTGTTTAATATTCATCAAAAAGTAGGATCCAAACAAATTGCACGGTAGATGAATGTTGTGGATAGGCCTAATACAATATTGAAAAGGATGGAGTACACGTAAGACTAATTCGTCCTATGCACTGCGATCCACTCAGCCATTAATTTCAAAAGCGTTGGGATCGACATTGGTTCCAATTAGTGGTTCACAGCATCACGGGCCAAGGAGACTAGCGAGCAATACAATGCATCTCACCAAATCAGGTACGAGAGGAGCTTATCAGGATCCATGCAAGGTGGGACATGCTAATTTTTAGTAGTGAAGATGACATGCTACAAAAGGCTGAGCCACCTTTCACCTGGATAGAAGAGAGCGAAGATGAGGATGATATCTTCACACCGCCATCCGTTGGAAGCAATGCGAGAGCTGAGTGGGACAAGAGGCAGGAGAAGAAGAAAGCGCAGGCCAAGAAGAGCAATGACAAGAAGAGCAAGGGCGAGGCATCGTCGAAGGGCAAGGAAAAGGCATCGTGCTAGAGATAGAGAGAGCTCTTATGTATGTACCGCAAGTTATGTTAAACTGTGTCGCAATCTATGTTGAAGTGTTTGTCGAATAAAATCGTGAAATAATAAAAAGATGTCTCATACATAGATAAATATATGTCTCATACATAGGTAGATATCATGAGTGTCTCATACATTCATAGATAGACATGTCTTATACATAGGTAGCTCAATTTTAAATACTCTATAATTATACGGATTTGCTAGTTCTCGGGCGCGTGAGAACTTCTTAAGTCTCAGTCGCCTCTTTTACCGTTTGATTTACCTCGTGATTCGTGCAAACAGAAGTTACATATGAGTTACAACTTGAGTGTAACTGAGAATTTAACGAGTTGCAACTAGATTGTAACTGAAAACTAGTACAAATCTTATGAGTTGCAACTAGGTTGCAACTGAGAATTAGCATAAATATTAGGATGACATCAGCGACTTAGACATACGTGAGATCTAGGCACTCCCATAATTATAGCAACAACACCAACATTATCCTTTTCTGTTCTCATCTGGCTTACCCGCCGCCTTCCCTCTTTCCCTGAATCCTCTTGCAATGTACTCGCTCTTCGTCTATAGCATATTTTTGACCGCTCACGCTACTCCGCAGCCCGCCGCGCGCCTACGAAAATCCTTCTCCGATGACCTCGTCGGAGTCGTTGACCAACTGGTCATATGCTAAGTTGGGGGGGAAGATGGGCGTAAGAAGGTCCAAGACTACACTCGTCGGTCGTCCTCAAGCACGAGCATGATGTCGGCGTGAAGTATGGGAGACGACAAGTCTCATGGCCGTCGTCAGCGTAGTGATCATTTAGTTTCTATTGACCACTTGGCTCAGACTGAGTGCACCTAGCTAGGTTCCCCAGACTGAGTGCACCTACCTATGAGTTGCACCTAGGTAGATGGTGGCGCCGCCTCCGCTACCATGCCATGCCATGGCGCCGCTCCTCCAGCTAGCCAAACTCAAACCTGAGCTAGCTCAGTGTCGCCGGCCGTACGTACGTAGCACCAGTACAGAATCTAACTAACCTATACCAGAAACTAACTAACTAACCTCCGTCCGCGCGCGCGCAGCCAAACAGCAGCCTAACAGATCCAGCACCAAACGCGCCTGGAGGAGGAGCAAAGCACGCAGCAGCGGATATATCGATCGATCGATCCGTCCTGCTTTTACGATCCATCATCATCGCCTCGCCGCCGCCGCCATGGCGCAACAAATGAAGTACTGCTCCACAAACTCGCGCTCCGCCTCCTTCTCCCGGCTGCTCCTCCACCAACTCCACCACCACCGGAACAAGAAGCAGGCGCCCTCGCTGCTGCCGCCGACCCATCGGCACAACCGCCACGTCCACACAGCTACCCCACGGCGATCGCTGTCATCGGAGACCCTGCTGGACTCCGTCCGAGGGCTATTCTTCCTCCATCATCGTCGGCCGCCTCTATATCCCTCTACTCTGCGCATCCCGCCGCCGCCGCCACTCCATTGGGCCCGCCGGTGGTATCGCAAGGCGTGGAAGTTCTCCGTGGCGGCGTGCGCTGCGGCGGTCGCCACCGTCGCCGCGCTCAGCCACAAGGAGACCGTGCCATACACCTGCCGCGCCCACCTGGTCATCCTCTCCCCATCCAATGACCGGAAGCTTGGCGAGTTTTTCTTCAACCACGTAGTAAAGGAGAATCTCAGCGACAAGATTCTCGATGATTGTGACGCTGACACCGTCCGCGTCCGTCTCATCGCAGCCGATATCATCCGTGCAGTCCACCATGCCTTCCCGACCAATGACAATGCCATGGGCTCCGACGTGTGGGTCAGCAAGAAGGGGAAGGCGGCGACGCCGCCGCAGACCGGACATCTTCACCACCTCGATTGGGAAGTGATCGTCGTCGGAAATGATCGTCACCAAGCATACGCCTTGCCCGGCGGCAAGATTGTAGTCCACACCGGATGCCTCAAGGATTTCAACACCGATGCTGAGATTGCCGCCATTATTGCGCACGAGGTAAGTATCGTACGTAGGTTTTTCATTATTGGATCGACGCGTTAATTAGGTGCGTCCTATTTGTGAGCAATGATGATTTCAGATCATTCCGTAGGTCGCGCACATTGTTGCAAGGCATTTCACGGAGTTCACCAAGGTAGCGCTTTTAATTCCAAAACTTCACAAACTGTTGCCCTTCTCACGAAGGTATGTTAATTCACCTTGGCATTTCATGTACGGATGTACTATCATAGTTTGATCGTTAAGGATTCTGCTCTGTGGACCCCTTTGCCCCATTTGCTCATGTGAAATACTCTCTCTGTTTTATAATATAAGATGTTTTAATTTTATGAAATAAGTGTATTTAGACCTCTTTTAGTGTGTATGTTCGTCGAAAAAAGCTACAAACCTACACACTAAAAGAGGTCTAGGTATAATCCTTTTACTAAGCTAAAACATCTTATATTATAAAATGGAGGGAGTATATCTTATTTATGATTTATATCATAGTAATTATTATCTTATAAGAACTCCCTCCGTTATCCACGTGTGCAATCGTTTCATGTTAGATTCTATCTTTTTACGTATACATATTGTAGGAGAGAGATGGAGGCTGACCTCATCGGGATGATGCTACTGGCCACCGCCGGTTATGATCCACGTGTAGCCCCAAGGTTATATCAGAAGATCGGAGAGATCAATGGAGACTCGGCATGGAAAGATTACTTCGGCTCTCATCCTTCATGTAAGAAAAGAGCTCGCCTCTTGTCAGAGGCCAATGCCATGGAGGACGCATTAGAATCGTACTACAAGCAAGTACATGTCGGGGACGGCGTGAACTAACGTTTTATTTCAACGGCAGGTTCGTGGAGACTCTTATTTAGCTGTCGGTATGCCTAGTTTTTCCTTCGTTTGAATCTATGTTCCATGTGTGTTTTACTTTTTGTTTCTTAAATGGATGTACTTTTGTGGAGGCCATGGAGGGGTGTCTTGTGAAAGACGAGGTAGCTTGTAGCTTTTTGCCCATCTCGTCCCAGGAAAATTGGACCAACGGCAGAGAACGGATTTCCCGCACAGTTTTTGGAGATTCGTGCAAAGTTTACACTACTTCATTATTGTCGTACCAAGACCAAGCATCCAACCAACTACAAGTATCTTGGTAAAAAATCGTCTAAAGGGTTCAAATCTTTAAAATTCGTTTAAAAAGTTACTGCGAAATAAGAGTCTCCAAGAACTTTCCACGGTCACAAGGAAAATGTCAGTCAGGGTCATTCCCTGGTGCAAACTTGTGTGTGGTACAGTTTCAAGGCCTTGTTCATGATCCCGTCTTGCGATAAAAGCTGTGATCTTGTCTTTCCTGAAGGGTGCGAGCCGATGTAATCATTCCATGGCGTGCCCAGCCCGTGCACGTACAAATTAAATTCGATGCGCACTCGGATTCACATACCGAGTAGTACCATTTTCGTACACGTCACAATTAATATCGGTCCAGCCCGTGCAAGCATGCATGGGTGTTGGCTCATGCATGATGTAGCTGATGTTAAGACCAGACGACCGTGCACGTACGCACTAGTAGACGTGGATTCTCTTATGGTTTTGCGTACGCAAAAAAAAAGTTCTCTACGACTTTGTTCTCGCAATAACTAGGACTGTGTCACTCATTATCAACAAAGCCTCTCAATCAACCGTCCATATTTCCCTAATCCTACAAGTCGACGAATTGAGAAAATGTAGTACTTACGTCGAGTAAGACAAAAAAAAAAGTTACGCCTATACTCCTAGTCGTCGTCACGAAGTTGATGACTTGAAGGCTGGTCCCGTTTTCTTTTGTTTTAATAACCCGTTTACACTTTTGTCGGACAACTAACACAAAACTTAGTCTTAGTTATAACCCACTAACGACCAATAAGACACTAATTTTTTCAGGAAAAACTCCCACTCGCGAGCTCATCTCATCAAGATCCCAAGCAACCTTGGGCTTCTTGGACGGAGGATTCGGAGGGATGGCCCGCACAGAAACCGCCGTCGTGGGTCTTCTGTGCAACGGCTCGTCCGGTGGTTGTGGATAGGGTCTTTGGAAGAAATCTTTATCGGCTCAACCGGCACCAATGCGATGCCGCCTGTGGGTGGCATCTTCCTTCCTGGAGGACGTCGTGGCTACCCTTCATCCTCTCCTCTCTGTGTGCCAGTGGAAACCCTAGGGCCAATCTCTGGTCCGGGCAGCAGCGGTCACTTTCCCTCTTGAGGGCGTTTCTTGATACTTGACGAGTCAGGGCTAGGAGCGTGTGGGCATTCTTCGGAGGGCGCAGCGGTTGCGGTCTTCCTCATCTAGTTGATCCGTCTCCATCTTTATTTGTTTTTTCCCTTGTTTTAGTTCGCGGATGTGTGATGTTGTCCCAACATTTTGTATCATGTTGAGCCTTTACCTTTGGGCGTTGTACTGTCTGACCTAACAGCGATCTCACATGTATGCTTTATTTATAAAGCGGGGCGAAAACCTGTTTCGATAAATAGTATGGGACCAGTACCGATATAATTTATTTGTTTTTATTGGTTAGAGAACGCCCGCTTTGTTTTGCCATCGAAAATATTTTTTTGGGTCCCTAACTCCCTGCTGATGATTTCGGTCAGGAACTCACATCAACCAACTCATTCTCGATATCCATCACAACTTGATTTTGTCAAAATCTTGCTGGAATCCAGATCGGAGGAACAGTCACCTGGATGCAGACCTGACATGCGGCGAGCTGCAAGTAACCAGCTGCCGGATTGATCGATTGGGCGTTGGTCTCGCCCTGCCACCGCACAACCAGCCGACGGAGTGCCTCGTGCACCGCCGTCGGAGCATCTGGCGGGAACAGAAAGAAGAAACGGTGGGAAAAGAATGGTAGGAGCATCTGGCGGGTTAGCCTAAACCAGCTCAGGTACGATGATCTGCATGATTAATACAGGCTTCGACCTGGGTTAAAACTAGTCCGCTCCGGCCGAGCCAACTGGATCTCTGACATATAGTTGCTGCCGGCCGACAAGCCTTTTGGTCCCGCCAGAGCCGACACGGATCTTTTGGTCGGGCCCGAGTCAGTCCATGTGACACTGATTGGGTGCTAGTTTTAAAAATGTTTAGTTTTGTGTATTGTTTTCGAAATTAATTAAAAAATGTATTATTTGGAAAAAATTAGCATTGAAACTGTAGTAGTACGAACAAGTCCGCAAGAGGCCGGCTCAAGGCAATTCTCCTGACCCACGGGCCGTAGTAGGGCCTCCTAATCCGGCCTATACAGCCCATAAGACCGTTAGAAACTTCCTGCTCTTCCCGACCTGCGCCGCGCCGCAACCGCCTCGGCGGCTGGGCTTCCCCTCTTCTTCTCCGGTCTCTTTCCTCCGCCACCATTAGCCTCTCCCCACCTCCGTGCTCCGCTTCCGCACACAGCCCTGCCCCTATCCCGCCCACACACCTACCCTTCCTAATGGCAGACGAGCGACCAGCATCAGTTCCCGCCGCCGCCGCCGCCGCCGAGCCGGAGGAGGGGAATGAGGAGGACGCGCTGCTGGAGCGCGCCCAGGCCGTGATGTCGCGGGTCGTCCAGCAGGCGGTCGACCCCAACCCGCGACTGATACACACCCTCGCCACAATCTGCGACGAACAGGTGGCCAGGTCTGCCCGCTCCCCTCTCTCTTCCACCAAAGAATTCGACCTTATTGGATGATCGGGTTCTAGGGATTGCTCGCGTTCTAAGTAAATCGTTTTGTCTTCTTCGCTTCTGTTACTGGAACAGCATCCAGGCCACCCGCTCTTTGAAAATTCCTTAGTAGATAGATACTCTGCACAATTTTAACATTTAGCTGTTTCCGGGCTAGGAATTCGCTGTAATTGCGCAAGGTAAAAAAGATGGAGTGGATGCGTCGCTGTCTGGGGAACCTAGGTGCACTCCGTCTGAGTGGAGTGGTCAATGAAAACTAAATATATAAATCTTTCTGCTTAAGTAGAAAAATTGAAGGAGCCTGCTCCACTGAGATGTATAGCTGATAATGCCTTTTTGAGCTACATTACTTCTGAAGTGGTCCTTTTTGCTAACCATTGCTATGTACATACTCCCTGCAGGCATCTGCACGAGTGCGCGAGTAATCCGTTGTTCGACAACACAAACACAAGGGGTTCCCATACAATAGGCAAGCTGGCGAATCTGATGAGGGTGCGTATTTCGGTTCTCTGTTTGCATCAGCGATAATCTTAGCCGTACCTGTTAATTGCTGCGACTAACAGTTGCTGCTTCAATTGTGTCGGCAGGAGAATGATGATTTCTATGAGCTCGTTTTTTGCAAGTTCTTGTCAGACACGTCATACTCTGTGGCTGTACGCTGTGCTTCTGCTAGGCTGCTCCTGAGCATCCATAATGCATGGACGGTTAGCTTCCCACCCTGCACACACACTGTTTTACATTCTCATCGTGCTACCTATAGTTTACTCTTCGGTCTTACATTCCATAGTATTAACTTGATTTGTGTTTGTCTCCACAGCCTCAGTTCCCGCATGCTTTTGAAGATGCTACTATTGCAAATTTAAAGAACTGGATAAGGGAAGATGGCGAAGCATGTGATTGGAAGCATTTAGAAAGTGGTAAAAAACCAACAGATACTGAGATGCTTAGAACATATGCTATTGGGTTGCTTTCCATGGCATTGTATAGGTACAGTCGTGACTTGTCAGATGAGATTGCATGCCATTCTTCTGTTCTTCAGCAGCCTTTCTGGTATCATTAATCTGATTATTGCATTTTTGCTTCTTCACCAGTGGTGGGCAATTGGTAGAAGATTTCTTAAACATGGGGGTATCAGCCAAGCTCATGCGTTTTTTGCGAACACGAGTCAATGGGGATATCCTATCTTCACAGAAAGATGCCAATCTCCCATTAGATACCAAGCATCCTCGGGGTAGAGATGAGAACAGGGGCAAAGTTCGGTTTGTTCAGGACAGTTCTGTGTTGGAGGGAACAAGGGCTGGAGATGGAATGCCGACTGACCCAACTTTGGAGAAGGAGCTTGATCGTGGTGTTGTGACGAGTCAAGCAGATGGAGAACGGTTGATGGATGGCACTGTTGATACAAAGGAAGCCTATGGGGAAAAGCATCCTGCATATGAAAGCTTGAGAGATGAACTCCTGAAGAGAAAGCTGAGTCGTACAGGGTCTCAATTAAGAGGGAAAAGTGAAGCAGGTGAAAGCTTGCCTGAGAGTGAACGGACGCCTTTATCACCGACCTCAGGATTGAGAATAGGAAGTCAGCCTAGCAAATACAAGAATGCTGCTAAGGTCGAGGACCCTAAGAAAACAATCGATTTGAACAATAGCTCTGCAGGCCTTGAGGCTTATACCGTTATATCCAAAGAAGAGTATGAAGACCGGTTCAGGGATTGCATTATTGGCTTGAAGGATATAACTGACATTGTTCTGAAGGCTGTTAGAGCTGCAGAAGTGGAAGCCAGATCTGCAAATGCACCCGAGGAAGCTGTGAAAGCAGCAGGTGATGCTGCTGCTGAGCTTGTAAAATCTGCTGCTTTAGAGGTATGGAAAAAATACATCTTTGCACTTCCTGAAATAGCAATAGTTACTTAACCCTGATTCATTTTCTGCTTCATTATATGTTACTTCCTCCATTTCAAAATATAAGATGTTTTAGATTTTTTTTGAAACACATGTATAGTGTGTAGATTCACTCATTTTGCTCCGAAGCTACACACTAAAAGGCGTCTAGATACATGCGTTTCAGAAAAAGGCTAAAACATCTTATATTTGAAACGCACGGAGTAGTAATATTCGATGCACTCTGTTTTTGAAGGTTTGGAAGAGTGAAAATAATGGTGACGCAGTTGTATTAGCTGCTGAGAAAGCTGCAACTACTGTAGTGGATGCTGCCATCTCCACTAGTGTTTCACGGTAATGGAAGAAACACATATATTCTCTCTCTCTATTATATCGTTGTTCCTTCTCTGAATTTTAGTTGGTGTTACAGAAGCTCTGGACAAGTTAATGATGAGCATGTTGTTGAAGAAACTGTGAAAATCAGCGAGGACCAGGATTTGGAAGATCTTGTTACTCCTGACCACGAGCAGCTCTTGCAACTTAGAGAAAAATATAGCATTCTGTGCTTACAGGTTTTGGGAGAGTATGTTGAAGCTTTGGGTCCTGTTCTGCATGAAAAGGGTGTTGATGTTTGCGTCGCATTGTTGCAACGGGGCATCAAAGACCAGGAGGGATATGGCCACTTTGCTCTAATTCATGAAATCCTTCGATTAATCTGCGCCCTGGCCGCTCACCGCAAATTTGCTGCGCTATTTGTTGATTGGGGTGGTATTCAGAAGATCCTCTCTGTCCCTAGAATTACTCAGACATATACTGCTCTTTCCGCGTGCTTATTTACTTTTAGTTCCCTCCAGGTAAACTTAGAAACCTAAACTGGCTGGTCATGCTGTCTGTTGATCTGTTGTCATTTTCTCCTGATCGTTCATTTGTCTGCTTGTTGCTAAATATGTTTTTTTGCAGTCTACCATGGAGCGTGTTTGTGCACTTTCATCTGACACACTCAGCAATGTGGTTGAACTAGCACTTCAACTCTTAGAGTGCCCACAAGATTCAGCTAGAAAAAATGCTGCCATATTCTTCGCTGCCGCTTTTGTGTTCAAAGCTGTTCTGGATTCGTTTGATGCACAGGATGGGATGCAAAAACTTCTGAATATTTTACATGTTGCTGCATCTGTAAGGTCTGGTGGCAACTCTGGAGCATTAGGATCCTCCAATGTGAATCAAGGGAATGATCGATCGCCTGCTGAAGTTCTGACTGGAACAGAAAAGCAGGTTGCATATCATTCATGTCTTGCACTACGACAATATTTTAGAGCTCATCTTCTCCAGCTTGTTGATTCCATCCGGCCAAGAAAGAGTATCCGTAGTATTGCTCGGAATACTTCCAGTGCAAGAGCTGGTTACAAACCTTTTGACATCGGCAACGAGGCTATGGATGCTATTATCCGTCAGATCCAGCGGGATAGAAAGTTAGGACCTGCTCTTGTGAGAACTTGCTGGCCTGTGATGGATAAATTCTTGGCCTCTAATGGTCATACAATGATGATGGAGTTATGCCAGGTAAAACTATGGTATTTTTTTTGTACACTATTTTGAGAAAAACAAGTTTGTATGTAAGCTGATTTAATTCATAACAATTTGTTTCAGGGTCTGCCTGCTGATCGATATCTTCATGACTTGGCTCAATATGCATTTGGAGTTCTTCACATCATAACACTTATGCCACACAGCCGCAAATTGATAGTGCATGCTACATTAAGTAACAGCCGCATTGGTATGACTGTTTTACTTGATATAGCGAACAGTGTTGTTGGCTATGTTGATCCTGAGGTGTATTTTTCCTTCTCAAGCTATGCATTATCTAACCTTTACAAACACAATGGTATTTCTCCAAGCTCTTCCAAATAAATAACCTTTCTACCGCCTTTGTGTATTAGGTGATATGTCCAGCATTGAATGTGCTTGTCAATCTTGTATGCCCCCCTCCTTCGATCAGCAACAAGCCATCTTCAACTGCCAATCAGCAACCTGGGAGTTATTCAGAAAGCAGAGACAGGAATGCCGAAAAAAGTACTTCAGAAAGAAGTCTAGCAGCGAACCAAGGTGAATCTGGCACACCTGTAGTGCCATCTGGAGTTGTTGGTGATAAGAGAATATCTCTAGGCGTAGGAGCTGGGGGTCCTGGTCTTGCTGCTCAATTGGAACAAGGGTATCGCCAAGCTCGAGAAGTTGTGAGAGCCAATAACGGTATAAAGATTCTTTTACAGCTTCTTAGTACTCGGATGGTTACACCTCCTGTGGCTATTGATTCTATTCGAGCCCTTGCCTGTCGTGTACTGCTTGGCTTGGCTAGAGACGATGCAATTGCTCATATATTGACAAAGCTCCAGGTATCGTGGAATGCAGAACAATGCACTATTTTTCTTCTGTTTTGTCTTACTATTGCATGACTATAATCTCTGTAATGCGTAACTGCTAGTGACTAGTCCCTCTCTTTCAAATATAGAGGGTCTGTTCCTTTTCCCCTCTTGCCTTGTTTTGAAATGTAAGTCCTGTACAAAAATTAAAAGTGTAGTTAATGAGGTTTTCTAACCTTACTAAGGTCGAACACACTACCTATTCAAACCTAATCGTTGGACAGTTGGCTAAACATTTTCACCTTTTCCTTGCCCTCTCATTTTCTCTGTTAGTCGGTAAAAAATGCTGTGAGATGAAAATGGACGGAGGGGTAACCAAGCATATTATTTGTTGTGATAATGGAGTTGGCGAAGTGCCCCTCTCTGATATACTTCTAGGCAAGTAACTAACTATTAACATGCTATTTCAGGTAGGGAAGAAATTATCAGAACTGATCCGTGATACCAGTACCCAGACATCTGGAAGTGATAATGCAAGATGGATAAATGAACTGACTCAAGTGGCAATTGAACTTATTGCGGTAAGGAACGCCTATCTCTTTAGTTGCTCAGAATTTTTTACCTGTAGTTTTTTTCTGGTATTTTTCTGTTCATCAAGTCGATGAGCACGCTACACAACTAAAAGGCGTCTAGATACATGCGTTTCAGAAAAATGCTAGAACATGTTATAATTTGAAACAGAGGGAGTAGCTATTTAGTATTCCATGGTTACTACAAATCAAAGCGGTGCTTAAAAGTTAATGAGGGAGAACTACTTTCGGTCCTTAGATGTTATCCAGTTATGCTGGTTACATGTTTTATGTGATAGGGTCTCCTAATATTAAGATTTTTATGTGTGCCTAATATGTCGTACTTTCATGTTGAACCGCTCAAATGGGAAATCAGTCATATGTTATTTTTTGTTTCTCCTGGTAGGTCTTGACAAATTCTGGTAAAGAAACAACCTTAGCAGCAACTGATGCTGCTGCTCCAGCGTTGAAGCGCATTGAGCGAGCTGGCATAGCTGCTGCTACTCCTATCTCATACCATTCCAGGTTTGACTTTGTGTAGTGTTTTCCTTCTTTTATTTCCCAGCTCCACTATCCTAAATTTTCCCTTCGTTTTGTATGTGTAGGGAACTGATGCAACTGATACATGAACACCTCCTTGGATCTGGTTTGGCCGCTACTGCTGCCATGTTGCAGAAGGAGGCTGACCTTGCACCTTTGCAGTCAAATGCTGCACTGCCACCTGTCAACCAGGCCGTTGCCCTGGAACCATCATCTGTTCAAGTTCAACAACAGTGGCCCTCTGGCCGTGTTCAGGGATTTCTGCTGGACAAAACAATGATAGCTGAAGATCAAGCTGGCCAGAGATCAGATTCTGTTGTGCCTTCATCTAAGAAGAAGGCACTGGCCTTCTCATCCAGTTTTTCTAAACGAGTTCAACCCTTTCTTTCATTTTCTGGTACTAGAGCAAGCAATAGCCTGACAAGTCCTGTACCTACTGGAAATGTGGACAATATAATTTGCTCTGCCACTACTGCCAATACTGGAGATGCGGAGACATTGCATAAAACACCAATGCTGTTGCCACTTAAGAGGAAGCTTGAGGATACGGGTCTTAGTTCTGCTTCAGCAGCAAAGCGTCCTGCAATAGTTGATCAATCATGCCAATCTCCTGTATTCAAAACCCCTGCTCCTACTCGCAGAGGCATATCTATAGCAGTGGACTCTCCGACTGCCACATTTCATCCAGGAAGGACAAACTTCAACAATATTTCCACGGACAAATTTGAAGATTCTCAAGGCATGCCTGGAGTGGTAACATGCACACCACATGTTGGTGCAAAAGATCACCAGTCAGGAAATTTGGAGCGCATGACACTTGACTCACTGGTTGTACAATATTTGAAGCAGCAACATCGCCAGTGTCCTGCTCCAGTAACAACTTTGCCACCAGTATCTCTGGTGCATCCTCATGTTTGTCCTGAGCCTAGTCGCAACATTAGTGCACCACCAAATGTAACTGCCCGTATTGGAAGCCGTGAGATACATATGGAGTTTAGTGGGATCCAAGTACCTCACAGGGATCGCCAATTTATATACAGCAGGTTCAAGCCATACCGTGTTTGCCGCGACGAGTCTTCGCTGTTGACTTGCATGACTTTTATTGCAGATGCATCACGTGTGGCGGCAGGAAACCATACTGGTGAATTAAGAATATTTGACTGCAATACAGCAGGTCTCGTAGAGACGCAATCATGCCACCAACATCTTGTTACAATGCTGGATTCAACGTCTTCTGGTGGAAATGAGTTGATTCTCTCGTCTAGCCTACACGAGGTTAAGCTCTGGGATGCTTTCTCGGTGTCTATGGGACCCTTGAACACATTTGAGGATTGCAAAGCTGCTAGGTTTAACCATGCTGGGACTTTATTTGCCGCCATTTCTACTGATGCAACTCGCCGGGCAGTTCTCTTGTATGATGTGCAGACACATAATATTGATATGCAGCTTCCTGATAATTCGAGCCTCTCAGGTTCAGGCCGTAGCTATGTACATCCAATTATACATTTCAGTCCTTCAGATGATATGTTGCTATGGAACGGGGTCCTGTGGGATAGACGAAGCCCGAACCCTATCCATCAGTTTGACCAGTTCACCGACTATTGTGGTGGTGGCTTCCATCCAGCTGGAAATGAGGTAATTTTTCTTGGACTGCAGCTATTATATTCTCCTGTTTTGTTTATTTCAATCCATTTCATAGAATGGTCAGTTGGACATGAAGAAACTTTACTCTCCCTGCTTCAAAATATAGGTACGTAATTTTCTTTAAACTTGTGAGGGGCATACATTTTTGCCCTCACATGAGCTCACTTTTCTTGCATTACCACAACCGTCCCTCTTCCTTCTCAGCGTGTTTATGAATATATTTTGGATGCACCATCTTGTGCTTCTGGGATTCTACACCTAACAAGTTATTGATGACACAATGCCAAACTAGTGTAGTTAGATCTTATGATTAAACTCGCTTGCTTGCATGCTTATCTTCACGTTCTTAAAACAACAAAGTTTGCTGTTAACTTCAACAGCTTGACCAGGCTGTTCAGCAACTGTGCCATCTATCTTTTGCAACCTGATTTTTCATGGGTCAGCTTTTTCTTATCTTTCCAGCCACTAAAATGACCTCAGTAAGTTTTCTGCAAGAAAATGCCAGTATAGTAAGAAAAGTGCACGGTAGTAAGATAATTATTGCCGGGTGTGTGTATATTTGCACTGAAAAGTCTTAAAATATGACATGCCTTGGGCACAATGATCCATATGGGTACTTGCTTATAGTATTTTCCATGTCAAAAAGATGTTTAGCATCATTTGATTACTTAGTTTTAAGTTGGTGCAACTTCAGAAGTGTACGATTGGTACTTGTGTGCTGCAGTTGTGAAGGGAATGAATTAGATTCTCTTGATGCTAATGTAAACTTTCCATTACTCTGTAATCGAGTCCAGAATTCTAATTGAGCCATATTGCCATGAAAATTGTAACCATTAGATCAAACTTAATTCAAATATTTTCCCTTATATATCGTAATAACAAAAGGAAACATCAAGACAGGGGTGACATTACTCATTGCATGTTTCATTTGCCAAAAATTTTGGGAGGAATTTGTTTCTACTGTGCATATCTTCTCATCTCTGTCCACAATGTTTTGCAGGTGATTCTAAATTCAGAGGTGTGGGATCTGAGAAAATTTAAGCTTCTGAGGAGTGTTCCTTCTCTGGACCAGACAGTAATCAAATTCAATGGCAGGGGTGATGTTATCTATTCCCTGCATTCCGCACGATCGATGCCGTCACCTACTCAGATATTGCAACCGTCCAAATAGACCGTGGTGTCCTTGATCTTGCTATGGAGCCCAACGACTCCCTTCTTGGAGTCGTTGCGATGGATGATCCTGACGAGATGTTCTCCTCTGTTCGCTTATTCGAAGTTGGCAGGAAACGACCAACAGACGATGATTCGCATCCGGAGGACGGAGGGGACACAGAGGACGACGATGATGATGACGACGACGACGAGTCGGATGTTGATGTTATCCTTGGGTCGCACGGGGACACAGATTCTGATGAGGATTCAAGCAACAACAGCGATGATGGTGGCGGTGACAACGATGGCGATGAGGATATATACAGTGGGGATGAGAACTACGATGATGATCCTGAGTTTGACGAAGGAGAGCTGCTGGAGATCATAGGTGGCGGGGACAGTGATGAGAGCGAAATGAACGGATCCTTTAGCAGTGGCGACGAAGACATGTAAGAGTAGATGGTTTTATTTTTGCACGGTTGCGTTGCGGTGGCAAAGACATAGCTTGGATGCAGGAGCAAGGCTTGGAGCTGAGAGACGAACGTCTTTGCATGGCGCACACAAATCCAGATGGCCAACTCGATCCAAAGTTTGGGTCCATAGATGGGTATGTATGTTCATCACCAGTCTAATGTGATTTTACAACCTCGACTAATGCAATCCTAATTACTTTTTTGCTACCTTTTATGAAACTGTGTACTATGTATATCTCCTCCTGCAGTGGCTCACATGCTCAGCTTGGATGTTAATTTAATCTTACCTTGACAAACATGGAACCAGCTTGGCAAGAGCTCCTGCAGTAGCAGCATTCGTTCAAACAGATCCTATCTGCTTCAATTGGCAAGAGCTCCTGTCAGACATGCAGAACACAGAGTTGCATCAGCAGACTCAACTGCGTGCGTCAAAACAGAGAACTGAAGATAGAGACATATTAGTATTGCTGAAATCTTGTATCACAACAAGTAAAACTAAATTTATCTCGTTACCAAAGATATATAGTTATATAAGACGACACTGTCTCCATGTCTGTCAGCAGTAAACATACAGGTCCAGTGACACAATGCTAATTTATGAACTGAAACAGACCGTACTGTACTGTACACATTTTTTTCAGCCTATAATCAAGCAGATTGTTACCTGAAAACAACGCAAAAAACGTAAAATGTAAGACGGCACAAGCAGAAGCTCGACTTCTGTATCACGGGAAGAAGATGTACAGCACCTGACAGTACCATGCATATCAATGTTGCAAAGAACTTGATTTTGGTGTGCAAATTGTTAGATATTGTACTCTTGAACAGAAACAGGAAAAGTGTAGCATATATACAGACCAAGAAAATGTTTTTTACAAAGAAGCAGGATTGCAATGCTATTGTTATAGGCTCGTAACAGCTTTCAGCTCAACCATTTATAGCAAAGTATCAGGTAAAATAACAGTATGCTATAACTGAATGAAAAATCGAACAAGAAACAGCACAGGGGTTTAATCAGAATAATAAGGTAGACCGTTTATTTTCTCTCAAAATCTGAATTTCAAGGAACATACGTGTATGCAGTGGGATCAGAAAAACGTAGTTACAGGTATAGAGGTTAACAAGTTTTTCTAGGAGTACCAATATACAGTGGGCTTAAACAAGTGACCTCCTGAAGAGAAGGTATTTTTATAAATGCACCATACATACACCACACTTTTTAGATAGGTTTAACCAGAATCTCAATATCTGAACTTGAAGAAACAGACTTACACACAATGGAAAAACTCTCTGTACTGATTTACAACTTACAAAGGTTAAGTGTTTGGTGTATGGACAAATCAGTTTTCCAGAATAGGTGACGATGTTGTGACACCACATGCAATTATATACACAATCAACGCAGCCCGTAAAAAACTATTCTGTCTCACACTACTTCGCCAACAGATGTTCCTACAGAAGTTGCTCTTGTCTCTGTTGCTTGATTCATCGGAATAAATTTCCTTGGCAATTTGAACAGGGGCTGGTCTCCATGGAATTCACCCTGGTAAGCCTGTCCAAAGGAATACCCTAGAGCTCGAGCCACCGGGACAGCTACGGCATTTCCAACTTGAATATATCTACACATTGAACACATACAGAGCACAGGCAAATCAGCTTCATAATAAAGAAGGTTCAGAGCAGCTGTCCTTGTAGAAACCAAACAGTTCTGGCCCTTTTCAATGCACTGCAGTTCATGTCAAGTTTTTTTTTCGAGAATGGATGTCAAGTTAGATCAACTTACTTCTGTTTTATAGGGCCAAATAGCCTATAATAGTCAGGAAATCCTTGTAGCCTTGCATTTTCTCTAACGGTCAGAACACGGTGCTGGGTGGGATGCAAAATAATCTACAAAAGGTTCATTCACGCACGCTTGATCATAGTAAAAACAATCGGCACTCTATAAAATCCTAAAATCACCTGAACAATATTAAGAGCTTACTTGGTTGTGAGGCTCAGCTCTGGTGACAACAGTTGGGACAGTTTCATCCCACCACAGGCGTCCAAATGGTCTGCAAAGCAAGACAACAAGGATTATCAATGGAGTTTTACGAATAACGCAAAAGGATATTTAGTACACTTACTTCGTTGATTTCCCCTTCATGAAGGTCATGGCGTAGGAAGGAACCTATCAGAGAAGCGAGGATGATCAACACCAGTAATATACACGATATAGTTGATGAAATTACAGCATAACAGATTTAATCACCAAAGGTTTCCCAGAAGGTAGAACTGCACGGGGAAAATCTGGAATAAACTCAACCGTGTTCTTTGCCCCAACCTGGACACCCTTCAAATCACGGAAGTTGGCCCCCTGGAGTACAATAGTTGGTAAGAAATTACAGGACATGGAAAATAGAGAAAGAACATCACATTCTTCAGCCTTAGCTTGCCTTTTTCATGGGAATCTGTTGCACTCGTTCATAATCATCCTTATTTAACTGGAGCGGCTGATGATCAAATAGCTGACTTTCGTTGGGAGTAGCAGCATCTCCAAAGGAGTAATCCAGCATGTCTTCAAATGAGTAACAAATAAAATAAGTTCAGACAATCATGGGAATTAAGTTTAAACACTAGACATGTTACACTTGGTGGGTTACCTTTACGGCTCAGCCGGATATAGCGTTGGAATTCTGTCGTTGGTATAATATGATACTCTGTCACATCATAAGGTTGATGGTTTCCAACCTGTAGAAAGGACAATTTTATAGGAGGATAGAGAAGAACACAGATGTTCAGACAACACTACAAAACTAATTGAGTATATGAAGAAAACAGTGAATTCCAACCTTCGGTAGATCGGATATTGCATCTCTAAGGACTAGAGCTTTCTCTAAGTGCCTATCTTCCGTTTCAGTGTATGCAACAAGACATTGCTAAAACAAGAACTTCATTTTAGTAAGATAAAAGTAATAACAAAAACCTGGTGTTAGTGACGTAGTGTCATACCGAGAATGATTTTGGGACAAGTCCTCGCTTAACAACATCATGGGTTGGGAGTGGGAACTTTGGAAGTACCTACAGTGCCAGAGCAACCTTCTAATTTAGTATGTCGTTCGAAGGTAAGAAAGAGCATGGCAGAGGGACATACCACTGAAGGAAGAGCTCCCCAGAGGAATGCTCTCATCCTAAATTGTGGTAAACCATAACATCCTGCAACCATCATCCCAAGCCTAGCTTGGTAACTCAAGGCAACAAGGCGGCTCAATGCATATCTCCCAAGAAACCCATCTGCAAATTTTAGAATATCTACAACATTCTCCATAAGAACATATTTAGGTCTCAAGTATTTCACAATATCCATAAACACAACCAATTGTTTGTTTCTTTCATCATTCAGAGGATCTTCAAGCTTTCTGAACCTGTTTAGTCCAGTTATGCCTTGGCAAGGAGGACCCCCACAGATAACATCCACACAGCACTTTGTAATTATAAATACATTAATGATAGCACAATAACAAGAACCCAAAAGGAACAAGAATGGATATACTTACAGGCAAGGGTAAAATGGATTCCTTATATCCACTCACAACAAATTCTTTAATACATTCAGGGGAATCGCTGAAATGTTAACATGGATAAGGCACTATTGGCGGAACAAAATAACAAGGAGCATAATGAAAAAATTACCAACCTAAGGCCATCAACCGGCTCCCATGTATCTTGACTAGGATCACACGTTTTCCACCGCACCTATATAAATATTTTTTATGTTTTACAAACTTTATATACTAATGACCTAAAGTAACAAGTCTAAAATAAAATATGCATCAAAAGAGAAAAGTAACCATGGAACCCTAAGGAATTGAACAAATAAGTAATTTTGAACAATCAAGTATGCAGTACCTTAAACCACAGGCCAACTTTTCCAGTTCTATTTGGATCACCATAGCATATATCAACAAGCTTCTCTACCTCAAATGTACCCTTTGGGAGAGGTTCATTTTCATCATGTTCATTATCGTTCGAAGTCCATGATAGATCAGAGTCCAAAGAATTGCTATTGTAGACATCATACTTCTTACAAAGTGCCTCCCACTGGCGAAGGAGGGAAAGGAAATCCTCAGCCTTCTCATTTCGTACCTACAAATTAGAGGTAAACTCTTACAAGTCATTAAGTTGGCTTAATACTTCCTCTGTACCTTAATATAAGATGTTTTTGACAAACTAAATTAGTTTGACAGAACGTCTTGTATTAAGCAACGGAAGGAGTAAAACAGGAACAAGTCAGTCCTAATTGTTTTTGTTACCTGTGTGCATGGGTTGTTGCGCTTTAGACTATTGCAAGCATGTGTGTTCAGATCCACAGCCCATTGCTGCACAAGACAACGAAATTAAAATTGACAATAACAGTTCTTAAGGATCAGCGGAAGTCCTACGAGGTCATAAGCAGAAAACTTACTGTATTCAATTTTATGCCAGATAGTGCAGCACCTAGGCAAAGCCCGGTTGACATGGCACCACATCCAGCGTAAAGATCCAGCAGTGTTGCTGTTTTCACTTGTTCAGGTGATGCCGCAAAGTCAGCAATTGGTGTTTCCTTAGAAGAGTCAGGATCGTCACAAGAAATTTCTGATGTTGCTTCACTGCTTGTTGCACCACCATTCTCTACCAGAGAATAACTGATCAAAAAGCATGGCAAGAAATATGGTACACAAAATTGATTGATGTTTTAGTTTGCCAAATGTACTTCTGGGATGTATTAGAATCAGTACTGTATTACACTATCTTAACACTCACACCATCCAAGTATAAAATCAGTACTTTATTGCGCCATTTAAATACTCACACCATCCAAGTCTATTTTACTTTCAGGAGTATAAGTTTATGATCGCAACATCCAAGTCTGTTGTGCTATTTAACTTTAATAAAGTTGCATACAGGAAATAAAACATAAACCAGACGGTGCACCTATGATTATTGCAACAGAAAAGAACATCCAGAAATGAGTACCTGCTGGGATATTTGCAAATGTGGAACATGCCACTGAATAAAACATGTCATAATAGAAATCAGACTTTGATATAAGCTGAGATTTTTCTTCATCTGTCATCTGTAGTTGTTTCATGATAAAGCAACATGTAGAGATCAGCAGAAAACATGCCAAAGAGTACAGGCCTGAAAGAGTATGTAGTACACATTCATTAACTTCAAAGAATGAGAAAATCTCTTACATTTGGGCGAACATAACTGATATTTGCTTTAGAGATGATTGACTCAATCATGTTATCATCCTTTTCCTCAGAAAGAAAAAGACGATTACGATCATGCGTATGATCATGAACATCCAGCAACTTCGGGGAGATGACCTGCAAATTTGACTTAGACACATGCTGCATTGCCCTTAGAAAAAAAGAGGAACGCGCGCTCAACACGTACCGTATCTGCCACACGGAAAAACCAACGGCACGTGAAATATGATCCATGATCCGTTCCTTCAAAAAATTCTGTAATCCGGCCAATGTAGTTTTCCACATCCGGACCAGCCTGCAGTCACTCAAAATAACAATATCACCATTACCAGTTTTGGTTAAAATCTATACCTAATAATAAAGCACGAAGTATTTCTCCCGGTCCAACACTTTTTTGGACAGCTTTGCCCTCCCACAAAAATACATTATACCCACCCGTGCCATCATTAAGTAAAATAACCTTTTAGTTTTTTTTTCTTCCGTCGCATCCAAGGCCCGAGCCGCCCGCTGCCCGCCATCGTTGCAGAAGGAAAGGAAGAGAGGCGCCATCGAGCTCCTCATCGGACGAGATGGGGCACCACCGGTGGGCGACGCAAAATCCGCGGCTCTCTCGCATGTCCCTACCTTGGTCGAGCCTCCATCGACGCATACACTGCGGTCTACGACGATAACGTGCCAAGCGTCTGGATTTCCACCGCCAGCCAAGGCACGTACTACTACACCACCACACGGTGGAGGACGTGTGTGGCGGCCGCGACTATATTGGCCGTACTCATGCTTCTCACGCCCTCCATCCCCTGACCAGGAAGGATTTGGGCGCTGTTCTGGTTCCGGCTGTGCGCAGACTCCAATTTTGTGCCGCATCCGTCGATTGAAGGAAGAATATCATGGGCAGTGGATTTGGGGAAGAAATGTCGAGAGAGAGAGAAACGAATCAAGATTAATCTATAGGAAGCGAAGGTGGACCCAACGATGTGGCCTCACGTGTTGATCGCATGGAGGGACGCGTCCTGCATGACCCCATCTGGTGGTATAGTTTGTGAGTGCATGCGATAGAAGGTTTGACCGATTCATTATCTCGGCAGAAGAAGTTGGGTACTCACTTCATTTCAAATTATAGGGTTAATACGTACTTTAAGAAAATAGTTCAGCAGTAAGTTTAGTCAACAATATGTAAATCATATGTCACAAAAATTATATGGCGTATTTTAAATATGAATCTAATGGTATAATTTTTATAAAATATAGTTTGTATTTTATTAACCAAATTTATGGTTAAACTATTTCTTTAAAATACGTATTTCCCTTATAAACCGGAATGGAGGTAGTAGAAGGTTTACTCTGATTCTTTTAGAAACTGTAGGCGAATATATTTCAGAAATTAATTTTGTCATGTTAATAAAAATAATTTTGAGTAGTGAAATTCTTGATCCAAAATCTATTTAATAAAAATACGTGCTTTTTGCGACATAGCTTTCTTTTCCTTGATGCAACGCACATATATTTTTCATGTAATTTACAAGGTCAATAAGATGTTCTTTCGCAGCAACGCGCGGGCATTGTGCTAGTAGAGCTAATCAACAATAGAAATGCAGGAAAGAAAACAAGAATATTTGAAAACAAGAATATTTGAACTTGCAATTGAGTACACATACACTGAATTTAGTGTGCATAGTGCAATTTTGAACTGGTAATTCAATACAGTCATGCACAAAATTTATCATGCAAACAGTGGAGTCGAAATAGTACAGGGAACCAGGTTTACATGCATGCACCTGAGCACATTTTGCTGTCACAAACTAAATGCATGTAAGTTAACAACATGCCAAAAACAAGAAAGGAGCATGCCATTTTCAGAGTTGGCATAACTGAAAAGGAAACCCAGGATGTATTAATCATATTCTCCTTACACTACAATCATGTACAAATGCTCTTGCAAGGATAACAAATGGAAGCAATCAGTCAAGGATCAGTACAACTAAACAGAGCACACGATCAAAGTAGGTCGTCGGAATTAACCATGCAAAATAAAAGAACCTGATTACCATGCGAAAGCAGTCTGCAAAATACCAGAGACATTTATTAAAATGCTAAATGGCACAGATCATATTCACACTTGATATGGAGCGGTAAAATTTAACTGAAGATGTGTAACACGAGAGAAAGAGTGGGGAGAGATCAAGAAGAAGCTACTTAACTAAAAGTCTATAAGGGACATATGATAAATTACGAACACTGGAGCTCATAGTAAGTTAGTCAAGCATGTAAATATTACCAAAATACATTGGAGTAAACTAAAAAGCCTGTTGGTATGCTGAAAAGGGGAGCCTAGCAGACAAATTTGTAGTGTAGTAGAAGTAACCTAGGCCCTTGATAATCCATTCATTAAATTCAGAACCTGATTTACATACATAACTTTAATCCATTCATCGAATTCAGTAAACAGTTGTACACTAAATTTAGCATGGCTAGTACACTCTTGCGTTAGTAATTTAGTACATAGCCATGCACTAATTTAGTACAGTGCAGTGTTGAACTAGACAACCAGTACAAGGAACATGCAGCTGAGCACAATTTATTGTTTATTGTCACAAATTGAATGCCTGGAAGTACCAACATGAGAAACAAAAAAAAAAGCACACTATTTCAACAATTACCATAGCAGAAATGGTAACTCAAACCTGCAGTAATCGTACACTACAGTCACATAGAAATGCTCTAGCAAGGATACAAAATGCAAGCAAATAATCAATAAGAGCACACGATCAGAGTAGGTAATCATGGGTTTACCTTGAGGTAGACATCATCACCGAGATCAAAATGTTGGTCATCCACACAAGCAGTTCGGTAGTGGCATCGGGCACTGGCTCCAGTGATCTCCTCATCAGACCTGCAGGAATGGAAATTGGCTCCTTTTATGTTTCGAAATTGTCGCAAATGAGCACCTTTTATGTGAAAAGCGCAGCACTCCATACTCACCGCCTGGTATGTGAACCTGCACAATCCTGCAACACCAACAGGCAGAAGAACCTGGGTTTCAGCCATGATTGGCGATACATGAAGCAACGTCCAACGTGCTGACTGTGAGACAGAGATAGATGGACGCCATAGTTACCTTGGTCGTGTACCTCTCCGGCCACCGTCGCCGTGCCTCGTCCTCTGGTACCGGATCGCCCACGAAGTGGTCCTCCGAGTCGCCGTCCACCACCCTTCGCTCCGTGGCCCTCGGCCGCCCGACCCTCTTCCTAGCGCCAAGTGTCCCTGCTCCACCCATGGCATGTTCCTCTGCTTCGAGCGCCGCGGCCTCCGCCTCCTCCTCGTCCAGCCGCATTGCCTCCGCGTCCGGCTCCTCGGCGCACACGTCGTCCTCGCGGATTGCCGTCCGACAAACCGCGCCGTCCACCTCCATCATCCCCGCTGCCCCCGCCACGAGGACGCCCACAGGCTCCTCGGCTTGTCGTCCTTGGCCGCTCTCCTCCTGCGGGCCGCGCCCACCGCCCCGCACCGGCGCTTGCGGCGCTCGTGCTCCGCGTCCGCCTCGGCCTCCATCAAGGCGGCGGATTTGCGCCGGCGCCGCGTGGAGCGCGACGGCTCGGCCGCCGCCGTGGCGAGGGACATGTCCTCCGCGTTCGGCAACTCGGGACAGACGCCGTCGACGCCGATCGCCGTACGGCCCGCATCGCCCACCTCCATCACTCCCGGCGCCTCCGCCTCCGCCACCACCTCCTCTGTCCTGTCCTTGGCCGGCACTCCCGCAGGTCGTTCCACCTCCGGCGCGTCCACCTTGGCCGCTCTCCTTCGGTCCGTCCCCGCCTTTCCCGCCGCCCGGCACCGGCGCTTGCAGGGCGACATCTCAAGCTCGAGCCCCGCCTCCGCCTTCGCGTCCTCCTCTGCCTCCAATCAAGGTTTTGGTTTCCGGTATGAAAAAAATCCCGAGGGTGGTCGGGATTTCCGGTTACCGCGGTTACCGAGAAATCCCGACCGGTTACCGGACGAATTTAAATTTTAAAATTCGAATTCAAAGTCCTCGGTATGACCATTTACATCGGTTTTTTGTTAAATTTCATACAATTCAAATAAATTCGGGATTTTTTGTCCGGTAAACCGATTTCCCGAGGGTGGTCGGGATATCCGGTTACCGACCGGTAACCGGATTTCCCGACCGGTAACCAAAACGCTGCCTCCAATGCAGCTCTCGATTTCCTCCGCCGCCGCGTGGAGCGCCACGGCTCGGGGGGCGCCGCCGCGGGAGCCGCCACCGTGGACATTGTCGCAGACGGAATCATCGAGGGGAGGGAGGACGGAAGGGGATCGCGGGGTTAGGGTTTTGGCCGGCTGCTGCTAGTGGTGGTGGTGGGTTTTGCCGTTTTGGTGCGGCTGGAGGCTGGCAGTGGTGCCGACGGAAGCGGCAGTGTGGCTTTTGATCAGGAGCTGGCGTGGCTTGGACGACCGGTCAAAATGGCTTGCTGCGGCGTCTTCCTCCGGTACGGCGGGTCGGTGGGTCCCGCGCCAAAACGCGATGGAGATTCGTGCGCGAGGTGAGGGTTCTGCTAGTCGCCAAACTCCGACTCTTTCATACAAAAACTTCATCGTCTCTATTTTTTAACCAAAACTAGCACTAAATTGCAATGGGTCAACAAATGAGCAATCGTTCTCGCGAAAAATATAAAAATAAATAGAAGATTTGGTGGGAATCGAATTTTTAAATTGTTCTTAGTGTTTATAAACCCTCTCTTGTTTTTTTTAACACAAAATAAATCTTGACCCTTTTGGTTTGGTGTTTTAAATTTTTTGGTTTAATTCCAGTGAGTAAGTTTTCAAACTGTTTCAAAAGGTTAACCCTTTTCTCCCAAATCCCTCTCTTTCTATTTCTGATATTATTTAAAATTGATTAGATAAAATGGAAAATAAAATTAAAAAGAGAGGGGCAACCAACCGGACAGCTAGCCCAGGCTACCAGCTAGGCCATCTTGTTGGAGATATGTCCTAGAGGCAATAATAAAAGTGGTTATTATTATATCTTTGTGTTTATGATAAATGTTTACATTCATGCTATAATAGTATTACCCGGAAACATTAATACTTGTGTGATTTGTAAACTAAATTAGAGTCCTCGGTAAAGCCTCTTTATAATACTAGCTTGTTGGTTAATGGATGATCGTGGTTTCTCGATCATGAATATTGAGATGTTATTAACAACAAAATCATATCATTAGGAGAATGGTATGATGGACATACTCATATAGATAAGCATAGCATAAAGATCAAGTCATTTCAATAGTTCGTTTGCTATAAGCTTTCTGATACATAGTAACCTAATTCCTTCGACCATGAGATCATGTTAATCACCATCACCGGAAGGATGCTTTGATGACATCAAACACCACACCGTAACTGGGTGGCTATAAAGGTGACATTGAGTGTTCGGAAAGTATGTGTTGAGGCACATGGATCAAGAGTGAGATTTGTCCATCCATATGACGGATAGATATACTCTGGGCCCTCTCGGTGGAATGTCATCCAATTAGCTTGCAAGCATGTGACTGGCTCACAAGGGATCACATATCACGGGAACGAGAAAAGAGTACTTATCGGTAACGAGGTTGAACTAGGTATGCAGAGATACCGACGATCAAACCTCGGATAAGTAAACTATCGCGAGACAAATGGAAATTGGTAGCATATGTAAGTGGTTCATTAGATCGCAAAGTAATCATAGAAATATGTGGGAGCCATATGAATTTCCAGATTCCACTATTGGTTATTGATCGGAGAAGTGTCTCGGTCATGTCCGTATAATTCACGAACCGTAGGGAGACACGCTTAAGGATTCGATGTTGTTTAGTAGATATGGAATGTTAGTAGGGAAACCGAATGTTATTCGGAGTCTCGGATGGGATCCAGGATATCACGAGGAGATCCGGAATGGTCCGGAGAATAAGATTCATATAAGGAAAGTCCGACTCCGGAGTTCGGGAATGATTTCGATGTTTTCATTGGAGAGGTTCTAGAAGGGTCTAGAAGGTTCACCGAACCGGAAGGGGAATGGTCCATGAATGTGTCATGGGTAAGTGGAATGATTGGATCATGTCCTAGGTCACTTGGTTGGGCATTTGCGAGAGAGAATTAAAGCTCTAAATTGAAAGTCAAAAGGGAGGTTTGAAAAGTCAAACTGAAACAATAGTTTCCTAGTGGAAGAAGGAAAGAGTCCTTCCTTCTATCCAACTTGGTTTTGGGTATGGATTCAAACTCCCGTCTCCCAAGGCTGCCCCCCCTCTCATAAATAGAGGGGGAGGGCTGCCCCAAATACCACAACACCAAGCCCTCCCCACCCCGTGCGCCGCTGCCACCGCCGCCCTACGCCGCCGACGACACCACCTCCTCCTCTCTGACCTTCTAAACCTAGATCGCCGGAAAACCCTAGATCCACCATAACTCGCACAGGCTTAGGCGAAGCCCTGCGGTATCTTCCCTCTACTTCCGACACCACGCTGTCATGCTGCCGGAATCGCGAGGGGAGAACTACAACCCCCGCTGCATGCTGGAACAAGGGAGAGGAAGGTATTCATCGAGTACCGAACGTGTGACCGACTACGGAAGCGCTGCCGGAACACATCGCCGGAAGGATCGTCTACGCGATCTTGAGATCGGCAAGTGTATGACTACATCACCCACGAGAATCTGCTCTCGTTAACCGCTTTGGAATCTTCGAGGGTGAGTACTCTAATAGACTCGTTGCTTCAATCTAGTAGATAGATCTTGGCTTGTTTGTATGCATGCGATAGAATTTTTTGTTTTCCATGCTACGAACCCCTACAGTGGTATCAGAGCCGTGTCTATATGTAGATCTGTTGCACGAGTAGAACATAATGGTCATTGTGGGCGTTGATGTTTTGTTGTTATCGATTGCTTATTGTGTACTTTGCATCTTGCGGGATGGTGGGATGAAGCGGCCCGGGCTAACCTTACATGACATCGTTCATGAGACTTGCTCCACGCTTGACATGCAACTTGTATTGCATAAGTGGCTTTGCGGGTGCCTATTTCTCCCAACATAGTGAAGATTCAATTTACAACGGGTAATTGACAATACTAGTATCAACGTTGTGGTTCTTGTTCTTAAGTTAGAACGACACTTATTGAAAGCCCCAAACCACGTAAAACATGCAAAGAAAATTAGAGGCGTCTAACTTTGGTTTGCAGGGGTGTGTTGTGATGTGATATGGCCATGATTGTGATTATATATGATGTATGCAATGTTCCTTGTTGTAAGTTGGCAACCAACAGGAGCCATATGGTTGTCTTTTAAATTCCGTTAAGACCCACGTGTCTATTATTCAAAGTATTTGTAATAGTTGATGATGGTGGACGACAACCATGAAGCGGCGCCATTGACCTTGACGCCATGTCGGTGATGATGGAGATCATGTTCGTGCTTGAAGATGGAGATCGGAAGCACAAGAAGAAAGACCATATCATATCACATATTTTGAATTGCATGTGATGTTAATCCTTTTATGCATCTTGTATTGCTTAGTTCGCGACGGTAGCATTATAAGATGATCCCTCTAGCACAAAATTTCAAGTTATAAAGTGTTCATCCTTAGTAAGCACCGTTGCTAAAGCTCGTTGTTTCAAAGCACCACGTGATGATCGGGTGTGTTAGATTTTGCGAGTGTATACAACGGGAGCAAGCCAGATTTGCTCATGCAGAAGCTAAAGTTTGATCTTGACGAGCCTAGCATGTATAGACATGGTCTCGGAACACGGATCACCGAAAGGTAAAGCATGAGTCATATAGTAGATATGATGAACATGTTGATTGTTCGCCATTAAAGCTACATCAACTCTCGTGATGATCGGTTTTGATATGGTGGATTTGGTTCGCGTGATCACTAAAACAATGTGAGGGATATTGTTTTGACTGGGAGTTCACCTAGATTAATTTAACTATTAATTAGAACTCAATTTGTCATAAACTTAGTCTAAACTATTGCAAATATGTTGTAGATCAATGGCGGCCCCTACCATCAATTTTAATGCGTTCCTAGAGAAAGAAAATTTGAAAAACAATGGAAGCAACTTCGCAGATTGGTTCCGCAACTTGAGGATTGTCCTCAATGCTGGTAATTTGACCTATGTGTTGGATGCATCGCCGGGTGACCCACCTGCAACTGATGCTACCGATGAGGTAAAGAATGTTTTCCTCGCTCAGAAGAATCAGTACTCCATAGTTTAGTGTGCTATCTTGTATGGTTTGGAATCGGAGCTTCAGAAAAGGTTTGAGAACCATGACCCACATGATATTGTCCGTGAACTCAAAATGATATTTGAGGCTCACGCGGCAGTTGAGAGTTATGAGGCTTCTGAAAAGTTCTTTAACTGCAAGATGGAAGAGGACAACTCCGTTAGTGAGCACGTGCTTAAGATGTCTGGGCACGCAAGCAAGCTTCAAAGCTTGGGTATAGTGATTCCTAATGCTTTGGGGATTCATCGTGTCCTCTAATCACTATCACCAAGTTACAAGAACTTTGTGATGAACTACAATATGCAAAACATGGATAAGTCGTTGCCCGAACTCTTCTCCATGTTAAAGTCTGCGGAAGTGGAGATCAAGAAAGAGCACCAAGTATTGATGATCAATAAGACCACCAAATTCAAGAAGCAAGGCAAGTCTAAGAAAAAGGGAAACTTCAAGAAGGGTGGTAAGAAAGTTACCGCGTCGGCGAAGAAGACCAAGACTGGGCCTAAGCCTGATACTGAGTGCTTTTACTGCAAGGGAGAGGGTCACTGGAAGCAGAATTACCCTAAGTACTTGGCGGATTTGAAGAACGGCAACATCAAGAAGAAAGGTATATCCGATATACATGTTATTGATGTGTATCTCACTAGTACTCGTAGTAGTGCCTGGATATTTGATACTGGTTCGATTGCTCATATTTGTAACTCGAAACAGGTGTTGCAGAATAGACGGAAACTAGCGAAGAACAAGGTGACAATGCTCGTTGGAAATGGATCAAAGGTTGATGTGATCGCGGTCGGCACGCTACCTCTTCATCTACCATCAGGATTAGTTTTATACTTAAATAATTGTTATTTGGTGCCTGCGTTGAGCATGAACATTATATCCGGATCATGTTTATTGCGAGACGGTTACTTGTTTAAGTCCGAGAATAATGGTTGTTCGATTTATATGAGTAATATGTTTTATGCACATGCACCTTTGATAGATGGTCTATTCTTATTAAATCTCGATTGTAGAAATACACATATTAATAACATTGAAGCTAAACGTTTGAAATTGAGCCATAACTCGACCTATATGTGGCACTGTCATCTTGGTCACATTGGAGTGAAGCGTATGAAGAAACTCCATTCCGATGGAATTCTTGAATCACTTGATTTTGAATATGTGTGAACAAGGGAGAGGAAGGTCTTCATCGAGTACCGAACGTGTGACCGACTACGGAAGTGCCGTCGGAACACAGCGCCGGAAGGATCGTCTACGTGATCTTGAGATCGGCAAGTGAAAGACTACATCACCCACGAGAATCTGCTCTCATTAACCGCTTTAGAATCTTCAAGGGTGAGTACTCTAATCGACTCGTTGCTTCAATCTAGTAGATAGATCTTGGCTTGTTTGTATGCATGCGGTAGATTTTTTTTCTTTTCCATGCTACGAACCCCTACACATCTAACCCGCATGAGATGGCCTACTTACCTAGCCTAGCCTACTGAGTCGTCCCCACCCTTCCGCCGTCCTCGCTTCGTGGCTTGCTAGCCCAGCGACTCCCTCCTCCTTCGCTCACATGCGAGCAACAAACACCAACTTGTTGCTTCCCTCACTCACTCCTAATCACTGCTACTCTTTTCCTCTCACTTCTCCCGCTGCCTAGTCATCTCTTGGACCTCACTCTGCTCCCACGTCGCTCAAAAGATGTCTCTTGGATTGACACCCTCATCCTTGTTTTCCTCCGCCTTATCCACTTCGCAAGCACAGGTTGATTTCTCGATTTCTTATGGGGCCGGACATCTCCTTGTTGTCATAGATCCACGAAGCTGGATCATTGCTACTATCATTTCCGGACATGACCTAGCCGACGTCTCTCCTTTGCGCATCTCGCAACCCAGTGGATGGGTGCTAAGGTTAAGGGGGAAATGTAAAAGTGTTAGATATTTGGGACAATAGGGCAATTTCCTAACTTTTTATGGGCTTAAGCGCAAAAGAACAACAAAGGAGGATCCAAGCACATCTTCCGAATCGATATCCTCGCCGATGGCGGGGAAGATCGAATCGACGGGCGTGCTAGCTTCCTAGGAGCTAGATCCTGAACCTCCTAGCCGAAGTAGCGGCAATGTTTGGGGGTCTGCGACCTCGGCGAGGATGGCAGACTCGACTCTATCTTCTGAACCCGCCTTCATGTTGATGTAGGGGTGGGTAGGGTTGGGCACGTTTCTGGCAACGAGGGAATCAAATCCTATGTCGGTGAAGCCGAAAGGTATCGATGACACCAATCGGGGTGATGGTAGCGTCGGTGCTGTTGAGGGAAGCCAACATCAACGACACATCTTCGGGGATGGAAGGAATGGTGCCGAAGTGGATGACCCACCCGATGGTGATTGTGTCGTCAATGTTTCCGCGAGATCCAACCTAGGCCATAACTTCGGAAACCTTGTGCCATGTGGTGGGCACCGACTGTCATGGGAAGTCACATCGGGAGCCATCTAGGGTAGCTCACACTGAGGAGAGAGATAGGTCGTAAAGGTGGCAGATGCTCGAGGAATACATTACACACAGTTTACCCCAATTAATGGCCCCTTCGGTGGAGATAAACCCTACTCCTGCTTATATGAGATGATCACAATGCATGTTACTGGATGAATATTGAGTCTTAGCCCTAAGGTTACCCGTAGGATGATTTTATATAGGCTGATGGTCCTAGGGCTTACACGAAGAGTCCTAACCGACATGGTTACATAGACCTATACTAATCTGACTTGGTGTCGTTTCTTCTACTCCAAGGTGCACATCTTTATTGGGGTTTAGATATAATTCGTCTTGTGCCTTTTAAGCGACTAGGATTCTGCCTTGGACCTTAGAAAGCTAGGCTGCAATGTATGCCAACCTGAAATACCACCGGTCAACCATTTCCATGTCATGGGTATACCTATTTGGTATAACCCCGACATTTTTTTACAGAGCAGGAGTGACAGTGCTTATTGCTCACGTCGATACACAATGTCGATTGTTTCAAATATTCCAACAGAAATATTTTTTAGGGTTGCACTCCAAGATGCGGTTGATATAGTTGGACAGGAAACCATCAAAACGGATGAAATAATACCATAACACGCCAAGAGGTATATGGAATGAAAACATGCAAGATTTGACAAAGAATGTACTTAATAATCTCCTATGCAAGCTAGTCTAGCGGTAACCCAGTCTAGCGGTGCAAGCTCCATAAAAAAATCTTTTTCGAAACATTGATTATAGAGTTTATAAATTGAGTGGAACTCTCTAATGCAACGTAATGCTCGATTTAATTACTTTCTTGATTCTTGAGATTTGTTATGATTTACTAAATTTTTGAGGTGTTGTAATATTTCATCTTTCATACCATAGTAGCAGTTGTTATTTTATGTGTGAGATATTTTCTTTTAGCACTAGTTATGTATTAGCCAACTGTGTTGATTATAATTTGACCTAGAATTACCGGGCCAATACATATACTTCTTGTGTCTCAGTGGGCCTTAATACCATGTCCGCCATATTTACATTATATTGGCCAGTCTGCTTAAGATTTTCATCGAATTTTACTCGTAGTTGTATCATACATGGACAGTATGGCACTAACTGCTTTAACAATATTAGGCTGAAAGTTCTTCTTGTGCCTCAGTGGGCCTTTATGTGTGAGATATTTTCTTTTATCCCAAAAAAACAATAGTAGGCTGAAAGTTCTTTCGGGTCTGTTTACGATTTTGTTGCACTGTATGTCTAGGATAGGTGCCAAATGTAGAACTAGGCCAAGTTTATCCATAATAAGTAATCGACCCTTGGCGTCCCTTATTTCTACTAGTCCGAACACTTCGACGGGTTCTTCCTAGGACTCTTGACTGGTCAAAACATTTTTAGGCTTAAAATTGTAAGAAATTTCTCATAGGCCTCCTATGAAACAATACTAGGGCTGAAATGTTTTTGGACCACTAACGGGCATGCTAAAGAAAGGTCTGAAAAATACCAGACTCAAATAGTATAAGGCCGGTATCATATTGGCTATGTAAGATAGGCATGTCCGGCCGCTTAAACTTTTGTGGGCATTAGGTGGACATGTCATTTACAATAGATATATAACCATCATAAAAGATATGACTATGTGTCCGTCCATTTCATGAAGTTTACAAAGTGCCAGTTATCATGTTGTCAATACTTGATGGTTTGGTGAAACAACTCAAATGGCACAGATTTCGACAATCTGTGATAGATCTTTCTATGACAAGGAGTCTACCACGGGGTGCAATCCGTTGCAGAAGACTCTTTCGCGACAAAATATGATCGTTCTACCATGAAAAGCGATTGTGGTTAATGGCGCCTAGTTGACGTGAGAGCTTCTTTCTTTATTCCCCGGCAACGGTGTCAGAAAACTTGTCGCCTGACAGAGAGGACTTTGTTGGAAACTCCAAGAGCAAGGTGTGAAGCATCACAACAGCAAGTTTTCCCTCAGTAAGAAACCGAGGTTATCGAACCAGAAGAAGGAAACGTCACACAGGTGTTGCTAGCAACGCGGAGACCTGCACAACACAAACTCAAGACTTTGCCCCAACGAATCAGTGAGGTTATCAAGCTCACCGGTTTGCTGTAACAAAGGATTAAACGTATGGTGTGGAAAGTAATGGTTTGTAGCAAGTAAACAAGTAACAGTGGAAGATGTATCAATGGTAAAGATTGGACCGGGGTCCATAGTTCACTAGAGGTGCTCTCCTTAGATAAACACCATGGCATGAAGGGTAAACAAATTATAGCAGGGCATTTGACAAGAACTGAGTAAGGCATAACAATGCAATTACTAGTCAGAAAGATCCTATGAGATTCGATTGGGCAATACAACAATATACATAGACCACCATCCAACTGCATCTATGACTAGAAGTCCACCTTCAGGTTACCATCCGAACCCCCTCCAGTATTAAATTGCAAGCAACAAACAACTTCTTTAAGCAAAGTGTGTAAGATAAACAGTCCATATGTTCCATGAACAGACCATTGTTTTCTCCCTAGCAGGAACAACACATCTACAACCGAAGAGATTATTGTCACTTTCCTTGGAAACTAAAGGCATGAACCCACTATCGAGCATAAATACTCCCTCTTGGAGTCACTAGCAACTATTTGGCCAAGATATCTACTAACAACGAAGAGCATGCAAGATCACAAACAACACAGACATGATAGAATCATAAAGACAAAACCATTAATCAAACCAACATAATAATCTCAATATCCATCGGATCCCTACAAACACAACATGAATGATTACAAATAGATTAGATCTTGATCATAAATGGAGCTCACAAGATCTATACATGAAAGCACAAAGGAGGAGATACAACCATATAGCTACTACATGGACCCATAGTCCAAGGTGGAACTACTCACGCATCATACCGGAGAGAAGGCCTCCGGGATGATCTTGTTGGAGAAATGCCCTAGAGGCAATAATAAATGTAGTTATTATTATATCTTGTGTTTATGATAAATGTTTACATTCATGCTATAATAGTATTAACAAGGAAACATTAATACTTGTGTGATTTGTAAACTAAATTAGAGTCCCTAGTAAAGCCTCTACATAATACTAGCTTGTTGGTTAATAGATGATTGTGGTTTCCCTATCATGAACATTGAGATGTTATTAACAACAAGATCATATCATTAGGAGAATGGTATGATGGACATACTCCTATAGATAAGCGTAGCATAAAGATCAAGTCATTTTAAAATAGTTCAAATGCTATATGCTTTCTGATACATAGTAACCTAATTCCTTCGACCATGAGATCATGCTTATCACCATCACCGGAAGGATGCTTTGATGACATCAAACACCACACCGTAATTGGGTGGCTATAAAGGTGGCATTAAGTGTTTGGAAAGTATGGGTTAAGACACATGAATCAAGAGTGGGATTTTTCCATCCATATGACAGATAGATATACTCTGGGCCCTCTCGGTGGAATGTCATCCAATTAGCTTGCAAGCATGTGACTGGCTCACAAGGGATCACATACCACGGGAACGAGAAAAGAGTACTTATCAGTAACAAGGTTGAACTAGGTATGCAGAGATACCGATGATCAAAACCTCGGATAAGTAAACTATCGTGAGACAAAGGGAAATTGGTATCATATGTAAGTGGTTCATTCGATCGCAAAGTAATCGTAGAAATATGTGGGAGCCATATGAATTTCTAGATTCCTCTATTGGTTATTGATCGGAGAAGTGTCTCGATCATGTCCGCATAATTCACGAACCGTAGGGAGACACACTTAAGGATTCCATGTTGTTTGAGTAGTTATGGAATGATGAGTAAGAGACCGAATGTTGTTCGGAATCTCGGATAGGATCCGGGATATCACGAGGAGATCCGGAATGGTCCGGAGAATAAGATTCATATAAAGAAAGTCCTGTTTCGGGGTTGGAGAATGGTTCCGGTGTTTTCATCGGGAATGTTCTAGAAGGTTCCGGAATGTCCGCACTCGGAGGGAAGGGTACATGAATGTGTCATTACAAGTTGGAATGATTGCATCATGTACTAGGTGTCATCGCTGAACAAAATAAAGGGATAAATCAAATCCTAGTTTGAAAAGTCAAACGCCAATTTGAAAAGTCAAACGGCTATTTTGTTTGGTGGAGGGAGAGTAGGAAACCTACTTGGGGAGGAAGTCCCTCTCCCTCCACCGCCGGCCCCTTGGAGACCGAGTTGGGGAGGGACTCCCCTCCCCTTGGCACGCCCCTTCCACCTATATAAGGAGGGGCAGGGCTGCCCCTCCAAGCACACAACTCCACCACCTCTAAACCCTAAACCCTAGCCGCCGACTTGGGGCATCCCCTTGCCCTAGTCGCCGGCCTAGCCTCTCCACCTTGGTGTGTCTAAACCCTAGATCACCGAGGCTCTCTCATAGTCCACCATACTCGATCCGGCTTAAGGCGAAGCCCCGCGAGATCTCCCCTCTACTTTCGGTACCACGCCGTCGTGCTGCCGGAATTGCGAGGAGAGTGCTACTACCTCTGCTGCCTACTGGAACAAGGGAGAGGAAGGTCTTCATTGAGTACCGAACGTGTGACCGACTGCGGGAACGCTGCCGGAACGTGGCGCCGGAAGGATCGTCTACACGATCTTGAGATCGGGAAGAGTACGACTACATCACCCACGAGAATCCGATCTCGTTAACCGCTTTGGAATCTTCGAGGGTGAGTTTCACTATCGACTCGTTGCTACAATCTAGTAGATAGATCTTGGCTTGTTTGTTTGCATGCGGTAGAAATTTTTTGTTTTCCATGCTACGAACCCCTACAGTGGTATCAGAGTCGTGTCTATATGTAGATCTGTTGCACGAGTAGAACACAATGGTCATTGTGGGCGGTGGTGCTTTTATTATCAATTGCTTCTTGTGTACTTTGCATCTTGCGGTATGATGGGATGAAGCGGCCCGGGCTAACCTTACATGACATCATTCATGAGACTTGCTCCACGCTAAACATGCAACTTGTATTGCATAAGTGGCTTTGCGGGTGTCTGTCTCTCCCATTATAGTAAGATCCAATTTACAACGGGCATTTGATAGTTCTAGCATCAACGTTGTGGTTCTTGTTCGTAAGTTAGAGCGACACTTATTGAAAGCCCCAAACCACGTAAAATATGCAAAGAAAATTAGAGGCGTCTAACTTTGTTTTGCAGGGGTGTGCTGTGATGTGATATGGCCATGATTGTGATTATATTTGATGTATGTAATGTTCCTTATTGTAAGTTGGCAACCGGCAGGAGCCATATGGTTGTCTTTAAATTCTGTTAAGACCCGCGTGTCTATTCAAAGTAGTTGTAATAGTTGAAGCTGGTGGACGACAACCATGGAGCAGCGTCATTGACCTTGATGCAATGTCGGTGATGATGGAGATCATGTTCGTGCTTGAAGATGGAGATGGGAAGCACAAGAACAAAGGCCATATCATATCACATATTATGAATTGCATGTGATGTTAATCCTTTATGCATCTTGTATTGCTTAGTTAACGACAGTAGCATTATAAGATGATCCCTCAAGCACACAAATTTCAAGTTTAAAGTGTTCATCCTTAGTAAGCACCGTTGCTAAAGCTCGTTGTTTCGAAGCACCACGTGATGATCGGGTGTGTTAGATTCTGCGAGTGTATACAACATGAGCAAGCCAGATTTGCTCATGCGGAAGCTAAGGTTTGATCTTGACGAGCCTAGCATGTACAGACATGGTCTCGGAACACGGATCACACCGAAAGGTAAAGCATGAGTCATATAGTAGATATGATGAACATGTTGATTGTTCGCCATTGAAGCTACATCAACTCTCGTGATGATCGGTTTTGATGTGGTGGATTTGGTTCGTGTGATCACTAAAACAATGTGAGGGATATTGTTTTGAGTGGGAGTTCACCTAGATTAATTTAAGTATTAATTAGAACTCAATTTGTCATAAACTTAGTCTAAACTATTGCAAATATGTTGTAGATCAATGGCGGCCCCTACCATCAATTTTAATGCGTTTCTAGAGAAAGAAAAGTTGAAAAACAATGGAAGCAACTTCGCGGATTGGTTCCGCAATTTGAGGATTTTCCTCAATGCTGGTAATTTGACCTATGTCTTTGGATGCATTGGGTGACCGCTGCGGTGATGCTACCGATGAGGTAAAGAATGTTTTCCTCGCTCGAAAGACTTAGTACTCCACATTTCAGTGTGATATCTTGTATGGTTTGGAATCGGAGCTTCAGAAAAGGTATGAGAATTCAGACCCACATGATATTATCCGTGAACTCAAAATGATATTTGAGGCTCACGCGGCAGTTGAGAGTTATGAGGCTTCTGAAAAGTTCTTTAACTGCAAGATGGAAGAGGACAACTCCGTCAGTGAGCATGTGCTTAAGATGTCTGGGCACGCAAACAAACTCCAAAGTTTGGGTATAGTGATTCCTAATTCTTTGGGGATACATCGTGTCCTCCAATCACTACCACCAAGTTACAAGAACTTTGTGATGAACTACAATATGCAAAACATGGACAAGACGTTGCCAGAACTCTTCTCCATGTTGAAATCTGCAGAAGTGGAGATCAAGAAAGAGCATCAAGTGTTGTTGGTCAATAAGACCACCAAATTCAAGAAAGGCAAGTCTAAGCAAAAGGGACACTTCAAGAAGGGTGGTAAGAAAGTTACTGCACCGACAAAGAAGACCAAGGCTAGACCTAAGCCTGATACTGAGTGCTTTTACTGCAAGCAAGAGGGTCACTGGAAGCGGAATTGCCCAAAGTACTTGGCGGATTTGAAGAACGGCAACATCAAGAAGAAAGGTATATCCGATATACATGTTATTGATGTGTATCTCACTAGTACTCGTAGTAGTGCACGGTATTTGATCTTTGGTTCGGTTGCTCATATTTGTAACTCGAAACAGTCTTTGCAGAATAAACGGAAGCTAGCGAAGAACGAGGTGACGATGCGCGTTGGAAACGGATCAAAGGTTGATGTGATCGCGGTCGGCACGCTACCTCTTCATCTACCATCGGGATTAGTTTTATACTTAAATAATTGTTATTTGGTGCCTGCGTTGAGCATGAACATTATATCGGAATCTTGTTTATTGCGAGACGGTTACTTGTTTAAGTCCGAGAATAATGGTTGTTTGATTTATATGAGTAATATGTTTTATGCACATGCACCTTTGATAGATGGTCTATTCTTATTGAATCTCGATAGTGGAAATACACATATTAATAACATTGAGGCTAAACGTTTGAAATTGAGCGATAACTCGACCTATATGTGGCACTGTCGTCTTGGTCATATCAGAGAGAAGCGTATGAAGAAACTCCATTCCGATGGATTTCTTGAATCACTTGATTTTGAATCACTTGAAAGATGCGAAGCATGTCTGATGGGTAAAATGACTAAGACTCCATTTTCTGGTATGATGGAGCGAGCTACAGACTTATTGGAAATCATACATACCGATGTTTGTGGACCAATGAGTGTAGTATCGCGCGGTGGTTATCGTTATGTTCTTACCTTCACAGATGACTTGAGTAGATATGGGTATATCTATTTCATGAAACATAAGTCCGAAACTTTCGAGAAGTTTAAGGAATTTCAAAGTGAGGTAGAGAATCAACGTAACAAGAAGATTAAATTTCTACGTTCTGATTGTGGAGGTGAATATCTAAGTTACGAGTTTGGCGAGCATTTGAAGAAATGTGGAATACTTTCACAATTGACACCGCCGAGAACACCACAGCGTAATGGTGTGTCTGAACGTCGTAATCGAACTCTCTTAGATATGGTTCGTTCTATGATGTCACTTACAGATTTACCGCTATCATTTTGGGGTTATGCATTAGAAACAGCCGCATTCACTTTAAATAGGGCACCATCTAAATCCGTTGAAACGACACCATATGAACTATGGTTTGGGAAGAAACCTAAATTGTCGTTCCTTAAAGTTTGGGGTTGCGAAGCCTATATAAAGAAGTTACAGCCGGACAAGCTTGAACCCAAAGCGGAAAAATGCTTCTTCATAGGATACCCAAAGGAAACTATTGGGTATACTTTCTATCATAGATCCGAAGGCAAAATCTTCGTTGCCAAGAATGGATCCTTTCTAGAGAAGGAATTTCTCTCGAAAGAAGTGACTGGAAGGAAAGTAGAACTCGACGAGGTTGTTGAACCTTCTCTCGAACTTGTGAGTAGCGCAGCACCGGAAGAAGTTCCTGTGGTGCCTACACCAGTAAGAGAGGAAGCTAATGATGATGATCATGAAACTTCGGTTGAAGTTGCTACAGAGCCTCGCAGGTCAACAAGAACTCGTACCACTCCTGATTGGTATGATCCCGTTATGAATGTCATGTTGGTGGACAACACCGATGACCCTGAGACATATGAAGAAGCGATGATGAGCCCAGATTCCAATAAATGGCAAGAAGCCATGAAATCCGAGATTGGATCCATGTACGAAAACCAAGTATGGACTTTGGTGGACTTACCGGATGGCCGGAAGGCTGTCGAGAACAAATGGATTTTCAAGAAGAAAACAGATGCTGATGGTAATGTAACCGTCTATAAAGCTCGACTTGTCGCAAAAGGGTTTCGACAAATTCAAGGAGTTGACTACGATGAGACTTTCTCACCAGTAGCGAAGCTAAAATCTGTGAGGATTATGTTAGCAATCGCTGCATATTACGATTATGAAATATGGCAGATGGATGTCAAAACAGCGTTCCTCAATGGAGACATTGATGAAGAGTTGTATATGATGCAACCCAAAGGTTTTGTCGATCCTAAATATGCTAACAAGGTATGCAAACTTCAAAGGTCCATATATGGATTGAAGCAAGCGTCCCGAAGTTGGAATCAACGTTTTGATAAGGTAATCAAAAGTTTTGGTTTTATACAAACTTATGGAGAAGCTTGTATTTACAAGAAAGTGAGTGGAGCTCAGCATTCTTAATACTATATGTAGATGACATATTGTTGATTGGGAATGATGTAGACCTTCTTAGTAGTGTCAAGGAATATTTGAATAATAGTTTTTCAATGAAAGATCTTGGCGAAGCAGCTTACATATTAGGCATAAAGATTTATAGAGATAGATCGAGACGCCTAATATCATTGTCACAAAGTACATATTTGGACAAAGTTCTAAAGAGGTTTGGAATGAAAGATAGCAAGAAAGGGTTCTTGCCCATGTTGCCCAATACGACCTTGAGTAAAACTCAAAGTCCAGCAACGGCAGAAGATAGAGAAAGGATGAGTAGGACTCCCTATGCCTCAGCCATAGGATCTCTAATGTATGCCATGCTATGTACTAGACCCGACATTGCATATGCTGTTAGTTTAACTAGCAGATATCAAAGTGATCCAGGAGTGGATCATTAGACAGCGGTCAAAAACATCCTTAAGTACTTGAGAAGAACTAAGGATATGGTTCTTTCTTATGGAGGTGATGAACAACTCGTTGTTAATGGTTACACCGATGCTAGTTGGAACACCGATCCGGATGATTCTAAATCACAATCTGGATACGTATTTATTTTGAATGGTGCAGCAGTTAGCTGGAGGAGTGCAAAGTAAAGCGTTGTGGCGAGATCTTCAACTGAATCAGAATACATAGCTGCTTCGGAGGCTTCACAAGAAGCGATATGGATGAAGGATTTCATTACAGAGTTCGGTGTGGTTCCAAGTGCGCTGGACCCAATGTCTATCTACTGTGATAACATGGGCGCCATAGCCAATGCGCAAGAACCGAGGTCACACAAGAAGTTGAAGCACATCAAGCTACGTTTTCACGCTATTCGAGAACATGTCCAAGATGGGGACATAAAGATTTGCAAAGTACACACAGATCTGAATATGGCGGATCCGTTGACTAAACCTCTCCCGAGGGCAAAACATGACCAGCACCAAACTGCCATGGGTGTTCAGTATATTACCATGTAATCTAGATCAGTTGACTCTAGTGCAAGTGGGAGACTGTTAGAGATATTCCCTAGAGGCAATAATAAATGTAGTTATTATTATATCTTTGTGTTTATGATAAATGTTTACATTCATGCTATAATAGTATTAACAAGGAAACATTAATACTTGTGTGATTTGTAAACTAAATTAGAGTCCCTAGTAAAGCCTCTACATAATACTAGCTTGTTGGTTAATAGATGATTGTGGTTTCCCTATCATGAACATTGAGATGTTATTAACAACAAGATCATATCATTAGGAGAATGGTATGATGGACATACTCCTATAGATAAGCGTAGCATAAAGATCAAGTCATTTTAAAATAGTTCAATTGCTATATGCTTTCAGATACATAGTAACCTAATTCCTTCGACCATGAGATCATGCTTATCACCATCATCGGAAGGATGATTTGATGACATCAAACACCACACCGTAACTGGGTGGCTATAAAGGTGGCATTAAGTGTTTGGAAAGTATGGGTTGAGACACATGAATCAAGAGTGGGATTTGGCCATCCATATGACGGATAGATATACTACGGGCCCTCTCGGTGGAATGTCATCCAATTAGCTTGCAAGCATGTGACTGGCTCACAAGGGATCACATACCACGGGAACAAGAAAAGAGTACTTATCAGTAACGAGGTTGAACTAGGTATGCAGAGATACCGACGATCAAAACCTCGGATAAGTAAACTATCGTGAGACAAAGGGAAATTGGTATCGTATGTAAGTGGTTCATTCGATCGCAAAGTAATCGTAGAAATATGTGGGAGCCATATGAATTTCCAGATTCCTCTATTGGTTATTGATCAGAGAAGTGTCTCGATCATGTCCGCATAATTCACGAACCGTAGGGAGACACACTTAAGGATTCGATGTTGTTTGAGTAGTTATGGAATGATGAGTAAGAGATCGAATGTTGTTCGGAATCTCGGATAGGATCCGGGATATCACGAGGAGATCTGGAATGGTCCGGAGAATAAGATTCATATAAATAAAGTCCTGTTTCGGGGTTGGAGAATGGTTCCGGTATTTTCATCGGGAATGTTCTAGAAGGTTCCGGAATGTCCGGCACTCCGGAGGGGAAGGGTACATGAATGTGTCATTACAAGTTGGAATGACTGCATCATGTACTAGGTGTCATCGCTGAACAAAATAAAGGGATAAATCAAATCCTAGTTTGAAAAGTCAAACGCCAATTTGAAAAGTCATACGGCTATTTTGTTTGGTGGAGGGAGAGTAGGAAACCTACTTGGGGGGGGAATTCCCTCTCCCTCCACCGCCGGACCCTTGGAGACCGATTTGGGGAGGGACTCCCCTCCCCTTGGCGCGCCCCCTCCACCTATATAAGGAGGGGCAGGGTTGCCCCACCAAGCACACAACTCCACCACCTCTAAACCCTAACCCTAGCCCCGGTGCCGCCACCTCCTGCCGCCGCCTAGGGCTAAACCCTAGCCGCCGACTTGGGGCATCCCCTTGCCCTAGTCGCCAGCCTAGCCTCTCCACCTTGGTGTGTCTAAACCCTAGATCACCGAGGCTCTCTCATAGTCCACCATACTCGCTCCGGCTTAAGGCGAAGCCCTGCGAGATCTCCCGTCTACTTCCGGTACCACGCCGTCGTGCTGCCGGAATTGCGAGGAGAGTGTTACTACCTCCGCTGCCTGCTGGAACAAGGGAGAGGAAGGTCTTCATTGAGTACCGAACGTGTGACCGACTGCGGGAGCGCTGCCGGAACGTGGCACCGGAAGGATCGTCTGCACGATCTTGAGATCGGGAAGAGTACGACTACATCACCCACGAGAATTCGATCTCGTTAACCGCTTTGGAATCTTCGAGGGTGAGTTTCACTATCGACTCGTTGCTACAATCTAGTAGATAGATATTGGCTTGTTTTTTTGCATGCGGTAGAAATTTTTTGTTTTCCATGCTACGAACCCCTACAGATCTCCCCTCCGACAGGGTGCCGAGAAGAACTTCAGATCCCCCCTCTAATCTAGGGATGATGGTGGCGGCAACTACAAACGGTTTCATGGAGATTTGATCGGGTGCTTAGGGTTTCTGCATCGGGGGCTTCTTATTGGCGAAGGGGGAGGCCGAGGAGGCGGCCAGAGGGGCCACACCCCTCCCAGGCACGGGCCCACCCCTGGCCGCGCCTAGGGGGTCTCGTTGCCCTGGCTCGCTTCTTCGTCTCCCCTCTGGACTTTTTGTTACCCACGAAAAGTAATTGACTTTGACGTTTGTCCCGTCCAATTCCGAGAATATTTCTTTACTAACTTTTTTGCAACCAAAAACAGCAGAAAACAGGCAACTGGCACTGTGGCAACTTGTTAATAGGTTAGTGCCAGAAAACATGTAAAAAAAGCACCTCAAAGTGTAGACAAAGCAAAGCAAAGTAGATACTAACAAGCATGGAACATCAAAAATTATAGATACGTTTCCGACATATCAAGCATCCCCAAGCTTAACTCCGTCCGTCCCTAGTAGGTAAGTGATAAAAGAATAATTTTTGAGGTGACATGCACCCTCACAATAAAGATCCAACCATTTGCAAGCATTGAAAGCTGGGATAAAAGAACTCTAAATATGTGCATGAGATGGAGTTCTAACAATAGGACATAGTAACTATGCATGCAACATGACAAGCTACAAACAAAGATCATGAATAGCATGCATTGAAAAACGTTTGTTTGTTTCACATACAGAAAACATAGCATAGTGGCAATCAGCTTGTCCCTCATAGAGTAGCAAATAGATGCATAGGACACCTTCAAAGTTCACAAGGGTGACTAGAAACAAATAGCACAAGAACAAGTAATATCACAATATGCATCAATCAATAAGCTTTGGAACAATGCACACAGAATGACAACTATGCTCTCTTAATGGTGCCTAAAGGTAGAAGGTGGAGACTCAAGTAATGGTGGAAGAAAAACCTTTTTGTAAAGGAAGCAGGGATTTCAAGTTTCAAAAATAGCTTCCAAAAATTATGGTACTTGTTAGCTTTCAGCCCTCATTGCCCTATCATAAGCATCTTGAAGTGATTAAGGTTAAAGTGAACAAAGATGGAGTATATGCTTGACGAAGTGTAAGTTGGCAATCTCAAGTCCCTTAAATACGAGGTCTTGATACGTTGGAAACATATCTATAATTTTTGATGTTCCATGATTGTTTAGTATCTACTTTGCTTTACTTGTCCACACTTTGAGGTGCTTTTTACATGTTTCCTGGTACTAACCTATTAACAAGTTGCAACGGTGCCAGATGCCTGTTGTCTACTGTTTTTGGTTTCAAAAAAGTTAGTAAATAAATATTCTCGAAATTGGACGGGACAAACGTCAAAGTCAATTACTTTCCGTGGGGAACAAGAAGTCCAGAAGGGAGCCGGAGGGGCCAGACCCACCCCAGGCGCGGGTGGGCCCAGGCCCACGCCTGGCTAGGGTTTGGTGACCCTGGTCGCCTCCTCGGTCTCCCCCTTCGCCTATAAGAAGCCCCCGATGCAGAAACCCTAGGTACCCAATAAAATATGCACGAAACCATCTGTAGCCGCCGCCACCATCGTCCCTAGATCGGGGAGGAGGGATCTTAAGTTCTTCCAGGCACCCTGCCGGAGGGGAGATCATCCCGGAGGCCTTCTCTCCGGTATGATGCGTGAGTAGTTCCACCTTGGACTATGGGTCCATGTAGTAGCTAGATGGTTGTATCTCCTCCTTTGTGCTTTCATGTATAGATCTTGTGAGCTCTGTTCATGATCAAGATCTAATCTATTTGTAATAATGCATGTTGTGTTTGTGGGGATCCGATGGATATTGAGATTATTATGTTGGTTTGATTAATGGTTTTGTCTTTATGATTCTATCATGTCTGTGTTGTTTGTGATCTTGCATGCTCTCTGTTGTTAGTAGCTATCTTGGCCAAGTAGTTGCTAGTGACTCCAAGAGGGGGTATTTATGCTCGATAGTGGGTTCATGCCTCTAGTTTCCAAGGGAAGTGACAGAAATCTCTTAGGTTGTAGATGTAGGGAGAAAACAACGGTCTCTTGTTCATGGAACATGTGGACTGTTTACCTTGCATACTTTGCTTAAAGATGTTGTATGTTGCTTGCAACTTAATACTGGAGGGGGTTCGGATGATAACCTGAAGGTGGTCTTCTAGTCATAGATGCAGTTGGATGGCAGTCTATGTATATTGTTGTATTGCCCAATCGAATCTCATAGGATCTTTCTGACTAGTAATTGCATTGTTATGCCTTGCTCAGTTCCTGTCAATTGCTCTGCTATAATTTGTTTACCCTTCATGCCATGTTGTTTATCTAAGGAGAGCACCTCTAGTGAACTATGGACCCGGGTCCAATCTTTACCATTGATACATCTTCCACTGTTACTTGTTTACTTGCTGCAAACCATTGCCTTCCACACCATACATTTAATCCTTTGTTACAGCAAACTGGTGAGCTTGACAACCTCACTGATTCGTTGGGGAAAAGTCTTGAGTTTGTGTTGTGAAGGTCTCCGTGTTGCTAGCAACACATGTGTGACGTTTCCTTCCTCCTTCTGGTTCGATAACCTCGGTCTCTACTGAGGGAAGACTTGCTGCTTGCTGCTTCACACCTTGCTCTTGGGGTTTCCAACAAAGTGCTAATCAGCACCATTAGGGCCACACCTCATGCTACTCAACTTTAGTCACCTGTAAGTTCTTGTCATTGTAAGTATTTGCATATCATTGAGAACTGCCAACGGGGTACCCCTTGCACATGGTACAGGAGCTATCCCATAACAAAAATGACAAGGCAAGCAGACAATTAGCATCTCGGTAATCTTCTTATGTACCATGTGAATATGGTGTTTTTTCTCTCTTTCCTCTTTTCTCAATGTGTCTCTTTTTTTATAAGAAGATTGCTTCATAGATGTCACTATGGTGATGCTGCAAGTTTCCACCATGATTAGGCATGGCTTAGGCTAGCGGCCCAGTGCTTTCTAACACAGGATACAAACTCCATGGACTTACAAGTTCCCTCTTTATTTCACACCGGTGACATCCATAGACAAAAGAGCATGATATCAACTGAGTACAAAGTACAAGTGCAATGTTGAAAATGTTCCCCGTGACAGCACGGTTCTGCTAATTCCAACGTATAAGTGCAAGCATATACAACATACATGACACAATGGTTCGAGTTTATTAGGGGAAAAGAATATAAAGTGTGTCATCAAGTTTGTGAGGGCTTTAATCACTAAGTTTTCACATAACAAAATAGTTTTTAATTGGAAGGTAGCTGAAAACAAGAATATACTTGGAATGGTGTAACACACCATGCATAGGAGTTTATAGTGGACACTTTGGAAAAATTTGGTTTCTTAGGAGTTGGAAGCATGAGTAGAGCTTACTCATACAAATGGAGGCTAGCAAAAGACTGGGAGCAACCAACTAAGAGAGCATAATGGCCATAATCATGCAGAGCAACAAAGCATTACTAATCAAAGCATAGAGTGGTACTACAAGTCAACGACTAAATAATAATAGAGGCTAATGGTGACTTGTGATAGTCATAACATGGTGTGAGCATGTGCCAAGTCAACCCAAACAAAGCATCAAAGGAGAATACCACAATACTATGCTTTTTGCATGCTAAAACAACGCATAATTTCTTCAAGGCACACTAAGCAATCCCAATTGTTTGGAGCAAGACATGCTACAACAATAATCACTAAGCATAAGGTCAAAACAACACCTAGCATGTCATGCTAAATTTTAAGTCACAGTCAATGCAAGCTCCTCTTGCACTTTAAGCAAGAACTTACTACTCCTTTCCAACACCAAGAAACTTATTTGCAAAAAAACATAGCGAGAACGGGGGTCCAAACTACTTTATTCAAGCAAACTAAACAACCTAAGCAAAACAAACGAAAACTAAGACGCTCCAAGAACAACACAACTGTGCATGAAACAGTAAAAACGAAGTGTTTAGATAGACCTGAGCTTTTTATTGATGAAGAAGGGGATGCCTTGGGAATCCCCAAGCTTTGACGCTTGTATCTCTTTGATATTTCTTGGGGTGACACCATGGTGGCATCCCCAAGCTTGTGCTTTTGTCCATTCTTCATCTCATTGCATTATTCTCTCTCTACACCTGAAATTTTTCCTTCATACAAAACTTCACACAATCTTCATTAGCAACATTAGTGTATTCAAAAGATATTAGACCTCTGGCAAAGCTTGGAACAACAAGGCTTTTCACTAAAAACACAAGCTACTGTAGTAACTCCTTCAAAAAGCTCAATTCACCTAAATAGAACTCAAAAATGAATCAATAAGAAGCAAATGCAAATAATGACAGAAATCTGTCAAAACAGACCAGCAGGCAGAAACCGATTTTTTCGAACTTATTATGTTGCTCAAATAAAAAAGTGTTGAACTAACGAAAGTTATTTAACATACTGGGGGATTTATTCGTAAATTTTGAGCTCAATCTGAGTTACAGAGACTCCTCAAGAATTTTTTTGATGGAGGATAGAAATCTGTTTCGGGACAGCAACTCCCCAAATCTTACTTCCCTCTCATTAGAGGTCATTCTTGGCACAAAAAGCAAACAAAAAGGATAAGGAGAGGTCATTAATGAAGTAATAACTTCCAAGACTCAAGAAAACTCTTGGGTTATCTCCCAACAAGTACTTTTCTTTAACGCCTTTAAGTTAGGCAGAAGAAGCAAGAAGAATCAAGTATTTTCAAATGAAGAAGCATTAACCCTCTTGTTCTTTCCTTTCTTATCTTTCTTCTTCTCTTTAGGGAAGATATGATTGCTTACCGGAGGAGCAAAATGCATGATGCCTTTCCCACATCTATTACTGCCCCAAGGTGTTTCAGTAGAGATCTTCCAAGTGTGATCTGTCCTTTGCCTACACATTTAATAACAAGATAATCAGTAGTCACCATTTTCTCTGAGATTTTTGTAAACACACATTCAACTATTCCAATGGGTAATATGGTGGCATTGTTGGTAAGAGAGATTTCTTCTCCTCCTTCAGTAAACCCTCAAAGACTCAAGGAATAATAAATATCTTTAGGCATGAGGCAAAATTCAGACATGATATCACAGCGAGCATCAAAAAGTGTTGTGTTTATTGAGACTTTGATTGTGGGAAACCACTTTGAAGGCTCAAAATTTATGGGAACATAATCATGGTAAGCCATAAGCGTGTGATAACAACTATTTATAGAAGCAATACCGGTCTCAAGAGTGTTCAACCTAGCAAAAATATTTGTGAAAGAAGAATCAGACTTGCCAGGTGTACCATAAATCATGCTTAATTTCTTTATGGCATCAAAAGCTTCATTCTCAGTACATAGCAAAAAAATCTTTCTCAGCCACAGCATCCAAAGCATATCTATAACAAAAAGCAATACCGCGGTAGAAACTATCAATAACCAAGCTAAGGCTCACCTTAGGCTCAGTTTCCCTCTATAAAGCAGAGATTCTGGACCAAGCTTCTTTAAAACGTTCTTCACTTTTTTGCTTAAAAGTGGAGATTTCTACCACAGGGGAAATAAAGGTTGGTCCAAAACCAGACATGATAGCAACTACAATAGGAACTAATTTTTTTGTGTTTTTGAATAAAGCAAGCAAACCAAACTAGACTATTTTTTTTTGAAAAGAGGCAAACAAACCAAGCAAAAGAAACAAATCAAACTAAAAACAAAGTCAAGAGAAAGGAAGTGGAGCAATCCCCTAGTGAAGACGTACTTAGCCTCCCCAGCAACGGCGCTAGAAAACTTGTTGATGGCGCCTAGTTGACGTGTGAGCTTCTTTCTTTATTCCCCGGCAACAGCGCTAGAAAACTTGTCGCCTGACAGAGAGGACTTCGTTGGAAACCCCAAGCACAAGGTGTGAAGCAGCACAACAACAAGTTTTCCCTCAGTAAGAAACCGAGGTTATCGAACCAGAAGGAGGAAGGAAACATCACACAGGTGTTGCTAGCAACGCGGAGACCTGCACAACACAAACTGAAGACTTTGCCCCAACGAATCAGTGAGGTTGTCAAGCTCATCGGTTTGCTGTAACAAAGGATTGAACGTATGGTGTGGAAAGTAATGGTTTGTAGCAAGTAAATAAGTAACAGTGGAAGATGTATCAATGGTAAAGATTGGACATGGGTCCATAGTTCACTAGAGGTGCTCTCCTTAGATAAACAACATGGCATGAAGGGTAAACAAATTACAATAGGGCAATTGACAGGAACTGAGCAAGGCATAACAATGTAATTACTAGTCAGAAAGATCCTATGAGTTTTGATTAGGAAATGCAACAATATACATAGACCGCCATCCAACTGCATCTATGACTAGAAGTCCACCTTCAGGTTATCATCCGAACCCCCTCCAGTATTAAGTTGCAAGCAACAGACAACTGCTTTAAGCAAAGTGTGTAAGATAAACAGTCCACATGTTTCATGAACAAGTGACCATTGTTTTCTCCCTAGTAGCAACAACACATCTACAACCAAAGAGATTATTGTCACTTCCCTAGGAAACTAGAGGCATGAACCCACTATCGAACATAAATACTCCCTCTTGGAGTCACTAGCAACTACTTGGCCAAGATAGCTACTAACAACGGAGAGCATGCAAGATCACAAAACAACACAGACATGATAGAATCATAAATACAAAACCATTAATCAAATCAACATAATAATCTCAATATCCATAGGATCCCCGCAAACACAACATGCATGATTACAAATAGATTAGATCTTGATCATGAACAGAGCTCACAAGATTTATACATGAAAGCACAAAGGAGGAGATACAACCATCTAGCTACTACATGGACCCATAGTCCAAGGTGGAACTACTCACGCATCATACCGGAGAGAAGGCCTCCCGGATGATCTCCCCTCCGGCAGGGTGCCGGGAAGAACTTCAGATCCCCCCCGATCTAGGGACGATGGTGGCGGTGGCAGTGGCTACAGACGGTTTCGTGGAGATTTGATTGGGTGCTTAGGGTTTCTGCATCGGGGGCTTCTTATAGGCGAAGGGGGGGCTGAGGAGGCAGCTAGAGGGGCCACACCCCTCCTAGGCACGGGCCCACCCCTAGCCGCGCCTAGGGGGTCTGGCTGCCCTGGCCCGCTTCTCCGTCTCCCCTCTGGACTTCTTGTTCCCCACGGAAAGTAATTGACTTTGACGTTTGTCCCGTCCAATTCCGAGACTATTTCTTTACTAACTTTTCTGGAACAAAAAACAACAGAAAATAGGCAACTGGCACTGTGCCAACTTGTTAATAGGTTAGTATCAGAAAACATGTAAAAAAAGCACCTCCAAGTGTAGACAAAGTGAAAGAACATGCGGGCCCCCATGTGTGGTTTTGGTAATTAATGACAATATTTATGGACTAATGTGTGTATTAAGTTGTACTTGTAGGAATTGTCCATTGGCATCGCTTGGAGCATGTGTTGGCTTCAAGGTCGATGAAATGCGAAGAAGATATGTTTTGCAAGCTCAATATGCGCCATCTATAGAAGATCTCATGTTTTATGCTTGCCATCCTCGGTGATCATGGATCGATGATGAGGAATCAAGAAAGGCGTTCCATCTTGAGAAGGTCAAGTTCGTCTACATCGAGCTCAAGTGGAATGCTCAAGGCAAAGAAATGATAAGAAGATATGTTTTGCAAGATCAATATGCGCCATCTATAGAAGATCTCATGTTTGATGCTTGCCATCCTCGGTGATCATGGATCGATGATGAGGAATCAAGAAAGTGTTCCATCTTGAGAAGGTCAAGTTCTTCTACATCGAGCTCAAGTGGAATGCTCAAGGCAAAGAAATGATAAGAAGATATGTTTTGCAAGATCAATATGCGCCATCTATAGAAGATCTCATGTTTGATGCTTGCCATCCTCGGTGATCATGGATCGATGATGAGGAATCAAGAAAGGTGTTCCATCTTGAGAAGGTCAAGTTCGTCTACATCGAGCTCAAGTGGAATGCTCAAGGCAAAGGTATAATCTTGATAGGTTTTCCCTTTTGCCGGTCTCATATTGTGTGTGGGAGACCGGGTCTAGGATAGATAGCCGTACTATCAAGAGGGGCTCTCGAATAAGTAACTCGGTCACATCGTTCGGAGAGAGCTCAAATCTTTGCATACTTGCATCATCATATTTGGTTGTTATTTGGTCTTATCCATGTGAGGATATAGATCTTGTGGTAATCTCCATAACAAGCTCTAGTTCATCAAAAACGGATTTCCCTTTTATATCTTATTGCGTTTTGATCTTGGAGGTTTTACCGGTTTGTATTTTAGAGATAGGTAAAACCTTCCATTATTTGGTTCTTACTCATGTGAGGATTTATAGCTTGTGTTAATCTCCATGACAAGCTCTAGTTCACCGAAAACGGATTTCATATGCATTTTCTATTACGTTTTTTATGTTGGAGGTTTTATCGGTTCGTCTTTTTGATATAGGTTAAACCTTTCGTCATTTGGATCTATCCTCCCTTGATGGACTATAATGTTTCTTTGCATTATCTTTTAGAGTTTATTGTCCTCTTCGAAACGAGCCCAAGATCATCAAAATCGGAGTCCGGATGCAAAAGTTATGGCCGTTTTCGTTCAGGGATGACCGGTAGTACCGGACCAGGGTACTACCGCCCCTTAGTACAAGTCGGTCAAGAATAAGGTGCGTTTGGCGACCTGGGATCCCCAGGGAATGTCCGGTAGTACCGGGAATGTCTGGTAGTACCGGGAATGTCTGGTAGTACCGGGAAAAAGTCCGGTAGTACCGGGATTCGCGTTTTTAGGCTTCAACGGTTGGATTTTGGGGGGACCTATTTAAGAGTCCTTCTTCCCCAATAGTTCCCCAACCATTCTTGCAAGTTTTCCCCTCCATTGTTGACCTTATTGAGATTGCTTTCTCTCAATCCCTCCGATGATTCTTGCATATTCTTGAGGGATTTGAAAGAGGAGATCTAGATCTACAATCCCACCAATCAATCTCTCCTCTAAGTGAGGGAAACATATTGGGATCTAGATCTTGGAGTCTTTTGTGGAATTCCTCCATTGTTCTTCCTCTCTTATTCCCCCATAAGCTTTTGTAGCTTTGGTGGAATTTGGGAGAGAAGGATTTGAACACCTTTGTGGTGTTCTAGCCATTTGCATTTGGTGCATCGGTTTGTGTTCTCCTCAGAGGATTTGGTTTGAGTGACTCATTGGAGCTTGTCCCTCTTGGGTTCTTGTAACCCTAGACGGTTTTGTGGCCTTGGTGGCATTGTGGCCTTTTGTGGCATTTGTTGGGAGCCTCCAATTAAGTTGTGGAGAAGTGCCCCAACCTTGTGAGAGGTTCCGGTTGCCACCGACAAGTGCACCGATAGTGGAAGCGTGGATCGATCCTATTGGGGTGAGATTCACCGGAGAATAAGAGAGGCATTTTGTGGCGTTGGTGGTTTGATACCACCCCCTCTCCGAACGAGACGTACTCCATGTTGGGAGGAACTCGGTAAAATATTGGTGTCCCCGCGTGCCTCGGTTATCTCTATACCCAAGCTCTTTACTTATGCACTTTAAATTGTGATAGCATTCGTGCTTGAAGTAATATATATCTTGCTATCACTTTGTTGCTTGTATTGCTTAGCATAAGTTGTTGGTGCACATAGGTGAACCTTAGTTGTTCTAGGTTGTGCTTAACAAAGTAAACACTAGTTTTATTCCGCCTTTGTTGATCCACTCTAGGAAAAGTTTTAATCGCCTATTCACCCCCCCTCTAGGCGACATCCGTATCCTTTCAATTGGTATCAGAGCCCGGTCTCTCATTTTAGGCTTCACCTCCTTGAGAGTAAAGATGTCGGCTAGGGGATTAATGCACAATTATATATTCATATTCGATGGCACAAATTATGATATATGGAAATCTCGCATGCTTGATTTATTTCGCAATGCTCATCCAATTATCGTGGAATATCTATGTATGGGTTTCTCTTCTTCTATGGATCCCCAAAATGAATCTTTAGAGAATTTGAACTCTAGTATAGATGCTTTAGCTACTAAAACTCTTTTACAAGTTGTGAGCAATGTAGTTCTTTCGTCTATCATGCCTTATTCAAGTGCCCATGAGATATGGACCAAGCTTCAAGATAAATATAGCAAGTCCAACATTATTGAGGATGATTGTGTTGCTTCCACTTCCGGTCGAGATGGGTTCTCATCGTCTACCTCCTCACCAACATGTGATTTTTCACAAGGTAATGATATGGTGAGCGGTGATAGAAATTGCAATATGGATAGTGTGCTTACTATTTGTAATCCTTCATCCTTATCTAGTTGCAATGATCTATCTTCGGACCTTAACACTTCTAGCACTCACAAATCCTTACTTGCTAGTGTTGATAGTCCTTGCATATCATGTAGTAATGGCTTGAATAAATCTCATGATGATATGCTTGTGTTGTCTTGTTGCCATGATAAAAATGCTTCTATTTCCTCTAGTGCTTATGTTGCCAACCATGTAGAGGAAACCGAAGATACTATGGACCAAGACAAGGTTTCGGATGATGCTTGTGCTACTAACTCGAAGCATCTATTTTAAAGGAGAATGTTGAGCTAAAGGCTCAACTTGCTTTGCTAACTAGCAAATATGGGAAATTATAAGAAAGCAATGTTAAGCTCTCAAGCTCGCATGAGGATCTCCTAGTCTCCCATGGTAGGCTAAAGTTGGCTCATGAGGCCATCGTGTCAAAGGTAACATCTAGTGGGCCTCGTGTGGACATTAGCACTACATCTTCTCCAAATGTTATATTGCCATGTGCTAGTCCTTGTAATTCATCCTCTCACAACCATGATATATCTCGTGATGAATTACATTCTGTGCCTTGTTGCTCTAACAATATATCATCTACTTCCTCTAGTGTTTTTGTTGAAACTAACCATGTAGAGGAAATCAAAAGGCTCAAGGCTCAAGTCACTTCTTTGAAGAATGACTTGAAAAAGGGTCATCAAGGGAAGGTCACACTCAACAAAATCTTGAGTGTGCAAAAATCCCCCAATGACAAGAGTGGGCTTGGATTCAACTACAATATCAAGAACAAGTCCACTATCAAGTTGAAGCACAAGGACAACAAGAAGAATGGCCAAGATCAAGTCAAGAATCCGGCCAACATTGTTTGCTTCAAGTGCAAGGAAGAATGGCACCATGTTAGATCTTGCCCATTGAAGAAAAAGCCTCTTAGTGTGAAGCAACAAGGGAAGCGGCCTCAAGCTCCACCTCAATTCATTAATGGGCCTCCTCCTAAGAGGACTACTCGAGCTCTTCCTCGAGTTGTGGCTTCACCTAAGAAGAAAGATGGCAATAGTTGAACTTGCTACATATGTCGTGAGAAGGGCATATTTCTTCCTCATGCACTATCGGTATCTCCTCATCCAACCCTATCATTATTGATGATGCTTATTCTCTTTGTAAGGATGAGGTTGGCAATGTGTTTGCCAAATTTGTTGGTGCCCAATGTGGTGTCAAGAAAATATCCATTTGGGTTGCCAAGCCTATTGTGACTAACTTCTTAGGACCCAACTTGGTTGAGGACCAACAAGCCAAAACTTGATCAATAGGTGTGTTTTGGAGGGCATTGGAGTATTGGCTACATTATGAAGAATTGAGGGATCTTCATCAATTATTATTGTCAAGCCAAGCCATTTGGATTATCATGATTATATTATATTTCCAATGTTCCTCCTCGCGGTAACATATGCTAAACTCTTTACATTGAAAGTTACTCGCCCCCTTGTGCATGTGTTGGTTTTGTATCTTCCATGCTTTTGTACATGTTGTGATTTCCACTTAATTATCTTGAGGTATCAAGCATATTTGTGTATGATTAGGTGGCACTCCATGTATGTGTGTTTCTTGTGTTTGAGCCTTACTTGGTTATATTTGGTATCTTATTTGGCTCTTGTGAGAGATTAATGGATTATCCCATTTTGGGGGAGTGTTATGCTTGGGCATTCCACAATCTTAAAAATTCATGTACATGAGGAATACCACCTAGTATTTATATTGGATTATTGTCTAGTCTCTATGTGGTATAATTCTCATGAGAAATTTAAGTTTTATAATGTCCATTAATTATCTCTATTTGTATCTTTTTGCCTCGTGTTGATTTTATGGTAGTATCACATTATGGGGGTGTCATATGCTTAGTGCATATTACAATCCTAGAAAATGTGAATATTCGAGGTTGTGTCACTTAGAATTGATATTGATAATTATCTAGCACCTATGTGACACATTTGCTCATACAAGTTCCAATTTGCTTGAATGCCTTTATTGATCATATCTTGGATCTTGTATATGAGAGTGTTTCTTGGTATGTGTTTCCTCATATTTAGATCTCTATATCATCATGGAAACCATTTGCTTTAAGTTACTCTAATCACTAGTGATTGTGTGACTATTGGAAGCTACCAAGAATCTTGTTCGAAGTATCATGCTCAATACTTATATTTAGTTATATGCTTCTTGTTGTGACTATGATCTTGGATATCTATGCAAGGTACCTTGGGAAAATTATTCCAAATATTTCTTGTCCTTGGACAATGAGTAATTTATGGTAAAATTTGTTGATCATATTCACTTTGGCCTTTGCTTAATATTGTCATATCTTTGGCCAAGTAAATGTTTTGTGTGCTCCCATGTATTCCTTGCTACTTTTTGGATCTTCTTATTTTATTGGTATCCTCTTGTGTTTTATTTAATGTAGGTAGTAGTGATGATCCCATTTGTGTGCATTTTGCATTCAAAAGGAAAATCCTACATAATGCACTATCCATGGGGGAGCTATCCTATATTATTTAGAACACTCATATTTATGCTTCTTTGTTTTGATCCATATCGGGTTTTTTGTGCTTGGAACCTCAATCTTTTCGTTTTGGTACTTTGTGCCATCATGAGAAGTTTGGGGAGTTTGGTTTCTTATTGGAACCTTGCTCTTTTTGGGAGTTGGTTTTGTCTCATTCCTTGTTTCATGATTTGACCATTTTAAAATGAGATAAATCCTTGAGCATTTTTATTTCTATCTATCTTTTGCTCTTTTGGTTTTAGCCTAGTTCATTTGTTGAACTTGTGATATTTCATGTGTTGAATTGGTTCTTTGATACAATTTGGACATCGTTTGTCATGTCACACTCTTGTGTGTACAATCTTGATTTACTTGGTGTTTTTGTTCAAATTGTATCTCCTTTTGGTTCTTAAAAGCTTTATGCATGTATATTTACTATATGTTTATATTATGGCATGCTTTTTTTCTTTGATCCAATATATAGGGGAAACTCCACCAATTCTCATCGGCTAAGTTGTGCTTGAAATTCAATTTCATATCAATGTGCACATAATTATGTGGAGTATCTCCTATGTATTGTAGTTGCACTAACTACTTTGGACCCAATAAGTTTGGGGACCATTTTGTACTTAAATGTGTTTTAGGTACATTGGAGATATATTGGACGCTTGTCTCTCAAATCTTGAAGAAGTGGTGCGTTAATGAAAATTGGAGGCAAGCTATAGGATGGTTAATGATTGGCAATCCTCTACATCCTACCAATTACATCTCGGTAACAAGTATCTTTTGTTCATGCATATTTATATTGCTCATATATCTTGATTCCAACCGTTTGTCGGTTGTCTTCTGGCATGAATTCATGTATTTGTAATTGTTGTATCTCTACCCATGGTATTAAGAGAACTCTCTATTGTATATGTGTATAAGTTGAGATGAGTATATATAATTGGGACTATACGAAATCATGCATATGATCCTCCAATCCCAAATATGTCAATCTAGCAATTTTATTGCCTATCTTTTCCTCAACTTCTCTCATGTGCAATAGTGAGATTTTGCTAGTTCAATTTTTCTTGTGATACTTGTTGCCTTTCTCCATATATTCCAACTTTCTCCTCTTCCCTTGGTGAAAGTTGTAATATATGTAGTGTGTTGGTGTTTGAAGTCCATTAATGTACAATAAGACATATGTGAGCCTTTGGCCATGCTTTGAAGCAAAAATCTTATTGGTATATATTATGACTTCATTTTTGTTTTTCATATGCCTTCTTGTATATCTTCTTTATGTGTGCATATTTCTTTGTTGGCATATGTCTCTGTGATGTTTTCCACTTATATACATATACACATATGAGAAGATAATTTTAGTTGATTTTTAATCCTTGGAGACCACCTTTCTATTCCTTTTGATTCTTCAGTGGCTTCCAAATTTAATTTCCTATGAGTGTTAGTTCCTCTTGTTTGCATATTTGGGCACTCATATTTGTTCTCTCATGCCTTGCATTGTTAAATAAACTTGGATGAGTGGGGATTCCATGATTATGCACCTTGTTCCCAAATAAAATTATCATAATTGGTGCATTATCTTTGGGGAGCTCATCTAATTCATTTAATAATGCTCATTTGTCTTATTTCTCATTTATTGTGCCTTGAATGGTTATGGAGAAGTGAGGAGTCCATATTTGTGCATTTTTGTATTTAAATACAACGATTCTAAAGTGTGCATAAATCTTGGGTAACTTCTCTATTTTATTTAAGCATTTATTTGATCTTTCATTTATTGTGTTTTAAATGCTTATGGGGGAGCAAGGATTCCATATTTGTGCAATATGTATTCCCATGAATTTATTTTAAAATTGTACACAAATCTTGGGGAGCTTCTCTATTGGTTATTTAAAACACTCGTTTGCTCACATATAACATCTTGTTATTTCCATTTGGACTCATTTGTTGTTTTCAAATTGGTTTGTCGTATCTTGTGATTGCTTGCGTCATTTGTGATGTGTCATTTTATTTTATTCCTTTGGCAATCTTCGGGTCCTCTATATAGTTCTACTCCCTCCCAAGTATTCATCATTGGATATGTGCGAATGCACATCTTTGGAGGAAATATTACTATATTTGCCTTTTAGAACTTGTCACCCATTTCGGCAATCGATGCCAATGGGGGAGAAGTTTTAGAGGGTTTAAGGGAAATGGTTTATGCTTTGAGTTTGTTACTAAGCATTTTCCTTTCATGCTCTTGCATATTTGTTGTTGCTTAGCATGTGGTATATATAGAGGAAACTCCACCAATAATAATGATTGGCAATATATGCAATGAAATTCAAGTTCATCACGCATGCATAGATTGTGGGGGAGTGTGCTCTATATATGGTGGTGGTACCAATATAACATACTTATGTAGTATTTGATATTGGTGTTACCATTTTGTTCACTAATATTCCTTATATAAACCCTCTTAAAGGGATTGCCATCAATTACCAAAATGGGGGAGATTGAAAGAACATGCGGGCCCCCATGTGTGGTTTTGGTAATTAATGACAATCTTTATGGACTAATGTGTGTATTAAGTTGTACTTGTAGGAATTTTCCATTGGCATCGCTTGGAGCATGTGTTGGCTTCAAGGTCGATGAAATGCGAAGAAGATATGTTTTGCAAGCTCAATATGCGCCATCTATAGAAGATCTCATGTTTGATGCTTGCCATCCTCGGTGATCATGGATCGATGATGAGGAATCAAGAAAGGAGTTCCATCTTGAGAAGGTCAAGTTCGTCTACATCGAGCTCAAGTGGAATGCTCAAGGCAAAGAAATGAGAAGAAGAAATGTTTTGCAAGCTCAATATGTGCCATCTATAGAAGATCTCATGTTTGATGCTTGCCATCCTCGGTGATCATGGATCGATGATGAGGAATCAAGAAAGGCGTTCTATCTTGTGAAGGTCAAGTTCATCTACATCGAGCTCAAGTGGAATGCTCAAGGCAAAGGTATAATCTTGATAGGTTTTCCCTTTTGCCGGTCTCATATTGTGTGTGGGAGACCGGGTTTAGGATAGATAGCTGTACTATCAAGAGGGGCTCTCGAATAAGTAACTCGGTCACATCGTTTGGAGAGAGCTCAAATCTTTGCATAATTGCATCATCATATTTGGTTGTTATTTGGTCTTATCCATGTGAGGATATAGAGCCTGTGGTAATCTTCATAACAAGCTCTAGTTCATCAAAAACGGATTTCTCTTTTATATCTTATTGCGTTTTGATCTTGGAGGTTTTACCGGTTTGTATTTTAGAGATAGGTAAAACCTTCCATTATTTGGTTCTTACTCATGTGAGGATTTAGAGCTTGTGTTAATCTCCATGACAAGCTCTAGTTCATCGAAAACGGATTTCATATGCATTTTCTATTACGTTTTTGATGTTGGAGGTTTTATCGGTTCGTCTTTTTGATAGAGGTTAAACCTTTTGTAATTTGGATCTATCCTCCCTTGCTGGACTATAATGTTTATTTGCATGATCTTTTAGAGCTTGTTGTCCTCTTTGAAACGAGCCCAGGATCATCAAAATCGGAGTCCGGATACAAAAGTTATGGCCGTTTTCGTTTAGGGATGACCGGTAGTACCGGACCAGGGTCCGGTAGTACCGCCCCTTAGTACCGGTCGGTACAGAATAAGGTGCGTTTGGCGACCTGGGATCCCCAGGGAATGTCCGGTAGTACCGGGAATATCCGGTAGTACCGGGAAAAAGTCTGGTAGTACCGGTATTCGCGTTTTTGGGCTTCAACGGTTGGATTTTGGGGGGACCTATTTAAGAGGCCTTCTTCCCCAATAGTTCCCCAACCATTCTTGCAAGTTTTCCCCTCCATTGTTGACCTTCTTGAGATTGCTTTCTCTCAATCCCTCCGATGATTCTTGCATATTCTTGAGGGATTTGAAAGAGGAGATCTAGATCTACAATCCCACCAATCAATCTCTCCTCTAAGTGAGGGGAACATATTGGGATCTAGATCTTGGAGTCTTTTGTGGAATTCATCCATTGTTCTTCCTCTCTTATTCCCCCATAAGCTTTTGTAGCTTTGGTGGAATTTGGGAGAGAAGGATTTGAACACCTTTGTGGTGTTCTAGCCATTTGCATTTGGTGCATCGGTTTGTGTTCTCCTCGGAGGATTTGGTTTGAGTGACTCATTGGAGCTTGTCCCTCTTGGGTTCTTGTAACCCTAGGCGGTTTTGTGGCCTTGGTGGCATTGTGGCCTTTTGTGGCATTTGTTGGGAGCCTCCAATTAAGTTGTGGAGAAGTGCCCCAACCTTGTGAGAGGTTCCGGTTGCCACCGACAAGTGCACCGATAGTGGAAGCGTGGATCGATCCTGTTGGGGTGAGATTCACCGGAGAATAAGGGAGGCCTTTTGTGGCGTTGGTGGTTTGATACCACCCCCTCTCCAAACGAGACGTACTCCATGTTGGGAGGAACTCAGTAAAATATCGGTGTCCCCGCGTGCCTCGGTTATCTCTATACCCGAGCTCTCTACTTATGCACTTTACATTGTGATAGCCTTCGTGCTTGAAATAATATATATCTTGCTATCACTTTGTTGCTTGTATTGCTTAGCATAAGTTGTTGGTGCACATAGGTGAACCTTAGTTGTTCTAGGTTGTGCTTAACAAAGTAAACACTAGTTTTATTCCGCCTTTGTTGAGCCACTCTAGGAAAAGTTTTAATCGTCTATTCACCCCCCCTCTAGGCGACATCCGTATCCTTTCACAAAGCAAAGCAAAGTAGATACTAACAAGCATGGAACATCAAAAATTATAGTTACGTTTCCGACGTATCAGTGGTAAAAGACAAACTTTTATCTAGCGATTGGAGAAGGTCTAATGGATAACTATCTTCATAAACTTAAATTGGAATATCAATTAAAATATTAATTTTAGCTAAAAAATGAGGAAGGTTACCATATTATTTAGGAGTACCTATTAATTAATTAATGCATTAATTCAATACCATTTGTTAAATCCCCCTCTATATAAACAACCGCAAGGGCCAGATCTTATGGAAACCCTAAGCATAGAACAAAAACACAAGTGATTTCCTTCTCATCATGACACTCAAGAACAATGCAACGAGCATGGCCGTAGTTTTCCTGGCTCTTATGATCATGTCTTCCATCATGTCATCATCGTCGTCTTGCTATGCACATACAAATAATAACATCTCTCACTATAATGTTCATTTCAAACTTTGTAATCCTAACTTGAGCTATTTGCATCTGTATTTTGTTGTTTCGAAAAAATAGCTAAATATACATATTTCCGAATGGAAAGTTTGTACAAATTTTCTACATACATCAAACTTCTTATACACTATTTTGTGCTAGTAATTGATTTTTACTCACATTGTCTTGTAAATGAATTTCCGGTTGACCTTGTAGCTGATGATGGAGGGAATCAAACAACTTGCTTCCATTTAGAAAGTTGTGAAGCCCGTTGCAAGACCACATGCAGCCTTAGTGGCAACGATTCATCTGGGGCCTTCTGCAAGCAAGACCAATGTTGTTGCGCCTAGTGTAATGATTCTGCTCTTTCTTGAGTAACAATATTGTAACAGTCTCGTGCAAATATTGTATTGGTCACCAAAAAATAATACAATCTACTATCCCTCCGTATCAGATTAGAAGACATTTTTAGATAGGCTAATTGCATACCCAAAACGTCTAATAATCTGGAACAAAGTTAGTAGCCATTAAATTTTAATGATGTGGAGTCCATCTGTTAATGTGGTGATTCTTGGCATGTGAATGTAACACCATAAAGTTTAGAACTTTGATTGCATAACTCTAATAAGCTAAGAAACAGAGTCAACAAAAACGTTTAATTGATTTTTCTATCTTATTTTTTTGAGAGAATTTTCTATCTTATTGGTTTCACTTGGAGTTATACTCTCCTTGTCTTGTTTAAACCAATAATTTGTTCAAATCAATCGAACTATTATTATTATTATTATTATCACAATCTGCAATAAAGCAACCACCTTGCGTTGTGAAACTTTAATCTACCAAACTCTCAAGTAAAGAATCTATTATATTATTTAAGTAGAACCGATGAACGGCTCGGATTGATCAAGTATGCAACTAGCAAAGAAAAAATAATGGCTCAGATTGAAACTAACATAACGCTTACAGTTAAAATTAGATGATTGAGCAAGCGAACAAAGATCACGGTCACATTCACAATATAGCTCAGGAAAATGAAATTGGCGCTATAGAGAAATGTCCATAGTCCATACCAGCAAGAAATCGGTCACATCTGCCTATAGACGGGAGTATGCAAAGTCCACCTCCAAGGACACATAACACGTCCGTGGGGACCTCCATGACTGATACAAAAGAGAGAGAAAATAAGGAATCAGCAATCCTATCGTGCAGGGCCAAGCATTCACAAAACTAGTGCATCGGCAGGATGCAAAAAAAATACAAAGCATCAACACACTCCCCTCTCACTAAAAAACGAAGTAAACAAGATACACATCTCGGAATAAAAACCGAAATAAGAAAAAAACTAAAGAAGGAACCGAGCTAGAAATTTTTCGGGTAAATATTGAGCATCCGCAGAGACACATATTGATTAACAGAGACACATATTGATTAACCTTTTCACGTGCATGCAATATAAATTAGTCGATTGGTACGCTTATAGCACTCCTGGGATGGCACAGTTCCGAACCCTAGCATACCGGGTCGCTCGACCTATCCAAGACCCCGCCGCCATCCTCGCTAGTCTAGCGGCTCCCTCCTCCTTCGATCGCACGCCCACTCACTTGGCTGATGAGAATAAGATCTTGAAATATGACTTGGCTAATGCGGTTAAAATGCGACGACCTCGCCTGGTGTAGTCCTCACAGAGTGTGTTTAGAGAGGTGGGGGAAGGCGGCGAGTTGGCAGGTACGAGGTAACGTAGCTTACACAGGTTTAGATCCCACGATAATGGCGGAATCCTACTCCTTTTATAAATCACTATAATGGCAATATACCGAGTTATAGGGATTGGTTTGCTGTGCAAGGTGTATGAATCAATGTAAGTTGTCTTCCCGTAAAGGCTTATAGAGGCCCGACTTATAATGGTGCCAGAACCTAGGGTTACAAAAAAAAGTCCTTACTAGACAGGTAACAGAGTCATATACTAATACTAACTAATATACTAATACTAACTAGTCTTCGTGGTTTGCACTCCAAGGCTCCGGGCTGGTCTTTGACTGTATCACATTCTTCCTTTATCCGACTTTCTAGATACGTCTAAATGGGTCGCATCAGCAGGCCATAGGCCTTTCTACCAACTGTGGGTCATCCCGATTAGCCAGATTAGATATATGCTATGGTGGTACCCATTTAGCATATCCCCAACAAGTATAAGAACGTATCGTATTGGGTATGTAAGATAGGCATGCTCGCTTAAACTTTTGTGGACATTAGGTGAGAATTTCATTTATAACAGATTTGTAACCTTCATAAAAGATATGACTCCATGACCATCCAATTCATGGATTTTACAAAGTGTCAGTTATCATGTCGTCAATAGTTGATGGTCTGATGAAACATATCTAACACGGTAGCAATTTTGTGATTGATTACGACTCATCTGGCATGGATTCCGAAAATGTGTGATAGATCTTTCTATGACAAGGATTGTACCATGGAGTACAATCCGTTGCAGAAGACTCTTTCGCGACAAAAAAGATCGTTCTACCACGAAAACCCATTGTGGTAAAAGACAGACTTTTTTCTAGCTATTGGAGAAGATCTAATGGATAACTATCGTCTTAATCTTAAATTGGAGTATCAATTAATATATTAATTTCAGTTAAAAAATGAGGAAGGTTGCCATCTTATTTAGGAGTACCAATTAATTAATTAATGCATTAACTCAATGCTATTTTTTGAAAACCCCCTCTATATAAACATCCGCAAGGGCCAGATGTTATGACAACCCTAAGCATAGAACAAAAACACGAGTGACTTCCATCTCATTATGGCACTCAAGAACAATACGATGAGCATGGCTGCAGTTTTCCTGGCTCTTATGATCATGTCTTCCATTATGTCATCATCGTCGTCTTGCTATGCACATACGAGTAATAACATCTCTCATTATAATGTTCATGTCAAACTTTATATTCCTAACTCGAGTTATTTGCATCTTTGTTGCAAAAAACAGCACATTATACATATTTCCGAATAAAAAGTCCGTACTATTTTTCTACATACATCAAACATCTTATACACTATTTTCTGCTAGTAAATGATTTTTACTCACATTGGGTTGTAAATGAGTTTCCGATTGACCTTGCAGCTGATGATGGAGGGAATCAAACAACTTGCTTCCATTTAGAAAGTTGTGAAGCCCGTTGCAAGACCACCTGTGGACTCAGCGGCCACGATTCGTCTGGGACCTTCTGCAAGCAAGACCAATGTTGTTGTGCCTAGTGTAATGCTTCTGCTCTTGCTTGAGCAACAGTATTGTAACAGTCTCTTGCAAATGTTGTATTGGTCACTGAAAAATAATATAATCTACTCCCTCCGTTTCAGATTATAAGATATTTTTTAGATAGGCTAATTGTGTACCCAAAACGTCTTATAATCTGGAACAGAGCTAGTACCTATTAACTTTTAATGATGTGTAGTCCATCTGCTAATGTTGTGATTCTTGGCATGTGAATGTATAACACCATAAAAATTGGAACTTTGATTACATAACTCTAATAAGCTAAGAAACGGAGTCAATAAAAACGTTTAATTGATTTTCAATCTTATTGGTTTCACTTGGAGTTATACTCTCCTTGATTTGTTTAAACCAATAATTTGTCAAATCAACCAAACTAATATTATTATTATCACGATTTGCAAGAAAGCAACCAACTTGCGTTGTGAAACTTTATTTTACCAAACTCTCAAGTAAAGAATCTATTATATTATTAAGTAGAATCGATGAACGGCTCATACTGATCAAGCATGCAATTAGCAAAGAAAAAAAATGGCTCGGATTGAAACTAACATAATGCTTAGAGTTAAAATTAGATGATCGAGCGAGCGAACAGAGATCATGGTCACGTTCACAATATAGCTCAGGAAAATGGAATAGGAGATATAGAGAAAGGTCCGTATATAGTCGATACCAGCAAGAAATCGATCACATCTGCCTGTGGAGGGGATTATGCAAAGTCCTTGACCGCCTCCTAGGACACATAACAAGTCCGTGTGGACCTCCATGGCAGATACAGAAGAAAGAAAAATAAGCAGTCATCAATCCTACCATGGAGGGCCAGCATTCACAAATAACATTCACAAAACAAGTACATCGACATTGTTGATCTTGCTCATGATCTGATGATATGGTCATGTATATTTTTGGAGGTGGTCTCATATCCCTCAGTTAGCTAGGAGTTAATGAAAACTGATCCATAGTTTGTAATATCGAGGGAGGTGATATATACTAGCCCCTCAGATGATGAACTTCCATTGCATCACGAACTATTGTTTTTTGGGTGAAGCTCGTGATGCATCAACTATTATGGACTCTGATGGTAAGTTATTAACCATTATCAAAATTTTATTGTGGTGACCGGTAACCTCACCATTCATGAGAAGAGGTTATCTTAGCCGCTGTTTTGAAGATAAGCAAACATTAGTTTCCTGTTCAGCTCAGGGGTGGCGCCAGGGGTATTCCCTAGTATTCAAGTGAATACCAATGATTTCACCAACACAAGGCAAAAGAGCTATGATTTTAGCAAAATAAAGTTGAATTTTATAAAAATAATGAATACCAAGTTAGCCAAATAAAAGAACATATTTCTCCAGGGCCAAAGGTCGGACAGATTATCAAACGAACAGCCAAAAATAGCAAAGAGCCCATTTTCACGAGAACATGACAGCCAAAGCCTAAGAGCATCTCCAGTAGCATTCCCAGGATGCCGATCCGGACGCCAAAATTCGGCCCAGTCGCGTTCCCAGGAACCTCTTTTCGTCCGGATTTGGGCAAACTTTGGTCCGGACTTCCTAGGCCATTCCTAGGATCCCGAGAACGCCCTTGGAATGCCGGGCGAAGCGAAAATGAGCGTGGGCCAGCTCTGTCGGAGAGACAGTCCCATTTCTCCCACTCCACTCGCCTAGACCGCGTTGAAGAGCTCCCATTACCTCTGTCGCCATGACTTCGCCGGCGGAGCTCCTCCACGCCGAGACATGCCCACGCCTCTAGATATGCTCGCCGTAGTCGCCGTCCACTCCGTCGCCACTTTCACCGTCCGAACTTCGCCGTAGCTCGGCTTCGCTGCGTGCTCCCTGTTGGAGATATGCCCAAGAGGCAATAATAAAGTGGTTATTATCATATCTTCATATTTATGATAAATGTTTACATACCATGCTATAATTGTATTAACCGGAAACATTAATACTTGTGTGAATTTGTAAACTAAAATAAGAGTCCCTAGTAAAGCCTCTTGTTAAACTAGCTTGTTGGTTAATATATGATCATTGTTTCCTGATCATGAACATAGAGATGTTATTAACAACAGGGTCATATCATTAGGAGAATGATATGGTGGACATACTCCTATAGATAAGCGTAGCATAAAGATCAAGTCATTTCAATAGTTCAATTGCTATATGCTTTCTGATACATAGTAACCTAATTCCTTCGACCATGAGATCATGCATATCACCTTTACTGGATGGATGCTTTGATGTCATCAAACACCACACCGTAACAGGGTGGCTATAAAGGTGGCATTGAGTGTTCGGAAAGTATTGGTTGAAACACATGGATCAAGAGTGGGATTTGTCCATCCACATGACGGATAGATATTCTCTGGGCCCTCTCGGTGAAATGTCATCCAATTAGCTTGCAAGCATGTGACTTGGTCACAAGGGATCACATATCACGAACGAGAAAAGAGTACTTATCAAGAACGAGGATGAACTAGGTATGCAGAGATACCGACGATCATAACCTCGGATAAGTAACATATCGTGAGACAAAGGGAAATTGGTATCGTATGTAAGTGGTTCATTCGATCGCAAAGTAATCGTAGAAATATGTGGGAGCCATATGAATTTCCAGATTCCTCTATTGGTTATTGTTCGGAGAAGTGTCTCGATCATGTCCGCATAATTCACGAACCGTAGGAGACACACTTAAGGATTCGACGTTGTTTTGAGTAGTTATGGTATTATGAGAAAGAGACCGAATGTTGTTCGAGTCTCGGATGGGATCCGGGATATCACGAGGAGATCCGGAATGGTCCGGAGAATAAGATTCATATAAGGAAAGTCCCATTTCGGAGATGGGGAATGGTTCCGGTGTTTTCATCGGGAATGTTCTAGAATGTTCCGGAATGTCCGGCACTCCGGAGGGGGAAGGGTACATGAATGTGTCATTACATATTGGAATGATTGCATCATATACTAAGTGTTCTCGCTGTCCAAAATAAAGGGTTTATTTAAATCCTAAATTGAAAAGTCAAACGGCTAGTTTGAAAGTCAAACCGCAAGTTTTGGAAAGTGGAAAGAGGAGGAGAAGTGGAAACCGAGTTGGGGAGGGATTCCTCCACCCCAAGCCGGGCGCCCACCTCAAGGCCGAGTTGGGGAGGGACTCCACTCCTCCCTTGGCCGCCGGCCCTCCCACCTATAAAGGGAGGGGCAGGGCCTCCCCTCCTAGCACACACAAGTTCCTATCCTCTAAACTAAACCCTAGACCTAAACCCCGGTTTAGAGCTATTTCGGTTTAGAGCCTTCTAATTGGTTTAGAGCCTTCTAATTGGTGTGTCTAATTACTAGACCACTAATAGCCTCTCTCATAAGCTCCACCATACTAGCACCGGCTTAAGGCGAAGCCTGGGATTTCCCTCTACTTGGTACCACGCCAGTTGTCTTAGGAATCGCGAGGAGAGTGCTACAACCTCCGCTTCCTGGAACAAGGGAGAGAAGGTCTTCGTCGAAAATCGAACGTGACCGATCAAGGAGCGCTGCTGGAACGTGGCTGGAAGGATCGTCTCACGCGATCTTGAGATCGGAAAGAGTACGACTACATCACCCACGAGAATCTGCTCGTTAACCGCTTTGGAACCTTCGAGGGTGAGTTCCTCTATCGACTCGTTGCTACAATCTAGTAGATAGATCTTGGCTTGTTTGTTTGTATGCGATAGAAAATTTTGTTTTCCATGCTACGAACCCCTACAAAGGGTATCGAGCCGTGTCTATATGTAGATCTGCAGACGAGTAGAACACAATGGTCATTGTGGGCATTGATGCTTTATTGTAGATTGCTTTTGTGTACTTTGCATCTTGCGGTATGTTGGGATGAAGCGGCCGGGCTAACCTTACATGACATCGTTCATGAGACTTGCTCCACGCTTGACATGCAACTTGTATTGCATAAGTGGCTTTATGGTGCCTGTTTTTCCTAGCATAGTAAAGATCCAATCTACAACGGGTGATCAACAATGCTAGTATCAATGTTGTGGTTCTTGTTCGTAAGTTAGAACGACACTTATTGAAAGCCCCAAACCACGTAAAATATGCAAAGAAAGTAGAGGCGTCTAACTTTGTTTTGCAGGGTGTGATGATGTGATATGGCCATGATTGTGATTATATTTGATGTATGCAATGTTCCTTATTGTAAGTTGGCAACCGTGAGCCATATGGTTGTCTTTAATTTCTAAGACCTGCGTGTCTATTCAAAATAGTTGTAATAGTTGAAGCTGGTGGACGACAACCATGAAGAAGCGTCATTGACCTTGATGCTATGCGTGATGATGGAGATCATGTTCGTGCTTGAAGATGGAGATCGGAAGCACTAAGAAGAAAGGCCATATCATATCACATATTATGAATTGCATGTGATGTTAATCCTTTATGCATCTTGTATTGCTTAGTAGACGACGGTAGCATTATAAGATGATCCCTCATGCACATAAATTTCAAGTTCTAAAGTGTTCACCCTTAGTATGCACTGCCAAAGCTTGTCGCTTCAAGCACCACGTGATGATCGGGTGTCTTTGATTCCGCTGGTGAATACAACGTAAGCAAGCCAGATTTGCTTATGCGGTAGCTAAGGTTTGATCTTGACGAGCCTAGCATGTACAGACATGGTCTCGTGAACACGGATCACCGAAGGTAAAGCGTGAGTCATATAGTAGATATGATGAACATGTTGATTGTTCGCCATTGAAGCTACATCAACTCGTGATGATCGGTTTTGATGTGGTGGATTTGGTTCGTGTGATCACTAAAACAATGTGAGGATGTTGATGTTGTTTGAGGGAGTTCACCTAGATTAATTTAATTATTAATTAGAACTCAATTTATCATAAACTAAATCAAAGTGAATTTGCATAGTTGTTGTAGTCATTGGCATCCGTTTACCACCTTGCGCTTAGTTATAATTGAGATGATATAACTATAGAATTCTGGTTACTTTACTTAACTGGTATCGTATTGTTTTGAAGTGTTAATCTAAAGTTTAAAAGTCCTATTGCAAACTTTCAGTAATTTCCGGTTACTCCATGAAGTTTAATAATTAGTATTAAATCAAGAGTAACAATTCCAAATGTTAGTATATAAGTATCATGTTTGTCTCCATGATTCTTGATATTCAAAGGATTGTCTTAATATCAAGGTAATCTAGGATCTGAAAGAGTTGTTTCAGAAACCATGATGTGTGGAAGATATTGTGATATCTAAAACGAAGTTTTGGTTACAACATGATAGAGTATAATATGGCAAAGTTCATGTTCTCATATTTTGATGAGAATTTGCAAAAGGTTGGAGACACTTGTTGTCCTAATCCTCCAAAAGGTTTTGGAGAGCAACATTATACTCACGATTCACCGTTATAAGCTAAAGTAGCTTGATCATGGATAAATCCATGATGAAGGTGAATATTTGATGTAGGTAAAATGTTTACTACACCAAGAGTTAACTAAAGAAAGGAATTTGAAAGAACACCAAACATTTGATAATGGTGATCTACTTCAAAGTGCAAGTCCAAAGACATTGGTATTTAACTATACACGCTTTGGACTATGTGTCATATGTATGACTCCACTATTGATGTTGATAGATTCTTTCAAGCGTAAAAGGAAATCTTGAAAGAGAATCTCATAAGTATATGGCGTAAAAGAAAAGACTAGAATTGTTCAGTTTAAGTATATAGATGATATACATGTTATGGCTATATTCTTTGCTTATTAAACAATGTGGTTCTTAAGTATTTGATACTGAATTTGTTGGTGTGAATCGTCATACGAAACAACACAATTCATGAACTACAATGGCCTAAGTAACTAGCAAAGAATATGTGATGATGTTCATCGAAAACAAATAAAGGGTTATTGTGTTGCTCGTTAAACATCAAAGCTTGCCTTCAGGATTTGTTTTATCGTGTATTATGAGAACAAAAGGGTTGTTCAAATAATTGCAGTAATCCATAAAAGATGGATGATTCACAAATCTCGGTGGATAAATCACATCCATAAAACTAGTGCTAAAATTGTCGAAAGACAAATTGATTGAAAGATCACTTAGTAAGTGACATCGCTTAAATTATATTGAAAGAAAACATGAAGAAACTCCATGTGGATGGAATTTTGGAGTCTTTTGATTTTTGATCTAATGACGTTTGTGATACTTTCCTAGAGATAATTAAATCTTAGTTCATTGGCAAAATTGGAATGAATGAGTAGATTATTTGATATTGTGCATATTGTTGTACGAAATCCATTATGTGTAGTCAAGAGCGATGGATTTCAACTTCATATACTTTCTCCGAAAATTTGAGTGAATATATGAATATTTACTTAATAAGGATAAAGTATGAAACACTTGAAAAGTTCAAAGACTTTCAAGATGAAGTGCAAAATCATTGTAACAAGAATATAAATAGTTTATGATAAGATCATAAAGGAAGATATTTAAGTTACAAGTTTAGCATAATACCTAAGATTTAAGGAATCGGTCCGTGGATTTGCATTTCCCGAAACACCATAAGAGTATGGAGCGTTCGAGATATGTAATTGAACCTTGTTTGACATGATAAGATCGAAGGTATAATTCATAAAACTGCTATTATATTTTAAAGATTAAAAGCTTTAGAGACTACCGTTTTCCACTAAAAAGAGCTCCATCATAATCCGCTGAAATGACACCATATAAGGTTATGGTTTGGATAAAACCCAAGTAGTCCTTTCTTAAACATTGGTATGCTATGCATAAGAAAGATGTTTGCAACCAAAGTCGGATAAACCTGTCTTTGTATTACTGTTAAGTATTCCTCCATAAACACCGGAGACAAAAGTGTTTGTCGCTTAGAACATCAAGTTTCTTTGAAGAAGGAATTTTTCGTGAAAAGTTAAGTGGGAGGACAATAGAACTTTGATAAGGTTAAAGGAACCTTAGCTATATGTGCAAAGTTGCGCAAAGACCAAAAGTGTTCCGAGGCAAGAATAATGCTCATGGCTCACGTGCCTCAAAGGTTGTGGTCACGGAGGTCTAAGTTTCTATTGAAACAAGTAGGTCGGATGAACAATCAAATACCAAGATTTGAGGGTTGAATCATTATTTGAGAATAATGAACCTACTACATGCAAAGAAGCGATGATGGGCCCTGACTCCGTCAAATGGCTTGAAGCCATATAATCCGTGATAGTTCCATACACGAGAAATCAAGTTTTGAACTTGAAGGACCCTCGAGAAAGGTGTAAGACCTTGCAGTTGTGTTTGGATCTATAAAGACGTAGACATGGATGTTTCACATCTATGAAATAGTCGACATGTTGGGAAAGAGTTCACAACAATGTTCAAAGGTTGTGTATGACAAGATTTGATCTTTCATAGCGATTTTTAGTCTAGACGGATTAATGTAGCAACCACTACATATAATTTGCTATGTGGTAGTAGAATAAACAAAACAAGTTCTTCTAATAGAATGGTTACCTAGGACGTGTGCATGACACGGTCCAAAGGGTTTTGTTAATTCAAAGGATGCTAAAAGCATATGCAAACTTCAATGGTTGAAGTAAGCAAGTTGGAATCTTCACTATGATGAAACTGTTAAAAGAGTTTAATTTCATCGGAGACAATGAAGATGCTTGCATTTGCAAGAAATTAAGTGGGAGCGCTAAGACATGTTTCTAATACATTATGTGGAAGACATATTGTTGATTGGAAATAATGTATCTTTTATTAACACATATTAAGAATTTCATCCCGATGAAAGACTTAGGCAAAACCCAAATATTTGGCATCAATAGACGCTAATATGGTTGTGCGGAAGTACATAGACGAGATATTGAATGAATTCAATATAGAAACTACAAGAAAGGTTCTTGTTGCCTGAGAAAGGATTGAAAGAGTTCAATGTTGATGATATATTCAAGTGTATTGACACTTGGTAAGTGAAACAAAGATTCAAGTATAGATTGATACTTGATGTATGAAATCACAAAGAGTATTTATATCAATCATACTTGTGATATGTACAAATCCAGATATGTCCTATGCTATAAATATTATGAGCATATACCGAATGATTCATAAGATGATCATTGGACGATAGTAAGGATATTCTTATGATCTTTTGGAAGAACTAAGAGTATATTATTTGTAGAAGTGACAAATAGATGGTTAGTTCATTGTAAAAGTACTACATTGATACTAGTTTTGTCACAAAGTACAAATTAAGTTTATCTCAATCTAAATTAAGGGTGGCACAATATAATGGAAAGTGAGTTCCATAATGGATTTGGATGAGTTCCAAAGTTAAGACATTGTGACGTATACTTCAACAAAAGGCTAAGTATATGACTGCTATTATAGCGAAAAGAGGGCATTTGTGTCAAGTAGTTTGTTATCAAACTAGGTGTAGTTCACAAATGATAATACTATGAAGATATATTGTGCACAATATTATCAACATGTTTTAACCCCAAAGAACTAAAGGTCACACCGAAAGACCAAATCATACAAAGCCATCTCATTAGAGAATGAGTGATGTAGAGACGCAAAGACATGCAATTACACACGGACTGGAAGTGTCGGATCAGGATCGATTAACCACTAGCAATCGTGTACATACAACACCAGAAAGCCATAGGTGTTGAAAAACACAAAGGTTTGAAACTAGATTATTGACTCTAGTGCAAGTGGGAGACTGTTGGAGATATGCCCAAGAGGCAATAATAAAGTGGTTATTATCATATCTTCATATTTATGATAAATGTTTACATACCATGCTATAATTGTATTAACAAACATTAATACTTGTGTGAATTTGTAAACTAAAATAAGAGTCCCTAGTAAAGCCTCTTGTTAAACTAGCTTGTTGGTTAATATATGATCATTGTTTCGATCATGAACATAGAGATGTTATTAACAACGGTCATATCATTAGGAGAATGGTATGATGGACATACTCATATAGATAAGCGTAGCATAAAGATCAAGTCATTTCAATAGTTCAATTGCTATATGCTTTCTGATACATAGTAACCTAATTCCTTCGACCATGAGATCATGCATATCACCTTTACTGGATGGATGCTTTGATGTCATCAAACACCACACCGTAACAGGGTGGCTATAAAGGTGGCATTGAGTGTTCGGAAAGTATTGGTTGAAACACATGGATCAAGAGTGGATTTGTCCATCCACATGACGGATAGATATTCTCTGGCCCTCTCGGTGAAATGTCATCCAATTAGCTTGCAAGCATGTGACTTGGTCACAAGGATCACATATCACGGAACGAAAAGAGTACTTATCGAACGAGGATGAACTAGGTATGCGGAGATCTGACGATCATAACCTCGGATAATTAACATATTGTGAGTCAAATTGAATTTGGTTTCGTATGTAATTGTGTCATTCGATCTCAATGTAATCGTAGAAATATGTTGTATCCATTTGAATTTACAGATTCATCTATTGGTTATTGTTCGGAGAAGTGTCTCTATAATTTCCGCATAATTCAAGAACCGTAGGGAGACACACTTAAGGATTGACGTTGTTTTGAGTAGTTATGGTATTATGAGAAAGAGACCAATGTTGTTCGGAGTCTCGGATGGGATCCGGATATCACGAGGAGATCCGGAATGGTCCGGAGAATAAGATTCATATAAGGAAAGTCCCATTTGGAGTTGGGGAATGGTTCCTTGTTTTCATCGGGAATGTTCTAGAATGTTCCGAATGTCCCAAGACTCCGAGGAAGGGTACATGAATGTGTCATTACATATTGGAATGATTGCATCATATACTAAGTGTTCTCGCTGTCCAAAATAAAGGGTTTATTTAAATCCTAAATTGAAAAGTCAAACGGCTAGTTTGAAAGTCAAACGCAAGTTTTGGAAAGTGGAAAGAGGAGGAGAAGAGGAAACCGAGTTTGGTAGGGATTCCCTCCTCCCCAAGCCGGCGCCCCACCCCAAGGCCGAGTTGGGGAGGGACTCCACTACCACCCCTTGGCCGCCGGCCCTCCCACCTATAAAGGAGGCGGGGCCTCCTCCCTAGCACACACAAGTTCCTATCCTCTAAACTAAACCCTAGACCTAAACCCCGGTTTAGAGCTATTTCGGTTTAGAGCCTTCTAATTGGTTTAGAGCCTTCTAATTGGTGTGTCTAATTACTAGACCACTAATAGCCTCTCTCATAAGCTCCACCATACTGCTTCCGCTTAAAGCGAAGCCCTGTGGGATTTCCCTCTACTTGGTACCACGCCACAGGAATCGCGAGGAGAGTGCTACAACCTCCACGCTCACTGGAACAAGGAGAGGAAGGTCTTCACGAAAATCGAACGCAGACCGATCAAGGGAGCGCTGCCGAACGTGGCGCCGAAGGATCGTCTACGCGATCTTGAGATCGGAAAGAGTACGACTACATCACCCACGAGAATCTGCTCTCGTTAACCGCTTTGGAACCTTCGAGGGTGAGTTCCTCTATCGACTCGTTGCTACAATCTAGTAGATAGATCTTGGCTTGTTTGTTTGTATGCGATAGAAAATTTTTGTTTTCCATGCTACGAACCCTGCTCCCACCACCACGCTTGCCAAGTGTTCGGCATTTGGCCGGTTCGGCCATGGACTCTGACGACGAGCTGATGCTCGCCGTATTGCTGGAGGAGGAGCACGCCGAGGTCACCGAAGATGCAGAGCACATGGAGATCCTCGCCTCCCTCGCCCAAATATGCCTGCAGATGGCGGCCGGTTATGGTTGGTTCGCAGTCGCCGGAAGTGCAAGGCGAGGCAAGGGATAGAGGGATACTGCTTGTTGTACGCCGACTACTTCACCTACGAGCCGATCCATGGAGAGGCCGTGTTTTGGCGCCATTTCAGGATGAGCCGTAAGCTCTTCCTCAAGATCATGCATGCCATCCGGGAGTTCGACCCCTATTTCGTTTGCAAGAAAGACTGCACTAGCATTTCCTCACTGCAGAAGTGCACAATGGCGATGAGGTTGCTTGCATATGGAGCGCCGGGAGATAGTGTCAATGACTATCTCCGCATGGCCGAGTCCACCATCATCGATTGCTTGTACAAGTTCTGCAGGGCAGTGATTGCAGTGTTTGGGAAATAGTACTTGAGAACACCCACTGCTGAAGACATTGCTCGGATCCTCGCAGTCAATGAAAGTAGAGGATTTCCTAGGATGCTTGGAAGCATATACTGTTGGAGATATGCCCTAGAGGCAATAATAAATATAGTTATTATTATATCTTTGTGTTTATGATAAATGTTTACATTCATGCTATATTAGTATTAACAAGGAAACATTAATACTTGTGTGATTTGTAAACTAAAATAGAGTCCCTAGTAAAGCCTCTTTATAATACTAGCTTGTTGATTAATAAATGATTGTGGTTTCCCTGTCATGAACATTGAGATGTTATTAACAACAAGATCATATCGTTAGGAGAATGATATGATGGACATACTCCTATAGATAAGCGTAGCAAAAATATCAAGTCATTTTAATAGTTCGATTGCTATATGCTTTCCGATACATAGTAACCTAATTCCTTCGACCATGAGATCATGCATATCACCTTCACCGGAAGGATGCTTTGATGACATCAAACACCACACCGTAACTGGGTGGCTATAAAGGTGGCATTGAGTGTTCGGAAAGTATTGGTTGAGACACATAGATCAAGAGTGGGATTTGTCCATCCATATGACGAATAGATATACTCTGGGCCCTCTCGGTGGAATGTCATCCAATTAGCTTGCAAGCATGTGACTGGCTCACAAGGGATCACATATCACGGGAACGAGAAAAGAGTACTTATCAGTAACAAGGTTGAACTAGGTATGCAGAGATACCGACGATCATAACCTTGGATAAGTAAACTATTGTGAGACAAAGGGAAATTGGTATCGTATGTAAGTGGTTCATTCGATCGCAAAGTAATCGTAGAAATATGTGGGAGCTATATGAATTTCCAGATTCCTCTATTGGTTATTGATCGGAGAAGCGTCTCGATCATGTCCGCATAATTCACGAACCGTAGGGAGACACACTTAAGGATTCGACGTTGTTTGAGTAGTTATGGAATGATGAGTAAGAGACCGAATGTTGTTCGGAGTCTCGGATGGGATCCGGGATATCACGAGGAGATCCGGAATGGTCCGGAGAATACGATTCATATAAGGAAAGTCCTGTTTCGGGGTTGGAGAATGGTTCCGGTGTTTTCATCGGGAATGTTCTAGAAGGTTCCGAAATGTCCGACACTCCGGAGGGGAAGGGTACATGAGTGTGTCATATCAAGTTGGAATGATTGCATCATGTACTAAGTGTCATCGCTGAACAAAATAAAGGGTTTAATCAAATCCTAGTTTGAAAAGTCAAACGCCAATTTGAAAAGTCAAACGGCTATTTTGTGAGGTGGAGGGGAAGTAGGAAACCTACTTGGGGAGGAGTTCCCTCCCTCCACCGCCGGCCCACTTGGGATCCGAGTTGGGGAGGGACTTCCCTCCCCTGGCGCTCCCCCTCCACCTATATAAGGAGGGGCAGGGCTGCCCCTCCAAGACACAACCCACGCACCCCACAAACCCTAGCCCCGGCACCACCACCTCCTGCTGCCGCCACCGCCTAGGGCAAACCCTAGCCGCCGGCCTTGCCTCCTCCTTGGCGTGTCTAAACCCTAGATCGCCGAGGGTCTCTCTCATAGTCCATCATACTCGCTCCGGCTTAAGGCGAAGCCCTGCGAGATCTCCCCTCTACTTAGACCACGCCGTCAGGCCGCCAAATCGAGGAGAGTGCTACAACCTCCACTTTTCTTTGGAACAAGGAGAGGAAGGTCTTCGTCCGAAAATTTAACGCAGACCGATTGTGAAGCGCTCTTGGAACGTTACCAGAAGGATCGTCTACGCGATCTTGAGATCGGAAAGAGTACGACTACATCACCCACGAGAATCCGCTCTTGTTAAACACTTTGGAATCTTCGAGGGTGAGTTATTCTATCGACTCGTTGCTACAATCTAGTAGATAGATCTTGTCTTGTTTATTTGTATGCGGTAGAATTTTTTTGTTTTCCATGCTACGAAACCCTACAATGGTATGAGAGCCGTGTCTATATGTAGATCTGTTGCACGAGTAGAACACAATGGTCATTGTGGGCGTTGATGCTTTTGTTGTCGATTGATTCTTGTGTACTTTGCATCTTGCGGGATGGTGGGATGAAGCGGCCCGGGCTAACCTTATATGACATCGTTCATGAGACTTGCTCCACGCTTGACATGCAACTTGTATTGCATAAGTGGCTTTGCGGGTGCCTGTTTCTCCCAACATAGTTAAGATTCAATTTACAACGGGTGATTGACAATACTAGTATCAATGTTGTGGTTCTTGTTCGTAAGTTAGAACGACACTTATTGAAAGCCCCAAACCACGTAAAACATGCAAAGAAAGTAGAAGCATCTAACTTTGTTTTGCAGGGGTGTGCTGTGATGTGATATGGCCATGATTGTGATTATATTTGATGTATGCAATGTTTCTTATTGTAATTTGGCAACCGGCAGGAGCCATATGGTTGTCTTTAATTTATGTTAAAGACCCGCGTGTCTATTCAAGGTAGTTGTAATAGTTGAAGCTGGTGGACGACAACCATGAAGCGGCGTCATTGACCTTGATGCAATGCCGGTGATGATGGAGATCATGTTCGTGCTTGAAGATGGATATTGGAAGCACAAAGAAGAAAGGCCATATCATATCACATATTATGAATTGCATGTGATGTTAATCCTTTATGCATCTTGTATTGCTTAGTTAACGACGGTAGCATTATAAGATGATCCCTCATGCACATGAATTTCAAGTCCCAAAGTATTCACCCTTAGTAAGCACCGTTGCTAAAGCTTGTTGTTTCGAAGCACCACGTGATGATCGGGTGTGTTAGATTCCGCAAGTGTATACAACGTGAGCAAGCCAGATTTGCTCATGCGGAAGCTAAGGTTTGATCTTGACGAGCCTAGCATGTACAGACATGGTCTCGAAACACGGATCACCGAAAGGTAAAGCATGAATCATATAGTAGATATGATGAACATGTCGATTGTTCGCGATTGAAGCTACATCAACTCTCGTGATGATCGGTTTTGATGTGGTGGATTTGGTTCATGTGATCACTAAAACAATGTGAGGGATATTGTTTTGAGTGGGAGTTCACCTAGATTAATTTAACTATTAATTAGAACTCAATTTGTCATAAACTTAGTCTAAACTATTGCAAATATGTTGTAGATCAATGGCGGCCCCTACCATCAATTTTAATGCGTTCCTAGAGAAAGAAAAGTTGAAAAACAATGGAAGCAACTTCGCGGATTGGTTCCGCAATTTGAGGATTGTCCTCATAGTTGGTAATTTGACCTATGTGCTGGATGCACCGCTAGGTGACCCACCTGCAGCTACTGCTACCGATGAAGTAAAGAATGTTTACCTCACTCGGAAGACTTAGTACTCCACAGTTCAGTGTGCTATCTTGTATGGTTTAGAATCGGAGCTTCAGAAAAGGTTTGAGAATTCAGACCCACATGATATTGTCCGTGATCTCAAATTGATCTTTGAGACTCATGCGGCAATTGAGAGCTATGAGGCTTCTGAAAAGTTCTTTAACTGCAAGATGGAAGAGGGCAGCTCCATCAGTGAGCATGTGCTTAAGATGTCGGGGCACGCAAACAAACTTCAAAGCTTGGGTATAGTGATTCCTAATGCTTTGGGGATTTACCATGTCCTTCAATCACTACCACCAAGTTACAAGAACTTTGTGATGAACTACAACATGCAAAACATGAACAAGACGTTGCCAGAACTCTTCGCCATGTTGAAATCTGTAGAAGTGGAGATCAAGAAAGAGCACCAAGTGTTGTTGGTCAATAAGACCACCAAATTCAAGAAAGGCAAGTCTAAGCAAAAGGGACACTTCAAGAAGGGTGGTAAGAAAGTTACCGCGCCGACGAAGAAGACCAAGGCTGGACCTAAGCACGACATCGAGTGCTTTTACTACAAGGGAGAAGGTCACTGGAAGCGGAATTGCCCAAAGTACTTGGCGGATTTGAAGAACGGCAACATCAAGAAGAAAGGTATATCCGATATACATGTTATTGATGTGTATCTCACTAGTACTCGTAGTAGTGCATGGGTATTTGATACTGGTTTGGTTGCTCATATTTGTAATTCGAAACAAAATGCGAGAATAAACGGAAGCTAGCGAAGAACGAGGTGACGATGCGCGTGGGAAATGGATCAAAGGTTGATGTGATCGCGGTCGGCATGCTACCTCTTCATCTCCCATCGGGATTAGTTTTATACTTAAATAATTGTTATTTGGTGCCTGCGTTAAGCATAAACATTATATCGGGATCTTGTTTATTGCGAGACGGTTACTTGTTTAAGTCCGAGAATAATGGTTGTTCAATTTATATGAGTAATATGTTTTATGCACATGCACCTTTGATAGATGGTCTATTATTAATGAATCTCGAGAGTGGAAATACACATATTAATAACATTGAGGCTAAATGTTTGAAATTGAGCGATAACTCGACCTATATGTAGCACTGTCGTCTTGGTCACATTGGAGTGAAGCGCATGAAGAAACTCCATTCCGATGGACTTCTTGAATCACTTGATTTCGAATCACTTGAAAGATGCGAAGCATGTCTGATGGGAAAAATGACTAAGACTCCATTTTCTGGTATGATGGAGCGAGCTACGGACTTATTGGAAATCATACATACCGATGTGTGTGGTCCAATGAGTGTAGCATCGCGCGGTGGTTATCGTTATGTTCTTACCTTCACGGATGACTTGAGTAGATATGGGTATATCTATTTCATGAAACATAAGTCCGAGACTTTCGAGAAGTTTAAGGAATTTCAAAGTGAGGTTGAGAATCAACGTAACAAGAAGATTAAATTTCTACGTTCTGATCGTGGAGGTGAATATGTAAGTTACGAGTTTGGCGAGCATTTGAAGAAATGCGGAATACTTTCACAATTGACACCGCCGGGAACACCACAGCGTAATGGTGTGTCTGAACGTCGTAATCGAACTCTCTTAGATATGGTTCGTTCTATGATGTCACTTACAGATTTACCGCTATCATTTTGGGGTTATGCATTAGAAACAGCCGCATTCACTTTAAATAGGGCACCATCTAAATCCGTTGAAACGACACCGTATGAATTATGGTTTGGGAAGAAACCTAAATTGTTGTTTCTTAAAGTTTGGGGTTGCGAAGCCTATGTAAAGAAGTTACAGCCGGACAAGCTTGAACCCAAAGCGGAAAAATGCGTCTTCATAGGATACCCGAAGGAAACTATCGGGTATACCTTCTATCATAGATCCGAGCGCAAAATCTTCGTTGCCAAGAATGGATCCTTTCTAGAGAAGGAATTTCTCTCGAAAGAAGTGACTGGAAGGAAAGTAGAACTCGACGAGGTTGTCGAACCTTCTCTCGAACTTGCGAGTAGCGCAGCACCGGAAGTGGTTCCTGTGGTGCCTGCACCAATAAGAGAGTAAGCTAATGATGATGATCATGAAACTTCGGTTTAAGTTACTACAGAGCCTCGCAGGTCAACGAGAACTCGTACCACTCCTGATTGGTATGATCCCGTAATGAATGTCATGTTGGTGGACAGCACCGATGACCCTGCGACATATGAGGAAGCGATGATGAGCCCAGGTTCCAATAAATGGCAAGAAGCCATGAAATCCGAGATTGGATCCATGTACGAAAACCAAGTATGGACTTTGGTGTACTTACCGGATGGCCGGAAGGCTGTCGAGAACAAATGGATTTTCAAGAAGAAAACAGATGCTGATGGTAATGTTACTGTCTATAAAGCTCGACTTGTCGCAAAAGGGTTTCGACAAATTCAAGGAGTTGACTACGATGAGACTTTCTCACCTGTAGCGAAGCTAAAGTCTGTGAGGATTATGTTAGCAATCGCTGCATATTATAATTATGAGATATGGCAGATGGATGTCAAAACAGCATTCCTCAATGGAGACATTGATGAAGAGTTGTATATGATGCAACCCAAAGGTTTTGTCGATCCTAAAGATGCTAACAAGGTATGCAAACTTAAAAGGTCCATTTATGGATTGAAGCAAGCATCCCGAAGTTGGAATCAACGTTTTGATAAGGTAATCAAAAGTTTTGGTTTTATACAAACTTATGGAGAAGCTTGTATTTACAAGAAAGTGAGTGGGAGCTCTGTAGCATTCTTAATACTATATGTAGATGACATATTGTTGATTGGGAATGATGTAGACCTTCTTAATAGTGTCAAGGAATATTTGAATAATAGTTTTTCAATGAAAGATCTTGGCGAAGCAGCTTACATATTAGGCATAAAGATTTATAGAGATAGATCAAGACGCCTAATATCATTGTCACAAAGTACATATTTGGACAAAGTTCTAAAGAGGTTTGGAATGGAAGATAGCAAGAAAGGGCTCTTGCCCATGTTGCCCAATACAACGTTGAGTAAAACTCAAAGTCCGACAACGACAGAAGATAGAGAAAGGATGAGTAAGACTCCCTATGCCTCAGCCATAGGATCTCTAATGTATGCCATGCTATGTACTAGACCCGACATTGCATATGCTGTTAGTTTAACTAGCAGATATCAAAGTGATCCAGGAGTGGATCATTGGACAGCGGTCAAAAACATCCTTAAGTACTTGAGAAGAACTAAGGATATGGTTCTTTCTTATGGAGGTGATGAACAGATCGTTGTTAATGGTTACACCGATGCTAGTTGGAACACCGATCCGGATGATTCTAAATCACAATCTGGATACGTATTTACTTTGAATGGTGAAGCAGTTAGCTGGAGGAGTGCAAAGCAAAGCGTTGTGGCGAGATCTTCAACTGAATCGGAATACATGGCTGCTTCGGAGGCTTCACAAGAAGCGATATGGATGAAAGAGTTCATTACAGAGCTCGGTGTAGTTCCTAGTGCGTTGGACCCAATGTCAATCTACTGTGATAACATGAGCACCATAGCCAATGCGCAAGAACCAAGGTCACACAAGAAGCTGAAGCACATCAAGCTACATTTTCACGCTATTCGAGAACATGTCCAAGATGGGGACATAAAGATTTGCAAAGTACACACAGATCTGAATATGGCGGATCCGTTGACTAAACCTCTCCGAGGCAAACATGACCAGCACCAAACTGCCATGGGTGTTCGGTATATTACCATGTAATCTAGATTAGATGACTCTAGTGCAAGTGGGAGACTGTTGGAGATATGCCCTAGAGGCAATAATAAATATAGTTATTATTATATCTTTGTGTTTATGATAAATGTTTACATTCATGCTATATTAGTATTAACAAGGAAACATTAATACTTGTGTGATTTGTAAACTAAAATAGAGTCCCTAGTAAAGCCTCTTTATAATACTAGCTTGTTGGTTAATAAATGATTGTGGTTTCCCTATCATGAACATTGAGACGTTATTAACAACAAGATCATATCGTTAGGAGAATGATATGATGGACATACTCCTATAGATAAGCGTAGCATAAAGATCAAGTCATTTTAATATTTCAATTGCTATATGCTTTCTGATACATAGTAACCTAATTCCTTCGACCATGAGATCATGCATATCACCTTCACCGGAAGGATGCTTTAATGACATCAAACACCACACCGTAACTGGGTGGCTATAAAGGTGGCATTGAGTGTTCGGAAAGTATTGGTTGAGACACATGGATCAAGAGTGGAATTTGTCCATCCATATGACGGATATATATACTCTGGGCCCTCTCGGTGGAATGTCATCCAATTAGCTTGCAAGCATGTGGTGGCGCTGAGGATCACATATCACGGAGCGAGAAAAGAGTACTTATCGATAACAAGGTTGAACTAGGTATGCGAGAGATACCGATCATAACCTTGGATAAGTAAACTATCGTGAGACAAAGGAAATTGGTATCGTATGTAAGTGGTTCATTCGATGCAAAGTAATCTTAGAAATATGTTGGAGCCATATGAATTTCAGATTCCTCTATTGGTTATTGATGAGAAGCGTCTCGATCATGTCGCATAATTCACGAACCGTGGAGACACACTTAAGATTTGGCGTTGTTTGAGTAGTTATGGAATGATGAGTAAGAGAGAATGTTGTTGGTCTCGGATGGGATCCGGGATATCACGAGGAGATCCGAAATGGTCCGGAGAATAAGATTCATATAAGGAAAGTCCTGTTTCGGGGTTGGAGAATGGTTCCGGTGTTTTCATCGGGAATGTTCTAGAAGGTTCCGGAATGTCCGGCACTCCGGAGGGGAAGGGTACATGAGTGTGTCATATCAAGTTGGAATGATTGCATCATGTACTAAGTGTCATCGCTCAACAAAATAAAGGGTTTAATCAAATCCTAGTTTGAAAAGTCAAACGCCAATTTGAAAAGTCAAACGACTATTTTGTGAGGTGGAGGGGAAGTAGGAAACCTACTTGGGGAGGAGTTCCCTCCCTCCACGGCCGTCCCACTTGGGATCCGAGTTGGGGAGGGACTTCCCTCCCCTGGCGCGCCCCCTCCACCTATATAAGGAGGGGCAGGGCTGCCCCTCCAAGACACAACCCACGCACCCCGCAAACCCTAGCCCCGACGCCGCCACCTCCTGCTGCCGCCGCCTAGGGCAACCCGCCGCCGCCTAGGGCAAACCCTAGCCGCTGGCCTTGCCCCCTCCTTGGCGTGTCTAAACCCTAGATCGCCGAGGGTCTCTCTCATAGTCCACCATACTCGCTTCGGCTTAAGGCGAAGCCTTGCGAGATCTCCCCTCTACTTCCGGTACCACGCCATCGTGCTGCCGGAATCGCGAGGAGAGTGCTACAACCTCCGCTGCCTGCTGGAACAAGGGAGAGGAAGGTCTTCGTCGAGTACCGAACGTGTGACCGACTGCGAAAGTGCTACCCGAAGGATCGTCTACACGATCTTGAGATCGGAAAGAGTACGACTACATCACCCACGAGAATCCGCTCTCGTTAAACACTTTGGAATCTTCGAGGGTGAGTTATTCTATCGACTTGTTGCTACAATCTAGTAGATAGATCTTGGCTTGTTTGTTTGTATGCGGTAGAAATTTTTTGTTTTCCATGCTACGAAACCCTACATATACTACATGCATTGGCAGTGGAAGAACTGTCCATTTGCATGGCAGAGAATGTACAAAGGCCACAAAGGAGGTTGCACTGTGATACTCGAGGCAGTTGCTACACATGATCTTTGGATCTGACACTCCTTCTTTGGCATGGCAGGATCGAACAACGACATCAACGTCCTCAACTCCTTAAATGTCTTTGCCAAGATTGTTGAGGGTCAATGCCCCCCTGTGAAATTTGAGATCAACGGGCACCACTATAATAAGGGATACTATCTAGCAGATGATATCTATCCAAGATGACCAATATTTGTGAAGACTATCTCAAGCCCAATGCTCCCCAAGAATTCTCAGTTTGCCAAAGAACAGGAAGCTTGCAGGAAGGACGTGGAGCGGGCATTTAGTGTGCTCCAGCAGAGGTTTGCAGTTGTCCGGTTCCCCGCTATGACCTGGTCGAAAGATCAGATGTGGGAAGTGATGAACTGTTCTGTGGTCTTGCACAACATGATCATTGAGGATGAGAGAAAGGATCCAGTGAGTTTGCTCGAGCAGAACGAGCCATACTACATACACGGACCTCTTGCCGAGCCTGATCATCAGGTGCCTCCAACCTAGGCTGTCTTCATCGCCATGCATCAGGAGATCCGAGATTCGGCGGTGCATCAACAGCTACAAGATGATCTTGTTGAGCACATATGGATACGCAGGGACAACACATAGATGCCGAGCATGAACTGGCCGAACTAGGGCAAAATATGTTGTATTTTCGCTGCAGGCCGAACTATGTTTAAATTACGCCGAACTATGTTTAAAATTTCGCCGAATTATGGTCAAATGTATGTCGAACTAGGCCGAACAATGTTCTATATTCGTATTATGCCAAATTATGCCAAATCTGGACGAATTTAAACGGAAAAGGGTGTCGAGCGAACTTGGCCTCAGAACGCGAGTGAGAAACTCAACGTTCGAAAGCCAAAGATATGTTTCGTCCTGCCAAAGTTTAGTCCAGATTTTGCCACGAGAACGCCCAACGAGTGAGATGCTCTAACCAGGACTAGACGAAAATAGGCCTGGCCAAGAAAAATATCGCTCGTGTCGACACGGTCACCATCAGCACACCAGTCCACCGCCAAACTCACTTGGAAATCTGCCAGCACCTCACTCACCACCGCCACCAACCAAAACCACCATCATTGAGATTAAGATCTCATCGTGGTTGGTTGGTTGGTGGATCTCTCACCGCTGCTTTCTGCACGACCGGTCGATCCTCTTTCTTGGCAGGGTTTCCTCTCCCCCATAAAACCCTCCTCACCCCCAACCCTCTCCACTCGCCGCCTCCTCCCTCCCCCAGATCCATCCCGTCCACCAACCCCCTCCTTCCCCAGTTCCCAGCCAGCCATGGCGCTCTCCGTGGAGAAGACCTCCTCCGGGCGGGAGTACAAGGTCAAGGACCTCTCCCAGGCCGACTTCGGCCGCCTCGAGCTGGACCTGGCCGAGGTCGAGATGCCGGGCCTCATGGCCTGCCGCGCCGAGTTCGGCCCCTCGCAGCCCTTCAAGGGCGCCCGGATCTCGGGATCCCTCCACATGACCATCCAGACCGCCGTCCTCATCGAGACCCTCACCGCGCTCGGCGCCGAGGTCCGCTGGTGCTCCTGCAACATCTTCTCCACGCAGGACCACGCCGCCGCCGCCATCGCGCGCGACTCCGCCGCCGTCTTCGCCTGGAAGGGCGAGACGCTCGAGGAGTACTGGTGGTGCACCGAGCGCTGCCTCGACTGGGGCGAGGGCGGCGGCCCCGACCTCATCGTCGACGACGGCGGCGACGCCACCCTGCTCATCCACGAGGGCGTCAAGGCCGAGGAGGAGTTCGAGAAGAGCGGCAAGGTCCCCGACCCCGAGTCCACCGACAACCCCGAGTTCAAGATCGTCCTCACCATCATCAGGGACGGCCTCAAGACCGACGTCAGGAGGTACCGCAAGATGAAGGAGAGGCTCGTGGGAGTGTCCGAGGAGACCACCACCGGCGTCAAGAGGCTCTACCAGATGCAGGAGTCCGGCGCCCTCCTCTTCCCCGCCATCAACGTCAACGACTCCGTCACCAAGAGCAAGGTATACCTACTTACTGCCGCTGTCTGCTCCCCATTTTCAGTTCAGATCTCATGTCCTGTTTTATCATATCTGCTTAGATGTGAATATTTAGATCTGCTAGATGCAGCATGATTGATGATACTTGTATACATCAAGCACATAATTACCTCAACTAACGATCTCTGCTACCATTTACTACTTGTACTATTCTTTTCCTTCTTGATTGATGGTATATGATGGTCTGGTACATATATTGGATTTGAATAAAATACAACATGTGTAGCGCCATTTCCAGTGGCTGATCGTGACCTATCTTTTTTTGTTGTGTATTACTAGATCAGACGTGTGGTTTGGTCTATGTAGCAGCTCCGAATTGCCTGGAGTATTAAACGTGGACCTGAATCCTTGTCTCTGCCTTTCTTGTTTGTCACGCTAGTAACGTTTTGTTATCTTATATACCAACACTAGTCGCATGTTTTCTGGATCTGATGACCACGGAGGGTATAAATATAGAATATCCTGCCTACGAATTCTGTTACTTGGCCGCACTCATTTGAACTGAATTGTGATTTATTCCAAGTATAATACTTGTGTAATGTCTACTCTTCTGTTTTAGATCAAAAGATAGAATACAGTTACATGTACTGTCTCATTGCACCCCATTTTCAGTTCAGATCTGCTAGATGCAATGTTCTACTTGTTGTATTATATCTGCCTAGATGTGAATATTTTTAGTTTCAGATCTGCTAGATGCAGCATGTCCTTTGCTTGATAACGTGTCATGTTCCTGTACTTGTATGTCATACATCGAACACATTAATTGCCTCACCTAACAACTTTTACTCTACTTAGTACTTGTACTATTCATTTCCTTCTTGATTGGTGGTATATATAATTGTCAGGTCCATATATTAGATCTGAATAAAATACATGTGTAGCACCATTTCCAGTGGCTGATCGCAACCCATCTGTTTTGTTGTATAGTTTAGATAAGACGTGTTGTTTGGTCTATGTAGCAGCTCTGAATTGCTGGAATGTTAAACGTGGACCTGAATCTTTGTCTTCGGGTTTCTAGTTTGTTAGGCTGGTTACCTGTTGTTATCTTATTCTAACACTACTCATTTGAACTGAAGTGCTATATTCCAAGTATAATACTTGTTTAATTGTATATTGTTCTATTTTAAATCAAAAGAAGATAGAATGCCATTACATGTACTGTCTCGTTGTTAACAAATAACTCATCTTTTTTCTGAACAGTTTGACAACCTTTATGGTTGCCGCCACTCCCTCCCTGACGGTCTCATGAGGGCCACTGATGTCATGATCGCTGGCAAGGTCGCCGTGGTCTGCGGTTACGGAGATGTTGGCAAGGGCTGTGCCGCCGCGCTCAAGCAGGCCGGTGCCCGTGTCATCGTGACCGAGATCGACCCCATCTGTGCCCTGCAGGCCCTGATGGAGGGCATCCAGATCCTCACCCTGGAGGACGTCGTCTCTGATGCCGACATCTTCGTGACCACCACAGGAAACAAGGACATCATCATGGTGGACCACATGAGGAAGATGAAGAACAACGCCATTGTCTGCAACATCGGTCACTTTGACAACGAGATCGACATGAACGGCCTGGAGACCTACCCTGGCGTCAAGCGCATCACCATCAAGCCCCAGACCGACCGCTGGGTCTTCCCCGAGACCAAGACTGGCATCATTGTCCTCGCCGAGGGTCGCCTGATGAACCTTGGGTGTGCCACTGGCCACCCCAGCTTCGTCATGTCCTGCTCCTTCACTAACCAGGTAAAACTCACGATCTCCCATCACATGTTTAGGCACGACTGATATGACTATATATGAGCTGTGATAGCTAACATGATCTTTGGATTTTGTTCCTGTTGCAGGTCATTGCTCAGCTTGAGTTGTGGAATGAGAGGAAGTCTGGCAAGTACGAGAAGAAGGTGTACGTCCTACCCAAGCACCTGGACGAGAAGGTCGCGGCGCTCCACCTGGGCAAGCTCGGTGCCAAGCTGACCAAGCTCACCAAGTCCCAGTCCGAGTACATCAGCATCCCCGTTGAGGGCCCTTACAAGCCTGCCGCCTACCGGTACTAGAGAGGATGGTGTATGTCCAGCACGGCTAGCGGCTGGTTCGAGAAAGGAGCAGCAAAGTGTCTCTGCGGCATGGATTTGTTGAACCACTGTATCTTCTATTTTGCATCATCTTGCATGAATGCTGTGTCTCTTAGGCGGCGGATGATTTGATATGTTTTGAGTCTGGGGTGGTGGAGGAAGCGTTTATTTTTGCTGAGGAATAATAATGGCATTGTTGATGGTCTAGTTTTGTGGTTGGTAAGATAGTCTTTGTGTATTTTTTGTCTCAGTCCAAGGTTCCTAAACTGGTGATGGCTGTGACATGTTTGTGCAAATCCAAGAGAAATCCACCTGCTTTGGGCAGAAATGCCCTTTTCTTGACAGATTTTCAACGAAAATTCTCTGGAGAAAGGACACTGGCTATGGCTGTGATCGATGCTCCATGACCTGAGCTTATCTTCGAGAGACGCACAGTTTCCTGAAAATAATTCCACAGGGTCACTTTCCACAGTACCAAAGAAGAAGACATAGTAGGCCTGAGGCTGGTGAATGCTTTCCATTTGCCGTGAGCTTCCACCTGAATTGGTCTTCTCCATCGTTTAGAGGAGGTAGGGATGGACTGTAAGCCATAGGTTGATGAACCCTGCAATTGCCTGAACAAATTCAAGCAGTGATGCAGCAATTTGTGAGGGGCTTTGACCAGTGATCCATCTGTCTTTCCAAAACTTGATTCTTTGTCCATTGCCCACAGAACACCTACATTTAGCCTGAAACATATCTTCTACTTCAGTTGACAGCGTGAACTACAGTCCAGTCCAGGATCTTATTGACCCAGATCTTTCAAGCCATCTCCATCTCATATGCCACAACATTTAGGAATTTCAGATTGTGTAGACCAAGCCCTCTTAAGTTTTTAGGCTTACAGACTTGCTCCCAAGCTATACCAGACAATGCCCCGTTTTGCGTCCTCTGAGCCATGCCACAATGAGGCTCTGCAAATCTTGTTGATGCGCCTGATTACCAAGGGTCCAAAGAAAGCATACAATAGATAGCAATTGCTGAGAGGACGGTTTGGACTAAGATCAACCTTCCACTGCTTCCTAGCAATTTTCAAAGACCGTTGGCAGGCCTACGTATCTGCAGGAGAAGCCCTCCAATTGACATGGGAATGCTGCGATGATTTGTGGCACATCCGAGCAGGCGATTGGGGCAATTGCACACTTCTTAAAATTGCAGATGGGGCCAGAAGTGATCTTGCAGTTGTTAGAGCACTTCTAGCAGATCCTGCAAAACTGTCCAGCCACAAAATAGACTTTTTTTTTTGCGGTTTTGCGATGAAAAACTTGCCAGACCAGATCCTGCAAAAGAGCCTGGCACGCAATTTTTTTCTGTATTTCGGCGAACCCACCTCGCAAACCCCGCATATACGTGGGTCTTGGGCCTACATATGCCTTTTCCCGCAACAATGTCGTTCCATTGGAGGGACATACATTTCCCAGCGCTAGGGTTGTCGCCCATGTGCCGCTAACCTTGTCGCCCCATGCATTAATTACTCGTTTCCCAGTGTCGACCTCGTCGCCATGGGCTTCTCGCTCATGCGGCCCTCCGGTCCAAGGTCGCGTGGCCCATTTCCACGACTACCGGTAGCGATACTGGCCTCGATTCCGACGATATCAACCGCTCCTGCAAGGCACACCACTTCGAGCAAGGGAAGGCCGTCGAGTATAGGAACCCACATGCCTTCCCCTACGGACACTTCTTTTCGATGGACAAGCTTCTAGATGATTTTGACAACTAAAGTCTAATCCCTTTTGTCCTTTAGGGTTTGAAATTCGCCAAATTCCTGTCCGATTGTTCATTCTCGGCTTCGTAGTTTGAACCTCTATGTCGATTTGGAGTCGAATGCGAGGCCAGATATCGACTGTTCGTGGGAAGAAGATGTTCGAGTGGAAGAGGAAGAAAGAGGAAGCCGAACATGTTGAGGTCATGGCAAACTCAAGAGGAGGAGGGGCGAGCTTTAGATCATCAGTGTTGAGCTGCAAAATAATGCCATGAATAATACTTAGGTCACAATATGTATACTTTTGTAGTTTTACATCATGAAAACTCGCTATTGAATTTTTTAGATCAACAAGGACTTCCCGTCCCCGGTTCCATTGATAACATCAACGAAACCTGAAGAGAATTCTCATGTCCAAAACAACAAAGCGAGCTACAAATTTCAGAGGTCTAAACAGCTAACGCAGAACAACTAGAACAACAGAAGTTTCATACATGAAGAAAGCACCAACTAGATATAAACTACAGAGGCGGGGAAGGGAAGACAACAACTGCTAGAGTGGAAGTCGGCGTTGTCCAGGTCCCCTTTCACCGCAACCCTTTTGCTCGCCAGGTCTTGAGGGGCATTCCTCTCAGCTTTTGCATCCCTATTCAGCAACTCATCAGTGCAAAGGGCGAGACTAGAATTTGGGAGAGGTAGGTGCAGAACCTCTCCACCTCCTCCAGCATCTCCTCCTTGAAAATCAGTCTCCAGTGTTTTATTGATGCCAAGATCTTCCTCAGAATCTGATGCAAGTTAATCCAAGGGAGACCATTAAAGATCATATCATTCCTAAATTTCCAGAGGCACCATAGGACAGCAGAACAAACTGAGTTTAGAACTGCATGTTTCTTATTTACAATCCACTTTTTAGCTACAGACAGGTAATCATTTCTAACAGAAATATTAAAAAAACTAGAAATGGTACTCCAAACCTGTTTGGCAACTAAGCACTGAAAAAAGAGGTGGTTAATAGACTCACCCTCATTACAAAAAATGCAGTCCTCAGGCTTATTCAGGTGTCTTTTTTAAGGTTATCTCTAGTCATTAGTTTGTTATGAGCTAGCTAAAAGAATATATGGACACAAATAACACACGATTGAATTTTTAGTTCCACATCTTGAGGTAATAGTGTATACAAATAACGCACATGATCAATACTATGGTATCTCCGTAAATAAATAATTAACATGCTTTTTAAAATAACATACGATTAAACATATTTTTGATACGAAACCACAAAGGTAGGAGAGTCCTTTTTTTTGATAAATGAAATTATATTAATATCAAGAATAGAAAAGGTACACTAGGCCTCTACAAGGAATCAATATCCCACGGGGAATTCGAGACATTGAGGATGTGTGTATGATGTTGAGATGATTAAAAATTCTTAAGTGTCATGTGTCAATTATTAGCAAAGTAATTGCTATGATTAATAATTCATATTTCTTAAAATTGCATATTATGAGTTGTGAATTTATTTCTCGAATGCTTCCATAACATTGGAGATGATGCCCTCGCATTTAGGAGGGTCGCCGTGCTAGTAGTCACATGATGATATAAATCAAAAACTAAAATTAAAATACCTATTTATATGCTTTTGTGACTTATAATCAAAATTAAGTATAACCAAAATACCCATTAAGGCCTTTGCAAGCGGGTGGCATAGTTGCTGCAAACCCACTTCGCAAACCCGCATATACGTGGGTCTTGGACCTACATATGCCGTTTCCCACATCCGTGTCGTTTCGTTGGCGGGCTGGACATCATTTCCTAGTGCTAGGGTTGCCGCCCACACGTCGCCTGTCGCCCTGTGCCATCAGCCGTTTCCCAGCACCAACCTCGTTGCCATGGGCTTCCCGCTCGCGCGGCCCATTTCCACGACTACTGGTAGCGATACCGTCTCCGGTTTCAATGACATCGGCCGCTCCTGCAAGGCGTGATACTTCGGGTAAGGGAAGGCCGCTAGGTACATGAACCCACGGGCCTTCCCCTACACCTACTTCTTTTTGATGGACGAGCTTCTGGATGATTTTGGCAAGTAGAGTCTTTAGGGTTTGAAATTTGCCAAATTTCTTTCTAATTGTTCGTTCTCGACTTTGTAGTTTGAATCTCTTTGTTGATTTGGAGATGGATGCGAGGCCGGGTATCGGTTGTTTGATAAATGAAATTATATTAATATCAAGAATAGAAAAGGTACACCAGGTCTCTTCAAGGAATCAATATCTCACGGGGAATTCGAGATATTTAGGATGTGTGTATGACGTTGAGATGTTAAAAAATTCTTAAGTGTCATGTGTCAATTATTAGCAAAGTAATTACTATGATTAATAATTCATATTTCTTAAAATTGCATATTATGAGTTGTGAATTTATTTCTCGAATGCTTCCATAACAATGGAGATGATGCCCTCGCATTTAGGAGGGTCGCCGTGCTAGTAGTCACATGATGATATAAATCAAAAACTAAAATTAAAATAGCTATTTATATGCTTTTGTGACTTATAAATGAAAATTAAGTATAACCAAAATACCCATTAGTAAGGCCTTTGCAAGCGGGTGGCATAGTTGCTGTTTCTATCGTTTAAGCCAACCCAAAAAGGCCATCCACAGGGATGTTTTTCAATCCATTTCCCCCAAATCTATTTTTTTTTTGTAAGTGAGGAAGAGGTCTGGAATTGTGGTAAAAATGTTTGCTGGAATGTTCTATTTACACTGCACTCAGACTCTGTCCATTCCGAATAAGCTGTAGTAGTAGCTGAATTTCTTAGCAGTTTTCACCGTTTCCTAACACTAAATAAAAGTCAACCCATTTTCTACAACTAAAAGAGGTTAAATTACACACACATCAAATTTCCTCGGTTAAAAGAAAGGAGAAGCCCGAACTGATCAGCTAGCTCGTGGACTCGCGTGAAACAAGTCGATCAACTTATGATCACTGCCGTCGCTCACGATGGACCTCGCCGCCTTCTCGGCCACGGCAGCCCGCACCTGCGCCATGGTCGGCCGGAGCCCCGGCTGCGCCGCCAGGCACTCGGCGGCGATGCTCGCGATGTCGCTGGCCTCCGCGGCGTCGTACCCGTTTCCTAGCCTACCGTCCACGAGCCCCGCCACCCCGGCCGCTCTGACGCGCGGCAGCACCCGCGCGGCCAGGAACTCGCCGCCGCCCTCCGAGGCGCCGGCGGCAGGCGAGCCGGTGACGGCCTCGAGCAGCAGCACGCCGAAGCTGTACACGTCGGACTTCCTGGACACGATGCCCGTGCGGAGGAAGAAGGGGTCGGCGTACCCCGGGGAGCCAACGGCGGCGGCCGCGCCGCGCCGGGCAGGCGCGACGGCGGCCGAGAAGGTGGCCTCGCAGGCGGAGCCCAGGTCGCAGAGCCGCGCGCCGTCCGTGTCGTCGAGGAGCACGTTGGAAGCCGACAGGTCGCCGTGCACGATCGCCGTGGCGGCGCCGTGGAGGTGCTCTAGTGCCACGGCCACGTCGTGGAGGATGCGCATCCGGTGGCGCCACGTGAGCGGTGGCGTGGTGTTGGCGCTGCCGTGGAGGCGGTCGGCGAGGGTGCCGCCGGGCATGTACTCCAGCACGAGCGCACCTCCCTCATCTGCAAGAAGAGATTTTTTCTCAGATCCTTTTTGAAAGAAATGTTAAGCGTAATATGGAGTAAAAATCTAGACAAGACACTGTAAATCAAGACAAGTGTGTGTTCATATGGTAGTAAGTAAAATCATGTTTAGGACAATTAGTGAGCTAAACGCCTTTTTTTTTCTCTAGCATGTCATTGTCGCACTGAAAAAGTAGTACGTACAGAAATGCAGTGAGGTGGCGTAGTTGTTAGTACTGATTATTTGGTAGGATGGCCCATCATGGGAAGTCAAATAAAATTAGTTGCAAAGATAACTAATCAAGAAAAAAAGAGGTAAATGAACTAGTACGTGAATTACTATGAAATTGTAAAAATGATTCCCTCAAAAAATGGAATGGTAAAAAGAAGAGACAGAGAAACAAAGAACACGTTCTTCGGCAAGAAGCGTAAGCGTAGAGTCAAAGCTTCAAACAGTAGGGGGAGCAAAAAGTTGCTCTCAGTTAGTTAGCTTAGCTTACCGTGGTCGTCGGAGTAGGCGAGGAGCGCGACGAGCCTGGGGTGGCGGCCGACGCGGCGGAGCAGGTCGAGCTCGCGCCGGAACGCGGCGAGCCGGCGCTCCCCGCCGCCGCACCAGCGGTGCACCTTGACGGCGGCCCGCGAGCCGTCGACGCGCTGCCTGGCCAGGTAGACGGCGTTGCCGGAGCCGCCGCGGCCCACCACGGCCGCCTCGTCGAAGCCGCCCGTGAGGGCCTCCACCTCCCGCCACGCCAGCCTCCGCGGCTTCTCCTTCGGTGCCTTGGCCAGCTCGTGCTGCGGCGGCTCCGGCGCCTCGGGGTCGGCGGGGGCGTAGGGGATGCGCGTGCTGACGACGTACGGGCACGGTGTGGTGGAGGGGCGGAGGGCGGCGATGCAGAGGCGGAGGAGGAGCAGGGAGATGGCGGCGGAGGCGAGGAGGAGGAGGCAGAAGAAGAGCGTGGCCAGCGCCATGGCCACGTCCATGGCCGCCCGCCGCTCTGCTCCGGTGAGCTTGTCTTGGCTCGGTTGCTTGGAGTGTGGGGGGAGATAAATGGAAGGAAGGGACAGAAAGCGGGCGGGGTGTCCATCGTGCCGGTGATGCGAATATGTACACCCAACTTTTTTTCCACCATTGTTTAGTGGCGGCAGTTATGCATGAAAAGGTCTGATAAATCTTTTTGTTTCCTTTTGATAAACATTTTTGCTGTCAGAAAAAAGTTTGATATTGATAGGACTGAAATTTAAGTAGCATGTGGGCTTTCAGGATGTACGTGGGTACGACCCATGTGATTAAGTTTTGGGAGTGTATACGTACTGTACGTGTTAAATTAACCAAGATATCGTACTTGCACGGACACGGAGAAGTTGGATTCCCAAGGAAAAAGAAAATATTTTCGAACGTACTAAGGATTCCCCCGATCCAAGTGCTCGGTACCAGGGTTCAACATTTACATATCTTCTGTTGCACATGGCCGAGATTCGTTAATTTTGAAAAATAACGAAATTTGAAAGAAAAAAAATTCGAACTATGGGTGTGGTTAGTGTGTGATAGGATAGTGGTTTTACTATAGTTATAAACCTTTTTTTTTTGGTTGTCATACTTAAACCTTCTAACATGTGCCTTTTTGAATTTCAACTAAAATTCGACAGATATTATCATTTCCCTGTTCCCTATAGGAATCCATAATTTTCACAAACTTCGTCCACGATTTTGACGGAAGTTTTTGCGTGGTAACAGTCTCCAAAGATAGAACAGTATTTTCCCATTTAAACTTTTTTTTTCTTTCGGTGAATTTTGCGTCAGAGAAAACGTTATAGATATATATATACGACTGGTTTATCTCAATAAATCTATATACTTCCTCCGTTTTAAAATAGACGTCTCAAATTTGTTAAAATTTAGATAAATCTAGACAATATTTAGTATATATAGATTTATCAAAAATTTGAAAAGTCTAAGACATCTATCCTTGAACCATTTCAAGGGGCATACCTATAAATTTTTATTTCTCGAGAGTTCAGCTTGATGCCGAGAGGAGTGGAAGTAAATTGGAATTTGCACCGTTGATTTTGTTTCATGTTACTACTACAGCATGTTTACGTTCTAGGAATGTGTGTGCTAATTAATTAGGTGCATGTATCGTACAGGTCGAATTAAAAGAGTCAGGGACGCCAGGACGCCAGCCAGGAAGCCGTGTTCCTCAAAAAAGTAAAACAAATCTTTTTGAACAAAGAGGATTCCCTCGCTATTTCCAAAGGTTGAACAGTGTTTCTTGCATTGACGACGTGATATAATTTTTTTCGTAAAATGCTCTAGGCTCATGACGAGGATAGATAAAATTAATCAATCACGCTCAGGTTATTAATCAACTAATTATAAATTAGAGAAAATAGACATGAAGATTCACATATGTGTTCTCCCTGGTGAAGAATGAAATGTTCCAAATGATGGAAAAAAATTGGAGCAACTTTGTCGATATCTATTCGGTCGGGCACACCAATGGCGCTTGTTTAAAGTGGTAGAGATTCCCTATGGTCAAGGGGACAATGACCACTACTTAAGAAAATATTTTAAAGATATTTTTAATATTTATGTTTAAATATTATTCAAAGTTTAAGTATGATTAGCGTTCTTGAGCCTCTCGGCAATGTTAGTCAAGCTCCGCCATTTTTTCACACACGAAAAACTTAAAAGAATATTAGTATTCTACTCCATCCGTTTTAACATATAAAATGTTTTAGCTTTTATGAAATGAATGCATCTCGACTCCTTTTAGTGTATAAGGTCACTCTGAATCTATACACTAAAAGACATCTAGATACTCCCTCCAATCCATATTACTTGTCGTAGAAATAAATGTATCTAGACATGTTTCAGTGCTAGATACATCCAATCTAATGATAATTAATATGGATCGGAGAGAATATATTCGTTTCACGAAACCTTAAACGTATTATATTATGGAATGGAGGGAGTATAAGAGAAACAACAATATAATATAGTAGTAAATTAAACAATCCGTACATTTGATACATCCATGGTCTTTGAAATACTGCTAAAGAAGTTCAAAACTACTTATTTTTATTGATCATGCGAACAATACTTCATGATACTTATTTCTATCAATTGCTACTTGGATACATATAGTACAAAAAAATGAGTAGAAGAGTAAACATATTAGACACTGAATTAATAAGAGGTTGGAACAGTTTTTCGAACATTTATGATGGAGACAAATAGGACCATTGAGAATTAGAGGAGAGATACTTGCTGAGATGGTATAGTTATGTGATTGTGTCGTTATTCTACACTAATAAATATTCAAAACCTTGAAAAGAACATGAGGGCGGTGTTGTTTTGTATATGTTTTTTTTAGATATTTCAAGTTATATGCGCGTATGTCATGTACACGTCGAAATGGAAGGTTCTAGGTTTGCGCGTATACGGGCACCGACCGTGAAGTTGTGTTCCTCAAAAAAGTTAATAAACTTGTTTGAACGAAAAGGACCCCCACTTGATTTCAGAAGATTGAACAATGTTTCTTGCATTGAACTCATAAGATAATTTTCTTTGTATAATACTTTATGTAAATTTTCATTATATAATACTAACAAGGAAAGATAATTAATTACTCGCGCTCAGGTTATTAAGCAACCATTTTGGGTAATAAACGTGCGTTCTACCGATGAAGAACGAAATGTTCCAAATGCAGAAAATTTAGAGCAATTTTTATAGATATTTATATAGGTCCGGTCCACGGATTTTGGGGTTCTAGACATACCAAAGGTCCCTTGTTTAAAGTGGTAGAGTTCCCTAGGGTCAAGGGGGGGGGGGGGGGGGCAATGGCCCCTCCTTACGGAAACAATATAAATATATTTTTTATATTTATACTAAAATTTTAAATATTACTTCAAGTTTAAATATGATTAGAGTTTTTGGGCTCTCAACAATGTCTTTCAAGCTCTGCAGCTTGTTCACACATGATTTTTAAAAATAATATTAGTATTTTGTAAGAGAAACAACACTACAATACAATATCAAATTAAATAATCCATGCACTTGATAGATCCTTGGTCTTTGAAACCTTGGCAACGACATTCAAAACTACATATTTCTACCAATTGCTATTTGTGCACATATATACATGCAAAAAATGAGTAAAAACAGACATATTAGAGAATAAATTGATAAGACGATGTAATAGTCTGAAACATTTATGATGCGGACAAATAGAACCATTGAAAATCAAAGGAGAGCTACTTGCAAAATGTTATACTGATAATCTTTGGTAAAACCAGAAGCTAAGGTTGCCGCACCATCAAACTCCCATATGTAATATTATTTCACACATATGTAACATCAAAACAACATTCAGCATCGCTCTTGTAAAAGTTTAGATAGAAGTGTTGCAACATTTCTTTTTGTTTGACGCTAAATATAGTGGGGAAGGCCCGCTGTAACATCCCAGCATTTAGGAACTAACGAAGGGTAGATTTAGGAATATGAAATGTTGCATGCATTTATTTGTGAAAATGTGGGTAAACTTTTCGCCAAATTAAAATCTTAAGTGATCAATGTTTCCTTCATCTTTTGAGATTAGGTTTAGTCTTAAAGGATGATTATTAAAAACTTTGAGATGATCTTAATGAGTTATGTGTTTAAAATGAATTTGAATTTTAAACTTGAGTGTTTGAATTATAATTTGAATGATTCAGATATAAGTTTTGAATCTTAAATTAATTAAGAGATAAGTATTATAACTTAAATTTTATCCAAAAACAATACTGAATATGAAACTTATTTCATATAATTAATACATAAACAAGTTACAAAGAATGTAACATACTGAAGCCATTTCCAAACTTCAGAGTTTACAAAAGAACAAAGAATAAGAATAACTTTATTAATAATAATATAATCTTTATTACAATTGAATAAAATAAAGTTTACAAGAATAATAAAAGAAAAATTACAAAAGAATAAGAAAATTACATTTGAATATCTACTAACTATCCTATATCTAAATCTACACTAAATCTTCATCTTTATCTTTGTACCTGCAAAACAAAGACTAAATAGAAAAAAAATAAGATTAGTGTTAATATTATTTCTCTCAGATATGTCAGTAAAATGCACTTGACAAGTTCATCATGGAGAAATGTTATAAAAGGGGCAAGTTTCACCATTATGAAAGATTTCATCTTTCATAAATTCAAAGCAAGAAGTCAAATGACAGCTAAAAGAGACCAATTCACTAGCCAGGTGAAAGTAATATGGTAATAGTAAGTTCCAAAAATTCTGAATATATCCACAAGTGCATAGCAGGCACACAAGATGGACACACACCAGCATGCAAATGGTGTGCTTTCGACCTCACAAGCCTAGCCCAATCTCACAAAACCACAGCACAGCCGTGGTGGAGCACATCAGTGCATATCTCCACTACATAGCACACAAGCACAACCAGTGTAAACAGTAGCTAAACCAAGAACAGTAGCCAAACCAAACCACCCAGATCAACCAAACATCACCAGAATGGTGACATAAGGAGGGGGATGAATCAGGTGGACATCAAGATCAAGCCCAGGAGCTAGGAGGAGCAGGCTAGCTCAAGAGCAAGCACAGGAGTCCAGCAAAACCAGATCAAGATCATCATCATCAACTTACTACACCATCATCAGATTTTGAGGTGAGTCTCATAAAACCATCACATGCTTCAATCATAGTATCTAAACAAAAGCATGTGTTGCTTTATGAAATAATCTCTCAATAATCACCCAAGTGAGGTGAATCTATCCTAGAGATTTCAAGTATAAAGATAAGAAATCAAACTCAGCCAAAAGCACTAAAACTCTCAGACCGGGATCACAGAGTTTAGTGTTAATTTATGCAACTTAAATCATCTTTCATTTGTCTTATTAGATCAGGGCACATCTCCCAGAGAGAGTAGCACCTCTAATCTTACAAGCTACAAACAAACTATTTGCTCAACTAACTAGGACTTCAAATCCTAGAGCCTCAGACCAACATCATAGGCAGGAGAGTTAAGAAAAGCTTTCAATTTATCTTGCTAGTATTAATCACAAGTATTGACAAAGCTAAGCCCAGAAATAAAAACCCAATCACTTGTATGCCAGATCATAATGGTATCACAAGGACAAGTTCTTAATGAGCTAAAACCAATCTTTGCTTAGTTTCCACAGATAAAAAGGGACAAACCAATTAATATCATCTTCCTGAAGCCAAGTGCCAGGAATCAACATCAAATTCATCTATACATCCACAGAAAATCATTACATGTAATGATTATATTCAGTATGTATAATCTCATGCAAGCCTACCATTATAATTGCAGTAAGCAACTACTGAGAGATCTACTGTGAGTGTGAGCATTCTGACATTAGAGTAAGCTCTCAGATCAACAACATTTCCAAATCAGGGATTCCATAGAAACACTAGCATGGGGTCACAGTGAATTGCCATTAGAGTAAATCTGACAAGCCACTAGCATCATCAAGGCCACTACAAATCATGATCCACAACAAACAATCATTCTTCATGCTCAAGTATGATCAACACTAGATCTAAAGCATCATGGATATGATCAACAGGGGGTTATGAACCCTAATCAGAAAAAGAACCCTAATTAGGAGATGAACCCTAATCAGAACATAATCACTAGGCACGAGAAGCCACTAGACACACAGAGAGATTCATGGTAGTAGCATGAACAAGAACCACAAAAGCAACTTACCCGAGGTCCTCGCTGACGAATCGAAGAGGAAGGAGATTGGACGATGAACCGCGGCGGCACAGGGAGCACCCCAGAGGGCGCTACAACCTGCACCAGCCACGGCGGCAGCCACAGTAGCACACGAGCCTAGCACACCACCGCAGGCGGGACTACGGCGGCAGCGACAGCACCTTTCCCTAACCCTAGGGTTCGGGAACGGGGTGAATCTGACCACGGGTAAGGCCCGGAGGCAAATCGAGTTGGACTAGACGAACAAGCATAGTCGCAAACCTCGCCCTGCACCACGACATCGGCCAGGGGAAGCCTGGCAATGCCATCGCGGCCAGCGCGCAGAGCTCGCGTGGTCGAGGAAGAGGAAAGGTGAGAACGAGGAGGAGGCAGAGAGTGTGGGCTGGGTGGGCCAAAACCCCTCGGGGTGGTGATTTTGACCCTGCCCTATTGGGTCACACTGGCCCAATAAGCCCAAAAGGCCAGCCCAAGTTGTTTAAAAAACTGTTTTAATCAATTGGAAAAGACCAAAATGCCCCTGACCTCAATAAAATTCTAGAAAATAAAATAAAAGTCCAAAAATTATAAATAAAATATTTTTGGATTCACAATAATCCACTCTATCCAAATAAAATAAGATATAAAATTTTGGACATTTAAATTTTTATAAGAATTTTGTAATTTATATATTCCTTATAGAATTTTACAAAATTATTGAAAGATGACAAAAAATAAATAAAACTCACTTTCATTATTTATTAATATTATAGTATTTTTGAAAAATACTAAATAAATATTTAATGTATAATTAATAATTCCTAAATGAATTATTAAATCAATAAAAGTTAAATGAAAAGGGAAATAAAATAAAATAATATATGCAATAAATATAAAAAATAATAATATTTATAAATGTTTATTAAAAGGCACCTTATATAGGGAAAATTCATATAGAATTAAATAATGCATTACATTACTTGCATAATCATTTTGCTTCTTTAAATATTGTCCTTACTGGGCAATAATGATGTTTTTGTAGAACTAGAAGCTCAAGGTCCAAGGTCTGACATCAGACTTCACTACCTTGCCATCACAAGGCAAGTTCATCACTTGCTCATGTCCTTTGAAGAGTCTTTATCAAAGTATTTGCAAATTGTGTGTTATCATATATGCTATAAAAGAAAGAAAATATTATTTTCACAAGTAAAGAAATTTAGATATCATCCTAAGTGGTGATATGATGGAGCAATAGAACTTAGAGTTCTAATCGCAACAATAATGATCAAGTAGGGACTTAACAACCCCTGACATCAGTGATTCTAGCGCCGTATATTACGCGTTAGCCATGAGATTTGGAATGGGACATAGAAGTCAGCTGTATCTTCTTCCTATCGCATGAAGCCGGATGTGCAGGTCGTGGCTGTTATCCTCGTAGCGTGCATATTAATGTGTAATTCATAGAGGATATGCAACATATGGGTGGGAACCCTCATTGTCCCACGATAGTTCTAGCATCTAACGGTTTGTACAAACCATTGCCGTAATTCATTATGTGGGCACGGTGTACACCAAGGAGGCATGCGGGGTCGCGATGGGGGTAGTGATTGGCTTGGACCAACTACTGGGCCCCACATCATGGAATTGTGGACGGGAAAGTATGCCCGGTTGTGCAACAAGGAGTTGATCTCTCATGGGTAAAGTAATGCACCTCTGCAGAGTGTAAGAACTGTAACTTGTTACTCCCTGTTCCGGGAAGGAGCTACGAACGCGGCAGGAAAGGAACTTCATGAAAGTTCTGGTCAACCTGTGAAGGCTGATTGTCATAGTTTTTCGGAATAAAATCAATCTTTGTAGAAAGATTTACAAAAACTGCATAGTGCCAAGGATCTATAATCCGAGGTGGTAGTTAGAGCATCAAACTTCCCACCTTGCATATAATGAACTTGTTGGGTAACGCTGTTACTCATTCTTTCCTTTGATCCCTTGCTTAGACTCTAAGGATCCCGAAGGCGTGCCAATGTATGCAGCCGAATGCCAAGAAGATGTGTTCTACGAGGAACCTGATCTGTCCGAAGGAGTTGAAGGAGTGGATTACGAGATCCGCTATGGTGTCGATGAGAACGAGTCCAATTAAGTATCTAGTTAGTAGTAACTAACGGGGCCGATCAGCATGAACTCTATAGAATAAGCTGTTGAGCTCAACTCCTAGTCGGAGTTGTTACTTTTAAATTTCCGCTGAACACTTTATATTTTGGTTTGTAAGTTGGATCTTTTGGAAGTATTGAACTTACGGTATTGTAATAATAATAATGTGTGTACATTTTTAATATGGACCCGCAATGTTTCTGTTGTACCACTCTGAGGGATGTGATATTTACGGAACGGTGTTCTGTAGATGTCATGTCAACGACTATAGTGTACTTCACATGCAGTGGTATGCTGGGTCACCGCAGTTGGTATCAGAGCAAATTGCTTTGGCCTTAGGTTGGAAAGCTAGTAAAGGGTATTACCTGTAGGAGTATTAGCAACAACAAAGAATTCTCTAAAAGTAATATAATGAGTATTCAAATGAGAATATTTTGTTATATAATTTAGTGCAATAATTCTTTGTTATGATGCAATATATCATTGGATACTAATCAAAAATTATTTTTCTGATATACAGAGATATGGCATCAAAGTTTCCAAAATAGACTTTGGTACGGAAAGAGGAGACTCTTGATGATTATCAAGGATCATTCACAGACCAACTTCGTCAACTTTTAAAGCCGGATCATCTTAATTTTGTTAAGAAGCATACTAAGTTAGCTTCCAAGTTTATGGATAGTTACCGGACACTCGTTGCGTCTTTTTATAAGACTCATCAAGTGATTGTTGAAGACAAAAATGACATGTTAGAGGATCTAACTGATCCGGAAAGGAGGAAGCAGTTAGCATTCTAGTTAGAGAAAGAACCAAGTAGTAGTGCAACACCTATCTTTAAGGATATACCTATAGATCCAGAATCTTTTATACCATATCCTTATTCACCAAGACCTAAACCTACACATGATCCTACTATGGATATGCGGTATGCAGTACCACAGGGCTCAGAGGATGATTCTGACTCAGAACTTCCTATTGAGAATTCAGATGGTTGGAGAATGGGATCATATAATGGATCTCATGAACACCAGATGTCCACAGATGGTTCCGACAGGAATGTTGGACAATCTAGTGGGATGGGTGCAAGGATGAACCCTAATAATGGTAGTAGAAATACTATGTCAATAGATAACCAGGATGAAGAAGAAGATCCTGAGGAGAGAGTGTTTGAATCATCAACATCTTCTCAAAACCCAGGGAATATACATTATCCAGTGTTTAACTATCTTGACCATGAGAGCACCTGGGGAGCAGCGGGATCTGTGAATCCTGTTGGCAACTTAAGAAATGAAGCTCAGGAGATGCAGGCTGGAGATAATGTTGAATATGTTTCTGAAGACTTTTTAGCTGAGCTGGAGGGAGTCAATGTGCTCAGGTTGAGTAATGACTCAAGTCCTGATACTTCAGATACAGAGTATGTTCCTTTTGGAAGGCCATATGTTCCACAAACTGTGCGACGAACAACACGTCATCATGGTTGGACATCAGGCATGTACGATGAACGTGGTTACTATTGGAAGGAGACAAGTAGTCAATAGTATCAAGTACTTTGTATTGTACCCAAGTAATAAGGTAGTTTTGTAATAATTGAAGGGTTTCGCAGCATAGTAAATCAAAAAAATTCTACGGATGCGAACAAGAAAGCCAAGATCTAATATAGGAGATGCAATCAACGAGAGGGATAGATGAGATCTTCATACCCTTGAAGAAATCGCATAGCAGAAACGTTCAACAGAACGTGGTTGGTGTAGTCGTACTCGCCGTCTCCTCCTCGCGATCTGATCCGATCCTACGCCGCAAGTGGTGGCGCCTCCGAGAGATGCACACGTACGGTGCCGCGACGTCTCCTCCTTCCTCGGTCCAGCAAGTTGGGTGGAGATATAGATTGGATCTGCAGCACGACGGCGTGGTGCTATGTTGGAGAGTTTCTGTGGCAGGGCTTCGCCTACGCGTAGTCGGGAAAGAGAGAGAGGTGGAGGGCAGCAGGATGGCGTCTAGGGTTGGAGGAGTGGAGGGGGAGGGGTGCGCCCCTGACCACCTTATATAGGGGGTTGTCCGGCCCCCTTGGCCCCTCCTCCAAGCCCTAGGGAGGCGGCCCCAAGGGTTGGAGTGGGGGGCAAGTTTCCCCCTCCTTCTAGAAGGGTTCCCTAGGGTTTCCCCTAGGGTTTGGCCGGCTGGGCCTATGGGGCCTTGTGCCCCTGGCCCAATGCGGCCAGGGAACTCCCCTTAGTCCCACGCAGGCCTCCGACAAGTGGGGCCACGTTGGTCCCACTTCAGAAGCTTCTAGAACCTTTCGGTACAATATCGAATAGTCCGAAACGATTCTGAAATCCAAAAACTGCTTTCCTTTATATGAATCTTATTCTCCGGACCATTCCGGAACCTCTCGTGATGTCCTGGATCTCATCCGAGACTCCGAACAAAAACTCATAAACCAATTATCCATTCTATCCTAGCTTCAAGGCACGTTAAGTGTGTGACCCTACGGGTTCGAGAATATGCAGACATGATCTTCTATCAATAATCAACATCGGGATCTGGAAACCCATATTGACTCCCACATATTCATCGATGATCATATCGGATGAACCACGATGCCAGGATTCAATTAATCCCATATATATATTCCCTTCGTCACGCGATATTTTACTTGCCCGAGATTCGATCGTTGGTATCGACATACCTAGTTCAATCTCGTTCACAGCAAGTACTTTACTCGTTCCGTAATCCGATATCACTTTGTGATTAACTCCTTAACCACGTGCTTGCAAGTGGTGTTGATATCGATTACCAAGTGGGCCCGAAGTATATCTCTCCGACTCGGGAGGGACAAATCCCATCTCGATACATACAACCCAACAAGTACTTTCCGATCACCTAAAAGACACCTTTATGATCACCCTCACATAGGATGACATTTGATGACCTCAAAGCTTTCTTACGATACCAGGGAGTTGCATTATCTTATGGTCTAAGGAATACAATATTTGACATAGGAAAAAGCTTCGCAAAGATGAACACGATGGCACGATCTAATTGCTCTGCTTAATTTGGGTCTGTCCATCATATCATTCTCCTAATGACATGATCTCATTATTAATCGACAACTCATGTCTATGGTTAGGAAACCTTAACCATCATTAATCAATGAGCTAGTCCATAGAGGCGTAATAGGGACACGGTGTTGTTCATAAACCACACAAGTATCAAAGTTTCCGCTTAATACAATTCTAGCATGGAATATAAACTTTATCATGAACAAGAATTATAATAATAACATCTTTATTATTGCCTCTAGGCATAATTCCAATAGTCTCCCACTTGCACTAGAGTCAATAATCTAGTTTACATCTGGCAACAATCTAACACCCATGGCATTAAGGTGCTGATCATGTTTTGCTCCTGGAAGAGGTTTAGTCAACGGATATGCGACATTCAGATCCGTATGTACTTTGCTAATCTTCAGATCTCCATCTGTTATATAATCTCGAATTATATGAAAACGGCGGTTGATGTGCTTGGTCTTTGGATGATATCTTGGTTCCTTAGCCAGTGCTATGGCGCCAGTGTTGTCACACAATATCTCCAGTGGGTCCAAGGCACTTGGAACCACACCAAGCTCAGTGATGAAGTTCCTGATCCAAACTCCATCACTTGACGCTTCTGAATCAGTCATGTATTCCTATTATACTGTAGATCCCGCGATCACGCTTTGCTTGTAGCTTCTCCAGCTCACAGCTCCTCCATTCAAAATATAAACGTATCCTGTCTGAGATTTAGAATCATCCGGGTCGGTGTCGAAACTGGTGTCGACGTAACCTTTTACGACGAGCTGCTCATCACCTCCATAGACCAAGAACATTTCTTTAGTCCTATTTAAATACTTTAGGATGTTCTTTACGGCTGTCCAGTGTTCCACTCCTGGATCACTTTGGTATCTGCCGTCAAACTAATATCATTGGACACATACTTTCTAGTACACAACATGGCATACATGATAGAACGTATGGCCGAGGCATATGGCACTTTGCTCATAGTTTCTCTATCGTTTACCGTAGCTGGACATTGAGCCTTGCTCAATATCTTACCTGACAACATGGGCAATGAACCTTTCTTTGCTTTATCCATTCTGAACTTTTTTAGAACTTTGTCTAGGTATGTATTTTGGCTTAAAGCTATTAGGCGTCTTTGTCTATCTCTATAGATTTTGATGCCTAATATATAAGCAGCTTCTCCTAGGTCTTTCATTGAAAAACATTTGTTCAAATAACTCTTCACATCGTTAAGCATATCAATGTCATTTCCAATAATCAATATGTCATCCACATATAGTACTAAAAATGTCACTGAGCTCCCACTCACTTTCTTGTAGATACAAGCTTCAAAGCAATTTGGAACAAATCCAAAGCTCTTGATCACTTGATCAAAACGAAGGTTCCAACTCCGAGATGCTTGCTTCGGTCCATAAATGGAACGCTGAAGTTTGCACACCTTATTAGCATCCTTAGGATCGACAAAACCTTCGGGCTGCATCATATACAACTCTTCATCAATGTTGCCATTGAGGAACGCAGTTTTGACATCCATCTGCCATATATCATAATCATGAAATGCAGCAATTGCTAATAAAATCCGAATGGACTTAAACATCACTACGGGAGAGAAAGTCTCGTCATAGTCAACACCTTGAACTTGCCGAAACCCTTTTGCGACAAGCCGTGCTTTATAGACAGTAACATTACCATCCGCGTCCGTTTTCTTCTTGAAAATTCATTTGCACTCAACGGCCTTACGGTCGCTAGAAGGGTCCACCAAAGTCCATACTTGGTTTTCGCTCATGGATCCCAATTCGGATTCATGGCCTCTAGCCATTTCTCAGAGTCTGGGCTCATCATTGCTTCCTCATAGTTCGCAGGTTCACTGTTGTCTACCAACAAGATGGTTAAGACAAGGTTGCCGTACCATTCAGGAGTGGCACGTGACCTTGTCGACCTGCGAAGTTCAGTAGTAGCATCGTTCGAAGTTTCATGATCCTCATCATTAGCTTCCTCTCTTGTTGGTGCACGGCCTTTGGAACAATTTCAGGTGCTGCGCTACTCTCCAACTCGAGAGAAGGTTCAATAACCTCGTCTAGATCTACCTTCCTCCCACTCACTTCTTTCGAGAGAAACTCCTTCTCAAGAAAGGATCCGTTCTTTGCAACAAACACTTTGCCTTCGGATCTGTGGTAGAAGGTATACCCAATCGTTTCCTTAGGGTATCCTATGAAGACGCATTTCTCCGCTTTGGGTTCGAGCTTGTCCGACATCAACTTCTTGACGTAAGCTTCGCATCCCCAAACTTTAAGAAACGCCAACTTAGGTTTAGCACCAAACCACAGTTCATACGGTGTCGTCTCAACGGATTTAGATGGTGCCCTATTTAAAGTGAATGCAGCGGTTTCTAATGCATAACCCCAAAATGATAACGGCAAATCTGTAAGAGACATCATTGATCGCACCATATCTAATAGACTTCGATTCCGGCGTTCAGACACACTATTGCGCTGTGGTGTTCCGGGTGGCGTGAGTTGCGAAACGATTCCACTTGATTTAAGATGCGTGAGAAAATCATAACTCAAATATTCACCTCCAGGATCGGATCGTAGAAATTTAATTTTCCTGTTACGATGGTTTTCCACTTCGTTCTGAAATTCTTTGAACTTTTCAAACATTTCCGATTTATGTTTCATTAAATAGATATACCCATATCTACTTAAGTCATCAGTAAAAGTGAGAAAATAGCGATATCCACCGTGCGTCGAAACACTCATTGGTCCGCATACATCGGTATGTATGATTTCCAATAAGTCCGTTGCTTGCTCCATTATTCCGGAGAACGGGGTTTTGATCATCTTGCCCATGAGGCACGACTCGCACGTGTCAAATGATTCAAAATCAAGAGACTCCAAAAGTCCATCAGAATGGAGTTTCTTCATGCGTTTTACACCAATATGACCTAGACGGCAGTGCCACAAATAAGTTGAATTATCACTATCTACTTTGCATCTCTTAGCCTCAATGTTATGGATGTGTGTTTCATTGCTTTCGAGATTCAGAAGAAATAAACCATTCACAACAGGTGCATGACCATAAAAGATGTTACTCGTATAAATAGAACAACCATTATTCTCCGATTTAAATGAATAACCGTCTTGCAATAAACACGATCTAGATATAATGTTCATGCTCAACGCAGGCGCATAATAACACTTATTAAGGTTTAAAACTAATCCCGAAGGCAAAACTAAGGAGAGCGTGCCGACGGCCGTCACATCAACTCTTGATCCATTGTTAACGCGCATCGTCACCTCATCCCTTGCTAGCCGCCGTCTATTCCGTAGCTCCTGTTTCGAGTTACAAATATTAGCAACTGAACCAGTATCAAATACCCAGGCACTACAACGAGCGCTAGTACGGAAAACATCAATAACATGTATATCAAATATACCTTTGATGGTGCCAGCCTTCTTGTCCACTAAGTACTTCGGACAGTTGCGCTTCCAGTGACCCTTGTCCTTGCAATAGAAGCACTCAGTGTCCGGCTTAGGTCCAGACTTGAGATTCTTCTCAGCAGGGGCAACGTGCTTGCTGCTGCCTTTCTTGAAGGATTTCTTTGCACCCTTACCTTTCTTAAAGCTAGGGGTCTTGTTGACCATCAACACATGGTTATCTTTCTTGATGTCCACCTCCGTAGCTTTCAGCTTAGCAAAGAGCTCAGTGATCGTATCAGTGGAACCAATTTGATTGTGAGTAACTACAAAACCTTCGTAGCTATTAGGGAGTGATTTCAGAACTCTGTCAATCTTGAGCTCTTCTGGAATCTTGCAGTCCAGTTGCTCAAGACGTTGAGTGTAGCCCGACATCTTAATGGCGTGCTCACTATCGGAACTCCCTTCCTCCATCTTGCAGTTAAAGAACTTCTCAGAGATCTCATATCTCTCAGAACGGGCCTGAGTCTGAAACATGGTTTTCAGTTCCTCAAGAATCTGAAAGGGCCCGGTGAACTCCTCAAAACAATTTTGAAGGTCCGATTCCATAGAAAACAACATGGTACTCTTAATCACTCCATAATCATCTTTGCGCGACTGATTCACCACACCTAATCCGATCTTCACGAGAAGAGATGTGGTTTCAATGGTGGACAAGAAAGTGTCGATCATATCATTGATATGACTCATGTTTAACCTTTTGGTTCGTGTGTTCCGAGGCCATGTCTGTACATGCTAGGCTCGTCAAGTCAAACCCAAGTATTTCCGCGTGTGCAAAACTGGCTTGCACTCGTTGTATGTGAACGTAGAGTTTATAGCACCCGATCATCACGAGGTGCTTGAACACGACGAACTTTCACAACGGTGCATACATGGGGAGAACACAATTTTATCTTGATCTTTAAGTGAGGAATCATCTTATAATGCTACCGTCGCGATCTAAGCATAATAAGATACATAAAAGGATAAACATCACATGCATATAATTTTATGTGACATGGTATAGCCAATCTCCACGCAATGATCTCCATCTTGTGCGCACCAGCATGATCTCCATCACTCCACCATGATTGCCTCCACCACGAATAGCAACTACAACTATTGCTAACTACTTAGCGATAAAGTAAAGCTATTACATGGCGTATAAGAAGTTGACACACATGTCATACACAATTATAAAGACAACCATATGGCTCCTGCCGGTTGTGTACTCATCGACATGCAAGTCGTGAAATATTACAAAACATGATCATCGCATACATCATACACATCATGTCTTGGGCCATACCATATCACAAAACACTCCCTGCAAAAACAAGTTAGACGCCTCTACTTTGTTGTTGCATGTTTTACGTGGCTTATGGGAGTAACAAGCTAAGAATGATTCTTACCTACGGAAAGCCACAACGGTGATATTATGGTTGCCAACATCTGGTGTAAATCCCATGACTACTATAGTGAGAGAAACAGGCATCCACCAGCCGCATGTGTGGAACAAGCCACACGTCAAGTGAGGAGCCGGTCTCGCGAACGAGGTCGCATAAAGTTGGCCTGGACCGCTTCGATATCACTATGCCGCGTCATAAGAAATACACAACAAGAGGCTTGCAACAGAAAACATCAACGCCCGCAACAAGTATGTTGCGTTCTACTCGTGAAACACATCTACGCATAGATCTAGCTCTGATACCACTAAAGGGTTTCGCAGCAGAGTAAATCAAAAAAATTCTACGGATGCGAACAAGAAAGCCAAGATCTAATCTAGGAGATGCAATCAACAAGAGGGATAGATGAGATCTTCATACCCTTGAAGAAATCGCACAGCAGAAACGTTCAACAGAACGTGGTTGGTGTAGTCGTACTCGCTATCTCCTCCCTCGTGATCCGATCCGATCCTATGCCGCAAGTGGCGGCGCCTCCGAGAGATGCACACGTACGGTGCCGCGACATCTCCTCCTTCCTCGGTCCAGCAAGTGGGGTGGAGAGATAGATTGGATCTACAGCACGACGGCGTGGTGCTATGGTGGAGAGTTTCTGCGGCAGGGCTTCGCCTACGCGCAGTCGGGAGAGAGAGAGAGAGAGAGAGAGAGAGAGAGAGAGAGAGAGAGAGAGAGGTGGAGGGCAGCAGGATGGCGGCTAGGGTTGGAGGAGTGGAGGGGGAGGGGTGAGCCCCTGCCCACCTTATATAGGGGGATGGCCGGCCCCTTGGCCCTCCTCCAAGCCCTAGGGCGGCGGTCCCAAGGGTTGGAGTGGGGGGGCAAGTTTCCCCCTCCTTCTAGAAGGGTTCCCTAGGGTTTCCCCTAGGGTTTGGCTGGCTGGGCCTATGGGGCCTTATGCCCTTGGCCCAATGCGGCCAGGGCACTCCCCTTAGTCCCACGTAGGCCTCCGACAAGTGGGGCCATGTTAGTCCCACTCCGGAAGCTTCTAGAACCTTCTGGTACAATACCGAATACTCCAAAACGATTCCGAAATCCAAAAACTGCTTTCCTTTATATGAATATTATTCTCCGGACCATTCCGGAACCTCTCGTGATTTCCTGGATCTCATCCAAGACTCCGAACAAAAACTCATAAACCAATTATCCATTCTATCCTAGCGTCGAGGCACGTTAAGTGTGTGACCCTATGGGTTCGAGAATATGCAGACAAGATCTTCTACCAATAATCAATAGCCGGATCTGGAAACCCATATTGACTCCCACATATTCATCGATGATCATATCGGATGAACCACGATGCTAGGATTCAATTAATCCCACATATATATTCCCTTCATCACGCGATATTTTACTTGCCCGAGATTCGATCGTTGGTATCGGCATACCTAGTTCAATCTCGTTCACAGCAAGTACTTTACTTGTTCCGTAATCCGATATCACTTTGTGATTAACTCCTTAACCACGTGCTTGCAAGCGGTGTTGATATCGATTACCGAGTGGGCCCGAAGTATATCTCTCCGACTCGGGAGGGACAAATCCCATCTCGATACATACAACCCAACAAGTACTTTCCGATCACCTAAGAGACACCTTTATGATCACCCTCACATAGGATGACGTTTGATGACCTCAAAGCTTTCTTCCGATACTAGGGAGTTGCATTATCTCATGGTCTAAGGAATACAATATTTGACATAGGAAAAAGCTTCGCAAAGATGAACACGATGACACGATCTAATTGCTCTGCTTAATTTGGGTCTGTCCATCATATCATTCTCCTAATGACATGATCTCATTATTAATCGACAACTCATGTCTATGGTTAGGAAACCTTAACCATCATTAATCAATGAGCTAGTCCATAGAGGCGTACTAGGGACACGGTGTTGTTCATAAACCACACAAGTATCAAAGTTTCCGCTTAATACAATTCTAGCATGGAATATAAACTTTATCATGAACAAGAATTATAACAATAACATCTTTATTATTGCCTCTAGGGCATAATTCGAACAATAATACCATTATGTAAATATGTGAAATGCATATTTGGATTTTCTTTGGATCTTAATTGTGTGACTAGTTCTGTGCGTAAAGTCGAGCTCAGAACGCATGTGCATGATGTAATTATGAGTATTCGCTTTTTATTGCAGGACTAGAGGGTCATGGATACGGGTGTAGAAATGGAAACTGAGCAACAACGGATGAAGCGAGAGGCCAAGAAAAAGGCCGATGCAGATGCAGCAAACCAAGAAGCATTACCACCACCACTAATGAGGCCGTTAATGGAGCAGAACTTTATGCAATGCATGCAAATGATGCAAGAGACCCAGAACAAGTTCATGGAGGAGCTGCTGGGGCGAGCAAATCACAGGACACCTGAAGGTGGAGGAGTGAGTCTATCTGATTTCCAGAATGCAACCTTACCTTTTGCATCAGCTCCTGAACCAATGGATGCAGAAGACTGGTTAGAAGATACCGAAAGGAAGCTGAAAACTGTGGGTTGCAATGATGTGGAAAAATTGAGGTATGCAACTCATCTGCTGACTGGACCTACAGCATCATGGTGGGAAAATCAGCTAGCCATGCAACAACCAGGAAGGGGGTTTACCTGGGAGGAGTTCAAGAAGAGATTCCGTGAATATCATGTTCCGGAAAGTGTCATGGAGTTGAAGCGGAGAGAATTTGAGGAGCTTTAGCAAGGATATACTAGTGTCATGAAGTACATCCGGGAGTTCAGCCAGCTGTCTCGTTATGCTGAGGAGGATGCTAACACTAAAGAGAAGAGGAAGAAATGTTTCTTGCATGGATTAAATCCATTTGTGAAGATGCAACTAAGGTTAGCCAATAAGCAAACTTATCAGCAGTTGTTGGATGCAGCCATTACTTTTGAAGATGACTACAAGAATGTCCAAGAGGATCGGAGGAAGAGAGCCAAGAAGGAAACTAAGAGAATTCAGGCAAGTAAACCTAAATCCAACCTGGAGTTCAAACCTCGGAATAGGAATTATGGCAACAACAACAATAACAATAACAATAACAAGGGCAGTGGTGGAAATCAATCTAATCTGAGAAGGAATGTTATATGTAACAATTGTGGAATTCCAGGGCATTTCTAGAGGGAATGCAAAAAGCCTGTAGTGTTCTGTTACGGTTGTGGTCAGAAGGGGCATATCAAGCCAGCTTGTCCGAGAAACCCCCCGGGAGGATGGCCTACCAAAGGAGGAGGACAAGCCAGTGGAGGAAATGGTTAGCCCAATAAAGGAGGAAACAATGGCAAGAACAACAATGGCAAGAGAAACCGACCTACCGGAAAACTGAACTGTGCAACCCTCGAGGAGGTGGATAATTCGGAGCATGCAGTGATAGGTACGCTCAATATCCTTACCAATCCCGGCAAAGTTTTATTTGATACTGGTGCAACTACTTCATTCATTTCTGAAGAATTTTGTGATAAGTTCGGGATTAGAAGGGCAACATTAGAGAGTCCTATGACCGTAGTTACGGCAGGAGGGAATGTGATTGTACGCCACATAAAACAAGAGATCAGGTTATCTCGATCTATGGTTGTACATATTTTGCAGACCTTTATGTGATTCCTTTGAAGGGAATTGCAGTAGTGTTGGGGATGGATTGGATGATGGATCACGGAGCTCAGATAAATTGTGAGGAGAAAACTGTCTCAATCAAAACTCCAAGTGGAGCAAGGATAGTTTACCAAGCAGATAAACACAGTCATATCATGGTGGATATGCAGTTGAATTCAATGAAAGACGTTAAATTAGAAGAGATTCCTATAGTTAATGAATTCCAAGATGTTTTTCCAACAGAGTTACCGGGAGTGCCACCAGACCGGGAGATAGAGTTCACCATTGACCTAATACCTGGTACATCACCAATAGCTCAAGCACCATATAAAATGGGACCCAAGGAGTTGAAAGAACTCAAAGAGCAAATTGATGAGTTAGCAAGGAAAGGATTTATACATGAAAGTGTATCTCCATGGGGAACACCAGTAATCTTTGTGGATAAAAGAGATGGTGGAGGACGGATGTGTGGTGATTATAGAAATCTGAACAACGTGACTATCAAGAATACGTATCCTTTACCAAGAATTCAAGATTTGTTTGACCAAGTGAAAGGAGTTGGAGTATTTTCAAAGATCGATTTAAGATCTGGATACCATCAAATAAAAATCAAGCCGGAAGATGTTCCAAAAATAGCATTTGTCTCAAGATATGGACACCATGAGTATCTGGTAGTACCATTTGGTTTGACCAATGCAACGGCAATATTCATGAATCTGATGAACAAGATATTCATGCCATATTTGGACAAGTTTGTCATCGTATTTATTGATGATATTATGATATATTCCAAGGATAAGGAAGAGCATGCTGGCCATTTAAGAATAGCATTGCAAACTTTAAGAGAACATAAGCTTTATGCTAAGTTCAGTAAGTGTGAGTTCTGGCTAGATGAGGTAGAATTCCTCGGTCATGTGATCAATAAGGATGGGATTGCTGTGAATCCATCTAAAGTTCAGTCGGTACTAGAGTGGACTGCACCGACCAATGTGAAACAAATTCGAGATTTCTTAGGAATGGCTGGTTATTATCGGAGATTCATTGAAGGTTTCTCCAAAATAGCCGGACCAATGACCAAATTATTAAGGAAGAATTCACCATTCAAGTGGGATGAGAAATGTGAAGAAAGTTTCCAAGAGTTGAAGACTAGATTAACCACAGCTCCAATCTTAGCAGTTCCTGAAACAGGGAAGGACTTCACCGTATACTGTGATGCGTCTAAAGAAGGTTTGGGTTGTGTGTTAATGCAAGATCGGAAAGTGATTTCTTATGGTTCAAGACAATTGAAACCACATGAGGTCAACTATCCAACTCATGATTTAGAGTTAGTAGCAGTAGTCTTTGCGCTGAAAGGATGGAGGCATTTTCTTTATGGAGCCAGATGTGAGTTATACACTGACCATAAAAGTCTCAAATATTTCTTCACTCAAAAGGAATTGAACATGAGACAGAAGCGTTGGTTGGAATTAATCAAGGATTATGATTTAACAATCAGTTACACCCCATGGAAAGCAAATGTTGTAGCGGATGCTTTAAGCAGAAAGAGTGCATATATTCAGCCTAGCAATAGGGAGTTACCGAAAGAGTTACAAATGGACTTGGAAAGATTAGAACTTCAATTCATCAGAACAGAGGTTCTTGGAGGATTAGCTACTATGCAGGTAGTTGCAGAGCAGGATAGTGATCTTAAGCAAGAAATTTTTAGACATCAAGAAGAAGATCCTTTTATTGCTGAGGAAATTTAGAGGATATCTCATGGGAAAAAAATCAGTTTTTCGCCTTGGGGATTATGGGTCTTTAAGGTTCCAAGACCGTCTATGTGTTCCAGATGTGACAGAGATTAGAAATGTCATACTCAAAGAAGCACATGATACACCATATTCTATACATCTAGGGAGTACTAAGATGTATATGGATTTGAAACAACTATTCTGGTGTAATAACATGAAAAGGGATATTGCTAAATATGTATTTGAATGCCATACTTGTCAAAGGGTGAAGGCTGAACATCAAAGTCCAACAGGACCATTACAACCCTTGGAAATTCCTGAATGGAAATGGGAGGAAATAGGTATGGACTTCATTACAGGATTACCTGTGACACCAAAAATAAAGGATATGATATGGGTAATTGTGGACAGACTCACTAAGAGTGCACATTTCATTCCGGTGAACCAAAAGGATAATGCCGAGAAGTTAGTTGAAGTATATGTCAAAGAAATAGTAAGTAAGCATGGAGTACCCAAAAAGATTGTAACTGATAGGGGATCAGTGTTTACTTCAGCATTTTGGAAGCAATTGCATGAAGCCCTTGGTTCAAAATTAGATTTCAGCACGGCATATCATCCTGAGACAGGAGGTCAAACTGAAAGAACAAATCAAACAATAGAAGACATGTTGAGAGCTTGTGCACTAGATTTTGGAGGAACATGGGAAGATCACCTACCATTGGCAGAAGTTTCTTATAACAATAGCTATCAAAGTAGTCTGAAGGCAGCTCCATATGAGATTTTGTATGGAAGGAAGTGTAGATCACCAATATGTTGGTATGAACCTGGAAGCAGCAAAGAATTTGCACTAGATTATATCAAGGAGAGACAAGACATCATTGATAAGATCAGGGATATACTGAAAATAGCCCAGAGCAGGCAGAAAAGTTATGCGAATCAAAGTCAAAGATCATGGCATCTAGAAGTGGGAGATATGGTCTATTTGAAAGTAAGTCCAATTAAAGGAGTAAAAAGATTCGGAGTTAAAGGGAAATTGAGTCCAAGATATATCAGACCATTTAAGATACTGAGTCAAAATAGAACTATAGCTTATGCCTTAGAGTTACCATCAAGATTGGCTCAAGTGCATAATGTTTTCCATGTGTCACAACTTCACAAATGTTTAAAAGTTCCAGATGATGCAATAACACATCAAGAGATAGAACTACAAGTAGACCTGACTTATATTGAAAAGCCCTGTAAGATTCTGGAAGAAAACTGGAAAAGATTGAGGAACAAAACAATCAAATATTGCAAGGTACAGTGGGAACATCACCCTGAGAGGGAAGCCACATGGGAGAAGGAAGAGGATTTAAGAAAAACTTATCCAGAACTATTCAGGTACATCTCCACAAACTTCAGGACGAAGTTTAATTTAAGGGGGGAAGTCTGTAACATCCCAGCATTTAGGAACTAACGAAGGGTAGATTTAGGAATATGAAATGTTGCATGCATTTATTTGTGAAAATGTGGGTAAATTTTTTGCCAAATTAAAATCTTAAGTGATCAATGTTTCTTTCATCTTTTGAGATTAGGTTTAGTCTTAAAGGATGATTGTTAAAAACTTTGAGATGATCTTAAGGAGTTATGTGTTTAAAATGAATTTGAATTTTAAACTTGAGTGTTTGAATTATAATTTGAATGATTTAGATATAAGTTTTGAATCTTAAATTAATTAAGAGATAAGTATTGTAACTTAAGTTTTATCCAAAAACAATATTGAGTATGAAACTTATTTCATATTATTAATACATAAACAAGTTACAAAGAATGTAACATACTGAAGCCTTTTCCAAACTTCAGAGTTTACAAAAGAACAAAAAATAAGAATATTCTTTATTAATAATAATATAATCTTTATTACAATTGAATAAAATAAAGATTACAAGAATAATAAAAGAAAAATTACAAAATAATAAGAAAATTACATTTGAATATCTACTAACTATCCTATTTCTAAATCTACACTAAATCTTCATCTTTATCTTTGTACCTGCAAAACAAAGACTAAATAGAAACAAAATAAGATTAGTGTAATATTATTTCTCTCAGATATGTCAGTAATGCACTTAACAAATTCATCATTGAGAAATGTAATAAAAGGGGCAAGTTTCACCATTATGAAAGATTTCATCTTTCATAAATTCAAAGCCAGAAGTCAAATTACAGCTAAAAGGGACCAATTCACCAGCCAGGTGAAAGTAATATGGTAATAGTAAGTTCCAAAAATTCTGAACATATCCACAAGTGCATAGCAGGCACACAAGCTGGACACACACCAGCATGCAAATGGTGTGTTGTCGACCTCACAAACCTAGCCCAATCTCACAAAACCACAACACAACCGTGGAGGAGCACATCAGTGCATCTCTCCACTACACAGCACACAAGCACAACCAGTGTAAACAATAGCTAAACCAAGAACAGCAGCCAAACCAAACCACCCAGATCAACCAAACATCAACATGATGGTGACATAAGGAGGGGGATGAATCAGGTGGACAGCAAGATCGATCCCAGGAGCTAGGAGGAGCAGGCTAGCTCAAGAGCAAGCACAGGAGTCCAGCAAAACCAGATCAAGATCATCATCATCAACTTACTACACCATCATCAGATTTTGAGGTGAGTCTCATAAAACCATCACATGCTTCAATCATAGTATCTAAACAAAAGCATGTGTTGCTTTATGAAATAATCTCTCAATAATCACCCAAGTGAGGTGAATCTATCCTAGAGATTTCAAGTATAAAGATAAGAAATCAAACTCAGCCAAAAGCACTAAAACTCTCAGACCGGGATCACAGAGTTTAGTGTTAATTTATGCAACTTAAATCATCTTTCATTTGTCTTATTAGATCAGGGCACATCTCCCAGAGAGAGTAGCACCTCTAATCTTACAAGCTACAAACAAACTATTTGCTCAACTAACTAGGACTTCAAATCCTAGAGCCTCAGACCAACATCATAGGCAGGAGAGTTAAGAAAAGCTTTCAATTTATCTTGCTAGTATTAATCACAAGTATTGACAAAGCTAAGCCCAGAAATAAAAACCCAATCACTTGTATGCCAGATCATAATGGTATCACAAGGACAAGTTCTTAATGAGCTAAAACCAATCTTTGCTTAGTTTCCACAGATAAAAAGGGACAAACCAATTAATATCATCTTCCTGAAGCCAAGTGCCAGGAATCAACATCAAATTCATCTATACATCCACAGAAAATCATTACATGTAATGATTATATTCAGTATGTATAATCTCATGCAAGCCTACCATTATAATTGCAGTAAGCAACTACTGAGAGATCTACTGTGAGTGTGAGCATTCTGACATTAGAGTAAGCTCTCAGATCAACAACATTTCCAAATCAGGGATTCCATAGAAACACTAGCATGGGGTCACAGTGAATTGCCATTAGAATAAATCTGACAAGCCACTAGCATCATCAAGGCCACTACAAATCATGATCTACAGCAAACAATCATTCTTCATGCTTAAGTATGATCAACACTAGATCTAAAGCATCATGGATATGATCAACAGGGGGTTATGAACCCTAATCAGAACAAGAACCCTAATTAGGAGATGAACCCTAATCAGAACATAATCACTAGGCACGAGAAGCCACTAGACACACACAAATAGATTCATGGTAGTAGCATGAACAAGAACCACAGAAGCAACTTACCCGAGGTCCTCGCTGATGAATCGAAGAGGAAGTAGATTGGCCGACGAATCACAAGACAGGAGCACCTGTAGGGCGCTGCAACCTGCACCAGCCACGGCGGCGGCCACAGTAGCATGCGAGCCCAGCACACCACCGCAGGCGGGACCATGGCGGTGGCGACAACACCTTTCCCTAACCCTAGGGTTCGGGAACGAGGTGAATCTGACCACGGGGAAGCCCCGGAGGCAAATCGAGTTGGACTAGACGAACAAGCGTAGTCGCAAACCTCGCCCTGCACCACGGCAGCGGCCAGGGGAAGCCACAACGGCGGCCATCGCCAGCGGCGGCGCCAGAGCTCGCGGGGTCGAGGAAGAGGAAAGGTGAGAACGAGGAGGAGGCAGAGAGTGTGGGCTGGGTGGGCCAAAACCCCTCGGGGTGGTGATTTTGACCCTGCCCTATTGGGCCACACTATCCCAATAAGCCCAAAAGGCCAGCCCAAGTTGTTTAAAAACTATTTTAATCAATTGGAAAAGACCAAAATGCCCTTGACCTCAATAAAATTCTAGAAAATAAAATACAAGTCCAAAAATTATAAATAAAATATTTTTGGATTCACAATAATCCACTCTATCCAAATAAAATAAGATATAAAATTTTGGACATTTAAATTTTTATAAGAATTTTGTAATTTATATATTCCTTATGGAATTTTACAAAATTATTGAAAGATGATAAAAATAAATAAAAATCATTTTCATTATTTATTAATATTATAGTATTTTTTAAAAATACTAAATAAATATTTAATAATAAATTTAATGTATAATTAATAATTCCTAAAAGAATTATTAAATCAATAAAAGTCAAATAAAAAGGGAAATAAAATAAAATAATATGTGCAATAAATATAAAAATAATAATATTTATTAAAAGGCACCTTATATAGGGAAAATTCATATAGAATTAAATAATGCATTACATTACTCGCATAATCATTTTGCTTCTTTAAATATTGTCCTTACCGGGCAATAATGATGTTTTTGTAGAACTAGAAGCTCAAGGTCCAGTGCAAGCATCAGACTTCACTACCTTGCCATCACAAGGCAAGTTCATCACTTGCTCATGTCCTTTGAAGAGTCTTTATCAAAGTATTTGCAAATTGTGATTTATCATATATGCTATAAAAGAAAGAAAATATTATTTCACAAGTAAAGAAATTTAGATATCATCCTAAGTGGTGATATGATGGAGCAATAGAACTTAGAGTTCTAATCGCAACAATACTGATCAAGTAGGGACTTAACAACCCCTGACATTAGTGATTCTAGCGCCGTATATTACGTGTTAGCCATGCGATTTGGAATGGGACAAAGAAGTCAGCTGTATCTTCTTCCTCTCGCATGAAGCGGATGTGCAGGTCGTGGCTGTTATCCTCGTAGCGTGCATATTAATTAGTAATTCGTAGAGGATATGCAGCATATGGGTGAGAACCCTCATCGTCCCACGATAGTTCTGGCATCTAACGGTTTGTACAAACCATTGTCGTAATTCATTATGTGGGCATGGTGTACACCAAGGAGGCATGCGGGGTCGCAAAGAGGGTAGTGATTGGCTTGGACCAACTACTGGGCCCCACATCATGGAATTGTGGACGGAAAAATACGCCCGGTTGTGCAACAAGGAGTTGATCTCTCATGGGTAAAGTAACGCACCTCTGCAGAGTGTAAGAACTATAACTTGTTACTCCCCATTCCGGGAAGGAGCTACGAACGCGGCAGGAAAGGAACTCCATGAAAGTTCTGGTCAACCTGTGAAGGCTGATTGTCATAGTTTTTCGGAATAAAATCAATCTTTGAAAAAAGATTTACAAAAACTGCATAGTGCCAAGGATCTATAATCTGAGGTGGTAGTTAAAGCATCAAACTTCCCACCTTGCATATAATAAACTTGTTGGGTAACGTTGTTACTCATTCTTTCCTTTGATCCCTTGCTTAGACTCTGAGGATCCCGAAGACGTGCCAATGTGTATGCAGCCGAATACCCAGAAGATGTGTTCTACGAGGAACCTGATCTGTCCGGAGGAGTTGAAGGAGTGGATTACGAGATCCGCTATGGTGTCGATGAGAACGAGTCTAATTAAGTATCTAGTTAGTAGTAACTAACGGGGCCGAGCAGCATGAACTCTATAGAATAAGCTATTGAGCTCAACTCCTAGTCGGAGTTGTTACTTTTAAATTTCCGCTGAACACTTTATATTTTGATTTGTAAGTTGGATATTTTGGAAGTCTTGAACTTCCGGTATTGTAATAATAAGTATGTGTGTACATTTATAATATGGACCCGCAATGTTTTTGTTGTACCACTCTGAGGGATGTGATATTTACGGAATAGTGTTTTGTAGATGTCATGTCAACGACTATAGTGTACTACACATGCAGTGGTATGCTGGGTCACCGCACCCGCACTGCTTCATTTTTCATTTATAAATAGACCAAATAGATATGGGATAGAAATATACAAAGAGGGGGAGATAAAGCAGCATAAAATTACATCAGATCAAGCCAACCAGTCATGCCCTCCTCCAGGGACGGATCCACCATAGGTCAAGGGTGTACAAATGTACACCCAAACTTTTCTACAAAAAAATTATATATAGTATATGGTGGACGTATGTATCAATTATCATATTTTCTAGCCTATATACACTGCATTTTCTCATCCAAATCAAGCTCAAATCTCGAATTAGCAAATAATAAGGCCAGACTAAGAACTCATTTTCAGCCTTTTTTTCTATACATTTTGTGTTGGTTAAAATTTTTACACCCGAAATTAAGTTTCTGGATCCGTCCATGCCCTCCTCCATGCTAGGTTTAACTCTATGCCTAATATCCTGGACAAAGTTTTTGAATAATGCATAACATTGATCTAGATCTCTCTGCTCGTTATCAAAAATGATTTTGTTATTATGATTCCATAGACTTCAACACCCCACACTCATTGCCACTTAAAAAAGGGTTGAAAGTTCTATTCTTAAAAGTTAGATTTGTTTATAGAACCATGGATTAGCAAAGCACTAGGGCGACCAACAAAATAAATGGCGAGATAAAAGATACTGATTTTCGCTAATTCTCAGTCATTCAATAATGTCTTATTTATTGGTAGACACATAGAACCATCTATATGACACCGATACCATGTAAGATTAATTCTTTAATCTAGAAACGAATATTGCATGTTTTCAACTTGGTTTGCAAATTACTAAAATACAATAATTTTTCTTAGGTTTATATGAATTTGTTTTTGTAAAAATTGATTAATCAAACATTCAGAGTCGAGAAAGTTCTCTAGATGAACAAACTAAAACACACAATGGACAAGACATAGGCTAACAACCTCGTGACATGTTAAAGGAAATTGTTCCGTAATTTTTTTAACATTTGTTTTTGAAAAAAAGGTTTTTTTCTAGTTATTCATGAAGTAAAGTAGAGTAGATCAATACAAGTGGAGGGAACACAAATAACTAAGATGATTAATAAAATCAAGCACCATACAATTTTCTCGAAGTCAATTTCAACGATTTGTCCTTCACATTTGGACTTCCACCCATGTATGCAGCAACGAGATGTGGCAAAATATGCAAAAGCTAGACTAGCCTCATGGTTTTGTAGAGCCACTTGTAGCCCTCTAAAAATGTTAGTCCATATGATCATTGAATGTACTTTCGCCTAGGGCACACCTCAGGCACGACATACTCCAAAACCTCTATTAATCTCCATATTGTTTAGGAAGAAGAACAAAACTATACATGCATACCACTAGCTACATGACGTACACTGCGACTGCTAGGCAAAGAAGGGGATGAAACTTGAGACATTAATTTTTTCATGGTGGAATATACACCACCCACACTATGTTCGAGTGAACACTCAAACCAAATAATGTACCTAACTACAAACAAAAGGTTGATAAATGTTTCCTTTTTCTCCCGTCATCTGGTTATTGTTGAAGACGAGCGAGCATACACGATAGACAATTCACTTGAACAGATAAAAGAACTTGAGTTCCTCCGATCATCCCTTTTAATTGGTCACAAATAGGGTCCTTATGGAAGTGAAATTATTAGATAATAATAAATTTTCCTACAAAGTGATTCTTTTAAAGCAGAATGTTTGTTATGGCTACGTAGCCATAATATTTTCTATTGCACGATGCTAACAAAAAACTATGGACACTGTCCTCGCATTTTGCGAGGGCAACCAATGCTGCAATTAGTCACCGTAAGTAGTACTGTAGACTGTAGTACTCCTGTGGACTGTGGAGTACTGCGTGCTGGACGTACGAGCGTATGTAAGCGTGAGCAGTGCTTGGTGTTAAAAGTAGATCGAACCTCTTTCGAGTAGGAGTACTGCTTGTTTCGACTCATATTAATTGATTCAAATTTGTCTAAATATAGATATATCTAGCATTGAAATTTAACTAGATACATTCATATATAGATGAATCTAAGTCAACTAATATGGATTGGAGGAAGTATTACATTCGTGCAGCTATACGTCTCGATACTGTTCGACTACGTACCTAACTACGTACATAGACAGACAGAAAACGAACAGACACAAGCCAGCTACGGAGCATAATTATAATTAATTAATAGACCAAACCTAATTGCATAACAGTCAAGTCCTACCCACAATGTATAGCTTGTCAAGTGTCAAGCTTACCATTTAATTTGGCCGTGTCAGTGAGGCAACCGGCCGGCTGACCAGCCAGCTCAAACTAACACCAATTTTAAAACACCCCAAAATAGTACCCTAGTATACTGATGAAAGATCTGTTACAACAATAATTTGGCATGAAGCAGTAGCACTCACCTAAAAGATTTTTTCAGTGCATTATGATCACCTTTTTGTCCTAAAAACAGCTATTGTACAAGATTTTCCTTTGCTAGACGACGCATATGTAGGGTTAGGTGTGGTTGGAAATTCGTGTGGACATGTGAGAGCTGTAGCTCTAGCTTTTCATGTGTGCATATATGCTCATTGCTAAACTGCGGATCCATCGACAGGGTTTGGCCAGATGCTTGCAAATGCTTCCCTGGACTTTGCTGTTTGGTCAGCCATCGCTTTCTTGGTTGCATACCCAAAAAGTCATCCACAAGTTGCTTGTATGGAGCTCGTGACCGGCCTCATGTGGGTCTGGAATATAAGAGTAGTACTCCTTCCGTCCTAAGAAGATGTCATAAATTTGTTTAAATTTAAATAAATCTAAACACATTTTAGTGTGTAGATACATGCAAGTTTTGATAAATCTAAGACATAATTTTTTTTAGTATAGAGAGAGTAGTACTAATTAGTCTGTGATTGGGTCAATCTGTCTGAAATCTAACTAGCCAGGCCGCCGTAGAGGGCATCGCAACAAAACTCATCGGATGAAGAGCAATCAGTGATTTCAATCCGAAGAACAAGCACGATGTCGACTAACCTAGCTGTTCGCCTTTCGTGAAACAAGTCGTCCTCATCTCCTGCGTTTACAGGTGGCACCCGACTGGTTGCCATGGTGACCCTAAATTTGCTCAAGGTTAAGTTTTAGTCAACCGATGGCGGGCGCTATGGTGATCAGGCGGTGTTGTCTGTATTACAAAAAAGGTTTCTCTGATTTCTCATCTACTGACACTGAGGAGAATGGAGAATTGCATTTTGGTGGATCTAATATTGTTTTCATGCTTTTGGGTAGTCTTGGTGTCTCGGTTTGATGGTTCCTTCTTTTACTAGTCATGTTTGACAAACTTTGGCTTTGCTGCGGAGCTAGTGGTATGTCAGGTGGTCATCCATCTCTCCTCGTCACTTTCTTCTTCGCCTCTTCGGGACGGTGATTTGTTTCTCCTATCATCGTTACCAACATCTTCTCTGGCTTCGACTAGCGACATCCCTGCTATCGTGTTAACGTTTTCCTGGCTTTGACGTGGCCCGCGAGTCTATAGACAACATCCAATTTTACTCATGGCGCGCCCTAGCATATGCAAGAGAAAGACGGTGTTGATTTTCCAGGGACTTATGTGTAATGTTCTAATGTTCAACATGGTCCTCCAAGGATTTGTTGACTTCTTTAATTTAGCTTCTTCACGAAAATTTTAAGAACAATTTGTGTATGGTCATGATCGGAAGGCTCCTCGTACTGGACCGAGTAACTTAATCATCAGCACGATGCATATGTGTCATGCATTGCTGCTACGTGATACATAATATCATTTTCATGACCGGTATACGTACTTTAATCATGCATGCATACATTGAACTACCTAGTGCAAAAAGGGTGAGAAATTATTTGCACGAAAGAAAGTGAAAAGTATTTCCTCACTAACTTCGTATACATAGTTGCGTGTGCCTTCCTTTTCTTGAGTTGCACGGTGATGACTCCTTCATGTGCTAGCTAGCTGCACCATACACCGGTACCAAACCTAATTAATTTAAGCAGAGTAGATCAGAGCCTACAGATCGAGTGACAACAACCTCCCAAACATGCAAGAAATAATCACGCATGCGTCCAAATGATCTAACAACCTCTAGATCATGGCAGATATCCAATTCTAGCCGAATAATGCAAGTGAAACGCTTTTTTTTTTTTGCTTTATAGAGTGAATTCCACCTTTTTCTGTATGACCAATTAAGAACCTAACTTTTTGGGATCCGTGGTCTCACGATCTGCTCCGGCAGCCGCCCGTTATGGCAAGATTTCTGAATTGTACTCATCTTGCAGGATGCCAATGAATCCATTGTCATCCAGGAATGAGGCTCTAATCATCCAAGTGTCAACTCAACATTTCTACTATCTATTGTTAATTATGTCTATTGAATACATTAGATGTTGTGTTGAAAACTTGTAAAAAAAGCATCTATGTTTTGTGAGACTGTTATGAGACATGTATGTACTTTGTGGTGTTATCGCATGAGATTTGACATATTTTAAGTACTATGTGGTTGCAATATTGTTGCTTTGATATTCCTATGTATTATCCATATAATATTTGCTGAAATGCTATCGAAATGTGTTATAATGTCATAGTTATTCTGAATGTTGTTATGATTATGTATATACCGTGTAAACCAATGGATACATGGATATCCGACAAGTTTGAATCTAAAGCGACATTTATGCTTAGGGATATCTTTATGGACGGGCTAGAGTAAGGTTCATAAATTGAGATTTGGTTTTGGTATATCCGTCCAAACCCGCTCCATCATCGCCATCTTTAGACATAAACTGATCGATTTAGACCGTTTGGCTGTCCAAAATGGACACGTTGCAGGGTACGGTAGCCTGTCAAGATTTGGCAGGTAAGTCCGTCTACCAAAGCTGCAATTAGTAAGTACAGTAGACTGACCCCTGTAGGAGTACTGCGTACTGCACGTACAGCCGTATTTAGGCGTGAGCAGTGCTTGCTGTTAAAAGTAGATCGAACCTCTTTCGAGTAGGGAGTACTACGTACATTCGTGCAGCTATACGTCTCGATACACTGTTCGACTATGTACCTAACCATGTTATCGGTGCTACATCGACAGAAAACAAACAGACAAGCGAGCTACGGAGCATATATTTAATTAATCGACCTAACCTAATTGCATAACAGCCAAGTCCTACGTACCCACAATCTATAGCTTGTCAAGTCTCAATTAAGCCGATCTCAAAAAAAAAAGTCTCAATTAAGCTTACCGTTTAATTTGGCCGTGTCAATGAGGCAACCAGCTGACCAGCCAGGAGCTAGCCACAGCTCAAACTAGCATCAACTTTTTGTAAAAAAATAGTTTCCTACTACTGAAACATCTGTTACAACAATAATTTGGCATGAAGTAGTAGATTTAAGCTAAGGGTGGGTATCTTTGGATTGGAAGATTTTCAAAAGAATTTTGGAAAAATTTAACCCATAGAATTTTTTTATGTCACACCTCCAAAATTCTTATGGATTTTTTTACTTGTGTTCATCCAAATGATTGATCCTACAGTTTTTCTATGTTTGTAATCCTCTGTTTTGTACATGTAGTCCTGGCAAATTCCTATGTTCTTTCTATTCTTGTGTTTTGAAATCCTGTGATTCAAAGAATCTTAAAAGATTTTTCAGTGCAATATTATCACTTTTTTGTCCTAAAAAAAGCGTATAAGATTTTCCTTTGCTAGACAACAAAATGGGGGTTAGGCGTGGTTCGAATTTTTGTGTGGACATGTGAGAGCGATAGCTAGCTAGCTTTTCATGTTTGCATATATGCTCGGTGCTAAGCTGCGGATCCATCGACCGGGTTTGGCCAGATGCATGCAAATGCTTCCCTGGACTTTGCTGCTTGGTCAGCCATCGCTTTCTTGGTTTCATACCCAAAGAGTCATCCACAAGTTGCTTGTATGGAGCTCGTGACAGGCCTCGCGTGTAGGGCTGGTATAAGAGTATGCGGTAGTACTAATTAGTCTGTGGTCGGGTCGATCTGTCTGAAATCTGACTAGCCAGGGCGCCGTGGAGGCCATGGCAACAAAACCCATCAAATGAAGAATAATTGATGATTTCAATCCAAAGAACAAGCACGACATCGACTGCCTAGCCATCCGTTTCACTAAACAAGTCATCTTCGTCTCCTGCCTTCTCAGGTTGTGAAGCGTCTGGTCCCTGTGGAGACCCTAAATCTGCGCTAGGTCAGATTTTAGTCAACCGATAGAGGACGCTATGGTGATGAGGCGGCGTTGTGCGCATTAAGAAAAAGGTTTCTCCAATTTCTCATATATTGACGTTGAGGAGAAAAAGAACGAGGAATTGTCTTTTTTTTATATTTCATACACCTCCCGTCGGAGCCGGGTTCCATTATCCAAGATAACACGGGGAATTGTCTTTTGGTGGATCTAGTTTTGTTTTCATGATTTTGGGTAGTCTTTGTGTCTCGGTTTGATGGTTTCTTCTTGGACAAGCGATGTTCGACTAGCTTTGGCTTCGTTGCTGAGCTAGTGGTATCTCGGGTGGTTGTCCAACCCTCCACGTCGCTTCTTCTTCGGGACAGTGATCTATTTCTCACATCATCATCACCAACCTCTTCTAGCATGGACATACGACATCCCGGTTGTCATGTTTTCATTTTCCTGGCTCCAACATGGTCAGCGAGTCTATAAATAGCATCCAGGTTCACTCATGGCGCGCCCCTGGCGAATGCAAGAGAAAGATGATGTTGATTTCCCTAGAGACTTATGTGTAAACTTCTAATATTCAACATGGTCCTCCTAGGATTGGTTGACTTTAATATGTGGCCTTAGTTTGGCTTCTTCGCAAAAGTTTCAGTAACAATTTGTGGTTCATCATACTGGACCGAGTAACTTAATCAGCAGCGTGATGCGTATGTGTCATGCATTGCTGCTACGTGATACATATATACTATCATTGTCATGACCGGTGCATTGTACCTTTCCAAGGAGATCACCTACACCCACAAACTATTTGTGCAAAAATTAAACAGATTCTGGCTACCTACGTACTGTGGTCTCGAATTTAAAAACGCTTTAAAGGGCAAGGTGTAACAAAAATTGAGAACTGTAACTGTTAGGTATACGTACTTCAATCATGCATGCATGAATGCTTGCATACATTAAAATAGTACCTAGTGCTGGGGATTTTTAATCAGTCAAGGAAGAAACGCCTTCCAGAAAAAGGTATAAAGGGAATTAATTACACGAAAAAAAGGGAAAGTTTTTTTCTCACTAACTTCGTATAGTTGCTGTGGCTTCGAAAAAGCAATACCGCCTGGGGTTACGTGTGCCCGACTTATCCTGGTTGTCCAACCCGTGTTCCAGATTCGTGCATGGTCAAAGCATCCTCTCCCCGGTCATCCATGTTAGTTGCAAAAAGACCCTCCACCAAATCCAGTTCACGATAGGAGGACCCTCTTATTTTTAGTACAGATCTTTCACATTCCTTATCTAATTACTGCTTTACTTTTGCAAAAAATCCGAATCTTTTTTAAGTCATAAACCGGATTTTTGTGACATCACCATTTTTTATTTAATAATATTTTAGACACTCTTACGTTGTTTCATCCTACATTCAGAAGTTTCATACAAGATTCACACGTTTTTAAAAACTTGTTTCTGCCAAGAGATATTCATATAATGTTTTTACAGAATATTTTAAGAAATTCTATACTTGTTTCACTAAACACCAAATCCATACAATATCATGATAAATTCGACGATCCATACCAGATTCGGAGAGGTTTCATACAATAGATATATATTTTATATAATTTTAGATTTTTCCACATCATATTTATGAAACCTTCTTATAGATTCAAGCAAGTGTGATATAGATGAAACCAAAATTCTAGACATATTCATACAATATAAATTCATAAACACTACTCAAGCAAGTGTGAACAAACTCATTTAATAATTTTTATTTTGACACTATTTATTTAACAATTTTTAGACACTCTTACTTTGTTTCATCCTAGATTCAGAAGTTTCGTACCAGATTCATATGTTTTGCAACAATTTTTTCAACAATAATTTATTACATAATTATATTTTTCAACAATATTTCATATAATATTTTTTTAAGAATATTTCTACAAATATCCATACAAGTTTCCAAGATTTTTTAAGATAATACAAGTTTCATACATTATCAAACCAGAGTGGTTTCATATAAAATTCAACGATACATACAAGATTCAAAGTGGTTTCATATAATTTATTTCAAAGAACATTCATACATTTTTTATACATATTTCACTATAGTTTGGCAGAAAATCCATGCAAGATCTATCATAAATTCAACGATCCAAGTAAGATTCAGAGCAGTTTATCAAAGAAAACGTAAAGATCCATCATATATTCGTACACCAGATTCACATAATATTCGTACATACGATTCACACAATATTCATACACAATGCATTATTCTTATTTTATCAAAGAAAATGTAGAGATACATTCAAGATCCATAGAAGTTTTCATGGAATTACAATATACAAGGTAGTATACACCCCCGTTTGATACAGAACAAAAAAACCTGTCCGAATAAAAAAGATCCATACACGGAGGAGGCCATGGTGTGGCAGCAGCGCATGGTCTTGTATAATTAGATAGGAAGACGGTGTCGCGAAAGACGAGGTGTTATTCTCTCCCGGTAAATGGACTATAGACTAGTTTTAGACTTTTCTATGGACTAAAATGCAAACTTGCTAGCATCTTTGACTATAGAACTTTTGCCCGAATCCAGTGGCTGTGATAAGCCCGGCACGCGAACGCCCGGGTGGGATCGCTGCACTCGCTGTGGCTTCCTTTTCTTGAGGTTCATGCTGACTCTTTCATGCTAGCTAGGTGCACCAAATACACTTACCAAATCTGATTAATTTAAGCAGAGTAGATCAGAGCCTAAAGATGGAGTGACAACCTTCCAAACATGCAAAGAAGTAATCACGCATGCGTCCAAAATGATCTAACAACCTCAAAATTATGGCACATCTCCAACTCTAGCCGGGTAATGGAAGTGAATATACATAAACCTCGCTTGTTTCTTCTTAAGTGAATTGCACTTTTTGGCATATATGTATTCGTGAATATGTTACAATGTCTACCCCTGGTTAAAATTGCCGGTTACATCTCCTCTGACTTGTCTACCCCTGGAGTATCAAGTTTTACCCCACCTAACAATTTCCCTCGACTTTGACGGGTTGATCCCACTTGTCATGCCGACATGGTTGGTGAGTTGGATGCGACGCATGAAACATAAACCAATTGTGCATTTTCACTCTACCCCGCACGACTTCACCCGTTTCCATTCCCGACCCGCACCTCCATCAGCTTGCTCCCTCGTGTCGAAGCAAATTAGTGGAATTTTTGTGTGGACATGTGTCGGGCTTGTAGATAGCTTTTCATGTGTTCATGTGCGCATTGTGCTAACTTCGGATCGATCCATCGAGTTTGGCCACATGCATGCAAGTGAATAGTTCATGGACTTTGCTGCTTGGTGAGACATCGCTTTCTTGGTCTCATGCTGCAGAAGTCATCCGCAATCTGCTTCCATGCCGCTGGTGACCAATGCGAGTGTGTAGGGCCAAAAGTACATAATAGCTACTCCTACCTACGCGTTTGTAAAGTCTAGAAAAGGCAAGGCTTGACAAGAGCAGAAAATTGCAACAGATATGTACTTTATTCATCAATATGCGTGCATGCATCAGTAGTTGCATACATCAAACTAGTTCTTGAAATTTTAGAGCATACGAGGAAGAAACCCAAGCCAAAAGGAAAATTAAACAGATAAAAACTAAATTAAACAAAAGCAGAGAGGAAAACTATATATATACGGAGAATTATATTTGGCTAGAGTACAAAACGTGTGAAACTTTCACTTCCAAAGTGCGTCATTTTCCATCTCTTTGCTAAATTCCCATGTGGTGATCCGATCAAATTTGTTGTGGCCAATTAAGATGGTTGTGTTGAATATATAAGCAATAATCCATATGATTTATTCCGAATAATAAACTGATAAAGCATGATCATACAAATAGTACTAAAACCAATCATGCAAATCAATAAAATAGATAAACAAATTACATCTATACAAGATAAACCTATCACATCTATGCCAAACGCTAGAACTAGAAACTCTAGCATAATCTGAAAGAGAAAGATTGAGATTACATACGATGTAGTTGCGGCAGTAGCCGCAGCGGTAGCAGCAGCAGAGTTGTCGCCCATGTTGAGGTTGTGTAACATCCCAAAAATACTAAGCTTGGATCATCAAATTCTAATCATCAAAATTAAGGTTAACAAAAACTTTTCTAAATGAAATTATGAATACATGCATATGTGTATGCATAGATTTTGAAATCCTTTAAAACCACCTTGTTTGTTTGTTTCATTGCTTGTAAAATGTTTCTTAGGTGAAATAAACATCATCTAAAACCTTTCCCACACTTTTTCCAAAGACAAGTAAATCAAAACACATATATGAAATGAATGGTCATTTTGGCCAATTTAACTCCCATGCCTACTTTGGCTGTCTCAAACTTTCAGAACCTAACATAAACTTTTCTAGATCTTTGCACCCCTTGAATGTACTCATAACAAGGTATCAAGGCCCACTTTATGATCATCCAGAAACTTTCAAATACATAGTTTAAATGACAATTCAAAATTGAATCTTTATCATATGGGAAGATCCCACTTTTTCAAAAACCACTCAAACAAGCTCAACTTTCAAAACCCAAGCATCTGCAGACTCACCAGCACCAACCTAGCAAACCCACCAAAAATCTTTTCAAAATTCAAAACTTGATTTCATGCGGCCATTTCATCAAACAGGTTGTAGACACAAATCAAACAAAACATCAAACACTATTGTGAGCAGTGATTCTTGCCTAACTTGTTCCCTAGTTAGCTCACACACAGCTCAGTAGATTATCTAGGAAGTTTAACTAAGGACTAGCACCCCTGTGAGCTTGCCATTGCCATCAATGGTGAACAACCGAGCACCCCCTTGTCACCCCATTGTGGACAGCAGGCTAGAGGAAAAACTAGCCTTGCCAACCTTGTCTGGGAGGCAGCCCACCGTCTACCGCCACTACCTGTCCCAGCCGCAAGCGTTGCCAAGCCCTGGACCACGCGCACAAGCCGCGCCCAGACCGCCAGAGACCATGCCGAGCATGCGCCAGAGCACGACCCTCGGCCAAGCCCCACAGACCGCCGCGTGCATACACAATCCCCACCGACCCAGGAGACCGTCAGACATCCCCGTTTGCCGCCCCGTGCCGCACAGCCACCACCCGCCGTCGAAGACGCCGCCTCTGCCGCGCAGAGCACCGCCCGTTCCAGACCAAACCACACCGCCCCATGCCTCGAGACCATGTCGTTGAGCATCGCCAGGAGACACCGCACCGTCCCCTACCCTTGCCCATGCCATTAGCTGCCTGTAACCTCGCCCCCGACGAGCTCACCGTGCGCCCCGACGGTCCCCTCGCTCGACTATAAATAGAGGCCACCCCCGCATGATTTCTTCACACCATCTCACTCCCCTCTCCTCACTGATCGTGCCACACCGTTCTCAGAGCAAGACAAGCACCACCCCGCCAGAATTTCACCGGAGCCCGCCGCCTCTAGAGAAGAAGGGAGCCAGCGATTGGAGCCGCCCCAAGAGAAGCCACCGGTACCAGGAGATTCGCCGTCGTCGACTTCGTCGTTCGCCCGCCTCGCCGACCCTCGCCAGTACCCCGGTGAGCCCCCAGCAACCCCCACTGGCCGCGCTAGGTTTCGTTCTCGCCGGAGTTGTCTCGCGTCGACGATGACTCCCAGCCGTTAGATTAGAACTAGATCGAACGATCCACATCGCCCCATACCGCTTCGCCCAGCCCCGTGTCACTGACGAGTGGGGACACCCACTTAAGCAGCCCGCGGGAGCACTGCGCTTAGCAGGCCGGCCCAGTAACTTTTCCCGCGCAAGCCCAGTTATTCAAATTAAACCTTTTCTATTTCAATTCAAACACACTTCTGTATCCAACTTCCAAAATCAACCCAGATCGATTCAGTGCACCAAATTGAATGAAACCAATTTTGTTGGAAAGGTCTATGAATGCTGAATCCAAGCCCGTTGGATTCAAGTCATTTGGATCTATAGATCACCCATGGTAAAAATAACAAGGCAGAAGCTTTTCTGCATTCAAACATTTTTCAAATTTAAACCATAATAGCTTTTGAGTTGATTCCAACTCTCAAAAATCACATTTAACCATAGCTTTCAGAATATATAAAAATATATAGGTTTACTTACAGAAATAATGTTCAAGGAATAAAAGAATGCTACATAGGCATTTCTAGCCACTTTAATAAATTAAAATAAAAGGGTAAAACCTTATTAAATTGTGACACCACTTTAAATCACATTCCCATGGACTACAATATGTGGTGATGACATGTGTCAACTGTAGGGTTCGTAGCATAGAAAACAAAATTTTTCCTACGATGGGAACTACGTACCAAGATCTATCTACTAGATACAAACAACGGGCGGATGTATATCCATAGAGAACATACCCTTAAAGACCGATAAATCTTAACGAGTTCAACTCATGGTTGATGTAGACGATCTCTTGCCGATCTCAAGATCGAGAGGAAGTCCTAGCGCCGCAAATCAGCAGCGCATCCGTGCTCGCACACACGTTCGAGGCACCGAGCAACCTCCGCCTCCTCGCTCCAGCGATGCAGCGGAAGCACAACTCTTTCTTGCCGAATAGCCACCGGGAACATGTATCTCGCTAGTCCGAGATCATGGGGGATAAATTCTAGAGGGGGAGAGAGATCCTTCACGAGGAGGTGTGAGAGACAAGTGAGGAGGGGGGATCCTTTTATAGGAGGAGGGGGGGCACCCAAGGGGTGGCCGCCGGCCATGGGGGGCAGCCCCCTCCCCTCCTTCATTCATGTGGGTGGACACTCCACTCACAAAATGCCCTTTAAATTTCCTCCACTCAAAAGTCCACTCAAATTCCCATTAAATTTCCACCAAATTTAATGCAAACTCTCATTAAATAAAACTCTTTTATTTTATTCAGAATTTTGTCAATTACTTTAATGACAAACATTCACAAATAACCCCTTGCTAGAATTCCATTTCACATGCATAACCACTTTATGCAATTTCACCCGAAAACCCTTTTCGGTATCTAGTGAAATAAATTCCTGCGCTTGTTCATTCTTTCGGCATGAAACTTTTTCTCCAGTTGGATGTCGGTGTCTCTTAAGTGTGTCACCTTACGGTTCGTGAATAATGCGGACATGATCGAGACCCCTCTCGGATCAATAATCAGAAGCGGGATCTGGAGACCCATACTGACTCCCACACATTCAACGATGACTTTCTTGTGATCGTCGGAACCTTTTACGCTAGTATCTTAATCCCTTTGTTTCACGATATATTACATGTCCGAGATTCAATCATCGGTATCTCCATACCTAGTTTGATCTCGTTACCGACATGCACTCTTTTCTCGTTCCCGTGATATAACATTCTAGTGATCAAATCACTTGCTTGCAAGCTAATCAATGTGATATCACCGAGAGGGCCCAGAGTATATCTATCCGTCATCAGGATGAACAAATTCCACTCTCGATCCATGAGCCTCAACATAACACTTTATTAGTTCTGAATCCATCTTTATAATCACCTTGTTACGGTGTGACGTTTGATGTTATCAAGAAACGCTTCCGGTGTTAGTGATTGACATGATCTCATGGTCTAAGGATTAGGATCACTTCGTAAGTTGTTATAGCAATATAAACTCAATGACTTTGATCGTAATGCTATACTTCGGATGAATGTTCATCACACCATTACACTAATGTTGTGATCCCGTTATTAACAACATCCAATGTCCATGATCAGGAAACCTTGATCATCTTGTTAATCAACGAGCTAGTTTATGAGAGAGGCATAACTAGGAACTTTCTGTTTGTTTATTAAACACACATGTATTAACGTTTCCGTATTAATACAATTATATCATGCAAAATAAACATCTATCATATACTTGGAATACACATAATAAACACTTTATTATTGCCTCTCAGGGCATATTCCCTTCAGTCTCCCACTTGCACTAGAGACAATAATCTAGTTACATAGTGATAAATCTAACACCCATCGAGTTCTGGTGTTGATCATGTTTTGCTCTAGGGAGAGTTTTAGTCAACGGATCTGCTACATTGAGATCCGTATGTACTTTACAAATCTTTATATCTCCATCCTTGACATGCTCGCGGATGGAGTGAAACCGGCGCTTAATATGCTTGGAATGCTTGTGAGACCTTGCCTTTTTGGCATTGGCAATGGCACCATTGTTGTTACAATAGATCACCATTGGGTCCAACGCTTTTGCCACCACTCCTAGTTCGGATATGAACTCCTTCATCAAAGCGCTTCTGAGCCGCTTCAAGCGACAACATATTCGGCCTCCATTGTTGATCCCGCTACCACAGGTTGTTTGGAGCTCCTCCAACTAACTGCTCCGCCATTCATGAGAAATACGTATCCGGATTGAGACTTAGAGTCATCCGGATCGGTGTCAAAGCTAGTGTCAACATAACACTTAGTGACGAGCTCTTCTTCACCTCCGTATACAAGAAACATATCTTTAGTTCTTCGTAAGTACTTAAGGATATTCTTGACCGCTATCCAGTGTTCCGAACCTGGATCCGATTGGTACCTACTAGTCAAACTAATAGCATGTGCCACATCCGGTCTTGTACATAGCATGGCGTACATTATAGAGCCCATGGCTGAAGCATAGGGGACTTTGTCCATAATCTCTCTTTCTTCCGCCGAAGCCGGACTTTGAGTCTTACTCAATGTCTTGCCTTGCAACATAGGTAAGAACCCCTTCTTACTTCCGTCCATTTTAAACTTCTTTAAAATCTTATCAAGGTATGTACTTTGCGATAGCCCTATTAGGCGCCTAGATCTATCTCTATAGATCTTTATGCCTAATATGTATGACGCTTCACCTAGGTCCTTCATTGAAAATTTGCTGTTTAGATAACTTTTAACACTGTTTAAAAGATCTATATCATTTCCAATCAATAATATGTCATCCACATATAATATCAGAAATGCCACATTGCTCCCACTCACTTTCTTGTAAATACAAGCTTCTCCATAAGTTTGGACAAATCCAAACTCTTTGATCACCTCATCAAAGCGGAGATTCCAACTTCGTGATGCTTGCTTCAATCCGTAGATGGATCACTGAAGCTTGCACACCTTGTTAGCATCCTTAGGATCGACAAAATCCTTTGGTTGTATCATATACAACTCTTCCTCAATATTACCATTGAGAAACGCGGTTTTTACATCCATCTGCCATATCTCATAATCTAAATATGCAACAATTGCTAACATAATCCTAACTGACTTCAGCATCGCTACGGGAGAGAATGTCTCATCGTAGTCAACTCCTTGAATTTGTCGAAACCCCTTTGCGACAAATCGAGCTTTATAGACGGTCACATTACCATCAGCATCAGTTTTCCTTTTGAAAATTCATTTGTTCTCCACGGCCTTTCGGTCGTGAGGTAATTCTACCAAGTTCCAAACTTGATTTTCATACATGGATTCCATCTCGGATTTCATGGATTCTAACCATTTGTTGGAATCCGGGCTCATCATCGCTTCTTCATACGTCGCAGGGTCATCATTTTCATCAACCATGAAATTCATGACAGGATTTCCGTCTGTTCGGGGCTGCGCGTCTGCTTGACTGCGAGGTTCGGTAGTACTCTCTTTCGGAGTTTCATGATCATTATCATTAGTTCCCTCTTCAACAGGTGGAGCCAACTCCGGAACAACTTCCGGCGCTGCGCTACTCGCCATACTTTGAAGAGAAGGTTCAATAACCTCTTCGAGTTCTACCTTCCGACTACTCACACCTTTCTCGAGAAACTCTTTCTCTAGAAAGGATCCATTCTTAACACAAAAACCTTGCCCTCGGTCTGTGATAGAAGGAATACCCAATAGTTTCCTTAGGGTATCCTATGAAGACGATTTTTCCGCTTTGGGTTCGAGTTTATCCGGTTGAAGTTTCTTCACATAAACATCGCATCCCCAAACTTTAGAAATAAGCTTAGGTTTGTTTCCAAACCACAATTCATATGGTGTCTTTTCAACGGATTTAGATGGTGCCCGATTTAAAGTGAATGCAGCAGTTTCTAGTGCATAACCCCAAAATGACAACGGCAAGTCCGTCAGAGACATCATAGATCGAACCATATCTAATAAAGTACGATTACGACGTTCCGACACACCATTTCTCTGTGGTGTTCCGGCAGGTGTGAGTTGTGAAACAATTCCACACTCTTTCATGTGAGTGCTAAACTCGTAACTTAGATACTCACCTCCATGGTCGGACCATAGAAATTTGATCTTTCTATTACGATGATTTTCCACTTCATTCTGAAATTCCTTGAACTTTTCAAAGGTTTCAGACTTGTGTTTCATCAAGTAGATATAACCGTATCTACTCAAATCATCCGTGAAAGTAACAAAATAACGATATCCACCTCGCGCCGACACACTCATTGGACCACATACATCAGAATGTATGATTTCCAATAAATCATCGCCGTTCCATTGAACCGTAAAAGCGGCGTTCTAGTCATCTTGCCCATAAGGCATGGCTCACATGTATCAAATGATTCAAAATCAATTGATTCCAAAAGTCCATCCGAATGGAGCTTCTTCATGCGTTTAACGCCAATATGACCTAGACGGCAGTGCCACATATATGTGGATATATCATCATTTAGTTTAATCCTTTTAGCATCAACATTATTAATATGTGTAACATTATCATCGAGATCTAATAGAAATAAACCATTCATCATCGGTGCATGACCATAAAAGATTTCATTCATATAAATGGAACAACCATTGTTCTCGGATTTAAATGAATAACCACTTCGCATCAAACACGATCCAGATACAATGTTCATGCTCGGTCGGGCACCGGATAACATTTATTCAAGTTTATAACTAATCCCGACGGCAAGTGGAGAGGTAGCGTTCCGACGGCGATCACATCAACGCTTGATCCATTGCCGACACGCATCTTGACCTCACCCCTTGCTAGCGGTCGCTTGTTCCACAGCCCCTGATTCGAGTTACAAATATTAGCAACTGAACCGGTATCAAATACCCAGGTGATACTGCGAGCACTAGTCAAGTACACATCAATAACATGTAAATCATATATACCTTTGTTTGCCTTGCCGGCCTTCTTGTCTGCCAGATACTTGGGGATTCGCTTCGATGGCAGGTCCCTTACAATAGTAGCACTCGGAATCAGACTTAGGTCTAACTCGGGGTTTCTTTTCAGCACGGCAACGTGCTTGCCCTTACTTCCCTTCCGTTTTCCCTTCTTGTCTTTCTTGAAACCAGTGTTCCTATTGATCATCAACACTTGATGTTCCTTTTTGATCTCCACTTCTGCAGTTTTAAGCATTGACAGAAGCTCGGGGAGAGACTTCTTCATGCCTTGCATGTTATAGTTCATCACGAAGCTCTTATAGCTAGGTGGCAGAGACTGCAGAACACGATGGATGCCTAAGTCAATGAGAATCGATATTCCCAAGGACACAAGCTTATCGGCGTAACCCGACATCTTGAGTACATGCTCACTAACGGAGCTGTGCTCTTCCACCATGCAGCTAAAGAACTTTTCTAAAGCGTTGTAGCTCTCTACAGTAGCATGTGTGTCGAAAATCATTTTCAACTCACCCATTGTATCAAATGCATTGCCATTTTTGAAACGCTTTCGAAGTTCCGGCTCTAGCCCATACAATATGCCGCAATGAACTAAGTTGTGGTCCTCCTGACGAGTCTGATAGACATTCTTCTCCTCGTCAGGGGCATCATCAAAAGGTGGGGGGCCTAACGGCGCTTCTAGCACATATTGCTTTTGTGCAGCAGAGAGGAGAATCCTCAAATTCATGGCCCATTCGGTAAAGTTGCTACCGTTTGTTGCTAGTTTCTCTTTCTCCATGAACACATTGAAATTTAAAGCAGGTGGTGCCATCTACAACAGAATTTGTAAAGTTTAGACTAAGTGTATGATAGATTGAGTTCAACTAATCCATATTACGAATGAACTCCCACTCAAAAACGACATCCCTCGTGCCTTTTTGGTGATTACATGAACCAAATCCACTATACCAAGTCCGATCATCACGTGAGTCGGTATAGCTTCAAAGGCGAGCATCAAATGGGCATCATATCAACTATATGACTCATGCTTAACCTTTCTGTCCGTGTTCCGAGGCCATGTCTGTACATGCTAGGCTCGCCAACCTTAGTATTCGCGTGTGTAACTGTTTTACACCCGAAATATGGTCGTGGATCCAAGAACACCCGATCATCACGTGATGTCTTGGAGCGACGAGAACATAATCGGTGCATACTAAAGGAAGAACACATTCTTATCTTGATATTTAAATGAGGGATCATCTATTATGCTAAAAAAGCGCTAAACAAGCAATATAAGATGCTATCAAACATCATATGTTTATTAGTGAAATGATATGGTTCCCGTAGATGATCTCTATCATGTGCATCGTGGTATGATCACTATCATACCTATATGTGTAAATCCAAGGTCTATGGAGTTTACACGCTATGTGTGTTGTAAGAGTATCATCTCATACTTCTACTTACAACATTACCATATCATAACACTAGCCCAGCAACAATCTAAACTAGACATCTCTAATTTATCCATTGCAAGTTTTACGTGGCTTAGGGCTTTCGAGATAGAACCGTTCTTACCTACGAACATGAACCACAACGAGGATAATCAAATTGTTGACAACTCGCTTGCAAAATAGATATTGACTATAGTAGGAGAGACCGACACCCGCTAGCCACTTATGCAAACTAGTTACATGTCAAGCGTGGAACAGGTCTCATGTGCGAGGACATGTAAAGTTTGTCCGGGCCGCTTCATCCCACTATGCCACCAATATCCAAAATTACAACAAAGGAGCAACAACATGATCATAATCGCCCACATACTCATATGTGTACTACCCGTGCAAAGTATCTACGCATAGATCCGGCTCTGATACCACTGTAGGGTTCGCAGCATAGAAAACAAAATTTTTCCTACGATGGGAACTACGTACCAAGATCTATCTACTAGATACAAACAACGGGCGGATGTATATCCATAGATAACATACCCTTAAAGACCGACAAAGCTTAACAAGTTCAACTCGTGGTTGATGTAGACGATCTCTTGCCGATCTCAAGATCGAGAGGAAGTCCTAGTGCCGCAAATCAGCAGCGCATCCATGCTCGCACACACGTTCGAGGCACCGAGCAACCTCTGCCTCCTCGCTCCAGCGATGCAGCGGAAGCACAACTCTTTCTTGCCGAATAGCCACCGGGAACATGTATCTCGCTAGTCCGAGACCATGGGGGATACATTCTAGAGGGGGAGAGAGATCCTTCACGAGGAGGTGTGAGAGACAAGTGAGGTGGGGGGCTCCTTTTATAGGAGGAGGGGGGCACCCAAGGGGTGGCCGCCGGCCATGGGGGGCAGCCCCCTCCCCTCCTTCATTCATGTGGGTGGACACTCCACTCACAAAATGCCCTTTAAATTTCCTCCACTCAAAAGTCCACTCAAATTCCCATTAAATTTCCACCAAATTTAATGCAAACTCTCATTAAATAAAACTCTTTTGTTTTATTCAGAATTTTGTCAATTAATTTAATGACAAACATTCACAAATAACCCCTTGCTAGAATTCCATTTCACATGCATAACCACTTTACGCAATTTCACCCGAAAACCCGTTTCGGTATCTAGTGAAATAAATTCTTGCGCTTGTTCATTCTTTCGGCATGAAACGTTTGCTCCAGTTGGATGTCGGTGTCTATTAAGTGCGTCACCCTACGGTTCGTGAATAATGCGGTCATGATCGAGACCCCTCTCGGATCAATAATCAGAAGCGAGATTTGGAGACCCATACTGACTCCCACACATTCAACGATGACTTTCTTGTGATCGTCGGAACCTTTTACGCTAGTATCTTAATACCTTTGTTTCACGATATATTACATGTCCGAGATTCGATCATCGGTATCTCCATACCTAGTTTGATCTCGTTACCGACATGCACTCTTTTCTCGTTCCCGTGATATAACATTCTAGTGATCAAATCACTTGCTTGCAAGCTAATCAATGTGATATCTCCGAGAGGGCCCAGAGTATATCTATCCGTCATCGGGATGAAAAAATTCCACTCTCGATCCATGAGCCTCAACATAACACTTTATTAGTTCTGAATCCATCTTTATAATCACCTTGTTACGGTGTGACGTTTGATGTTATCAAGAAACTCTTCCGGTGTTAGTGATTGACATGATCTCATGGTCTAAGGATTGGGATCACTTCGTAAGTTGTTATAGCAATATAAACTCAATGACTTTGATCGTAATGCTATACTTCGGATGAATGTTCATCACACCATTACACTAATATTGTGATCCTGTTATTAACAACATCCAATGTCCATGATCAGGAAACCTTGATCATCTTGTTAATCAACGAGCTAGTTTATGAGAGAGGCATAACTAGGAACTTTCTTTTTGTTTATTAAACACACATGTATTAACGTTTCCGTATTAATACAATTATAGCATGCAAAATAAACATCTATCATATACTTGGAATACACATAATAAACACTTTATTATTGCCTCTCAGGGCATATTCCGTTCATCAACATGATCCCATGTTGGTTTTGGAGAATATTAAATCTTAAGTAGTTTTCAGTGAGTAGAAATTACTTTTCTAAAAATAAAAGGATTTAAACCAAGCCTTAACCTTGTAATGTTAGGGATGATGCTAGATCATCCATAGGACCCTTGTGTGTGATGATTGCAAGTAGTTAAGTATTGTTTGGTGATTGTGTACCTCGTATTTATTCATAGACGCTAGTACCGACCAAGGATACGAGGAGGAAGGAGGATACTACGAAGAAGAAGCCGAGGAGAACTTCAACCACTGCTCTGCACAAGGCAAGCCTAATACTACTAGTGAATGTGCAAGCTTATACTGATATTGATGCAAGCTGATACTATACCTATGCAAGCTAACCCTTGCAAGATACCCTACTAATGCAACAAACCTAGACTTGTTCTATGACTACTATATGCCTTAAGCATATGTGATCATACCCACTTGATAAACCAATCCTAGTTTTGTGAGCAAGCTTCTTACTTTATTTTTTTTATCAAAGCTTACTTAGAGTTTACTTAAGTGACTGGTAGATATTGGAGAGATGCTGAAGGTTGCATAAAGAGCATAAAATTTGGCCTAAGATAGAAACCTTGACATCAGCCTGAGGCATGAGGTTGTACTTAGTTGAAACTCCACTAGTTACCACCCCTCATTAGTACTACCCCCCACCTGTAGATGCTAGTGCTAAGCATAAAACTTGATCAACTTTTAGATGGGAATACTTGGTGGAAAAATGGTTATGAAAACCTTGGAATGATGGATCATTCTATTGAAATGTTTTGGACATGTGTTTCCGAAAACACCGGATGATTTTGGTGATGAAAATGTTGAGGCATGAGCCTTAGCCCTTTATAAAACCGATGGTTGTCTGGATGCGATACCATTCCAATTTTATCGTACAACCACAATACCCGAATATTGGGTAGGGCTTGACTGGAAACTTATATTCCTTAGTATTAGTTCCCTCACGGCCAAGGTCTGAGCTGAGGCTACCTTGTGAAGATCGTCCACTGCGGTACCCAAGATGACAGTTGGTCATGGTTGGGAGGCCAAACTCACGGAGAGGTGCTTATACTAGGCGTGTAATCGAAAGGTTAGGATTTATTATCGCATCTGAGTATGGTGAATTCAGGATTTGTTCTGACGGATGTATCGAATGTTGTGGTGAAAGTGTACAATCTCTGCAGAGTGTCAAACTATTGAATAGCAGCGTCATGATTATGGACGATTAGATGGCCATCTTGTTCCCCGTCGGACTTTTCTAAATGACCGTGAAATGAACTAAGATTTTGACTTGACCACAACAGAGTTGTGATATGAAATACAAGTTCCATTAGGAGTTATAAAATTGTGACTAGCTTTAGAACTTAGTAGAGATAAATCTGGCTTTTGCAAAACAACCCTAGAGCCTAGTGTCCTATTATCCAAAAACCCCCTTTACCTATTAGTATTAGTTTGCGAGTACTTAAAGAGCACTCATGGCTTTGTCCCTAGATATTCCCATGGCCAGACTATGAAGAGGAGTACCTGGAAGATGGACCCCGGAAGGTTCGACAACTAGGATCATCTCCCATCGTCGGCATTACTGTGACCTCGAAGATGGAGCTTAGCCTCGCTACCGTTATTATTACGTATTCATTGCTTGATGTTGTATTAAGAACTGGATCCTGAGATCCCTATTTGTGTACGAACTTATGTATCGTTTGTAATGGATGATGTACTATGGTATCCAATTCTGTTATTTCATTCAAAAATGGTAATCATGGGATTGCGATGTATGGCATAACAGGCATCTAGGATTGAAAAATCCGGGTGTTGACAAGTTGGTATCAGAGCCATCCTGACCATAGGAGACCCTAGTTAGACTGGACGTTTGAACCAAAAACTTAGTTTCAAAACCAAAGAAAACAAATATTTACAAAACTTATTCTCATTCTTATCTCTTTGATTCTTTCATAAAAATTCATGTTCCTCAAAAACTCTTGGAAAATACCTAAAATTTTTGACACACTTGATCACTCTGCTAATCTACTCATCCTCTATTTTTATAGATGGACGTGAAGTACAGCAAGTTTTACCAACTTGGGAATGGAGGAGACCTTATCTTTGAGAGGGATCTGGATCAGCTTTCGGAACTTCTGGAGCGTCCGCACCCCGAGTTCTTTGGAGCTCAGCTCAATGATCAAGGAGGAGAAGATCTGCAGTGGCTAATTGTTGCAAGTCTCCGAGGAAAGATTGAACCTCCCACTGCCGAGGGAATTCAGTTTACCTTGAGGGAAAACAACTGGCTCGATGGACTTGCCAGAGCAATGCAGGAAGCTCTTTCCCGTCTGTGTGGGCAGAGCATCAATCAGATCAAGGGTACTCGCTTTGAGTTTTGCCCAAGGCGTGATGCAAATGGATAACCACTGGAAGCCCCATACCACCCCGAGCTGAAGACTCAATTGGACCACCTTAGCTTCATGATGTATGATGGTCAGCAGGAGTTGGACAACTGCCGTGACTATTGCAACCACAAGTCCGCCATCATCAAGACGAAGGATCAGACCATCGCCATGCTAGCAAAGGATCGCAAGTCTCGCCGTCGTTAGCTCGACAAGAAGGAGCGCATCATTGCCCGTCTTCGCCACCGCATCTCATCTTTGGAGGAGACCATCCACGAGAGAGACATGCAGTTGGAGGAAAGGGAGAATGCCGGAGAGGATCTTCGTGGAGACCCTTACTCCTATCTCAGCGATGACGATGATTTTCTGGAGGATCAGGCCATGGACTTCTTCACCGATGAGGATGATTTCACCTTCATCAATGATGATGAAGATGATGAAGCCATAGACTCCAAGGAGTAGTAGCACTGAGCACTAGCGTAGTGAGTAGTAGTCGGTCCCACTGTATCGTAGTTTCCAGAATGGTTCTTAAAACCATCTGTTTTTCTATGTTGTGGTGTGTGTTGTACTGTGTGCTATGAATGAATGAATGAAAAAGCAAGTTGCTAGAAAAATCTGAGTCAAACATTTAAAACCTTTCAAAGAACCAAAACCTTAGAAATTTCCCTCTTTTCTCATGATCTGTATCAATCTTCAGATGCCACGTGGAGGAAGTGGTTCAGCCCCGGACCTGATGTTGCAGATCCTGCAAATGTTGACTTCTGACCGCGAAGCTAAAAGAGCAGAACATCAAGCCAACCTAGCCACTCTACAATAGATAGCCCAGCTAGCCCACAACAACCAAGGCCACGGAAATCAGGACAACCATGGATCTAAGCTCAAGAATTTCCAGAATACCAACCCACCCGTTCTCACCAAATCAGAAGAACCCCTAGATGCCGATGATTGGCTGCAAACCATTGAAAACAACCTAGAAGTCGCCGGAGTGGAAGCCAACGAGAAAGTCCTGTTCGCCACCCATTATCTAGCCGGAGATGCCAGGGCATGGTGGAACAGTGTTCGTGCAATGACCGGAGGCCAGATGATGACCTGGGAGGAACTCAAGGTCAAGTTTATCAGAACCCATGTGCCACCAGGTTTGATCAAGAGAATGAGAGACGAGTTCAGAGAGCTAGGCAAGGAAGGATGACTGTAGTGGAATACCGTGACAGATTTTTGTCATTAGCTAGGTATGCCCCGGACGAGATAGACACCGAAGACAAGAAGAAAGAAAGATTCCTGAATGGTCTGCATGACGAGATGCAGACGGTGTTAGTCAATATCCCCTTTGCTGATATTGAAGCCCTTGTCGACTCTGCTATCCAGATGGAAGGAAAGATCAACCAAGCCAATGAGAACCGCAAGCGTCGCATGATGCATCAACCAGGAACCCATCAGACCCCAAAGTATCGCTCCAACCCATCTTCAGGATTTGCCCCAAGAACCAATAGACCCCCTATGACCCGTCCGACCTACCCCAACCGTGGAAACCCTAGACCCGGAGGAAATCACAACAACCCCGGCAACTCTAGCAATTTCACCCGTGCCCCACCCAAGTTCAACACCAACAATTTTACCGCCAACACCAACACTGCCCCGAGGACTGGAAGCAATGTTGCTGTCGACCAAGGACAAGTCACAAGTGACCTGTTATGAATGTGGAAATAAAGGCCACTATTGACGAAAGTGCCCCAACAAGAAGAATGCTACAGCCCCTAATGCCAATGCCCAGCTCAGCAAAGAGGCCGTGTCCAACCGGAGAAGATTTGCCCCAGGGAATTCACTCAACCGCAATGGCCGTCTTTTTCTCATGCATGCTGAAGAAGCTCAGGAAGCACCAGACGTCGTGCTGGGTATGTTTTCTATTAATTCAGTACTTGCAAGAGTGTTGTTTGATTCTGGTGCCTCAAATTCATTTGTCACCGAAGAATTTGCCTGCACTATTAAAATTCAACCAACCAAACTGAAGCATGTTATGATTGTGCAAATTCCCGGATCAACCACCAAGGCTAGGCAAATTTGCAAAGCCGTCCCTATCCGAATCCATGGCATAGATTTTTATGCTAATCTAATAGTACTTGGAACTAAAGGTTTGGAAGTAGTACTAGGAATGGATGTCTAAACATAAAGGATTGATTGACTGTGCTAAGAAAGCCATCACCATGACCAGTACCACCGGAATATCAGTCGAGCATATATCTGAAACCTTACCTCACCAATTCAAGTGTAACAAGAGTCTAGCCCAACCTACCATTGACCAAGTCCGGATAGTCTGTGAATACCCCGATGTATTTCCAGATGTTTTGCCCGGTATGCCCCCAGATCGGGATATCGAGTTTATCATCGAACTAATCCCCGGAACCGGACCCATAGCCTAGAGACCCTATAGTATGAACCCGTCGGAACTAGCGGGAAGAAGCAATCGGATTCCATGCTAGAAATTGGATTGATTCAACCTATTGTGTCACCATGGAGATCACCTGTCTTATTTGTGGACAAGAAAGATGGAGGTAACCGTTTGTGTACGGATTATAGGAAGTTAAATGATGTCACCATCAAGAACAAGTACCCCTTTCCCAAGATAGAAGATTTGTTTGACCAGTTGACCGGTGCCCAGGTGTTTTCTAAGATTGATCTTAGAACTAGCTATCATCAACTCAAAATTCGTGCAGAGGATATTCCAAAGACTACCTTTACCACCAGATATGGATTGTACGAGTATACAGTCATGTCTTTTGGATTAACCAATGCCCCCGCTTATTTCATGAACCTCATGAATAAGATTTTTATGGACTTCCTGGATAAGTTTGTCGTTGTTTTCATCGATGACATTCTGATTTATTCCAAATCAGAAGAAGAACATGAGCTACACCTAAGGACCATTCTTGGAACCCTTAGAGAGCATCAGCTGTATGCAAAGTTTAGCAAATGTGAATTCTGGTTACAGGAGGTAGGATTCCTCGGTCACATTGTATCAATGAGGAATTGCCGTTGACCCCGCCAAAGTGAAAGATGTAGAAGATTGGCAAGCCCCAACCACTCAAACTCAAGTTCGCATTTCTCGGATTGGCGGGATATTACCGCAAATTCAGAGAAGGATTCTCGGTATCGCCCGACCCATGACCCAATTGCTGAAGAAGGACAAGAAGTTTGAATGGACCGACAAATGTGAAGCGAGTTTTCAAGAACTCAAGAGGAGATTGATTTCAGCCCCAATCTTGATCATGCTGGATATCACGAAGCCCTTCGATGTGTATTGTGACGCATCCAAGATTGGTCTCGAATGTGTGCTAATGCAAGAAGGCAAAGTTATATCTTATCTATCTCGACAACTGAAGCAACATGAGCAAAACTATCCAACCCATGACCTCGAACTCGCAGCAGTAGTTCTAGCCCTGAAGACATAGAGACATTACCTAATGGGAAACCGTTGTGAGATTTATTCGGATCACAAGAGCCTAAAGTATATATTCACTCAGAAGGAGTTGAATATGAGGCAGAGAAGATGGATTGAGATAATCAAGGATTACGACCTGGACATTCACTACCACCCTGGTAAAGCCAACGTGGTAGCCGATGCCCTTAGCAGATTGCCGTGCTGCTTGAACTCCATGATTTTGAAGGAGCAACCAAGTTTGCACAAGGAGATGGAAGATTTTCGAATGGAATTAGTAAGTGAAGGATTTTTGGCTAGCATAGAACTTCAGCCCACTTTGATCAGTCAGATTAAAGAGGCGCATAAGGGAAATGCCAGTATCGACGGAATCAAGCGTCGTATCGGTACATGCAAAGTACCCGGATTCACCGAGGACGAAGAAGGACTTCTGTGGTACAAAGGACGCCTTTGTGTACCAGCAGATTCGGAGTTGAAAGAAGTTATCTTGAAGGAGGCTCATGATACTCTTTATTCTATCCATCCCGGAGGAACTAAGATGTATCAAGATTTGAAAGAGCAATTTTGGTGGCATAAGATGAAGAGAGAAATCGGAAGCTATATCGCCAAGTGTGATATATGTCAACGAGTCAAGGCAGGACATCAAAGACCCGCTGGATTGTTGCAACCTTTGCAAATTCCGGAATGGAAATGGGATTCTCAGAGGAATGGACTTTATCACTGGACTACCTACTTCTAGTAGGGGAAATGACTCTATTTGGGTCATAGTGGACAGATTGTCCAAAGTCACCCATTTCTTGCCCGTCAAAACCACCTATCAGAGTTCGAAGCTAGCGGAGTTGTACATCGCTAGAATCGTCAGTTTGCACGGAGTCCCAAAGAACATCGTATCGGATCGAGGAACTCAGTTTACCTCGAGATTCTGGAAGAAAGTCCAAGAAGGTTTAGGAACCCGCCTAGATGTCAGTACCGCGTATCACCCTCAGACCGATGGACAAACGGAGCGAGTAAATCAAATACTCGAAGATATGCTTAGAGCATGTGTGCTAGAATATGGATCCAAGTGGGAAGACTGTCTGCCGTTTGCAGAATTTTCCTACAATAATAGTTATCAAGCCAGTTTGCAAATGGCCCCATTTGAATTCATGTACGGAAGAAAGTGTCGCACCCCTTTGAACTGGTCGGAAGTAGGAGAGAGTCAAATTTTTGGACCCGACATCCTCCGAGAAGCAGAAGAGAAGGTTCACAAGATTCGTGAGCACCTCAAGACCGCCCAATCCCGACAGAAGAGTTATGCCGACAAGAGACGTCGAGACCTCGCCTTCAATATAGGAGATTTTGTTTATATGAAAGTGTCGCCATTGAAGGGAATGCAACATTTCCAACTCAAAGGAAAGTTAGCCCCCAGATATATCGGACCTTTCAAAATTCTGAACCGTCGAGGAGAAGTATCGTATCAATTGGAACTACCTGAAGAGATGTCAGCTGTGCACAATGTGTTCCATATCTCGTTACTTCGCAAATGTCTCGAAGTCCCCGAGAAGACTGAAGTGTTCAAGAATATCGATCACCGGACCATAGAGATCAACGATGACCTGACCTATCCCGAAGTACCCATCCGCATTTTGGAAGAAGCTTTTCGAACTACCCGAACCCGAAGCATCAAGTTTCTCAAGATTCAGTGGAGCAACCACACAGAAGAGGAAGCTACCTGGGAGCGCGAAGATCACATCAAGACGGAGTTTCCCGATCTCTTCAAATCCTAGGTAATCTTTTCGTCCT